>CM024961.1:7986438-9205918 GCA_014282245.1 Rhododendron simsii | reverse complement strand
TAAAAAAAAAAAAAGTTTAGCCCGTACCCGGGAATGCTACGTTCTTGGCAGCTGTGCCGAACGGCCTATTCGGCCACTCATCTTGGCAATCGACGGTTCGGATCTTAATCCGAGCAACGGACGGTCTTGATTTTAATGCACTTAGGTCTCGTTTGATAACAGTGATAAATGAATGAGATTCGTAAGGAGATGAGATTATGATTGAGATTGGTAATGAGAAGGGATTGATAATGAGTATGTTTGTTTGGGATGAGATTAGATGATGACATTATTAATATCATGTTTGTTTGAAATGGGATTGGATTGATAGAAGAAATTGGTAATGAGAAGGGGTTGAGATTGGACTACGAATACCAAGTCCCAATGGGTATTGTTAATACCTTTATAGGCCGGATTATTTATCCCATGAGACTACCAATCCGGACCAATTTTGGAAACCAAACAAAGAATTACTAATACCATCACCTTAGCAATCCAATCCCAACCTCCAATCCGTTTATCAAACGGGGCCTCAGATTAAATCCAAGCCATTGGTACAGAAATGAACGGCAGAATGGACCGCTTGACACTACTGCCAAGCACGAGCATCTCCCAATCCGTATTTGCCCACATACTACAAAAGATCAAAATCGTACAAGACGGTTCAATTTAAATCCGCTCTAAAGAGAAGCCAAACCTTTTTGTTGGCACTTACAGTTCTCTAACCATACTCAGTTATCTGTTAAAAACTTTCGTCTCATTATTTTGCGTCGTGAGTCTAGTTTGATAGTTAGTGCTAATAACAACTATTCTTGAACATCGAAATCGAATAAATATATTACATAACAATGTCAACTTTTGATATTTTGGTACATGTTTAAAATAGTATTGACGTTACCAGTTGCGTCTTAGAATAAAGAATTAGAATAGATAACCTGGTCTATTTTTTATTTCAAAATGAAGAAAGAAAGCGGGTGATCGAATGATAGTAATATGTTTGAATTAAGAGGGTTTTTTTTTTTTTTTAAATTTGTTTGAATGAATACTTGGGTATTACATCATTGCCACCTAGAATCCAATTAGTTTGCAAGTTTCACACAAAGGGGACAAAACCAAGTCTCTTAATAAGATGAGATCTTCCAATCATTAGTTCAAAAGAACTCTGGAAGTTCAAAACCCAGTTGGTACACTTCCTATTTGGGGGGTCCAAAATGAATTATTTGAGATGTAGTTAATGGGTGAGACAGTTTCCTTGTTTGCCCTCAATGTAGGGTTAGGGAAGAGGCCAATTATTCAATACTCGGAGTACCATGTGACATTGTCATCTAATATGTAGTAGTATTCCATATGAATTAAAAATTATCGTCATACATCTTACAATGAGAGTTATTCTTTGTCTTCTAACTACTCAATAAAAGTGAACGGTAATGTTCCTACCGCAAATTTTGTGACAACGTCAATAGTTAAGAGTACCACGTAAGCAATGCTACGTGGTACTCCGGGAGCGCCAAATAATTGCTCGAGGGGAGGAAATTCACAAAATCTCCAAAAGTCCTACATGAGTACATGTCCATTCTAAGATGTGATTAATCTTTGGCTATTATGAGATTTGGTGGGACTGGAATTAAAGTACCTAAATCGGCGTCATAACCGCGGCCTGACGCAAAAAACAGGGCGATCCATTCTCAATCAATCCCCCCCTCCTCTCAATCCTAGCCACCACAACTTCTCGATCTTCTCCCTTCCCGTCCTCGCCATGGGTTCCTTACCCGTGTGCGGCAGCAGGAGGAGGAGGCCATGATACTACCGACTCTCTTTCTTTGTTCCGTCTCTTCAGATTTATGACTTGTCGTTTGATCTGTGAGAGTTTTGTCTCTCGTTCAACGAGAGTTATTAGTTTTGTCCTTGAACGAATTTTATCTACAGATCGTAGGGGTGAGCAAATAATCCATTAAACCATGAATCCAGTCCAAACCAATCCAAACCGAATTATTTTGTTTGGTTTTTAAGTAGTGTGGTTTGGTCTTGGTTTTAAAAAATTCAAAATCGAGTTATATGGTTTGATTTGTGGATTTACATTAACGGTTACGGTTCCAAACCGATCCGAACCGTATATATACATTTATATATATATTTTAATTTAATATAGATACACCAATAAACATAGGCTATGCCATAGTGAATTAACTTCCTAATTTAGTACTCTACTTCACAGCTACATTCCTTTACTGCGAATAGTAATTGCCCTAAATTTCTATTAGTTCACAAGTTTTGGTGATGGTTAATTTTGATGAGTTTTGCTGATTTCAATCGAATTTAAAGTTGAATTTAAGTTTTGGTTTTGGTTTTATTTATCTATGCCATTTGAGTACTTTAAATCATGCATAAAATTGATATTTTAACATCAAGCAAAACGTGGTTCAAAATCAGAACCGATCTGTATCAATCTTAAAGATCTGGATTGGTTAGGTTGTATTAATTTTATGGATTAGTTTGGTTCTCAAAATTCATAATCCATATGTATTGGTTTGGTTCTTGATTTACTACATAACCGAACCAATTCAGACCATGCTCACCTCTAACAGATCAGATCGGGTTCTCTCAATCGAGGTTGATTCATATATCTGTGCTTCAGCGTTCTATCCCTACACGATATCTTTGGCGAGGCAACCCGTAGTAGCTTAGCAGATCTGTAGTTCTTGGGAGTTCATTAATGCGTTCATACTTGGATAGAGTGCATCTGATTGTCTGGGTATTTGATATTTTTTGTTCTTAACTTTGCACTTTTTCTCGTTTGAGACTCCTAATTAGATGTTAGACAGTTTAAAAGTGTCGCTATTGTGTCAGGCCGGTTAGGATGAAAGATATTGATTGCCTTGTGATTTACTTGTTTTGTATTTTTTAGATGATTAGTTTGGCTTTATGCAAATTCTTTGTAATGATCTCCGTTTTGTAAGTGCCGCTGAGCGTTTATAAATACAATATTTTCACTTTTGACAAAAACAAAAAACCACGGCTCGACTAATCAATTTTTTTTTCTTTTTCTTTTTTGTTTCGCCAGTTAGAGGTTATGGGCCAATTTACGTGAATCTCAACTATTTTCCTCTCTGGTCCGGTTAAAGACAAGTTATCCACGCCTAAATTAATTAAGAGAATCACAAGAGATTTTTCTCTTGCAGTCGGGGTCCAAAAAATTGTCAAGTTTCAAAATCAAAATATACTCTGGATTTACAGCTCATCCGTATTGCATTTGAACAACCTGATGACTAGTCAATTCCAAGTTGCAAATCACAAGGCAATCTTTTGTTATTGATTTGTGGCATTTTGGTGGTGGACCACTTTCTACATCATAGCATCCAAATGCATGTAATGGTAAACAACCAAGTTCTCCACTATTTACCACTAAAAGGACCAAGTTACCCATGGTATTCTTCTGTTACTTTGTTCCAAATATCTCCACAGTTGACATGATCAGTTGTTGTGCAAGAGCTTGAACATATGTACATGGGTTAAACGAAACGCGATCTCGATCGTCTGTACGAGAAGTTTAAATCGGAAGAACGGAAGCGGGAAATGCAATCCAAAAAAAAAATTGTATTGGAAACAAGAAGTGTGAAAACGATGAAGAATCTAATAACAAATGTAATTGACATCATGGTATGTATTTTTTTTTTTAAATTTAATAAAAAGGAAACATGGCAGAAACTTCCTTGTGTTTGACTTTGTAAATTGTAATAGTATATGTTTCCAATTATTTCTTTCAAACATTGCTAAGTACGTAGTTGCCCAGAACTTCTCGTCTCATATTGAAATTGTACTATTTGGCATAGGACCATTCTTGGACAGACCATCTTTCTTTATTTTTTTTTTTTTTTGCAAAAATGAATATGATTTGACCAAATGACAACATTCAGCTCAAATTTATTTATTTTTTTTTTGATTCCATGAATGAGAGTTTCGGAAGTTCCTACAAGATGAACGTTTCGAATTATCAAGTGCCCAAAATGATCTTACATTGCGCCTTCTGCATTCTGCATTCAAGATTAGAACATAAAAACTTATATTCAAGCGGCACATCTATAATGTGCTCTATGTGGGCCTCTAACCAGTAACTGCTTCTTGTTTTTTTGGTACGTAAGCGCTTACTACTAGCAGTACGACATGGGATGAAGTGTTTTCCTTAATCAAGCTAGCTGAAATTTACTGTTAAAAAGTACCATGCAGGCATGCATGGAGTGATGCCACAGGTTGAAGAAGGTGGGTGAGATGCATAAAGGGTAGCCTGGGTAGGTGAGGCCATAAAAGTGAAGCATTTGATTTTGAACGTTTGTTCATCTCTCTGGTAGCATTTGGACAGAAGTGGAGTACAGCTGAAGTTGATGGAAATTTAATGCAAACACAGGCACCTTTTCTTTTTTTTGGGTATCAGAGGAACAGTCCTACAGTTACTAAATGGACCCGACTGCACAACTTAAACCTCCGAGCAGGTAGCGCGGCCATTTAATCGCGGCCCTCCACTTACTTCAGAATACTCATCCTATGAAAAATCGAACCTCAAACCTTGAGAAGTACTTCCAAAACCTAAGTATCCACCCGAACCAGTGGGGTGTGTCACTCGGCACCTATTGCCATCACTGGTTGTACCATATACTTTGGTTACCCATTTTCCTCTTAGTTCTTTTGCTGTTCTTTTTTTGTTTTCTTTATTCACTGAGAGAAGAGGGAAAGAATATGTGCTTGCTGTTGCTGGGCCAAGTTGAGTGCAAACAAAACCAGTACTTTAATATGTGAGGCAGAGGGAGGAGGCCGAAGTGGCCGATCGGAACCGGGGGTCCTATGGTGCATAATTCGAACCGTTCATCTCAGCTGTCAATGGTTTAGATTTCAGCTCAAATTAAATTTTATCTCAGCAATGGACGACTAGCTCGGAATATGCAAGAGCCAAAATGAAATTTAAATCATTGATTGCCGAGACAGACGGCCCGCATCACGCATTACAGGAACCCCAAGTCAAGTGGTCACGGAATTTGAGAAATCTTTATGCTTCACTACATTACGTTTTGGAAATCCAGATTCTTCGCAGAAAAAATCTGCGTGTGCCACAGATAAAAAGATTTGAGTTTCGGTTTGTTGTTTTTGCAAAATTAGTTGTACCGAAAACTTTCTTGGAATTATTTTTTGAGACAAAAATACTTGATCGTTTTCCGTATCTTTTCATTTTGTAATGGACATGGTTTTTGAGAATTGGCCGAATAAATCGCTACTTATCCGAACGGCGAACGTTATGTCATAGATTCCAGTCTCACTGCTGCAATTGCGTTGCGCGCTCGATCTTCCTTCATTCTCCAATAAATAAAAACATTTTTATTTGTTTTCATGCTATCTTCATGTTCCTCGCCTGCATTCTCACGATAAGGGCATGCTCCTTCGCATCCCATTCCAATGGCCAACCAAACTCTAACACCAATATATCATGTAGATGTAGCAAATTGACCAAAACAAAATTGCTATGGGTAACACCATTTGGTGTACACCAAATGTACACTGCCTTTTATAGGACCCACTTAGAGATAACACACAAATGATTTGCCGCTCAACTTTTTCAGAACATTTTTTTAAAGCATCCTTGTAAAAAATCAATTCGGTTGGATATCGGTAAATACTTGATCAATTTTACGCCCGATTTGCAGATAGGAAATTGGGTGTAGAATTGATCAAGTCTTTTACCGATATCTGACGGAGCTGAATTTTTACAATTATTAGAGCAGTTTTTTTTTTTTTTTTGGTTGAAAAGGGTACTTTGCATGTATTTGTACTGTTTTAATTTTTACCGTGCCTAAGAAGCATAGCTACTCTAACAAGTAGGAGTACTAACAACGTAGTGAAAAGTAGAACAACGCCGTTTTGGCACGACTGCTCTAACAAGTAGTAACAATGTTAGGGTTTTTTTCTCCCAATAATATGAAATGGGAATTAAGCTGGCAGCAATCAGGGCCCTTGGGGGCTAAAAGGGTGTATGCAAAACAATCGCAAAACAGCGTCGTTTTGGAGCCCAATATTAACACAAAAAGGTCAGCACCGCCTCAGCGTCCGTTATTTCCTGTACGCACGAACTTCATATCTTGCAATACTTTAGCACGAAATTTGCTACATTGTCGGAGTATATATTTTCACAATTTTTTTTTTCTCTCTAGAGTACTCTTCAAAAAGGAATGAATAATTGTCTGAAAAGTTGGGTCTATCAAAATCCCCTGCAAGTTTGTACAAGCCCAGGCCCAATGCCTTATCACTTCTGTCAAAACCAAACAAAACATCATCGTTAAGTAATTAATTTCCAGTAAGGTGGTGTTCTACTTAAAAAAAAAGTATTTTTTTTTTCAAACGAAAATAATTTCAAATTAAATATTATGAAAATAGAATTTTTTTTGTACCGTTTAAAAGATCTTAATGAGATGTATCAAACAAAATCCATATTGATAAGTAAACACATGATTTTTGAACTTGAAATTACTTTCTTTTTCAAGAAATTGCTTTTCGGAGAAACCGGAACACCCTCTAAAACAAGAATAAAAACATTCTTGTTAATTGTCCATTTGTGTCTTTTTTTGTGAAGAAAAAAAGTGTCAATTTTTAATTATCTTCTCGAGAAAGGTAAAGGAATTCTGGGAACAAGAAACAAACAAAAAGGTGTAAGGAAAAGTTTTTTCGAATTCCGATAGAAGTCAAATTAAAGCCATGGACTTCTCTTAATTAATTATACTGTTTAATTAATTACCACCCGTGCAGCATATCATTTCTATTTTAATAATAAAGGCACCAGGGTTATTGTGGTCAATATTTGGAATTTAAGAGTTTGTTCTCTTTTCAAGGTTTTAGGTAGGAGTGTAAACGATTCTACTATTTAATTCGGTCTGGGCATTTTTTTCTAATGAAAAACCGGGCATTTCAATTTGCACATTTTTATTTTTACAAAACAAATCAAAATAGCAAATGTAGTAAAATCAACAATTAACAGTTGCTCTCTAAGAGAAAATAGCAGCAACAGTAGCATAACTTTCTTGCTAACCAAGAGTAAGAAAAAAACTAAAACAACCATCGAAAAGGAAAAAAAAAAACTGTAGCAAATGTGCAAGAGATCTGGAGAGGAGGCGGGCGCCGCACATCAAAAATCTTAGAGAATGCTCAGAATAGGAACCCTATCTATATTTAATTGATATCGACAAATATAAATTTGATTTGGTCCAGTTTATTCTGGAGTGGATGATAACCAATCGGATGGAAGCGGTTTTTTCGGTTTGGCCAAAACTCAAATAAGACCAAACCGTTTACCTCTCTCTGGTTTCGGTTTTCAATTCGGTTTACAGTTGTTTTTTCGCCTCTAATTTCAGGTTCAGAACCTCCTAGGAGCTATCAATTCTTACAGAACCGTCTAGACTGAGCTTTGCCCCTACCGATTAAATGGGTCCCCTACAAGTAGATAGTGAAATTGGTCTTCCATAAATTATTTGAAGTGCGCAAAAGTTTCGACACCCTCTAAATAAAGAAGTTCTCATGAAAAGGGACAAAAACAAAGACAGAAAAAGATTGTTTCATTATCAAGTAAAGGTGATATCACATTCCTTATGGAAATGCCCATTGTTATGAGAGAGTTTGTACTTAGAGATAACCTGAACATTAGGCAAGTTTTAGACTAGGCTTAGCAGTTATTTTACTTTCTTGCACACTATGTATATTATGTTGATACTCTTGATGTGGTACTTTGTTTCGTAAGTATTTCGTGAATTTCTGTTTGACGGGAAGAAAAAAAAAGGTGATATCATCAAACATAAAGTTGCATGGGAAAAGAATATAACACAAAAGTAAACAAGGAGAAGAAGAAAACCATCTCAATGGAATTAGATACCTCGTTGGTGTTGATGGGTTGGGTTATGGGCAAAAGATTAGTTCTATCAACGACATGGTGTTTGGATTTAAACGAGTCATAATTAACCTAGTGTCTTTATATCTTTAAAAATTGCTAAAAGAGAAGGACAAAGTCTTACGGAGTATTTTTTTAAGTGAGATTTGGAATTTGGAATAACTTTATTTAGCTTCCAAGAACCACAATCCAAAAGATCGCTTTTCAATGCACTTTTTGACTAAACCAACTTACAACATTTATTATCTTCATAAACAATCAATTAATCCTTAATTAGTACGTAGTGTATTAATTAATGCTATAAATATATACATCAAATCCATTCCCACAGAAGCCAAACATTCCAAACCTTAGGGCCATTGTGGGTTATGCCTGGTCGTTACCTTTAGAGCCCAAAATTAGTCGAAATGCATGTAAACTAGCTCAGATATCCGGTTATCTAAAAAATATACCATTAGTTTTTTTTATACCCCATTAGTAATTGTTTCTTTTTTCGGTTTGAAATATTTTTAGGCCGGAACTCTATGAATTTTATGTTGTATTCAAGGTGTTTGTACGAATGTCTAGATGGAATAAAGAAATACTATATATATAGATGATCTTGATTATATTGCATCGTGCTTTTAAAAACAAACAATTGAATCTTGCTAAAAAGTGAATTTCGAGCCATCGCGATTTCTTGAATACCGATGTTCGAGACGTGCCTTTTAACATATATATGCTCAGTGGCATGCACATAGAAAATCTAGCTAGCTTATTGTGCCAAAATTATTTTACTTCAAATACTACTTATTGTGATGCACTTTAGTTTCGAAAATACTACTCCACTTATTGTGCCAAAATTATTTTACTTCAAACATTCATCTCGTAGAATTTAACTTGTTTACATACAAAAAAAAAAAATGAAAACACTTATTGTGTGTATCTCATTATGTAGAAATTTTCTTACACTTTATAATGGGTACAAAAATAGGAGGCAGTGATATCTCTAAACTTTGTACTCCATATTTTTAAACCCCATGAGATTTGGCCAAGTGGGAATGAGACAACCACCATGCCGACCAGAAAATCACAAGGTCAAATCTCACAAAGGCTCAAGCGTTCCAAATGTTAGAGCCGCTGGAGGTTTGTCCATTACGAAGCTTCTAAATACGCAAACATAATTTCTTAGTACACACACAATGCAGTTTTTGTACATGTATGTGTACTTAGCTGAGTGCCGTGTGTATTTCGAAACTCCCTTTACCGGCCTACTTGCCAAGGCTAATAACAGCATTTCTTATCCTTGCACATTCATGTTTGGAATAACAGTAAAGCCATCAGAACCCCTTCTCCCTTTCAGATGACCAAACCTGAATAACGAATTTATTCTTTTCTTTTTTTCTTCCCAGTTCGTATTCAACTCTTCAGCAACCAACTGGGATTACTGTAGGGTTCATTTTGTCCTCCCAAGTCCCAACTTCCCAGCGTGGGAGAATAGACAAGTTATATCGGTAATACCATGTAATCTATATCAGCGATACCATGTAATCAGTTTATCAACCGTATTGCAATTGACGTTATTCATTAGTATGCGGTGGGATTGATGAAAAACAAGAGGTTACGCCAAGTCTCATTGCAGTTTTTCTATTGGCTAGTCTATCACGTGACATCGAAACTGCACCATAATGATCTAGTAAAGTATACAGGAGAAGATATGCCAAATGAGTTTATAAACAACAAGACAAGAAATTCACTAGTTAAACAAATCCAGCAATACGAATGCACATATCAGGTGCAATTTTAACTAGGAATGTAGAATCAGTAAGTGCTAAACAACTACAGATAAATCTAGCCAGAAAAACAAAGAAAAAAGAAAAGCAAATAGCAAAAACGAAGGAAGATCGATACAAGAAAGGGAACGGCAATGCTCAGCAGCTCTCAATCTGAACTCAAATAGAGAGAGAGAGAGAGAGAGAGAGAGAGAGAGAGAGAGAGAGAGAGAGAGAGAGAGCAATTGCTCAAAGAATTTTCACAGTGATGCTGATTTTCAAAATTGTATAGGTTCTTTTTCATGTAAACTCAAAAGACAGGAAGTGTACTATGTATGCCTGTATCTATAACTGCAATTACAACACAATGAATAGACCAAAACCGATCGATACAATTATGGAAACTGTGAAGACAAGGAAGTTGAATACAACAAAGAATGGGTGTGTTATAGTTGGAACACAATACCCAGAAATGTTTCATTCAGTGTCTTTATCAGGACCAATATACATAGTACAAAATGCTGAAATCAAGATAAGAGAACACCCAACAACTCTGCCAAAGGATGGAGCGACTCTTTGCAAACCCATTCCCCACAATTGTGATAGGGCAGCCTGAAACACACAAAAAAAATATGCAGAGATCATTTATAGTAATTTAAAAGAGATATATCAGGCCTGAGGATCTGATCTTGTAGTCACCATAAAATAAAGCATTACGGAAGCTTTTATTCATTCAATGCCAAACAATGTATTCATAGATATAGAACAACATCATTAATCAGGCCCTAGCGAAGACAATGAGCTTTATTCAATCACCACTACAAGCATACCAGCAAAGGGACCATTAGATCTTACAGTCTCTCGATTCTCTCATTTGGCATCCAGACTCCAGATTATTGTGAAACCCCAGCAACAATCTCATGCATCAGTGATGTAAAAACTATAACATCTAACAATGGATTGAAGGATAATTAGGGGAATATCTTTCCTCAGGAACATCATACACATCTAGAACTGAGAGTATTCTTGCAGAAAATTGCAGAATTCTTCCCCTTAAATATTTACGTAATCAGAAATGCTTATGTTTTAAGAAATGTGGAACTATCAGGAAACAGGTTTCATGCGTTTTTGGCATGTTTAGGTGCTATAATGGCATACAAGTTTGTATTAGCTTTAGTTCATAAGTGAAGTTCTGTAAAGAAGCAACCTGTGGCGCTAACCTCATATATAACTAATCCCTCTAATTTATTATTGATAAAAGGAAATCATCAAAATTTAATCTTTCCCTCCCATCTTTTCTCTCTTCTTTTCAAGTCAACACATAGGGAGCAAGATGGACCATAGGTTAACTTGAGAGCTTCTGTGCAAAAATTTGCAATTGTTCTCTGCTATAATGTAAACAACTTGTTCATGAAATGATGTCACAGTAAATACAAATACAGCTGCATACATGAACCATACCTCAACATACTGAATATTTGCAACTTTGCTGGTTTTCTCAAGCTGAAGACCACGTGCTAATAATACCTGCAATGCAGTAAGTGCTCGTAAACCCAAATACAGCTGAAACGTGCTCAGAAATATCAGAGACATACAGGCCCACGCTCTCATGAAATGTTTACAAATTCATAACAGACGCCCAAAAGCTTCCAAAAAGTAACTGAGAAATAAAATCAGCACAATACCTCTGCGAAGAAGGCCATTATGCCCAAGACAACCATAAGAACGAAAGAATAAACATTAGGTAGCACAATATCCTGCGTGAAAGAAGTGAAATCAGCTTGAGAAGTGCCAGAATATTAACAATCAGAATGACCAAGATAGTCTTGAGTCCTTGACTCTCGTATAGTAGTTCTGTAAGCAGTAGTTTATTCAACAAAGAAGAAATCAGGCTTCGAGCAGTTATACACACAGTTTTTGCAGTAGCATGATACCAACAAAATGGCACCATTTAGTTTCCATTTTCTCGGATGAGTTGCATTTAGGCAAAAATGCCACTACTTAGTTTGCATTTTTTCTGGATGAGTTTTGCGCAGCCGAGAATGAAATATTTGTTAACATTTAGCTTTCATTTGTTGGGATGAGTTCATTGAGAAAACAGCCAAACCAACAATCAAAAACAGAAAACAGAAAACGCAAGACACAGAGATCTTTACGTGGCTCCCCAATTATGTAGTTGAGAACCTCCAGAGCTCACACCAGTTTCCACTATGTAACAAACGAGGAATGGAGAGTACAAGTTACATCAACTGTGTATAGCAAGTATTTATAACCTACGATTTATATCATCAATAAACCATAATACCCCTGACTAATTTAGGGGGCACTGCCCCCCGGAGACCTGGCCGGGAAAAACCCTGAATAATCAGAGAAGTGCAACTTAAACTGAATAAGGTTTGCAAACTCAACAGAGTTCCGCATAGGCAAGGAAGATATTTTCTCCGGAATACTTTCAATGATACTGTTCAGTTAGTGTTTTATTTGGACAACTTACGTGCAGGCGGAAAAGATTGTTTCCTATCATGTATTCAACTAATCATCAAATCTTGTAGCTCAAATTCGACGGGAGTCCATAACCATAATCCATCTTAGAGGTCTAAATATGTGACCTTGACATAAAGCCAAAGATGTATTTTTAAATTGGGGTAATGCTATGAATATTTGGCATTCATTGGTGGCGATAATATCTCCAAACAATTCATGAAAGGACAGCAGCGGTCAAGGCCACTAAGTCAATGATTCAATTCCTACCTCCAGAAACCTCTTTGAAGTCAACAAACTGAAAGTTCAATTATTCACAATCAATTACAATACGAACTAAGGCTCGGTTTGGTTTTGTTTAGTTACAATGCGAACTAGCTAGAGTTATGCTGATATCACTGTTCTTATCGTTGAGTTGACTAGGTTACATTGACCATGACATGAACTTACCTCAAAGGCAAATGTACATATTACTGAAGCCGGGCTTGCAAGTATTCCAAATGAAAAAACAGTGACCCTGAAACAAGACAGCAAGTGTGCTCTGTAAACATGACTGAAAGAGTGTAACTAAATACTTGACATAACAATACAAGACTTCATTATTTCACAGCAATATTGACAATTGCTTATACAACACATAGACAAACGAGCAATTCATTGTACTCAGCAAAATATAGAACTAGCCTATATTTTGGCCTTTTCAAATACCATATGGACAAAGTACTAAATAATCCCCTTACAAATTGCCATTGCAGTAGTTTCAGCAATGTAGCAGAAAGAATAATAGAAGATAACAGCAGAAAAATATTGACTCATACTGCTCGCTTTCTATCATTTTTAGCTTCAGTAAAAGAGCAAAAGGAAATTTTATCATATGTTCATTTACCAACTATTGCGATCATTGCTAGAAGCCCAAACTAAATTTTTTCTTTTTCTTTCTCATATAAGATGCGTGGAACTTGATATTGAAGATCAAGGAAGCATGCTAATGATGGACTTACACAGGTTGATCAGATGCCTTTGCTCCTGCCCTTATGAGACAGTAGCTGATTCCACCAGTTATTGATGAAAACAAACCAATCAATACTGCATAAATATGATGGCTTCCCTGAGTAGACAAATCAGTTAATTCTGCAGCTTTAGCCAGCCATCCTGCAGGAAGTTAACTAGAAAAATGACGAATTTCGGAAAGAGATCATGCAATAAAGGCCATTATTTCCATTGAATGAAGTTTTTTCTTTCTGCTTGTCCATCATGTACTTTTAATACCCATCAAGTCCTATGCCTTCAATATCACGGTAGCTGTAAAGTATTCAATATGGTTTTCATTCTGCTTGTCCATCATGTACTTTTAACACCCATCAAGTCCTATGCCTTCAATATCACAATAGCTGTAAAGTATTCAATATGGGATATAGCCTAGTTATAACTTATAAGCAGGACTTAGCAGCAAATCTCATAGTGAAGCGTGCGACACAGACTGCTATGCATAAACTATAAAAAGGGTCCACAAAAATGAAAACCATAGCACAAGGGTGCATGTGGACGAAAGGTAAGGAAGAGCGTCGTCTGAACTTTCTGTTAGAATGAAGCAAACTAGATTGGAAAATAAAAGCACAAATATGTAATAACAGGATTACAAGTGCTTGTCTGTGTGCGTGTTTATCAAAGAGAGATTTAGAGAGAACAAGACTGCACCTTGAATTTTGTATAACCTCAACTAAATTCAAAATCACCCATACGGATTACAACAGTCCTCCAAAATTGAACATGTCGAGAAATCGAGTTCATGCTGACAAACTAATGTTTCTTCTTTCGGGTTGGGGATTAGTGTTTTTTGATTTGGGAGGGTGGGGGATGGGGGCTTTTCCCTGAAATTACATTTAATTCATAAGCAGTTTAAATTGATGGAGCTAGTTTTACCTGTACAATACAAACATCAAATTTACAAAATATAGATGAAACAGGGTCATGAGAGCACAAAGAGAACATCTAAATCCCATCCGCTAGATGAATTTAATTTAGGAGTCAATTTTGAACCTTGTCTGATTGTTGCCTACAACGCATCAAATTTTATCATGTTTTGCAAAGTACAGTCGCATAAGATAACATTACGAGATGACCAGGTAATAGATTTAATCATTGTCCACTAGATGACTTCAATTTAGGAGTCAGTTTTGAACCTCATCATATTGTCGTTTACATGGCATTAAATTTTATTATGTTTTTCAAAGTAAAGTCACATAAGATAACACTACGAGATGACCAGGTAACAGATGTAATAATCGTTCAATTTCCTTTGTGCAGAAAGAGAGAGAAGCATGAAATGCATGGCATCAAACAAAAATAAATGCAGATAAACAGATAAGACATTGACGATGATCAAATACAGGAAATGCCGACCAAGACTCACTACATGAAAAAAGAACAGAGAATTGAATGGATGTTCCATGCTATCGATTTCGTAAAAACCTTAGGCATCGGATCCAACTATTTAGGGTAGAGGGTTCATTAACTCACTTCTGTACCTTGTGTGGTAGTCATTGGCCGGAAAATGAAGAGCACACCGAAGAAACTGCAAGCAAGACCTGAGAAACATACGAAGGTTGAGCAAATAAGTATACTATCCATATCTCATTTTCTGAGCAGTGAGAAAGATATCTAGGGGTAAGGAAGGTATGACGGAAGGGGAGGACATTTATGGGCGGGGAAGGGACTCGAGTCCAGAAGGGCATAATAAATACCTCCAATCCCCCAAGTTTTCCTATCATTTATCCACCTTCACCCCAAAGAAATGAACATATGGTTTTAAAAAATAGTTGATAAAGCTGGACACAATGACCTTGGACTTCTTTGCATGGCAAAAAAGTCACTATTCTCTAACAAACATGATGTTATTCGTCTATGGAATAATCTAATCTCAGTCTAAGATATACGGGCTCGAACAGAAAGATTGATAACGAAAAATTCAGAAGAAAACTGTATGGCGGGCTGTCACTTGTCAGGGATTGAACTCCTAGAAAGTGGCCCTATATTAAGTTCAATTATTCCAGTTGGCAGCTATCTTGTTTACATTAAATTTGGGGCCATGCATATGAACTTATGTGCTGATTACACAAAACTGCTCTCAGATTCTATGTTTTAACATGTAGTACAACCTATTAATGGTGCAAAATATATACCTCCTATTTCCGCAATTTTCAACTTTTCACGCAAGATAACTCTTGCTGCAAGGGACGCCATGATTGGAGTTGTAAAGCTCAATATAATGGCCTGGGACAGTGGTAACCTCTGAATGCTGGAGATAAAGAGCAACTGGTTACACTATATCAAGTTCCAAATAAAGCTACAAACAAACCATTGCAAGGGCATTAAAAGATGGTATGCAGCACAAAACCGTCAAACGAGAAAAAAAATCCAAAACGAAGACAAACCGAAACAAGATATTCCAACTCACAAAGCACCTGCCCCCAACCCCACATGTGCCTAGCAGGAAAGAGAAAGAGAAAGAGGAAAGGAGAAAATTGGAAGAAATAACTGTTATACAAGGAACTTTACCGTGGAGGACTACTAATGTATTTATCATTTTATGCAATTGAACAAGACATCGTTTCAAAAGACAGGAGGGGCAATAGGACAATGACTCCCTAGAGCTCTTACCAAGGGAGCCTTATGGTAACCTCGATATTGACTCCTTCATCCCAGTTGGGGCTTGAAGAAGGGCCCAAGGACTCAGTTGAAGTGGTCGCAAAGGTAGCCTTCCAAACCCTGTGGTTTTGGGAGGAAGTTTACATGTTTGGGCCAGAGGAAGGGAAGGAGGTTAAATGGTCATATCCAATAACGCTTGGAAAGGAAAATAGAAATGTTAGATTTTTTTAAGAATGTGAGCTCCGTAGTGGGGAATGGACAGAGTAGATCCACTTTTGGCATAATGGTGTGGGGGTTATCCCATTGCCCTAGAACATTTTCAGGCAGATGAGGATTCTGGCAACATAAGAATGTCTTTGTTTATATCGCATAATGACTCGATAGTATCATGGGCCTATTTCAGTTGAGCAGGGGTTTGGGGCTTGGGAGCGAGCTTATAAATGAGGCTTTAATCTGACGAGAAATGCGAGAATAAAGGGGCAATTCAACACTCTTATCTTGTTCAGAGAGGAAGAATTCACAAAGATCTTTTATTGGAAGAGCGTTCGGAGGTCAAGGGGGTTTCTTCATTTGGGCAGTAGCTTTATATTGTTGTGCATAGGAACGTAGAAGAGAGTGAGTCCCAATTAGGCCATTGTAAGGTGGTTAAGGATTGCTGTCAGGAACTTTCTACTTTTCTGATCTTGGCTTAAAGTGAACCCGGTCAAATAGTCACGCTTGATGTACATGTTGGAGGAAATGAATCAACAATACTTTACAATGTACAGACGTCAAGACATAGGCTTGAGATTCTTTTACTTCATTCATTCCATCTTCACTTTATTATTTGCAAATTATCATTCTTCTACATTCTTGTCGTGGGAGTGCTAAGGGTGCCAACCTGTCTTACAGAGTACAGGTGTCCAGCTCGGATGTGCCTAAGCACCAGGTTCATCACATTCTGGTGTCAATGAAACTGCGATACAACTAGATTTCATACTCCTCACATATTTCTTTAATTCTGTAAGGGCAACATGAAGTTTGTGTCTTAGAATTACACAACACAATCAAGTAATCAACTACTTATTTGCTGCATTAACGTCTAATTATCCGTTTTGGACACATACCCCACACACATACCCAAGTGTTAAGTGCCTCACACAGTGCTTAAAATGTTTAAAAACTGAAATGCGACGTCTTTTTCAGTGCATAAATAGAAGTTTTATCACAGACCCTAGATATATAATACACTTACTTACTAGTTATCTGACTAATCTGTTTGGATCATGTCTAACTACACATAACAGCCACAAATCTCACATTCTTACCAAAGTGTCAAGTGCGCAACACGGTTCGCAATTCTTAGTTGCAGGAACCTCCTATCAAGGTGGCGAATCCACCTCAGAACCTTGCTCCCACGCTCCCAAGTCAGATTCTCCTCGAAACCTCGCTCCCATCGAGAAAGGAACCCGCTCCCAACTAAGATAGAACGTTTTAGGCATATAAATTCCAAAAGTAACTATAAGGTACCAGAAAAATATCTACCCAAATCTGCTCAAGTACTAATTATAAACATGAAACTTATTTATATCCCCTAAAAGAAAAATTGCAATCAATGCAATGGATAGGAATTACAAATTACAACATTTTCTAATATTTCATATTTATTTGTCTATATTATTCCTAAACGCTTCCGCTGGCGCTCCCAAACGAGGAGCTTCTATGATCCTCCGCTCCCCCACCTCCGCCCCTGATCCCACCCCCGCCCCCGCTTCATTCAACTAAGGTTCGCATATTCAGAAAAATCAATGTCCAAGAAGCATAGATGGTGGCTTTTGCTGTTTCTGTTCCTTTTAGTCATATTCATTGATGCACATTTTTTATTGCCTTTTTAATACAACATACTTATTCAAGAAAGAGAGATGGAAAAATACACATACAGCATATATATAGGAGACTAATGTTGCAAAAATGGCCACTAAATAATGGTAAGCTACTAGTATACATAATCAAATAAAGGAAAAGAGATTAGAGAAAAATTTTGGCTCAAACATAGACAAGGAAATCAGCTAGACAAAATAATTTTCAGTTCTCAAAACTTTAACTGTTTCGAGACTTATGTTCTGCAGATTTGCTTCACATTTTGTTTGCACGTCACACTCTCTTAGGAACAAAGACTACAGATTTGTCATCTTGTTTTGTTAAGATCAGTGAAATAGCATGCATACATTTTTGTTTTGCTTTTTCTTTTTCTTTTAAGATGGAGATGTAACTATCTGAATAAGTGGTAACGAGACAACACCACACAAGGTTCCAAATAAGGAATTGAGATTTACGCAATGGGACAGCACTGACAAAGCTAATTGCAGAGAGAATAATTCACTAATCGTGGTATATGTAGCTTGGCCAAGTATGCTTAAAGAGTTCCACAGTATGTGTTACCCAGTCAGAACTTATTTTTAAAATGGCAAGCTGATATGCTATTGCTGATATGCTATTATGGTAACTTACTAGTATGATCACAAAAGTTTAACAAAGGACTAAGATTAGTAAGATATCCTATTAATTGGCAGAATTTGATTACTTTTACGATACATTGGCTGAATTTCCGACCTCAAAGTTATCTCGCATATTCGGTAACGTTGCCTTATATTACTTTCCCATTTGACAGTAAAGAACAGGACAAGCAATGGTCCCCAACTGCATAAAAGCATTTCATAAAATTTGGGAGACAAAAATAGCAGTTGTCATGCTGTAGAGTAGGCAAGAGTTGTAGAACATACCAATAAACAAAACTCAACAATGACAGGTATCCTACAAGAGCTCTTGAAACCAAAAGGTTCCTGTTTGTTTGCCCAAATATTGGCTGTCCACTCCTTCTCAGCCACATAAATGACAATATCGCAATAATTGTACATCTTGTAGTTGTTATCTCAAAAAGAGGTATTGCTTGCACTGCCATTGCAAAACATAATAAATATTACTTGGTGGATGACAGTAAGATATTTTGCTAACCACATACTAGATGGGAAGATACCAAATGCCTATAGGAAAAAAGTTGAGACACAATTCTAGAACTTGGTCACTTTTTTTTTTGCATCAAAGTTTTAAGCTTCTGGAGAAGAGATAGATTCATCTAACAAAGGAAAGACAAAATTCTTATAAGCGTCAAGATAGCAAGATAATTCTCCCTGGTCGATACAGCATATAGTGTATCTTTTTCAGTAAAAAACTACAGCGTCCCTACTGTCCAATGGAACTTCAGTATTTAGAGTGCAGACAAGTTTCACTATCAAAAGGATCAACAGGTTGAAAGAAACTAAGAAAGTACACATTAATTGATTTACCCCTGGAATGAGTTTTCCCATAGCCCACTTTTGGAGGCCAAAGGAGAACACCAGACTATGAACTCCAGAGGGCGGAGATATTAAGCATTACCCCCTGTTTGCATACATCAAATTCAATAGGTCACTATCATTCAAATTATCGCTTGTGCTTCTGCATGCTTCTCCTTCCCTAAACTTAGAACATCGTGATGTCATTATGGAATATCCCAGCCTGTCAACATAGCATATGACCATGAACCTCCTATAAGGCAACAGAGGAAAAACCTCAAGACAAAGCTCAAGACGTCCTCTTTGTCACATATCTTTGCACATTACAGCAAGGTAATAACTCAATAATTTTGTGCTTCTATTGTCTGGAGGCTAAACTCAACCCTAAGATACGCAACTCAATTTGCCACACAAGAAAATGGAGTCGCATGGGTAGGACCTTAAAGCAACTTTCGTTTGTTTACCTGGACATCTTCTCAACTTTCTGTTAGAATGTTATTCAACTTACTCATCAAAAAAGTAAGACAAGCTTTATTTGTACTTAATATTAGTTCCAAAAGCAAAAATCAATAGCCTAGCTAGATTAAATTAATAAATTGGAAAGGAGAATGTGAAAAACACAAGCTCTTTCAACATATTTATCCTAGAATTAGATGTATCATGGAATGCTTTTTAAAAAACTATAACAACCGCAGAAACTCTTCTCAGTCCCTCTTTCTTTACGTCTACTCAATAATGTCATATTCAGTTTCAACTCCAACTTTAATGTACAGGGAGATCACAGCATGTTTTCCAGCTTTATCCAGTCTTAGAGCAAGTAGAGGAACATCATCCTGCGGTCCCTATAACCTAAACCAAGATATGGTTCCACAGTTTATTGCTGAAATTTGTTTCATTCTCTTTTGCAACTAAGAAATCCAAATTATGATGTGTAAACAGAATAACAAATTATAACAGCAAGCTTCCAAGTGAATAGTGTACTAACCAGAAAAAATATCGGAAAGAACTTCCATGATACAGTAGATAGTAGATGAGAGGGCCATGCATAGTAGACCAGAATACCTTGATCCACTCCATGCCCATGTGAAGAATTGTGTAAAAAGTGAGATCTCTGATTCCGGTAATCTTATAACTTGATCCTGCAAATGGACAACAATGTAGTAATGTACCTAAAATACTTTCTCCATTTTTGTATCAGACTGACTCACGAAGTTGACTAAAAGAGACCTCGCCAAAGCCAAAGAATACATTTGATTGCTGGATTATCATTGGGGACGATTGAAGATTGGGGATTACAAAGGGGGATAGAGGTGGCATGTGGGGTCCATGAAATTATGGATGGGATTACACCGACCATATGAGTACCTATTTACCTATTCTCTATGTGGTTAGAGTGGAATAAAGAATTGGAATGAAGGGACAACATGGGGAGGGACTAAATGGCCCCGTACTCCCTTATCTCAAGAATATGGTTGTGCAACGAGGATGGGACTAGGTTAGGAGAGGGAAACATGATCACCCCAAATGTTCCTTACTCCCACTCTAGCCGGAGTGAATTTGGTTATGCCCAAAGGGGATCACATTCAGATGCATTCACGATGGCACTCTGGCAAAAAACTTGAGGGATTCCATCTAGCTCAAAAATGTCTTTGCTCACTCTGTGATCGTACGATCTATTTCAAAACAAAGTCAAAGATTAAGAAAGTATAAAATAAGATCATGGGCAAATTCCATGAATCTTGGTTCAATTGAATCTTATAATCCTTGCTTCAGTCAAATTTCGCGATTATTTCCATGATCTATGTATGCCATACTTACTTCAAGACTCATGTGTTGTATGCTAGCATTATATAGGCGGTGTTCGTTCTATACGAACTATCAACTTGAATGAAAAGATGTAGCCCATTGAGGCTTTGAGTGCGGACGTAGGACAAGATGGCAAGATGGGCTGAACCACGTTAATTGTTGTCTATTAACTTTCTTCGATTGTTCCTTCCTATCTTTCTCTATCCGAAATTCAACATGTTATGTGTAAGCATAGATCATGTGTACAAACCTCACCGCCACCTGACTATTTAAACTTGCACGTGTTTGTGCGGAAGTTTCCTGTCTCTCACCTTAAGCTGTTAAATGCATTGGCAGTAACAGTTTAACAAGAAAAAAATCTTCCGATTCAGCTTTCACAAGATGCCGGTCATTGCAGCATCTCTATTTCATTATGTTTCTTAAACACAGAGCTTAAATCAACCTTACAACAACATAACCAATCACTCGAAATAGTACTTACACCAGTTATACTCCCCCCGTTCCTAGTAGAGAGTCTACTACAAAAAGACGTGCAATTTTGGATTAAAAAAAAATGTACTTCCCTGCATCATTTTAAAAATTTTTTGACACCAAATTAAAGAACTAGGTATCAAGGAATTTAAAAAATCATGCAGAGAAGTACTTTATTTTCTGATCCGAAAATTGCAATCTTCTCGTAGTGGTTTTCTCTTTTAGAAACAGAGTTGACTAGTTTCTTTTATAACTCGGGAGGGCCAACTTACACGCACCTCAAAAAAAGTCGACTAGTGGGGGCACAATCAAAGCCGGTACAAAAGTCCCATATGGACTGACCCCGTAAGAGTTAAATACCCCCCCGGGAGATTTCGAACCAGAGAACTAGGAGGTAGCAAACCCTAAGAACAACGCATTGCGTTGACCAACCAATTGGGGTTGTTGAATGAGTTATAGCTCAAGACACATTCTCATCTAAATCACTGACAGTCACTCAAACACGTAGATAAAAGGCCAACATAGATATAAGCATGATAATAAGCAGTAGAATAAGGAGTATACCCTGTATGGTTTCCGTCTGGGGTAAGAGATGGCGAAGATGTTGATCTTGGGCTTCTCCAATGGGGCCAACAGAGGGGCTATTTGCTCCTGTAGAATTGAATCAGGACTAGATTCGTCCGTTGACGCCGCGACTAGTTCCACCACGTGGACATCGGCCAGTTCTCGATCCTCTCCTCCGTCGTCGCCGGAGATCGGCTCTGAGGAGGACATTCGATCGCTCTCTTCGTTTCAAGAATTGGCAAAACCCCAATTGCGAAATGGGAGATCGGATCGGTTTGGGTGAAACTCGGAAAGTAGTACTAGTGCAATTGCGCTCGGAAGCTATGGATGGCGTCGTATTCAATCGCGAGAGGGAAGACCTTTTTATTTTTGGTTTTTCCGTATTTGTTTTATTTATTATGGGGAATTTTATTTAATTTTTATGCATGCAGTTGTGGAGTTTTTTCTGATTGGTTGAGTGGAAAACAACTTTGAAAGCGACATCTAAACGGTCAATTGCGACCCAACCGGCTGGGGGGTGAGACCCACTGCAAAAAGATCGATCCCGTTTAGTCCGGCCGTGGGTCCACACGTTGAACGTTCGATTTTCCACGCTTCCGTATGAAACTGGGGGATGGTGCTGTCACCGTGTTGTTCAAGGCGATTGGGTGCTTCGGTCTTGTTTCAACGATTGTAATTGTTTCCTTCATAGAACTCGTAAAAAATCAGCTCAATCAGATATTATTAAGGCTGCGTTCTCTTGAATTTAACTGAAACTTAACTTAAATTTGCGAGTTTTGTCCTTACTTAAATTTTTTCACATTTGTTAGTTTTGTGCCAAACTTTTATGGATTATTGATTCGTCTCGATGAAAGGAATCGGAAAAAAATAAAAATACTTTTATCCCGGTAATTTGAAAAATTACTATTTTTTAACAAAATAATATGACATTATTTTGCTAAAAAATGGTTATTTCTCAAAATACTTGGATAAAAAGTAAAAAAAAAAAATTAATTTTCCGATTCCTCAAGTCGAGACGAATCAATAACTCACAAAAATTTTGTGCAAAACTAACAAATGCAAAAAAAATTCAAATAAAACAAAATTTTCCGATTTAAATTAAGTTATTCAAGAGAACGCAGCCAAATGAATTCCAGTGGAGCAGTTATTTTTGGCCCATTAGGCCCAATGAACTAGTCCACTGCCTATTTTGGGCCTTTAAGTCTCTATAACAGACATTCTGCAAATTTTGACACAACGGCCGGGAACGTCAATCAAATGAATATTTTGGTATTGTTCTGTTTTTTTTTTTTTTTTTTCTTTTCAAAATGATAGTAGGGTCTTGATTATAAAAGAAACAAAGTAAAAAATATCAAATAGGGCATCCATCCCTCTTAAGGGAGGACAGAAGCCACGACGGAGGGATAAATTTCCAAGTACAAGACTGACTCGCTCTCACAGCACTCTAGGCCAAGCAATGAGCAACTCCATTGCCACCATGACGAACAACTGCACCAAGGACTCCGTAAAAGTAGACCGAACACGCTTGATTTTAAAATTTTGATACAAACTCAGGCTCTGTTTCATAAAACTGAAAATTGAAACTAAATACTAAATTTTTTAAGATAGAAAGCTGTTTGATATGTACATAATTGACTTGGAGTATACAGGTTATCCTAAATTCTTAATTTTTTTACTATTATTGGAAACATGAAAAAATGCAATAATTGATTGTAATATGGGAGAGATTTGAAAATATGTGTGTAAATATTGGAACACCAGCACTATTACTTAAAACTCCATTAAATCATGATTCATGAGGTCGTAATTGCTCTGGGAATATTTCTCCAGAGCATGAAATAATCTCTCCATCAATAGTGATTTTTACAAGATAATCTCTCCATCAATAGTAATTTACACTTGTGTAAATCTCTTTGTAGGAGGGGAGTGCAATACATCGTCATAGCTGGTGTCAAAATCTATATAATATGAAGTAGCGATTTCTGAATTATCTATTGAAAATCAAGGTTCCCTAATAATTCGTAAAAACTCTAATAGTATGAAAGTGAATCACTAATTAATACTATCAATAAAAACTATGCTAGCAGTCAATCACATAACACAGAGTTATACGTGGAAAACCCAAGAATGGATAAAAACCACGGGAAGGAATCAAATCACTATAATCATTGTGCAGTTACAGGTATACCTATCCAAACGAAGTAAATCCTCACACCGTTCTAAGTACTACCTGCCGAGTCACACGTACACCACACCCAGTAATCTTGATTGCCAACGGCCTTGAGTCCACAAGCCCTCCTATAAACTCAGAGAAATCCCTTCACGAATAGCACACAAATAAACCCATTGCTTCCATCTTTTCTTCGTACATACGCCACCCTTTTTCTTATAAGCCAAGAATATAGTAAATGTGTAGTATGTGGCTGCCTTTTCTTTTTGCGAAACTTTCCCTTTTATAAGGCTATAGTCCAAAACCTAGGAAGAAAAGGCCATGTCCATATTTAAACCTCTTATTTTAGCCTCTTTTTTATTACATTACTTTTCTTTTAAAAATCGGTAGATTCCGATTGATACCCAGATCAATTCCTCCATCGATCTCTTCGCCAAAAAATCATCCCGCAAAAGTTAACCTCCTTTTTATCCGAACGCTCACTCTCAATTACAAATAATAGTGATTCCTTCCACTCTAATTCTATATAGACTCACTAGCTTATAAGAAATAATTAAATATACAACTCGATATAAAATATGTGTTTTGTTATATGGAATTGCCAATACATACTTTGGAATTTGGTCCGTACAATCTCCCCCTTTGGCACTTCCATGACAAAACACACTACAGTGAAAATTTTACGAACTGAGATCGAGTTGTAGAAAAGTTGCAAACAAAACTCAACATCCAAACACATTAGAATAATAAGCAACCTACTTCCCCTTTCATCATTCTCCCCCTTTTTGACATGGAACGACAAAGAGCGGATAGGATAAACAATAAAACAATAATTGCAAGTATCGGAGAATTAATCAATGAGTGACCAATAGAAGCAGCCAAAGAAAAGATTTAAGCGCATCGTGAATACTAGCATAAATAGCATAATAGCTTATTTCAATAGTAGAATGAAGGACTAACAGACACGCAAAATCTAATAAAATAAAACTAAACTAAATGCTACTCCGCAAAAGAGAATGAGAAAAGTGAAGATACGAGCATAAGATGGTTTTATCGCAAGTATTATATCATGAGATGAGAAGAAAAAGACATCCAAATTTTAAGGCACCGCTTAATGATATAACACCATGCAGGGCAGAAGGAATACAACACACCATGATTATCGACATGTGAGGAAAGTGTGTGTGCGCATCCATAACCAAAAAATTCAGAAACTCAAAACAGGACCAAGATGCTCAAGAGCTTAGGTTTATCTAGTGACTCCCCCTCAACAAGATACACCTCTTTAGGATCGACAAACATGTCACAGATAATTAATCACAAGCTCCCCCTCAACAATAGGCGGTTTTTTAATAAGAATCAATATAAATTCATACCGTATTTTTACTTTTACCCCACCGCTATTTGACGCGAATATTGAGACTAAGAATACCTTATACCCAATACCCGGTTACTAAGCAAATGGTCCAACACGAGTGCCGTCACAAGATGTAGCCATTTTTTTGACGCGAACGCACAGAGAGAGAATACCTCACCCCAATTGCTCGGTTAATCAATGAACGCCCGGATAAGCAAAATCCAAGAAACATATTTTCTTTTTCTTTTTCCTTTTTTTTTTTTGGAATAAACGAGGGCACTATCAACGAAAACCAAACAAAGGTGGTCCCGGTTCTGAAAAGACACAAGATATAACTAAGCATATGAGAATGGTGCATGGTCCATAACCGAGAAACTGACCAAAAGCCATGGATAAGTGTACAGAATGTCGAATACTCATAATTTATTAACATTCGAACATACTTACAGTGAGAATACCATGAAAGAAGTGTAATAAAACTATGGATGAACATGTTCATAAAATCCAATGATATTCAACTACACATCAAACACTATCATGCTCATTCCACACAACACCCAAAAATTATTTTTTATTTTTTAATAACTCAATAAACATTACACAAAAAAAAAAATGAAACTCCTTAACTCTAGGTAATTAGATATGCAAGAACAATTAAACCTACGATATGGAGCAACGACTTAGCCTCAAAAGGCAAGGTCAATCTCTCTGGATGAACTATATTCATCAGAGAGTCAAGGTTAACATCAGCTTCAAAAACCAAATCAATTTTACAAACCCAAATCTGTCTCGTTTTGGCCTTTCCAATATGAGTCTTTTTATTGGTCATGGGCTTTGAATTTACCTTTGTAAAATTAGCATGCGAAGGCATCCTACGTTTAGGCCCTTAAAAATATTCCCTATGGCTATTCATGTTATCATAGCAGGGAGGAGTCCTATGGTAGCCATAAAGGGCAAAACAGAATGGACGAATATAGCCTTTAACTCCACAAAAATGACAAATAGGTACAAATTTGGCATTTTTATGCACATTTATTTTTTCACATGCATTTGAAGGCCAAGGAAGACAAAATTTTGTGCAAGGTGGTTTTATGTGTCCAATCCCTTTACAATTATGACAAGTAGGCTTAAATTTAAAAGAACTTACCTCACTGCGTTTGGTGGTGGCAATTTTAACCACTGGACATTGCTTCTTCACCTTCGGAGACTTTGTGGGAGCATGTTTGACATTTTTTCTTTTGACGGGCGACTTGGCTTTGTTGGCCACGAGAGAAGTCGGTGCACTGCTATTCGGTTTGACAAATATCATTTTTTCACTTGCCTTTGACTTTAAAGATCCTTCTACTTTATACTCAAGTCCACCTGTCACGACCCAAACCCATGGTTAAAGGTCTAATGACCGGTCAGTGAGTTTACATCACCCTAGGCCTATCATAATAAGATCAGTTTAGGGAATTTATAAAATCCTCTGATCAAAATAGTTTTCCTTAAGAAATTCAGTAAGCTACGGGAGCACAATTTCAATAGTTCCAACATATTCCAGAGTTCTACGTGCAAAGATAAAAATAATTGCTTAACAATACCTGCAAATTAATAACCATAGTATAACCTGAGCCGAACAAGCCGGCTATCAAAATTCGCAAACCTTCAAGTCAAGTCCTCACAACTCTATGCTCACATCAGAACAATACTACTATATACACATAAGAATTGATCACCAAAAAGACTTCGGCTTGAGAGCAAAGCCAAGTCCAGCTATTGTCGCTAACCTGAAAAGTATGATTTTTGAAAAACTCCATAAGCTAAAGCTCGTGTGAAACATGACATGTCTAGTAAACACATTAAATCATGGATACAACTAACATCTTGTAAAAAGTGTAGCCATACTCTTCAGTTCCAAACATATAAGATATACTTCCTTTCAAAGATAATCAAATCTCAATTCCATAATAAAATGAATCCAAGTCTTTCAATAGACTTATGCTAAAAACAATCTTCTCAATCATCAGTTCATTCACAGAATGAAATCCAGCTTTTCAGGGTTAAGGGTTAAGCAGAGAACCATCATGATATTAACAATATCACATTTTATAATACTCGTCGATTTTGCACATCTTTCATGAACAAGTTTCAACCAGAATACCTGGTTAATATCTCCCAACCTTATAACTCCAAATCCACTTTGTCTGTTTAAAGTCCTCAAGCACGGAATGACATCAAACCATCAGAATACCTGGTTAATATAAAGGGAATGACATCATACCATCAGAATACCTGGTTAATATCCCCCAACCTTATAACTCCAAATCCACTTTGTCTGTTTAAAGTCCTCAAGCATGGACACTTGTTCAGATGTATCGATAAAAAATATACATTTCATCAAGTCATTTAGCAAGTTAATAAATATCCATGATTCTAATTCAAAAACATTTCCATGATATTTCAACAACAATGAAATATTTAAACAACACATGTAAACAAGATATGCATGTTTCACCTTGTTCCTGAAGATGCTGCTAATCTCTACTCGAGTCTTCGCGTATTTCATACTAATGATCACACAGACCTAATGAGAATATCATAAACGTCCAAGTATGAGTATAATTAATGTACTAAATCTGAATAATCCAATTCTAGTCATCTAAGTCATGGCTTAGAGCCGATTTGTTACTAGAGGTAAAACGGTCATTTTACATTTCAGGGTCAATCTATCCAAGCTCTATGAACTCAGATCTCTCATCTTATCGAATCTAAACACAATTCCACCTTAAGATCACATAAAATTTCTGGGTAAAAACTTAGTTTTGTCAAATACTCTCAATACTTATGCATGCAAGGTTATTTAAGAAATAAAAACAATACTTTATTCATTTACTAAAATCTGTCACACTTTCTTTGAAAAATCATAACTTATTCATGTAAGGTCCAAAAATACTCAAACCAGTGCCCAAACTTGCGTAACATCCATGTGTATCTACTGTAAAAATTGAAAGATTAGTTATCAACTAAATATTCCCCAAATTTCAAAAGAACAAGCTGTTCTACAAGATAACAGGGCAGCTAAACATGTTTTAGTAGAAAATTCATAACTAATTCATTTCAAGTCCAAAAATGTTGAAACCAACGCTCAAAGTTGAAAAACTTAAATTATTATTCTCAGTAAAAATATCAGGTTGATAAATTGAAAGGATTTTGCCTCGGCAAACAAAAGAAAGCAGATTGATCGCAGTTTATGTCCCTGTCAGACAACTCTACTTTAAAAATTGACCAAATATTGTATATTTATCCAAATGATTTGATTCCAACGCCAAAATGTTTCCAACTTAAACCTCTAGTCCCTGAGAAAAAAACCATAGCCATGCAAGTATTGAAATTTCCCATAAATTTAAAAGAAGACAGACACAATCAAATTCGGAAACACAGGTGACAGTCAGTAACAGGGCAGCTAAACATGTTTTAGTAGAAAATTCATAACTAATTCATTTCAAGTCCAAAAATGTTGAAACCAACGCTCAAAGTTGAAAAAATTAAATTATTATTCTCAGTAAAAATATCAGGTTGATAAATTGAAAGGATTTTGCCTCGGCAAACAAAAGAAAGCAGATTGATCGCAGTTTATGTCCCTGTCAGACAACTCTACTTTAAAAATTGACCAAATATTGTATATTTATCCAAATGATTTGATTCCAACGCCAAAATGTTTCCAACTTAAACCTCTAGTCCCTGAGAAAAAAACCATAGCCATGCAAGTATTGAAATTTCCCATAAATTTAAAAGAAGACAGACACAATCAAATTCGGAAACATAGGTGACAGTCAGTATTCAAAAATTCATAACTAATTCTGTGTTGATCGGTTTTGCATGTTCTTGTTGTCAAAATCTTCGTCTTTAAACGTACTTTAAAAGTTATGGAGACTTCAAAAATTGAATCATAGCAAAAGGGTTCTCAAAATACGAATTTGTGATGGTTCAGAAAGCTGTCAGGAAAGTTTAAGAAGTTACCAGCAAGATTTGATGGAGAACCTTAGTGTCTAAGGGCTGGTCCAGATCTTGGAGGAGCTAAAATGGCTTCTCTTCTTCCTTCCTCTCCTCTCTCTCTCTCTCTCTCTCTCTCTCTCTCTCTCTCCTCTGCCGTACTCTCCTCTCTCTCTTTTCTATGTCTCCCTCTCTCCTTTCTCCTGCCGTACTCTCCTCTCTCTCTTTTCTATGTCTCCCTCTCTCCTTTCTTTTCATTGTATTTTCTTGCAACTAATAACTAACATAGTAATAATAATATATATGTATAATTATGTGCTAGTAGACACTTGGCACATAAATAAGCTAATTGGGTGCCGAGTGTTGGCTTGGTCCTGACACCTAGCCATGCATGCATGGTTAATTTCGAAGCGCGACTCGCGGGCGGTTCGAAAAACTGTCCGGGTTCTGAACTCAGAAAAATATGAAACTCGCACAGTACCCTAAATCAATTATTCTAAGAATAACCCCATTCTCGGAATTTTAAAGAAAAATCCAGAACATAGAGATTTGAAATGCCTGGCCGATCGACTTGTAAGATGTGTTTGATACTTCGTCCGCGACTAATAATTAAGGTTAATAACGAATTATCATCGTACTAATATTTTTAACGCGAGGGCTCTCACACCACCTCTATCCAATGCCACTTTTTGAGATGACAAAATTTCATCTAAAATCTGTAAACCTGCATTCAATTTCTTAAAAATAGCATTGGCCTTGTCAAGTTCAACTTGCAATTTTGCTACTTTTGATTCAAAAAGCGTGTTAGTCTCAAAAAGGTTATGCATATCATTTTCAATATTCATATTTTTGCATTTAAGCAAGTCAAGTTCATGTAATGCATCGGTTCTTCCTTTCTCACACTGTTTTAACTTGGTAGCTAATCCTAAATTATTATTTTTCTTAGAAAAAGGTTTAAATTTTTTCAAAACCAAACTCATAGCTTCCATATCATATCTATCATCACCGTCGAAATCATTCGAGTGATTAATCTCAACCTTACAAAAATTATCATTATCAAGTAGAGAAAAATTTCGAGACATGTGATTCATGTTCATACTCATGATGGATCTGATCTAGGAAAATCCTAACGGAAAGAGCAGCCCGCTCTAATACCAATTGAAAAATCAGGGTTCACTAATAATCTGTAAAAACCCTAATAGTATGAAAGTGAATCACTAATGTAACGACCCGGATTTTTGACCTATTTTTTTTAAATATAAATTTAAAATATTAAATACTAATTCAATAATCGATTAGATTGAATAATTAAAGTACATGATTATGTGTATAATTTATTCTAGTAATAAAATTATATACGATTTATAACATACTTTACATACACATGCATACATCTATGATTATGCCTACACATACATCCATAATTATCCCTTATCTTTTCTAGCTCCACCCGAAAAATCCTAACCAAAATTCTATCTTAACAAAACCCAAACTTCCCTCCCACTCTCAACTACTCTCTTCCCCATTCCACCATTCCAGCCGAAAATAAGGCTGTGATCATCACCCATCTGCGAATGGTAACCTCCCCCACTTCTCCCTCTATGCCCTCAACCCACTACAAGTCTACAATGCCCCACCTCCCCACTATCTCATTCTCTTCCATTATTACATACCCATATAATTCCAAAAATAAAAACCAATCACTCCCTTCCATTCCGATACTCGGTCCAGAGATAGAAAAAGAAAGAGAAAAGAGAGAATTTTTTTGACCTTCAACAATGGTGGTTTAGAGAGAGAACGTAAAAGTGGGTTTTGGTCCTACACTTATCCGAGCACTTATTTCGGCTACCCATCTTCTAGAACGACCTGAGCACCTCCGAATCAATCCCCAACCACCCGAAGTCATCCCCGGCGTTCCGTTGCTCTATCGTCTTCTCCGATTTTTCCAAATCCGTCCAAAACAGTCCGAACCCATTAACTGCTTTTTTCGGCTGGAATCGAGGTAGGATAATCACTCTCCTACTTTTCCCTAAGTATAATTTTACTCCTATGTGCTAGTTATAATACTTAGAAGTGACGAGAATCGACCCTATATTGAAAACGAAAACACCAGAGGTGATGCTCTGTTTTTTTTTTGGAAACAAAACCCAATTGCTACTGTAGCATGCAGGTTTTCTCTTAAAAGTGATGTTCTAAATTGCAGTTTGCCCCCCTGTGGTTTCTTTCGTTCCCAATTCTGATCCTAACTAGGTGGTTGACTTATTCCACCATTAGTTGTTACCTTTATTGTTCAGTAGATTAATTGCATGACTATTGTATTCTCAATTGATATTGATATGTATGATATTTTATGTGCGGGAGTGACTCACAGTCAAACTTTATAACATGAAAAAAATTACAGAATAAGATTAATAATACTAATAAGCTTAAACTAACAATAACCTAGAATTTACTTCTAAGTGATAGCTTTGGAAAGGAAACTGGGAGAAGTTGAAAACTTATTTGATTTCAATAATAGATTTTTTTTTTTAAGATCGAAACTTAGAAGTTAGCGAAAATGCTAGAGTAGCCTAATAGCCAAATTTAATATGTAATAGTCAGTAACTATAAAACTAAAATGCATAAGTGTACATGGTTAAAGAAAAGCTTTTTCTCTAATACACTACTTGGTAAATTATTAAGTATTGGGAATGGAACTAATAAAAGGAGTATTGGTATATAGCAGAAAAGTATTTTTAGTAAAATGAATAAAAACAAATGTGTTCTAGCATAATTATAAAGTAAGATTACTTAATATGTAAGTTTGTTCTACCTAATAGTAAAGAATATACTTACTGTAATAACAAAGAAAAGTAAAATTCTTAATGTCTACCAAATCAGTAATGGTAAAACCAAATTACTTGAATAATCTACACTGTTTAATACTCTAGGATTACGAAACTGCTAATTGAACCTTACGATTAATAAATTGAATTAAAGGACAAAAATGCTTAATAAAATTTTAAGTAACTCGAAAGGCATCGGTCCAATCCAAAACTCTTATGTGTTTACTTACTTGCACAATATTATTGACATGTACTTTTTATCTCCTTGAAATGTATCATGTTGTGATTTAAGCTGTTATTGACTGTACCATGCTGTACGTGCTAGAATGGACTTAGGTTCACTGGGTGGTTACGAGTAGTGACTCACGTAGACGATGTTAAGTAAAGGAAAAATGGTAAAGTGTTGAAAGTGTGAGTTGTGGATTGTGTTTTGAGCCATGGCGATGGCAAGGGTAACCAATGGGGCCCTGTGTTGAAATGGGTAACCAATGGGGCCCAGTGTTGAGAAATGTTGTGACGTTAATGTATGATACGTCATGGGAAGTTTCTCTTGAGAAAGAGAATGGGTCCCATGAGACGGTTATAGTTGGCGTGGGGTAGGGATGTCCGACCCTAATGTACGATGCGTCATGGGATGATTCGATCCTCCTGTTATGGTCTTAAGTGAGAACATGCTTGGTACATAACTTAGGTGCGCTCACCTAGGACTCTGGTACAGGATAAGCAAGAGGAAGGATAGACCCATGAGACGGTTGTAGTTAGTGGATGTGGGAGGAAAGGATCTCGTGGAGAGGATCCTTAGATTACATGTAAGATGATGGATAGTAAAGAAAAGATGATGTGTTATTATTCTACACCTTCTGTGTATTATGAATTATTATATTGTTGATCTGCTAATTGTAGAGTAAGGGATTGGTAGGATTGGGATTATTCTACTGGGTGAATTATCACTCACGGATACGTTTGTATTCTGGCAAATCGTTTGCTTCGGCGTTCAATTTGCCAGAGTGTGCAGGATTCCACAGTGGAGCATTGATTCAGGTGGGATCCCTGGAACAGAGTCTGGGCCAACGTTGCTTGGAATGCGTGTCAAAACTAGAGTCGCTCTGAAGTTACTTTTGTTAAATAAATACACATATATATATTTTTTTGTATTATTTTGAAATTGTAATTTTTGTATAAGGATAAATGGGGGCCTAGAAGTTTGTAAAATTCAGTGTATTTTAAGAATAATGCGCCCGAAATTCTTTGGAAAATCGGGGTGTTACAACTAATTAATACTATCAATAAAAACTACGCTAGCAATCAATCACATAACACAGAAATATACGTGGAAAACTCCAGAATGGGTAAAAACCACATGAAGGAATCAAATCACTATAATCATTGTGCAGTTACAGATATACCTATCCAAACGAAGTAAATCCTCACACCGTTCTAAGTACTAACTACCGAGTCACACGTACACCGCAGCCAGTGATCTTGATTACCAACGGCCTTGAGTCCACAAGCCCTCCTATAAACTTAGAGAAATCCCTTCACAAATAGCACACAAATAAACCTGTTGCTTCCATCTTTTCTTCGTACAGACGCCACCCTTTTTCTTATAAGCCGAGAATATAGTAAGGCCTCGTTTGATAAGTGAGTTAGATGTGGTGGGATTGGTAATGAGATGGGATTAGGATTGGGATTGGTAATGAGATGGGATTGCTAATGAGAAGGTCAATCCTATGTGCATTTTTGTTTTGCATAGGATTAAAAGACAGGATTGTTATTTGCATGTTTGTTTGACATAGGATAGGATTGGATTAAAAGTATCCGTTTCCATTTTTACCCTTATATATAAAAAAATACCCAATGGTTATAAAAATGCTTCATCTTTGAATAAAATAAGGATAAACAAACACAGAATAAATTTTGATTATGAAAATGAGCAATGATCGATTATGAAAATGCTCTATGAAAATTTTATTACACCTCATCCATGTCCTTCAGCATACCAACATCCAAATCATTTTTTGAGCGAGGACTAGGCCTAGTTTGGCCTACTAATCAATTTGGATTATTTTTGTTTTATTCATAAAGAATCACATTCATTTATTTTGCGTCATTTTTGTGGATTATAGGTTTGTCTCAACAGGAGATATCAAAAAAAGTAAAAAATTACGTTCAAAAACTCAATTTTTTTTAGGAATAAAGACCAAAGTAATCCAAAATAGACAGATTTTTGGATTCTTTTTGCCTTTATTCAATTATATTTTGCTTTAAACAAAAATTTTCACTTTTTAGATTTCTCTCGTCGAGACTAGCCGATAATTCATAAATAAGTGATGTAAAAAATACAAATAAGAATTTTTTTCGAATCGAGACAAAAAATAAAAAATCCCCAAGGATTATTTATTCCAAACTATGCAATAACCAAACCATTTTTAAACTCCCCAAAACAAGCACACGATTTTGTAACTTGTAGGGAAGCTTCATAAAATATTGAGCAACAAAATTAAGAGAAAATATAATCAACTAATCTGCAGAATAAAAAACAAATACAGGAGAAGTCCAAGTTTTATGGGAACTTCAAAATGAAAGGGTATTATCGCCATTTACTAAACCTAACATGGGCATTGAAGTAATTTTGTGTGAGACATCTTGGGATAGGATTAGTAATACCTAGTCCAAGGTGGTATTACCAATCCCATGAAATGGGAGGATTGTTATTCCCTTGTTATTACTAATCCTAACCTCTTTTGGGCAATCAAACAAAGAATTAATAGACCCACATCATTGTTAATCCCATCCTAAGGTTCTAACACACTTATGAAACAGGCACTAAATGTGTAGTATGTGGCTGCCTTTTCTTTTTCCGAAACTTTCCCTTTTATAAGGCTATAGTCCAAAACCTAGGAAGAAAAGGCCATGTCCATATTTAAACCTCTTATTTTAGCCTCTTTTTTATTATATTGCTTTTCTTTTAAAAATCGGTAGATTCCGATTGATACCCAGATCAATTCCTCCATCGACCTCTCTTCACCAAAAAATCAACCCGCCAAAGTTAACCTCCTTTTTATTCGAACGCTCACTCTCAATTACAAATAATAGTGATTCCTTCTACTCTAATCCTATACAGACTCACTAGCTTATAAGAAATAATTAAATATACAACTCGATATAAAATATGTGTTTTGTTATATGGAATTGCCAATACACACTTTGGAAATTAAATGGGAAATTTTCAAAATGGCACCTGAACTTTGCACCAAATATCACAGAGACACCTGAATTTATGTTTATTTCAATTAAACACTTGTACAAACAAAATCCCTAAATTTAGACACCTGAACTTAAGTTTATTTCAATTAAACACATGTACTAACAAAATCCCCAAATTTAGACCCCCGCCGTTATATTTCGTCCCAAAAATTGTTGACATTGCATCTCCAACCAGTTAAAGTTGCCCCATTGCACATGTTTTCAATAAGGGACGATGCACCCAAGCGAAACCCATAGGCAAACTTCATTATCCCCTGTTGGAAATAGTACGATAGGGCAACTTAAACAGGTTGGAGATGTCATGTCAGTTATTTTTGGGACGAAATATAACGGCGGAGGTCTAAATTTGGGGATTTTGTTAGTACAGGTGTTTAATTGAAATAAATTTAAGTTCAGGTGTCACTGTGACATTTGGTGTAAAGTTCAGGTGCCATTTTGAAATTTTCCCTAATTAAATATACAACTCAATATAAAATATGTGTTTTGTTATATGGAATTGCCAATACACACTTCGGAATTTGGTCCGTACAATCTCCCCCTTTAGCACTTCCATGACAAAACACACTACAATGAAAAATTTACGAACTGAGATCGAGTTGTAGAGAAGCTGCAAACAAAACTCAACATCCAAACACATTAGAATAATAAGTAACCTACTCCCCCTTTCATCATTCTCCCCCTTTTTGACATGGAATGACAAAGAGCGGATAGGATAAACAATAAAACAATAATTGCAAGTATCGGAGAATTAATCAATGAGTGACCAATAGAAGCAGCCAAAGAAAAGATTTAAGCGCATTGTAACCTGGCTCCTGAACCAAATAAAACATTCCCCTTTCATAACCTGGCTCTTGAACCTAAAACTCTCTGTTTTCAATAGACCAAAACCTTTTTAAAAGGGCAAAAGAATCACATTTTTCAAATAAACGGTTTCTCGGGGTTAATCCTTTTCAAAATTCGGGTGGCGACTCTTAAACGAACCAACCATTTCCCCTTTTTGTAACACTAAAAATACTAAAAAAAGACAGACGGAGAATTTTTCCGGGCATATAGCCCACACCGCACTCACGACACGACAAGATTTTAAATTTAAAAAGGCACGGCACGGCACGACACGACCTGACAAAAAAGGCACGGTACAATGTGGCACGATTAATTTATCGAGCATGGCATGACACGACACGATTTAAAAAAGGCACGGCCCAACACGGCCTGATAAAGTAAAATGGCCCATCATGGCATGCTTAAAGCATGGCACGGCACGACATGCCATGGCACAATGAAGTAAACAGGCACGGCACGGCAGGGCACGAAACACGGTTGGCACGAAAGTTGAATGGCACGGCACGTCACGACAGGCACATTTGACACCTCTAGACCAGGAGTTGACTGACTGACTCGGGCTATAGAGATAACAAAGACTTTCCCACGCGAGGTGAGGCCACCCAAGACCTAACTCTGATACCATGTTAGATTTATTGGAGGGTTCCAACCTAAAACCAATTGGCAATAGATGGAGTAATCTCTAGAATTTATTAACCTAGCTTGGGTGGCTTAGATGAGTAATGTGGGACAAATCTAACATTAAACGTGAGGGGGAGTCTTAGACTTATCCCACATTGCTCATCTAAGCCACCCAAGCTTGGTTAATAAATTCTAGAGACTACTCCACCTATTGCCAATTGGTTTTAAGTTGAAACCCTCCAAGAAATCTAACATGGTATCAGAGCTACGTCTTGGGTGGCCTCACCTCGCGTGGAAAAGTCTCTGTCATCTCTGTCGCCCGAGTCAGTCAATCAGCTTCTAGTCTGTCACCTCCACGTGCATCTGGGCTACACGTAAGGGGGAGTATTAGACTTGTCTCACATCGCTCATCTAAGCGACTCAAGCTTGGTTAATAAATTCTAGAGGCTACTCCACCTATTGCCAATTGGTTTTAGGTTGGAACCCTCTAAGGAATCTAGCAAGATTAAGCTATTATCAAAGCTCCTCCTTGGCTTCCATTGCCACGGCTCTTGCCATCTTGTTCCAGGCCTTGTTATTAGCCGTTATGTTTGGCCTACTACAATAGGCGCCCATCAATCTCTGTCGTTGCTATTGCGTGGTTGGGATTGATAATAAGCCTGGCCGAACTTCAAAACTTGCCGAACCTGAGTAACCGTGGATATGGACACAGCTTGGCCGAACCTCCCCTTTGATTGTCTCCTCGGAAAAGCTGTAACCGCTAGAGTTTGCTTAAATGGATGAGTGTCAGGTGTCGACTTCTATGTTGGTGCGGCAGATGAAAGGACGTTTGACATGTGTTAGGGTACCGTGCAACCGTCCTATCGAAGCCATGTGTCACCTGCTGATTGGCCATCGATTCAGCGTCGCCATTATGGGCGGGAAATTCGAACCGGTTCCTCTCGCCTATATAAAGGGTGGTGAGACGAGAGAGAAGGGTTACAAACCCTCTCTCTCTCTAGAACTCGATATCCAGAGCATCTCTCTCCTCCTCTCAGCTTCTAGCTTCGATCTTCTGCAGATTCAGCATCCAGATCTTCCAAAAATCTCTAGGTACGCATTAAATCTACGTTGCTTCTCATTTTTCTAGTTTCTATACGCCTCCCTAGCATTTTTCTGTGTCTGCGAGGGGCTTTTGTTGTTTGTGGACAATGAAAAACTGGGGATGAACAGTTGTGTTCATCCTCGCCTTCAATCTGTTCTTCCGAGCCCCAGTCTTGCCACCGGTTGGCTCTAGCTTGTAGAGGAGGTTGGAGGATTGTCACTGCTATGTGTCCTTATAGGGTTGAATAAGTTTCTTCGAAAATCTCTTAATTTGTTCAACATTATGAAACTCATTGATCCTTTCCCTCAATGTACCCTTTGTCGAGTTTTAATAAAATTTTGCTGCCTATAAAAAAAAATTATAAAACTCATCGAACTTGGCATTTGATAATATGTTTCAAGAAAGAGAGGGGGAAAAGAGCTTTATTGTTGCTAATTTTTCCTCCGCTTATCTCTCTTTTGTGTGGTGATCAGGAGTTGTTCAAATTCTGGGTTGGAGAGGAACTGATTTTGTCCGATTTCAAATTTTCTATTTTATTTTTTGGTTCAAGAATAGAGAAAGTGCGTATTTGCATGGGCTGAAGGAGAAAGAAAGTAGGTGTGGAAAGTTAGCTGATCGAATACTTTTGGGTGTGTCTATCAGTATATGTGGTATTTGGATTGTACGAGAGAAAAAGTGCGTGGACGGTAAAATTTGGATCGTGGAATTACTTTTCTCCTCGGATCAAAAAAAAAAAAAAAATTACTTTTCTCCTTATGGATCATGGTGATCATTAATTGTACCTTTTTCGCAATTTAAAAAAACGGTAAATTGGGCTATGGTCCGTTTTGAAGGTGATTTTTGGTGTTTAATCCAACCCAATGTGTAATAGTGGTGAAGGTCCATTACTGTAACATTTATTAGGTCTACAGTCCATTTCTAGACCAAAATGCCCTGACTGGCGTGTATATATAATGTGTTATTTTTGAATTTTGTTCCCTGATTCTTTTCAACCCAACGGCCATTACATAGGGCACCGGATACGTTTTCGTTTTTGGATCTCGAGCAGCATGATCAAGCAGATGGTCGCGGAGCCACTCGTCATGTCCAACGAGTTCAAGCAGATGATTATATTCTCCGCCGCCGGCGAACAATGGCCCGAAGATGAAAATCCTCAATTCTCTTCCAAAGCTCACTTACACGGTCGAATTCGCCAATAAATTCTATAATTGCGAATTTTTTGACGGAATACGTCATCGGAGACAAAATCTGATCATTGCCAGAGTGTGGCCATGGCAAATTCTCCAATTGTTAAGTAATTTACTTTGTTTTGTCCGTTGCTACATGATGGCCAAGGAGGTCATGTGGTTTTCCAATCGAGGGAGACATCCAACTGTGGCTGCTCAATTGGGAAGATGTTACGGCAAACGGCAGTGGAAAAGACATTGGGATAGCACCAGAGGTAGTGTTGGTGGTAGGATCATTTCTTAATCGAAGATAAATGACTGGGGAGAAAAGAAGAGATGTAATTCAGAGACGAGAGTGTGAGGGGAGAGAAGGAAAAAAATGGAAAGCAGAGAGAGGGAAGGGAACAAGAGATGAGACAGTTGCCACTCCCTATTCAACCGGCAAGGTTAAAGTAGTATAGTTACCACTGTAACTTTTTAGCTGGAAAAATAATTCCACCAAGAGAGGTGCTAGGGACATCTCTTTGCTACATCCCAACCACACTCCCTCTCACATGCATGTAGGTCTCATTTCAATGGAACCCACTTATATGTGAGAAGTGTTTTTGGAGTGTGGCAAAGTGATGTGTTACTAGTATTTTGGTTCTAGCAATGGTGTGAACCGGTCCCCATTCGGTTAAAGTTGCCTGCAGTTGTCTTTCAATAGAACTCACCTATATGTGAGAGAGGTGTTATTGGGGTGTGGCAAAGTGAAGCGTCACTAGTATTTTGATTCCAGCAAAGGTGTGAACCGGTCCCCATTCGATTAAAGTTGTCTGCACTTGTCTGCAAATGTGTTTCTAGTATTTTGATAATTCCAGAAAGTAATAGATTGGCACAGATAACATTATCTTTTTTTTTTTATTTTGAAAATAAAAAACAAATGTATTGGAACAGATAATATTATTTTTTGTTTTTTACAAGATACAAAGAATAAATTAACGCAATTAACATTATCTATCTGGAAGTTTGGCACCTTTTTGTGGTTTATTTTTTATTTTATTATCGTAATAATATCAACAGATATGGTTATCAGTTCAAATCTATACTTTGTATTGTTTTAAAAAGATCAACAGATATGATTATCTTTGCGAATTATGTACTCTGTAAAAGCACAATAAATTCAATCGATAAAATCAAAAGAAAATCAATCGATATGGTTATCTATCAAAATCTATACTCTTTATTATCCCTAAAAGATTGACAAATAAGGTTATCTATCCAAATTTATACTATCTATTTTTTCCAGAAAGATCAATAGATAAGTTCAACTCTGTGAATTCTTTATCCCCAAAAAATTGAGAAATAAGGATATTTGTCCTAACGAACATAAGTGTTTCATTTTTTGTCGACGAGAGAAGTAAAAAAAGATAAAAATAATTTTTACCTTTGTTTAAAAAAATATCTATGAAAAGGTCCAAAAAATGCTTTTACGACCTTTCGTTGATATTTCTAGAAAACACTAGATTGACACTGATAACATTATCTATTATTTTATTTTGAAAACAATAAATGAATATATTGGAATAGATAATATTATTTTTTGTTTTGTACAAGATACAAAGAATAAATTAACACAGTTAACATTATCTGAGAGTTTGGCACCTTTTTTGTAGTTTGTTTTTTTAATTTTATTATCGAAATAATATCAACAGATATGGTTATCAGTTCAAATCTATACTTTGTATTGTTTCAAAAAGACCAACAAATATGATTATCTTTGCTAATTATGTATTCTGCATGATCACAATAAAATCAATCGATATGGTTATCTATCGAAATCTATACTCTTTATTACACCCAAAAGATTGACAAATAAGGTTATCTATTCAAATTTATATTATTCCATTTTTTTCAGAAAGACCAATAAATTGGTCAACTTTGTGAATTCTGTATTTTGTATAATCGTAATGAAATTAACAGATTTAGTTATCTATTCAAATCTATATTGTTTATCCCAAAAAGACTGACACATGAAGTTATCTGTCCTAGCGAACATATGAGTTTCATTTTTTACGGTTTGCATACAATTTTCTAATTATATTGTAGTGGTGGTACCATAGTAACCTCTAAAAGTTGTACTTCCCAAGAGAACTTTGTCTTCTTTCCACTTCCTGTGCCATCCACCCTTGTTCTCTGTGCTCCTTTGCGGAAGACCTCACAGTCAATATTTGTAAGACAAAAGGCCATTGCTCACTTTCATTTCTCAAAACTATACAATATAAGAATCATCCATGGAGGTTCTAAAAAATGTCTGAAAATTTGAGAACTTCTGAAGTGAAGCCGCTCGGCCAACTTCAGCCCAAGCCGTTTGGCTCTAAAGAAGAAGATGAGCCACCCCACATGACGGCGTTTTGCCGCCGGCGATTGCGGCAACAACTTCATCTCCGACAAAAGGCCGCATTGTTTGATGTCCGCATTGTTTCAAAACATGTTCTCTGAATCTTGATAAGAACACAGACAGATGTGGTTAACTGTAAAATTCTGGATTGTGTGGTATGCTAACAACATCAATAGATAACCATAACTTTCAAAATATAGTCTTCGAATCCTAATAAGAACAAAGACAGATGTAGTTAACTGTGAAATTCTAGACTGTATGGTATGCTAACAGCATCAATAGATGACCATAACTGTTAAAATATGTTCTCCGAATCTTGATAAAAATACAAATGGATGTGATTAACTATGGAATTCTGGACTGTGTGGTATACCAACAACATCAATAGATAACCATAACTTTTAAAATATATTAAGAACAAAGACAGATGTGGTTAACTGTGAAATTTTGACGGGCTAAGGGAGAAAACGGGGCTGCTAATAATCGCCCCCAAGTTTAGTTATGTACTATTTAAGGAGAAATTGTGGTGGTAGTTTGTGAATCTAAGACTAATTGTTAAGTTTCCTCTGCTTTTCCTAAAAGGGCCAACAATAACTCAGGGCAGGTGGTGGTACTGGACAACTGGTACCACTAAAGCTGATCTTCTCGACTGTAAATCCTCGGCAATTCCCTCCATTGAAGAGAGGTTAATCGAGATCGAGAGAGGTTGATTGCTTTTATGTACCATTTCACAGACCTCCGGTGACGAATCATTCATGTTCCAAATACAACTTTTCCGGTTGAGCTACTCTTCTTCTCCGGCGAAGAACAGCTCTGCCGTCGCCGCGTCGACAAAGACGCCAGACCACGGACGATCAGATGTCGCCGCTGCCTCGTGGTTGATTCATGAGCTGTTCTGAAGCTCCGTTTGATTCGAGTGCATATAGCAAGTGTGGGACAAAATGTAATTGCACCTGTAATTATACAAAGGGTGGCGGTTTATGCTTCCGTTCTTCTATAAGGGTATTTTTGTAAGGTAGAAGTCAAATGTCCTAGAGCCTGTACGAAAAATTTTGATGTCCTTTTTATGGTATAAACCACTATACTATGGACTCCTAGCCAAAGCTCCCTAGTGAAAAAACCATCACTAAAATAGAGAAGATTGTCTAATGATTCGTACGTTCTCTTATCAGGTCAGGTGTGATGTTTGTGTATCAGTATTTCATAATTTTCCTTTGAGTTTGAGCCCACTTACCTTGAAAATTGGTATATCATTCAATTTTTAGGGTTCGTTTGAAATTTAAGAAAACAAAAAGAAGGTGCATTTTTTTTGTTTGGTTTGAGAGGAAACAGAGAGCAAAATAACAAAACGAAGAACGAAACATGGTGAATTTTCCTCTACACTTTTCTCAAAGTTTTCTTTCATTATTCTTTCTTTTCTTTTCCCTTCTTTTCCTCAACGCCCCGTTTGGATGTGTCCAAAGGGGATGTCTTATTTTTTACCCCTTCATAAGACCTAGACCCCACCTCTTACCCCCGTTTGGCAACCACAAAAGGAGGGTTTTCATTTGCACCGGTTCTTTAGTAATACCGAAGAAGGGGAGATCCGGCGGTATAATTTTCGGCTAGAGTTTGAGATCCCCATAATTTATCCCCCCCAATCCCCCTTGAAACTAGATGATTTCACCCCTCCTTATCCCCCTTCTCTCACCCCCAGCTTTCCATTTTTGCCGCCCACCATTCCTAGTTTTGTTTCGAGAGCAGTGGCGACTTGGAGGCGATTTGGTGAGTGCAACCGATTTTAGCCTCGATTAACTCAGGTATGCCACCCACCAAACGGGCCGTTCGATTTCAAATCAAAATATCTCCGGCCCTAGCTCTATTTTAAATGTAGAATAGAGTTCAGACCCAATTCAAACCGATATCAAATTAAGGTTTACTCAAAGGGTAGTAATTTTGACACTCTTTATTTTTATTTTTATAAATACACTTTATTTTTTGTCCTTTAGTATAACTTTGATGTTTGATTTTATCACTAAAAGACAAAAGGTGGAGTACATTTATCAAAAAATAAAGAGTGAAAATCATTTCTCTTACTCAAATCGTAAACCAAATTAAGGACGACAAAATACTTAAATTTTGAAGGTCATTTTCTCTCTTAAATGTACAACCATGTCATTCATAAACCTTTTACGCAAGTTTGTGCTTAGATTGAAATTTGGCCATAATGGTTCATACCAAATGATATTTTTACTCAAAATTAGGCAAAAAAATTTTTTGAGTAAAAGCTAGAGATGCTCTCAAAAAACATTAACTTTGTTAAAAATCATAGACTATTGAACAAAGAGGAAAAAAAAGTAATGGAAAGAGTAGACATTATTCCTTGCTCCTCAAACAATATCGCAAAGGTACGTTCACAGGACACATTTGTCTACGGTCTACCCTTTGCGCATCAATGTGGGTGGCCTTGGTGGGAGTAGCCATAGAGAGTGGCACATATAATAATATCACATTTTAAATATTATGTAATGTGTCACCACTATATTAGTAGAATGTGTCTCATTTTGTCATATAGTTGAGCACATTCTACTAATGCAATATTAAGACCTCATATGATACTAAAAATGTGGTAATCAGACATGATCACCATAGCATTGTTATTTTGAGGGAGCAAATCAGCCTTGGCGCATGGACAGTGGTGCTGTGGTGACGGTCTGTTCTCACGGACAATAGATATGGATTGAACTGGACATTCCACAGCGATAGCGGGTTGCAAGCCCCTATGGTCACGTCCAAGTAAGTTGCTACGCTCGTCATCCCTCCAACCGTTTTTGAGGATTAAAAAACAAAAAAATCAGCCTTGGCGCACTTTAGCGCAGCCATCCAGCGTAGCATAGCTTCCCGCCATATATATATCCATTTGTGTGGTTCAAACTCCAACTGGATCGCCGAGTATCATCAGACCGAAGAAAATCTCCACACTCACGCCTGCTGCTTCTCTCTCTCTCTCTCTCTCTCTCTCTCTCTCATGTCTCTGTCTTCCTCTCTACCTCTCCCTTTCAACCCCACTCTCTTCCCCAGATCACATCACCCCCCTCCTCTTCTCCCAGACCCCAATAACCTCTCCCCCTTCCCAATCTCCAAAGCCTCCCCAAACCACTCTCTCTCCAGACCTCTCGTTTGCTTCTCTCTCTCCTCCTCCTCCTCCAATTATGAGCGAGAAGAGGCCCGGTGGCTCCGCGAGGAGCAACGGTGGCTGCGGGAGGAGCAGCGGTGGCTGCGGGAGGAGCAGCGGTGGCTCCGCCAGGAATCCCAGTGGCTCGCAGAACGGGACTCCCTCCTCCGCGAGATCAAAACCCTAGAGCTCCGAATTCAGGAGCTCGAGGGCCGACAGGGCAAAATTCAAGGCGTTTCTGTGTCCGAGGCACTCTCAAAGCTCGCCGCCCTTTTACAGGTGGTTAGTTAGTTAGGCTGTATTTCTTGCCAAAATTATAACTAAGACTCTCGTGACAACATTTTGGGTACCATGTGGTGTGTCACTAATGTATTACTCTGTCCCAAATTTGTTTGTCCACTATTTGAATTTTACATGTCCCATAATATTTGTCCCATATAGGTTGACATAAAAAGTTCCATCAATGCCCTTCTATTTTGAATACTTTTGAAAAATTATGCATTGGAGAATGTGGAATCTCATTTAATGTCAAAAAAGTTAAAGTGTATTATTTTGTCTCCTTAAGAAATTAGAATTTCAAATTAGACAAACAAATTAAGACAGAGTGAGGGGTAGAATGTGCCTTGTATGTGTAGTGATGCACATTCTACTAATGCAACACTGACACATCACATGGACACCATGGCATTGCTCCAAAATTGGTCGCTACTATTGACACTTTGCAGTCTTTTTGGGTATTTTATTAACTTTTGTCAAACTTGCGTTAGATATTCTAGGATTATTTATTTGTCTTGACGAATGTAATCTAAAATATATAAATCATGCCCAAAAAAATCCACAAAAGTGTACAAAACAATTTCAAAAAAATGAGTTTTTCATTAGGCTGATAGACATGCCCAAAAAAATCCACAAAAGTGTACAAAACAATTTCAAAAAAATGAGTTTTTCATTAGGCTGATAGACAAACCAAACCGTTCGAATTTTATGCGGTTAGGTTTGACCGCTGAAGATCGAGCATTGGTGTAATGTTTAACAAGTCATAAACAAGCCAAACTCAAACATATTTTTAAAGCTCGTTAAAAAAAAAAAACTCGGCTCGTTCGGTTAGTTTGTTAGCCCTACTTGTCATGTCTTTAGATTGTCTTAGACTTTTTTTCATCTCAGGCACATATTTTTATTCTTTTCCAATTACTCTTGTTGACATTAATGATTTTATTACAAAAATTTTTATTGAAAGCTAAATAAAAATACTAACTGTAAATATACCGATATTTTTGTCCAAACACTGTTAGTTTTTTTTTTTTTTTGGGTAAATTATCTTTCATGACATAAAAGGTCCAAGCCATAATAAATGAGGGATCAAAGGGGGCATTCCCCTGAGAAAGATCAAAACAAATTGCACAAGGCCTGCCTGCCATAAAGCCCAGACAAATGCAGAAACAAACAGCCAAACATTAGGAAATAACTATGTTGGGAATGTTCCAACTAAGGCAGATTAATCTGTTAACATCAGTCCTCTTTACACCCCTCCATGAGCAGAAGCATGCACGCAACTCAGAGAATCTTAGCTGAGAGTTCCAAACAAGAAAGGCTTTTCTGTTGGAAGACTCTTCTATTTCGTTCGCACCACACATGGTAAATAACAGCAGCAAGGGATAGCTTGAAAATCTGATCTCGAAGATCATTGCCCCTTCTACGCAACAGAGCCCAATTAATCTCAGCCAAGAGATTTAAACCCTGTCTATCAAGCTCTTTCTTCTGCAGAATATGACCCCATACACTGGCAGAATACGGGCAGCCAAAGAATAGGTGCTGATGGACCCAAACACTGTTAGTTGTTACTTGTTAAGCACCAATTCAGCCAAAGCTTAAGCTATCAGTGAGATAACCGAATGGTTCCAGCAATTCAGTTCTTGTTTTACCCATTATATGCTTGGTAATGAGTGACAATATCCCATTTTGCTTGTTAATCTGAATTCTCATATGAAGGAGAATTTCCCTTAACCAGATCATCTAAAGCTCCCTTTACTTGTATCCTCAATACAGGAGGTAAAGGAGGGGGATTTCGGGATGACGGTGAATCGACTTACGGAGAGTGGGTCGAGTGCGGTGCCGATGGTAATTGAGGCAGCAACGGCAGAGGAGGCGGTGGTGGTGAAGGAGGTTGCTGGAGTGGGGAAGAAAGAGGTTAATAAGAAGAGGGCGACATTGAGGAAGGGATCGGAAGGAGAAGATGTTCGAGCAATGCAGGTCTGATTGCTAGCAAATATCCATTTCTCTTCTGTAAAATGCACAAGGCGAGTGTTGTTTGTTTCGCATATGCATGTCATTACTTGGACTTGACTTTCCATGTGTGTGTGTGGAAGTGTATTGTATGGCTGCATGCTCTTAGAGCTCCTGCAAAGGCTCTAGCAAAAATTTCATTACAATGTCATTTTTTTGGCTTGGTACTACGTCAAAAGCCAGTTTGTTGGCTATATAGTGCTCCAATGATTTACACTCAACTCTCATATCAATATTTGACCATTAATTAACCAAAACAATCTTGTGAGTTGTGATCATAAATGTAATGTGGCAGTTCGGCTTGGCAAAAGCTTTTTCCAAATTCAGCACAAGATTTGGTGAAGCCAATTTTAGGATAGGTTTTTTTGCATGGTATTGGAGAAGATTTTGTACGGTAAGCTGAAAATTGGCTTTGGCCAGACTTCTAGATTTGCCTTGGAGATGCTCTTATGCCCCAGATTTCAGATGGAGGAGTGATAAAAGTGCATGCGTAACAGTATTTCTGACGCATTAGTTTCACCATCTGTCATTCTTCAGAGCTTCCTTCAACATGTACACCTAATTATGGAACTTACATATCTGTAATATTTGTTAATGTACCCAACTCAAAATCAGTTAATAATGAGTGGAGAGGCCGATCCGTTAAAGCATCCAACTCAAAATCAATTGATAATGAGTGGAGAGGCCTTTCAGGGTCATGTAAACCCCAGCGTTCTAAACAAGGTATTCCTCGCCGAGTACTCACCTGGTACTCGCTCCAAGGTTTCTGGCCGAGGCAACTAATCCTTACTTGGTGGGCATTACTCGCCAACTAACGCCGAGTACTCGCTCCAAGGTGCCTGGCCGAGCGACTACCGATTAGCAAGTTATAGAACACCGGTAAACCCACACACGTGCGACCCTTGGCTAATGCCTTGCGGAGTTAAATAAAGGATCCATAAACATAGGGATCACGACAAAATAGGGTAGGGCACAACCAAAGAGGCAATTTATCAAGAGAGTGATACCATATTGCAACATTAAACTCAAACCCAATTGGAAATGAGTGGAGAGGCCTTTCATGCTGGTATCCTAATTTTGGAGGCAAAAACTAACCAATGTGGGACTAGCTTTGACAAAAAGTTAATACGAAGGTGCATTAGTTGACACAGTATAACACACAAATCTGAAGCACCAATAAAAGAAATGATTTTTTTCTCTTCAAATCTCACTACTTTCTTCTAGTAGTTAATATAGAAGGATGTCTGGGAAGAACATAGGTTCTCTTCTAATTTTTGTTGGTCAGCTATTGATAAAATCCTTACCATATCATGAAATTAGAATTTTGCTCACAAATGAGCGTGTCCAGCTCATTTGTGAACGCACCCTACTAGTGGTCCCACTTGTTTGTGAAATTGACAAGTATACCACCTTGATGTGCTGATTACATGAAATCTTTCTGCGTGGGGAAGGGGGAGGGGATTCACAAAGCTTGACCTTGGGTTATAAATTGTTCGTGTAATAGTTCATTCTTGTATTTCATAGAGATTCTCTAGCACCTATGTTCGAGTTATAATAGAGAGAAGTTGTTGAGCCAGTAGAAATTTATTTGGATAATGTTACTGATGTTATTTGTTATCCTTCAGATTTTGCGCACAATTTCCCTCGAAAGTATATCAATGCGAGGGAGGTGGTTATTTTGTGCAAGAATGATGTTGATGTTACGTATAGTGCTTTTGGGATATTAATGTCCCTCCCAATATTATGCATGCTATCATAAGGGGATTTGAATTAGATGGATTGTACTGTGATTAAACAAGAAAGACGCGGTTCTCCATATTAGTAAAGTTAAAGAATCCAAATTCCTTGTCTTATTTAGTTGGATAGAAAAATGAGAAACAAATGTCCACATTGTTGCGAATAAAATGAAGTACTTACTAGCTATGTAACACTTGATCTGCAAACACATCGTTAAAGGGGAGGAGATTGTTGACTACTAGGGCGTGAGGAAAATATTTCCATGTTATGAATTGAATACGTGAAAACATATGATTCTTGAAGCAGAGTCCTATAACTTAATGAAGTGTTGATGCAAGTTAATTAATGGATGGACTTCAAACTAAAAACTGTATGAGATTCAGAGTCAAAGATGAGAGTGAAAGTTATAGTCTTTGTTCTTTCTAATTAAAACAGAAAAAGGGACTTAACCTCGTTCTTGCATGCCTGGCAACGGTTCAAAAGAAGACAGAAATGAAGAATGTTAAGGAAAATGTATAAGCATCCCTGTATTTCATGATTGTAAGCCACACTGGTCCAAAACTTGCATACTGGCTTTGGAGTAGATTAAATTCGGACCTCTCCAAGAGCTGTCGTGCACCTGTCATGTTTTGTTTCTGTCTTCTTCTTTAGTTCATATAGTTTTGGGCGTTATTTTTTTATTTTTTTATTATTATTATTATTTTTTGTTGTGGGGGGGGGGGGGGGGGGGGGGGGGGGGGGGTGGGGGCGCATGGGTAACTCGCTGTGGAATTGTGTGTTCCGCTGTACTCTAAAATGCTTCAATGGGGAGCTCTCTTTTGTGCTCAAGTGTTTATCATTGTTTATGAGTGCGATTGTGCATATTCTTCCATAGGCTGTAGAAATCGGATGCTTGTGATATTTAAAGTGGTCTTATTTTAAATTTTGACATGTTCCTTAATGCTTAGCTCTTGTGGTTTTGATAGGAAGCACTGCAAAAGTTGGGATTCTATCCTGGAGAAGAAGATCTTGAATATTCTAGGTTCTCAAGCGGGACAGAGCGTGCTGTGAAAACTTGGCAAGTAAGTTATGATTTCATTTTATAGGCAAAAAACTCCCAAGAATTGTCAGGATGATGGCTAATATACTTGCTTGTCAATGGAACCACCAACTTAGACCATGTTCCTTTTGGGATTTTGGATTCTCTCTCTGCACACGGTCCCCAATAAATTCACTTAATTATTACTCTCATTTCTCTATCTCTCTCTCCACTCATTACCCAAAATCCCAATACGAACATGGTCTTAATGATTATCCGAGTATTTCGTCTTTCTCATTTGCTGTTATCTTTACTATACACTGTATCGTACCTCATAATCTTGCTCGACAGGCCACACTAGGTGCCCCTGAAGATGGAATTATGACTGCTGAACTCCAGGAAAGGTTATATATGGAACACCAACTTGGGAGTTCTGGCTTGGCAGTGAATACCATTCCAAAAGGGATTGGCATGGCTGGTCTTCCTAAGGTTTTTGCCCATTGCCTTTCAATCTAAAGAACCTTACTTTCGATAGGGTTTTCCCAGTATTGGATACTGAATTACTTGGCTTATGGCTGGCTTTTGAAGTTTCATCATATTTATGCCTCAATGTGCCTCCACTTTGAATCCCATTATTTCATGTAAGTACAGTCTAGTATGCAACTTTTTCCCTAACATTGCACTGTGCACACAATCTCCTCCTGTAGAACTACCATTCCCCCTAAGCCTAGGGATTTGTTTTTTGAACGGCCCTAATCCTTGGGATTGGTTTTACTATTTTGGGCAATGTCTTCTGGTGAACGAGCCAATATTTCCTTTCTTGCTTCATCAATTGAAAGTGTTTGGCGGCTTTGGCCCCTGTAGTGTTGTTTTTTTGCCTAGAACTTGAAGAAAGCATTTTCACAAGTCAATAAACCATTTTTTGTATTTGTCTTATTTTTCTCTTCCTATTCATTATGTTGCAAAGTTTCACTGGTACTTTGTTCTTTCTGTATGTCAGCTACCTTGAGCCTGCCAATTAAAAGACTTCGTAATGCCCGTTGTCTCCGTATCCGTAACTCATCATCCTTGAGCACGACTGTAATTGTAGTTTAAAACCTGGAGACTGCTTTCATGATATTTAGATGCAAGCTGAGAAAGCTTGGCTCCAATTTAGAATTTGGGGCTCTCAATAACTATGCTTAATGTTCTCGACTTGAACTTCTTCAAACCTTATTAAAGTATAACCACAATTTGGGTCGGCTTGAAAGTTTAAATGTATGCCAAAACTTTTTTTTTTTGAAGGGAGTACGCAAACTTTAATAATATTTAAAGAAACAATTTTTTTGCAGTTAGTAGCTGAAATGTGGTCATACGTCATAAATGTCTATGAGCGGTGTGCCACATGCCTAAATCGTGGTACTCTAGGGGTAAACTTCTATAGATATCCAAATTAGAACCAAATCTTCTATGTGATAAACAGCTAATTAAAGTAAGTGTTAATTGTAGAAACTTTATATCCATCTCAAAACCAATTGGCAATGAGTGGAGAGGTCCCAGATGTTATTAAGTGATTACCCATTCCACTCCCAAGCAATTTGGGATTCATTTCCTTAACATCCCCCCCCTCACGTGTAGCCGCGTTTGAGATCTGTCACGTGTGGCCACTTTTGGGTCCTATCATCGTGCAGCCTTTTTGCTAGTCTGTCATCGTGGGGTGTGGATTGTGATTTTTATAAAATGTGGGGTGGAACAGGCCCTGCTTTGATACCATGTAGAAACTTTATATCCATCTCAAAACCAATTGGCAATGAGTGGAGAGGTCCCAGATGTTATTAAGTGATCACCCATTCCACTCCCAAGCAATGTGGGATTCATTTTCTTAACATTAATCTTCATCTTCTACGTGCAAAACACATTTTTGGGAGCATAATGACCCAATTTTTTTTACATTCTCCAAACCTAACCAAACCGAGTTTTGTGTTCCAATCAATTGGGGTCGGCTACATGAATCCTATTTTTCCATTAAGCTCCGTCCAGAGCTAACTGTTCACTTAGATTTAGTAAGCACAAATCCTTCCTTATCACGGCATCCAAAGTCAATTAGGTCTTCCTCTTCCCCTACCTTTATTATCCACTACTATCATATCACTCTTTTTGACTATTGCATCTGCAGGTCTACGGTAAATATGTCCAAACCACCTTAATCTATTTTCTTTCAATTTATCCTGTATAGGTACAACTCATACTATCTCACGAATAGTTTCGTTTTGAACTTCTATCTTTCCTAGTCTTACCACACATCCATCTCAACATCCTCATTTCAGCTACACTTATCTTACTCACTTGTTGCGTCTTGATAGGCCAACACTCCGTCCCGCATGGCATCGCTGGTCATATAGTAGCTCTATAAAACTTTCCTTCCAATTTTATAGGTATAGTTGGATCACACAATACACCAGAAGCGAATCTCCATCATTTTACATTCTCTGTCGTAAAATTTCACTCACTTTAGATTTTAACATTAATGATATTTCGGAAAAACTTTGGGGATCACTTTGGATTGCTATGTTTAAGGTTTTGGAATTGAAGTGTACAATGTTTCAGAACGTGCGTATCAAGGCATAATTCTCTAGGTTATTAGCATTCCTTGGTAAAATGGGGAAGAAGGCATGCACACTATCAACAACGACAACAACAGAACCCATGTAATCCCCAATCATTGGGGGTATGGGCGGGGGAGTATTGGAGACAGACCTAATCTTTGGCAATATGCACAAAGTAGCTGATTTCATAATTCCACTGAAACAGTGGCCCCCCTATCAAAAAGATTAAAAAAAACAAAAAACAAGAGCCTCCTGAACTCAAGTTAGCTGATGAGGTGTGGGTTAGTTAAACAAAAAGGAAAACTGTTTCTAAAGCTTGCGTTTCTTAGTAAAAGCGTCAACTAACAGAAGTGGTAATATATGACTAAGGTGAAGTGATTTATTATCCTTTGGGCCTCGGTATCCACTCCTCGTAAACAGATACCTTTAGTCATGGTTTCTAGAGATAGGAGGGCTGCGTGTGACATGTACCTTGGAGGCTCTATTTTTTTTTTGGTTCACTTTTCTTTGCTTTAGTGGACTTCTTATCCTCTAATCTTCTTATACTTTTTCATTTCTCTTCACTAAATTAGTAAATTTCTTTTGGTTTTTGATAAACAAATCATTTTGTCTTTTTTATGGATATACATTGTCTCCATTTCAATTTCTGGGCTACAGTGAGATAACTGGTTCATCCTGTATTGTGTTGCTGATGAAATAAGGACATGAGAGTGAAAAATGGAAATATGGTGTAGATAAGCTCAACTGTGAAATGCAAAATTGCTCAATCTCTTACATATGTTCCAAAATTCACAAGTATGTTGATTTCGTTGTTACGTAGGAGGCTGCAAATGGAGCTGCATTTGCTTCGATAACAGAAATCTCAGAAATTCAGAAGACAATAGTGGAAGAAAGTGTCGCTGATGTTGAGGTATCTGAACATCGAGTCTTTCTTCTTGGGGAGAACCGCTGGGAAGAACCCTCTAGGCTTTCTGGCAGGAACAAACAAGGTGGAACCATAAGCAAGGATTCCAAAACAAAGTGCCTCACTTGTCGTGGGGAGGGTCGCGTATTATGCACAGGTACATATCTTTCTGATTATGCTTAGCACTATTTTTTAAAAGCATTTATAACAACTCCATTCATGGTTGGTTTTTTTTTAATCATGTTAACCTGTGGACCTTTTCATTTCTACAATAGAATTAGTTGCGTGGATAAACTTCATATGATAGGATAGCAGTCTTCAAGAGCTAAACATGTACATATTACCAATAGACCTGTTTCAGCATTCAACGTATCGGTTGTCACTAGGAACCTTTTTCTCCTAATGGGAAGCAAATGAATTTTGCGTCGGTTATCCTTAAAAGCCTTAGATAGTACACATACTTTCAGCACCCTTCGCACAAGTCTGAAGAGCCAAAAGACATTAAAACATCCTTCTACATCCGAAAATAGTAAAATGAATAAATGATGCTCTCTGCACGCGCTTACAAAATCGATGAACTGTTTAAGAACCTATTTTAAACGAATTGAACGGCTCTGATCATTTCTGTGAAATTCCGATTAGTGTTGTTAAAATTTGTGTCAACTTTTGTGGGAGGGGAATGTGGACGTGCTGGCAGCCGTTGGATCGCGATTTCAATGGTCCAGATTTTAATGGAACTTTTTTGGGGAAAAGTTAATTGTGACTGGTCATAAACCTTTCGCAGATCCGGACCATTGAAATCACGATCCAACAGCCAGCAGCAAACGTCGGCAAGTTTCTTAGAATGAGGGCGCCCTCATAAGAAGGGCACTGTGTGTGTGTGTGTGTGTGTATATATATATACGGGGCGGTTCCGGGGACACTTAAAAAAACACCCGAAATCTCAATCTTAGTTCCCGATCAAATTTTGATGATCCGAGCTGTTCAATATGTTCAGAACGTGATTTTAAGGGTACCTTCAAGAAATCGGCAAAAAAAAGACTAGAAAGGGCTTGATTTGAGCAGTTTTTTATTGAACCGTTCAATAAAAAACTGTTCAGATGAAGCTCTTTCCGGTCTTTTTTTTTTTGCTGATTTCTCGTGGGTACTCTTATAATCACGTTCTGATTACATTGAGCGGCTCGGATTATCAAAATTCGATCGGAAACTTTTTTTTTTTTAATTTTTAAGTGTCTCCGGAACCGCCCCGATATATATATATATACACACAATCCGTTTCACATGAGGAGGTCCTCATTTTAACTAAAATGAGGACCTCCCCATTTCTCTCATTTTCCAATCGAATTTTGATGATCCGAGTCGCTCAATATGATCAGAACATGATTTTAAGAGTACTTGTGAGAAATCGGCAAAAAAATAACGTGGAAAGGCTTGATTTGAGTAGTTTTTATTTGAGCCGTTCAATAAAAAACTATTCGGAATTGTTCTGATGAAGCCCTTTCTAGTCTTTTTTTTTTTTGCCAATTTTTTACAAGTACCCTTAAAATCACGTTCTCAACACATTGAGCGATAAGGATCGTCAAAATTTGATCGAAAAAGGGGGGTCCGCATTTTAACTAAAATGAGGACCCCCTCATTTGAAACAAACCGTGTGTGTGTGTGTGTATATATATATATATATGTATATATATATATATATTAAAATGCAGACCTCCTTATTTCTCCCATTTTCCGATCGAATTTCGATGATGCGAACCGCTCAATGTGTTCAGAACATGATTTTAATGGTACATTCAAGAAATCGACAAAAAAATGACCGGGAAGGGCTTGATTTGAACAGTTTTTATTTGAACCGTTAGATAAAAAACAAACAAAACTGCTCGGATAAAGCCCTTTCTGGTCTTTTTTTTGCTGATTTCTCGCGAGTACCCTTAAAATTACGTTCTGAACACATTGAGCGGCTTGGATCTTCGAAATTCGATCGGAAAATGGAGGTCCTTATTTTATTAAGTTAAGGTGGTCCTTAGGAGAAGGGGACTCTATATATATATTAAAATGCAGACCTCCTTATTTCTCCCATTTTCCGATCGAATTTCGATGATGCGAACCGCTCAATGTGTTCAGAACATGATTTTAAGAGTATCCGCGAGAAATCGGCAAAAAAATTGACTAGGAAGGGCTTCATCTGAGCAGTTTTTGTGAACACATTGAGTAGCTCGCATCATAGAAATTCGATCGGGAAAGGGAGCTCCGCATTTTATTAAAATGAGGTGGTCCTTACGGGAAACGGACTGATATATATATATATATATATATATATATATATTCTTTTAATTCGAGTCCTGCAGTAAAGAAGGGTGAAAAGGATGCACAAAATTAATTTTATTGTAAAATATAAGTTTTCATATATATTCTTTTGTCCCAAGTAAAATTTGACTGGGCTCATATCTTTGGGTTGACCCAATTTCATTTCGGCCAATTACGTCGGCCCATTTGATTTTGGTCTTGCCCACTTCTTGTAAATGGTTGAGCCCATACTTTGGCGAGCCCAATATTTTTTTGCGGACTTTGACCAACGTATGACTTTAATTAATTAAAGATTATTTATTCATCTCAATTAATCGGGCGGCGATTAAGCAACGCAGAAATTTTAGCGTCTACAACACCTTATCAATTTTGGACGACATTGTAACTTTCATTGCAAAACTGCACACATACAGAACTGCTTGTTCACTTCTTTGTATGTATGCTAAATGGAGTATAACATTTACCTTGAACTCGAGATCCAAAAAAAGTGCCTGTGGAAGGTTTATTGAAATTCTTAAACCATTACTCCAAAAGAAGAAATGGATGAGAACTAGCATTGTTTTCAACATAATAGTAAAGAATTTTCGTTGTCTTCAACGATAACCATTTCAATCTTAACTTTTGGATGACTTGAAGAACAGTCCAAGTTCTTGGCCCCCCACCCCCATTACGTTTGGTTCACCACTTGCTTCATGTTTAATTAAAACTTTCGAAACACATACAAGAAAAAAAATAAAAAAAACCACTTCTTGACAATTTTTTTGAGCTGTGCTATGTGCACAGCAAGCTGTGCACAGCAGCCTTTTCCTCCCGCCTCGGGTCGCAAAAAGATGATCGGAACCGCTCATTTTGTTCAAATTATGTGCTAAATTCTGAAGTGATTTTGGGTGTTTAGTTAACGCCTCTAACGGTATCGAACGAAGCTCATTTTTTACAGAGACTTTAAACGACATATTTTGAACAAAATGAGCGGTTCCGATCATCTTTTTGCGACCCGAGGCGGGAGGAAAAGGCTGCTGTGCACAGCTTGCTGTGCACATAGCTTTTTTGTTTTTTGTAGATGACGGCTCCAAGTTGAAAAGACAATGAAGATGTTTTAAGTTATTCACCCCTCTCCTTTTAACATGCTAGAAGTTTAGTTTCATCCACTGCATCGTCCTTGAAAGCATTGGTAGCATTGCTAGTGTTAAAATAGCCCTTTTTTGGGTAAATGTGTTAAAATAGCCCTTATTTGTTCTTTAACCCTTGTGCATCTAAAGTTCATTGCTCTTGCAGAATGTGATGGGTCTGGCGAGCCGAACGTTGAACCACAGGTTCGATAATGTTTCCTTGATAAATCTTTTCTTCAATTTTCTTTTCTCAGTCCACCCTGCCCTTATCTGATCTGTTGCTGTTATACATGAGTGTGCAGTTTATGGAATGGATAGATGAAGGAACAAAGTGTCCCTATTGTGAAGGCCATGGATTCACAATCTGCGATGTTTGTGAAGGAAAAACGGTGGTTTAGGTACACGTGAATATGTACTAATCATAGAGCTTTTTGAATGGTTGGTTACTATTACCATTATCCATCATGCAATAGTATAATACTGTTGCAGTTGGATTTTTTTTTAATTGGGGATAGAGAACTACAGATTAATGACTGGTGGTTATCACCCAAAAAGAGAAGCTATAAACTGATGAATGAGATTTAACCTTGGGATTGAAGCATGCTTAGTGTTATACATGTAAAAAAATTTAAAAAGGTCATGTAGGGCATGAGGACATGCCTTGTGGTGTAATAGAAATGTGCAGATGTTGATGTTCCCTTCGAGTTTTGTTTGGAGCTGGAATTGGATAGGAATGCGAAAGATCAAGGAAAAAATGGGAGAAGGAAAACCATTCTTGTTTTTTCCCACCTACTGAAGTGGAGGATTAGTTGGAGGAATGCGCGATTCTTTTTCTGGCCAAATGATAACAAGTGTTAATTAATCCAACAAAATTACGTCACGAGGATGACCATCCCTTAGCCGGGGACCAAGAAACCATGACACAGTCCAAACACTGTAGCCCATACCAACTAATCTTTTCCCAGCCAAAATATGAGCAACTGTCTTGGAAGACCTCCGAGCAAAAGAGAGCACAGCACTAAAAGCCTCTGCCCAGCATATTTACATCATGAAGAATGACCCCGATTCTTGGCTTGCCACAACTTGATCATTGAGCGTATTGATAAACGTTTCGGAATAGCTCTCCAACATCACTGACCGAACTCCTAGCTGAAGTCCAAGTATCCCAGAGATTCTACAACTGCTGGACTGGCACACCAAGGCAGCAAAGAATTCACCTCGACAATTCTTTATCAATACACCAACCCTCCTTTCATGGACTCCTTTGTCTCATTTCCTGGACTTAGTATGACAGTTTAAAAGTTAAAATACCAATTAATATTATAAGAAAATGAGATTTTCATACCAAACTTGTATAATTTCCCTGAGCACTCTTCCTGAGTCTGAACTTATAAGTGATAATCCTACGGAATTAGGGAAATAGAATTTTATTTTCCTCTATACATATAGATCATCGAAATTGCACAGACGTATGATTGTGTGGCAAAACGTGGAGTGGGAGTTAGAACATAACAATAATACTTTGTGACCATCTAAGAATATCATGTGATGTGTCGCCAATGTATTGGTGGAACATGCTTCATTTGTCATGTAGTAGAGCACATTTTACCAATATTTTTGTGACACATCACATAGTACTTAAAATATGGTACTCAAATATGGTCACCATAGCATTCCTCTCTTCACAATTTTTTTTGGCAAAAAAGGAGGGGACTTTATTAATTCATCCGAGGGCAAAAACACTTGTACATTTTAGAGCAAGGAACCTCATGGGAACAAAATCTAGGACGGCCTTGACTTTTTGGGACCTTAAGCGAAGTTTAAAGATGTGGCCTTTTTTTATTGGAATATTACAAGGGATACCGAAGTAAGAGGGCACCTAAAATTAGGAAATTTTGGAGGCTTAAAGAGGCTACACCCTGAGCTTTCAGCTCAAAGCAAGCTCTGGGCAAAATGGTTGTCTACATACGAGACAAACCACTAGTAAGAGCCTTCTAAGCACAATTGTGTGCGACCCGATTACATTCACGTTTGTCATAAAATTAAAACCCCAAGATATAGAGTTCTTTAAGAACTAAGCAATCATGCACCAAGATCCTAACATCACAAATGATCCCCTTATGAATATTTAAATAAATCTTCAGGACCTCGCCGTTGTCTCCTCGCGCTATAGCACTTGGTCCGCTTGTGTTCAACTCCTTGCAAATTGCAGCATGCACATTATTTGCTTGTCCGTCCACAATACCGCCACCGTTTGGTGATTTGACCGCCGGCCGAACAGCGGCCCATTGGGGTCTGGATGGAGACAACAATTATAGCGGCTACCCATGAATATCTGCACATTCAGTAACTTGGATTTGGTGAAAATTAGGAGAGAAGTAAAAATGGTATTGTAATTTTTTCATCTTCTGCGTGTGAGAGAGTGTTGGGTGTCACTTATTTTTAGATTCTGGATTGTGGAGAGTAAATTATACCTACATTTTTTTTTGTAATAACAACAAGAATTCATAAAGGTATGCGGATGAAATGTCCAGCATAGAACTTGTAAAAGAGTGTTGTGAGTCGAAAAATCAAAATTCAAAAAGCTCATTCAGTGGTGATTTTCCGAAATCACACGGTAGTCTTGTGCATACCTAAAAGACATAAAGTGGTAAATCCCACACGAGGCGAACGAGGAGTTAAGGTGGATTTTGCTTCCAGTTAGGGGGTGTTTGGGAGTCCATTATATTTTAGAGATTTTGAATCCTAAATTGCAGATTATAAATTTTGAGATGATTATGAAAATCTGGAAAGCTTTGGACTCACTAGTATAACAACTACCACTACACATAACTGGAAAACATAGTAGGCACTGGAGTGAGTATTGCAACATAATTAGTCTTGAGACTTGGGGCTGAACTTTCTCCAGCTCATACCCTATCTCCGTTGGTTCAAAATGCATTTGTAGAATACAACTCTTCACACCATTCCATTGATATTTCAATGAGCAAAAGGTAATAAAACCACCTCAAAAGAACAAAACCACCTCAAAATAAGCCAATGTGTATTATTTCTTCCAAAATAGCAAGAGACCCCTATCATATGTCACGTATCCAAGATGATCAAAAAAAGATACAGTGTCCAAAGATTACAACTAAGTTGCCGAGCAAAAAAAAAAAAAAAAGATTACAACAACGTTAAAGAAACTTTTATTCTGTCTATTTGTAAAGGGACAATTTTCTACAGACCTCCCTTCGCATTTTTCTACAAGGGGGTCACTGGAGGAGAAAATTGGAAAAAAAAAGATTCAATTAAATATTTATTTCCTACAAGAGTAAACCGTACATATAATATAAGAGTCAGCATGTGCAGTGAAAGACGGAATCACCAAAGCATTTCACTTTCTCTGCAATCTTTTTGACACTGGTCTCGTTGTGAAAATATTTCGCACTGTGAGATAAATGGATTCTGTCCATTATGTTGATCTTGGGGGCCTCAAGAATAGCCTTCGGCAATGACAATGCCCATTGCATGCCCCAAATTGAAAGTGGCCTCATATATATAAGCGAACGGAAATGCCCGTCCATAGTCCATGCCTCTGGAGTTTGGAATGAGTATCTGACAATAGCATCCGAAAAGCCAAGACATCAAATGCAAATATTTCATATGGGAGTATATCCAAATCCAAGAGACAGAAAAGACACTTATAATCAAACAATGGATTTTTCGCCATAACTAATTGATGGTACGCTGGCCTACGAAATGTTGATAGGAAAAGAATTAACATGACGATGAGAGCTACTCATCATCAAAGAAATGTGTGAACATGTGAGTAGCATATAGCATATACTACTTTCACTTGTCAACTTGAAATCAAGTTAATCTAGCATTCTCCTTCTAAAGGAATTCGCTAATAGTTTGTAAGGTCTACCTACTACATTACTGCCTTCAGTTACACTGACAAATGACAAGATACAGTTATAAACTATGTAATTTTGAAGAATTAAACATGGCACACCATACTAAAGGGGCAAAAAACGAGAGAGAGGGAATTCATACATGATCCTCGTTCAGTTATAAGGTTAGCTGATAATACCATGGTTTAATTATCATTGGGCATAATGCCAATCTGTCAATTATTTCATTAACCTTTTTCAAACTTGTCCACGGCATGTAATGATTCCGACTTTTATAACATACCTCTACCAAAAAAAAAAAAGTTCTACATTTTCAAAGAAATGACTCTTCGCGCGTCCGTGTCGTATCCTGTATCCCTGTTCGTGCTTCTCAGCTTTCTATCACTACTTAATCTTGTCCAGACATATGAAAGCCGATTTTACAAGGAAAGGAGGAGGTAAGAAGCAGATAACAAGCTATGCTATAACCCCTATTAAAACTGGTCCAGTTGTCCCACATGGGTTAAGTATAACCTCCAACACTAGCATATGAGTTTGGGCGGCTTCTCCACTCATTGCCAATTAGTTTTGAGTTGGATTCTTTAACACGGTATCAGAGCAAGGGTTTCAGAAGCTTTGGACAAGACTCTCTTGATTGATTGCCTCGTTGTTCGCCCACCTTGTTTTGTTATTCATTGTGATCCATATGTTATGGATCCGTTGACGCCACGTGCGGGTTAAGGGTCGCACGTGCGGGGAGTGTTAAAGCTTGTCCCACATTAGTTAATTATAACCTTCAAAACTAGTATAAGCCTGGGAGGCCTCTCTGCTTATCACCAATTGGTTTCGAGTTGGAAGCTTCAACAAATCCCATGAAGAGACCAAAAACCCCCCATAACATTTCTAACAAGCTTTGAAAGAACAACAGGACTTCTCACTCTTCCTTCTCTCTAGAAGTCTCTCTCACTACAAAGTTTTGGGTGGGGGACTCTCTCTCTCTCTCTCTCTCTCTCTCTCTCTCTCTCTCTCTCTCTCTCTCTCTGTATTGTCTTGTTTTCTTTGTGGGTTAGTGCTCCCGTCCATGTTTTGGCACTAGGAGGGTTTGATTCAGTGTTTTAGGGTTCGATTGATGGTTGGAGCCAGCGCTTGGGGGATCTCCTAAGGCGATGGTGGACAACGAGGTTGACGGTTGAGGGGGGCGGGCGTTTTCTGGGTGGTTTGGGGTCACAGCAGTTTGGGGAGGGCGTTTTGAGGTTCATTTAGTGGCGTTCTGGGGGCTGATTTGAGGCGTTGTGCAGCTGTGGTGGTGGGGTTTTGAGGGGCCATAGCGGCAGGGTGTTTTGGGTGTTGCGGTTAGGGGCCGATGTTTTGAGGGTTTGATTATGGGGTTTTACAACTAGAGGTGGGTTACCGGTGGGGTCATCGGATGGTGAAGGTGACTTTTCGGTCACCACCGGATGTTGGTTTGCAGGATTGCCGAACGATTGGAAGCGGAGGGGTTTCAGGAGCCACAGTCGGCGTTCAGATTCAGGGGCAGCAATGTTGGGATTCAGGGGCAGCACACAGATTTTTTGGAGGACTTGGGGAGCATCTTATCTTTTCTTTTGTTATTTTGTTGGCATCTTGTCAACAATGTGTTGTTTTGTGGTTTTGTTTTAAAAAAGTGAGTGGCTTGGACATAGGTTTTGTTTTTGGAAGTAGCAGTAGTCAAAGAGTTGTTACACTGTTCGAGGCTCTCTCAATGCATTTCTTCTCCTATTGTATTAGTTCCATTTTCTTATCTTGATTATTAATGGAATTTTCTTTGCCGTTTAAAAAAATTGACCTAAAACAAGAGAGTGACAAAAAAAAAAAGGGAAATGTGTGAATGTTTCAGTGATCTAACAAGTTGCAATGGAGAGAGTATCTGCATGTAACTAGGACCCTTGGTCTACGGTAATGAAATGCATAATCTTTTTTTTTATGGTGCACATAATATAACTTAGAAACAAGGAATTGAAGTTGACTCGGCAAAAGATGTGTTGCAATTTTCTCTCTGCATATATCTGCAACATATGCATCTAAGAGGGTTCAAAATGGTAGCAACAAAATCAAGAATGTTCAGCAAAAGAGAGCATTCTACCACATATATGGAAACCATATGTATATTGCTTACCCAAATCCTTCTTCTGACCAGCCTGCAATGAATATACCCTCAGCTGTAGTGAATGCCTCTTCCTCCATCCCAGCAAGGATCATTGTGGCCGCAGCAGCATAGGTGACTCCAGTCCATATCTCACGCGACTGCATGCAAGTTTCATCCACCTTCCCGTTGGGATGCATGCCGTTCACAGCACCCATCCTACCTCCTCTTACTTTCATTACATTAAAGTCATAGATCTTCCTTAAAGAACTTTCAATCTTGAAATCATCAAACAGATTGGGCAAGCCTGAGGATGCTGTGTACCATTGCCCAGACAGTTGATCAGTTTGGATGGATTTACTGTTACTGCTTGAGCCACTGTCATAGTTAAAATAAGAACCGTTCCACAGTTTGGCTTCAAAGACTGATTTAGCATTTACAAATTTGCCTTTGCACCTTTCAGCAAAGGCCCTGTCACCAAGTTGAAGGGCCATAGCAGCGGCAGCTTGAAGAGCAGCAAGCCACAAACCGCCACAGTAAGCACTCACACCATGAACTGTCCAAGTATCATAAGTTTGATCCGGAAATCCATCATTCTCAATAAGACAGTCATTGTCCCTATCAAATCGATCCATGTACTCAATTGCAGCACAAACAGAAGGCCACACCTCAGCTCCAAATGACAAATCCCCAGTTGCAGCAAAATCTCTGTACACCTGAAGCACAAATTTGGGGTTCAAATCTTTCCATGTACTTGTATCGTGTATATTATATGCATTCATTTCATGCCACGGATCGTGAGTTCCCAAATCATGAGGAATGGCTCCTCTGACCTTGCGAATTCCACAATTTCCCTCCGCCAAAAACTTCATTTTTCTTCCATCCTCGCACAAAACAGCTTTTGCAAAGTCTCGCTGAATACTGAGTTCGATTTTGGGAAATAACATAAGGAGGGCGTAAGATGCATAGAAGTGCACATCATACGTACACCACATGATGTATTCTACACCTTCCAAGTACAAGAACCCACCCACATCATCGCTATCATCGTGTGTACCCAACATATCATGTCCAGAATACTTGTTGCCTCTTCTCTGTGGAATCATAGACTCATTTTCACCGTATCTCATAAGAGTTGTTTTATCCTTACCATTTATACTACTTCCTGCAGTGCTATCATAATGATTAACCGTAGACTGCTCAATGGTTACACCTTGGTTCCGGTCCACCTTTGCTTCAGGTGCTTTAACTACTGTAGTTGATTCATGCTGATTACTTCCTCTATTAGCAGCTGGCAAGGCAGTGTCTGCATAGGAAAAAATCAAAGCCCTCAGACACCCACACATAGAAAGAAGCACATTGAAGAAACAAAAATGACCCCTATTAGTTGTCCGCCTGTTTTTCCATTGAACCACGAAGAACGAAAATAACATAATTTTATTTCAGCAGGAAAAGAACAGAATAACTATTGCACAAATAACATATGGCAGGGGTCACCCTTCCCATAAGATTGAAAATGCGCACAATAAGAAGAATCACAATACCAAACCGAGCCTTTAAGTCCCAATCCATTGGGGTAATGGAACTAATTATTAGGTCCGAATTCTGAAATAATTAAAGGGATGAAAGCCAGTTAAATTCTTCAACACTTTGCGTGAAAGCAGTCGCCCCCTACCCCATGGTTAAACAAACCCCCTTGTTGCTTTCCCTCTTAGTCGTAACCATAGTTTTGAGCATTAAATAAAGCACACCAACAACACCCCCCCCCCCCCCCCCCCCAAAATAAAATAAAAAACTGACTCGGGTCAGTGGTCTTGAAAATGCAAATTTACCATTCGTGTGCAAGCTAATGTCAAATAGCATACACTTTAAGAACTCCATCGTAGTGCATATAGTTACAAAATAACAAAAATAAAAACATAGCAGAGATGAATACCTGTCCACACTGTCCCACCAGCAACCAGAAAGTACAGTTCATTAAACAGTGTGAATTTGTACCTGCAGACATTGGATGGACCGTTATTGATCTAAAAAAGAGAGGAGAAATGCCAAGTCCAGGAGATTATTTCTACTAGAAAAAATTTCACATCATGGAATACACAAGCTGAATGGGAAAGAGCTATTTTTCCCCAGCATTTCTTTCCAAGCAGATCAGGGTAACCATGATCACCTCAGTACAGAACCTTTAATACAATTTCCAAGCCACAACAAGAGCTCCAAGTAAGAGTCCACATGAACCTTAAAGTTAATTTCTAAAGTTGGGACCATTAAGAAGCTATGTTACCAGAGTGCATAATGGAAACATGAAAAACACATTAGAAAGTGACCAGGTACGAACACCAGAATAATTCGATGTCAGATTAGAGGTGTCTAGCAAGGCTAAACGCATGCAAAATAGTATTCTCTAAATACATAAATGCCGTTAAACAAGTGTATGGGCGTTTGAGCATGGGCGTGATCGTGCAAAGGGGAAGGCTTATGGAGTGAAATATGCATCAATGTTGAGATACCTCAACGTTACATATGTAAACCAAAATTACCACTAGCAAATTAAGACCCGCAATTCTGAATTGCCGTCGGCCTTGCATCAAAAAGAGCATTAATTAACAAGCCTTTCCCCCTTCTAAAAACTTGAGAATGTAAGCTTACCATTCCGGTAGCCTGTCATCCCTGAGGACAGGAGCTTGCCATTTCTCGATTTCCTCTTCCCAGCGCTTATAATCTGACCAATATTCAAAATTAAATAGTATTTACACCACAATGAATCCAAAAAAATAGTAACATTTTCAGATATAAACAACCATAGGTGGGAATAAAAATTCAGCTCTCGGTATCTGATTCAGTCCACCATTATGTGAGAGGATAAATATTACATGGGAGCAGCTCCCCTCAAGACCTCCATCCCCACCATAACCCTCAAGACTCCATTTTGTGGCCCAAAAGGTGAACCAAACTGTTCATCTCATAGGTCCCGATGTGAAGAACATATATGCAATAAAAATACATTGACCGGAATGTCTTGTTTTACAAATTGGACGGTTATTTTGAAATCATATTTGCTGCCCAGTTTATAAAACAAGACACCATTGGTTAGTTAGTGTATGAATGTCTTATCTAGTTTTTTGCATGTATGTTGTTATGGGTCTACGATTAGTTAGTCCTTCTAGACCCACAAGTTGGAGTCTTGAGGAATATGGTGGGGATGGGGTCTTGAGTGGGAGCAGCCCCTATATCATGAAGCCGAGTCAAGACGATAAGAGGAATAAGCACATTCTATCCCAATATACATACTCGTCAGAGCATCATGAGCCAGATCTAAAGCTGCCCTTTCAGAAGTGCCATAGAATTTCGTGTACCTCCTACAATAGATAAAAAAAAGAAAAAGAAAATATGACATATGAAAAAAGTATATTATAAGAAACGATGACTCAACCAAGCATACAGTAGGATGTTCCGTCAGGACTTGAAATATATCATAATTTTTTCATGCGATGGTGCCCCAGAGAGAGAGAGGAGGAAACCAAAGTCCTTGATCAGAGCAACAAGTTACTGCTGAAAATTTCTATGATTCAGCTCTGCTTTCGTAGCCCAACAAAGTGCAACACGCCTAAGTTTCAATATCTTTTGTCGTTGGTAATAAAAACGTGTCATGCAAGCCTATTTTATTATGTGCAACTTGGCCCGACAAACCCCCGTCAATTTTACTTTTCTCTTTGTTTCCTTTTCATTGTTGGTGCGGGGGTGTCTGATCAGTGGAATAAGTGAGCTCAAGACCGCAAACAAGCATAATTACCTATGCGCCTTCAAATCAAGAACAAGGATACAAGGATAATATACCAACCCATATGTTGATCATGTTCAAATTGAAGGAAAAAAAGTCAGAAAATTACCTGTGATATGATTTTCCCTTCATAAATTTTATTTTTGGGGATGACCATGCAACAGCAAATGCGACAGTGCATTTTCCATGAGGTTCAACCCATGTGGAAGCAGAAACCGCAGCACAATGAGTATCACCAGGTGATGAAGGCATGCTCGGTCCGCTATCAAAGTTCTCCCGATCAAAGTGCCCATCCTAAGGAAGCAAAGGACAGAATTCGACAACATGATATCATGAACAGCGCTTGACACAGCTGAACTCTTTTTTTTTTTGATAAGCACAGCTGAACTCAACAAACACTTTGGAGAAAGATCAAAATATGATGATCAGGGGGCGATGCCAGTGTATATCCACTGGGGTCACCTGAACCCAGTCAACCAAAAGTTTGCAAGAATTACTACGTATGAATTATCTTCTCCTGGAAAGCCAATAGTCTCATGACACCACTTCAAAAATCAAATGAACCCACATAGGTGCAGACTGTGCACCTAGGAAGCATACTAAAGGTTAGTAAAATGTGCATACTAAAGGCTAGCATAGAGACAAAGCTACATGTTGCTTTATTCTCTATACATCCTTAGGAGTAGTATATTTGACATTTGTTGTAATTATTATTTATTTTACAAAAGGTCTTGCAGAGCACCTTTTAAGCCGGGGAGCGCTTCTGTTACATTATTGGACTATAAGCTAGTGGCAATAGTCAAGTTGTTTCCGCTAAATGGTATTTTAGTTGACGAATCCAACGAAAATGACATGCTTAGAAATCTGTGAAAAACATGGGCTTTAATCCATTTTGTTTCGTGGAAATTCCCCTTAAGCCTTTTTCATCCCTCTTACTTTACCAACTTAAAAGAAAATCAAATGCATTGTCAACTTGCATGTCCTTTTTTATTGTTTTTTGCTCGAACAATGATATACTGAGTTGTCAATGATGATGATGAACAATGCTCGCACTTTTCACTCCAATTACTTGTGAAGGAGAGGAGATGAGATTGGCAACATAAATTTTCCTTAGTGAAATTGGTTGAACACTTGAAAAGAGAAGCAAAATACTAGTCTTTCGGACAGCAACTAATATCGAGTTAAGGTATGAAGTGCAGAATGGGTCATACAGTATCTCAATGGTAAAACCATTACCTGCACCATTTTCCCCCACATGTCTTTTGCAGTAATGCAGCTTCCTTCAGATAGCCCAAAGCAGGGCAAAACAGTCACATTTACGTTCTGAGTTTCACATGCAGCAATGGCAAAAGTAACAGGAGGGTTCTCTTTTGCAGTCCTAAAAGAAAAACAAGTAATTGTAAGAGATAACAGCACTTCACCATCATAGAATTACAACTACAAAGCTTATAATACCAATCAACACACAAAGGTTCCACGCAACAAGAAGAAAATAATGAAGAATGAAAGCACACAAAAGTATCTCACTTAGTTCAGCAATATAAACGAACTATGGGGAAGGGGGAACTTCATATACACCTGAAAATTTGAAAATGTTATCTGACACCACACACAAAACGGAACAGGGTTTGGCTGGGCAACTGGATTTATCCCCGAACCGAACCAAACTGCGCCTTATGGTTGGCTATATGAATCTTTTTTTCAGCCATTCAACTCTATCAAGGCCTATGTCCAATAAAATTCAATTCCTGGGCAAGATTTATTGTAATCCACACAAAAAAATGTCATCCTAGTGGCCGTTTCTAATTACATGCAACGGTTTTTTCAAATATACCTGGAATTTCTAATCGAGAGGTCATCAAAAAGTCTGTTACATGGACTACATGTGAGTAATCGGGTTTGGGTGTGTACCAGACCTCCCAAACCCTTAGTCTTAGGATATGAGCATACGTATACGTGGATACACCGTGAACCTCCAAAAGTACTGGAAGCTCTGTGCTGTTCAAACATACGACGTTGTAGTTAAACATGGGTCCGGTATGTGGATACAATGTGAACCTCCGAAAATACTGTATCCTGTGTACTATTCGAACATAGGATGTCATATTTAGGAATGCACTTGAACTTAAGGGAAAAATATGAGATTTTTGTCTCGCAACATGTGAGGCAAGATTTTTTTGCATATCAAATGTAACTTGGTTGCTGCTTTAAATCGTTTAACCTACAGGATCCGAGGGTTCATTTAGAAACAGGTGTTGGGCGCATATCTCACACTCTCACATTTGTCCTACCGGCTGCTCACGTGTATACCGAGTTGAAAAAATACCAAGTAACATTGCTAATATGTGGGAAAACTATTGCCAAATGGTGCAAGTAATGGTTTCACTCTTTCACACCCTTCTCTTTGGATCCACACCCCCATCTTCCATGGGAACAAGATTATTTTTAAAAATTCATTTCTACAGAAACAGACTCCCTCCACACTCCCCAGCCTCTTTTCTAGCACCGTTCATAGTTAATGGAGCAAACCAGTTTCCGAAGTTTCCTCTTCCCCATCCTCCTTTGGGACTCACTCCTTTGAGAGCCCTGTTGAGGCAACGTTCTCCTTCATTCTATTTCAACATCAGCAAACAAATGGATACCCGGTCCTCATAGGATACAACGAAAAATCTAAAATGCCGATCCTCCCCAAAACGCATGTTGAAAACTTCTCCCACTGAAATGGGCCATTGAACAAGAAGTTCCTGTCGCCCTCCTCCAACGGTAGACCTTTGACATGACTAGAGAAACACAAAGAGGTTCTTCAGAGGAATATACCCACCAACACATGCCCCGAATGATTTTCCATGTCCCAATTGTGATTTCAAGCACATCCCTCCTCCCTCATCATACCAGCAATATAGCAGGACCCACCTAACACAGTCAACAAGGTGGCCATTGAAGCTTTCTAACCACACAAACAAGTTGTTTTGCTTCCTCCCTCTGACCACATCTCCTTGGACATGATGCAAAGAACTCAAGCCAAAGATATATTCTCAAAAATTCCCCACCGCCTCAGAATCTCCATTTTGCAAAATTAGGCATCATCATCAATGAGCTCTGGATTGGCCAACCATGAGTGACTTTCTTCATCCCCCATGGCGTGTCTGACCAAAACATTTTCTCCCTATTAGTATTCCCTCTCCGACCTTCCTTGCCCATGATGAGGACCAGAGGATCAGAGAATGATGAGCAACGAATGAAGCCCAGATGCCACCCCCTCTATGGGATGAGATTTCGTACACTTGAAGGAGAAGAATATTGGTTCAGACCAGAAGCAAGGGCCCCAAACACATTCGAAGTGGCTGTTGACCTAAAGCACTCTAGGCTCGTAGAGGTGATTCTTTGACACAGGCTTGCTCATTGGGCCTCCTTTGCACAGATAAATATTCTAGTTTCCGCTTGGGCACCACTGAACAAGTCTACATCTGCAGCAACAGTCCACTGGGCCCTTTATGGCCATTTTTTCTTTGGAGCGAGTTTCAAATTTGGCTGGCCCATGTCATGACTTGGCCCATCATCACCCTTGGCTGATTTGCATCACCTGATCAATGAGATCCACCAACCACTTGATTGCCTTTTGAAATTTGAATGGTTCACCCTCTCTCTCGTGAACCCCTCCCTTAAACACTGCATCACAATAATTCCCGGGAACGATCCCCAGGAAAATAAAGGTTACCTGTTTGTCCTTGGACCTTGGACCTGATTCCAGTATTTCAGGATCTCGTGTACAAAAATAGGGACAACCACCACGCCAAATGTCAGAATCACCCCACCGTTTCACCAGAGATTCTTGCCCAATGGGGATTATGTTTCCCCAGTGTATCGTCACCCAGGGCATCACAAATTTCATTGACAAGCTTAGCATCTCACACATGAGCCAGAATTTCCATCAATGGAATCCAAATACTCATGGAACCATGTGGTTTGTACCAAGAACCCACCATCGACTAAAAGATGAAGTTTCCCCATCTTCTAATATCTGTCTCTCACACTCCCAGCTTCCTCCGGGGATGGAAAAGAAAAAAGGGAAAAAAGCCCCACTATGTCCTTAATCTCCACCCGAGACAGCACACCATTTTCTTTTGCACCTTTACTCGACCAGCTTCTTCTCCGACAGCAGTGAGCCCCACGGCCCTCTCTGCAAAAAAGAAGTGATGTGGTATCTGCCCTAAACCTCCCCCTTTGACTTCTGGCACATAAAGCATTTTGGCAATGGAGTTAGACCTTGCTCCCTTCCTGTACTAGCACTGAGTAAGAGCCATCCCTGTTTGAAAACCTCTTTCAGCAAATTGTTTTCTAATTGTCTTGCCTTTGGAAGCCTAAATGTCCCTCCTCAACAACAGAACTCTCACAGCAGGTTTGATCCAGAAAACCTAGTTGCTCCACAACCACCTTACCGACCTTCTCAAACCTCTCCCTCGCTCCCCCACCGCAAAGTCTGTGAAGTACCTCTCACCAACCCACGCAAAATCAGAAGTCCTTAGAAGAGATTCTACCATTAGTAATCCCAAAGTCCAACGTCTTGTCAACCACTATGATACAAGGCTACAGGCAATACTCGTACCACTATTTAAGAACAGCAATGTCAAATTTAGGCCATTTCTGTCCTTGCCCCCACAGCACACTCTAGCAGGACCAACTTCATTTTACTAGATTCCACAATCCTGTTTTACAAATATTCTTCTCCAGCACCAACATGCCTTCCACTTAATTATTTTACCCTCTTTCCTCTTCTTCTTTACAATCGACAAAGAAAACTTTTGTGTCATCCTTGCGCAGGGCCATACTGATCTTCTCTGTATTGTTCTAATTTTATCGGATCTCCCCAAGGGACAAACCAATTCCCTCTTTCCTCTTCTTCATGTGACAGTTAAAGAAATTTTAATACAACAACTGCAGTTCCACACAGTTAAAAACATCTATTTAATCATTTTTACCATATTTTTTTAAGCAGTTCAAATTCCAACAATGGGTCTGATTAAGACCTTGCCATCAGTTACGCTGACAAAACCCACGAAACTACCCAAGGGCAATATGCAAACCAATCACTATATAAAGCTACAAGGGTTTGATGACTTACTTGTGATGTAGAAGAACACCAGAGACTCCATCTTCGCCGCTATCAAATAAAATATGAGAAAGTCAATATTACAATCCAGGATAATATAATTATAAACAAAAGACAGCAGCCAATGCATACTAACATGAATGGTTCATTCACGTGATCTCCAGACAGGTGTGAGATTCCTCCAATTGAGTTCTGTTAGAAATGCGAAACCACAAAAATTAGTAAGACAAAGAAAGCAAATGACATAGAAGAGCATAGGACATTATTTACTGGCCGACACATGTAAACAAGCTTACCGCCCATGTAAAAAGAAGGCTAACTTTTGCCCTTTCTTTTCCAGTATTCACCAACTACAACAAAGCAAGCAACAGTTCGTAAGAAAACCAAAGTTATGATCAAGGTATCATTTTTATAGTTTGCACACACATAAAAATTTCGTCAATGAAATAATAGGTATTGTGAGCTGTGGCATGCACAATGACCTTGCATTTTTCAAGTTTTAACTAGGACTTAGGCGTCGCAGTACTTGTGATGGTCACCTTAAGTTAATGTGTAGTTCAAAGACAGTGAATTTACTTATAAAGAGATTCAAGGTAGGAGTTAAATCGAGGAATTAATTAAACCTAAACTATCACTAATCAAACCTATAATTTTCAAACTACCACTCTTCAAAGGAAAATTTTCGCACGGTCCAGCCTAGAAGGTTACTAGCCTGGGAAGATCTACAGTGTTCTATGGATGAGAAAATAATAACTCGTCATGCAAATAACTTACTTCCCAGGATATGCAAAACATCAATCTCATCAGGATAGTGATAAAGATCCAGGTGCTAGTTTGGACCAATTATCCATAAGGTTGAGAGAGAGAGAGAGAGAGAGAGAGAGAGAGAGAGAGAGTAGTTTCCAAATCCTGGGGTATTCTAATAGACTTCAGCGTAAAAGTGTCGGAATTAGGGGTGTTTCTTGTACTTATGAAGTAGGATAAGTAGGAACATCTGACAAGTAATTAGACAGTTGCTCTAGTGAGCTAACTTTAGGATCAGGTAACATGATTGCAGAACGATGTAACCATAAAGGCGGATGAATATACTACATATTCATGAGCGTATGGAGGACTTAGAAAGAACAGAAATTCAGATGCCAGTGCTTCTTTTGTCCCTCCCTTCAAAAATTAGGGCTTGTCTTTCAAGCCTGCTAACCATGAATTCAAGTGCACTTGTCTGGAACTTGGATTTTTCTTAACAAAATAACAAATACGCTACTTCCATGCTTGATTCCTTCCGCTCTTGCTTGTGGTACTTAAAAATTGTATCTACCAGCTACAAAACAACCGCCACATTCCACACAGGCCGTAAATGAGTATTGACCGATAAGCCCTCTTTTCTATTCATCTAATGAAAAAGTTAAACAAGTATTCAATTTGGTCTTCAGGAAATATCAAGAAATATAAGAACCTAAAACCCCGGAATGTGTTGATGACACTTAACCCCACAAAAAATAATGAGTTGATGACAAAGTATATAGGCACAACTGCCATTGACGCTAAGAAGCTAAATTTGCATACCGTGTAGACAAAAACAGCAGTGGGAAGACTGCTATCTCGGTAATTATGAGGTATAAACGGTGATATTTGACGACAGGATACTTTTAGTTCTGGGTCTGGTTCACCTGGAGGTAAGAAGTAACATTAGAATAATACTATGAGAGCATATCTACATTAATGCAGCTATTGTCTGTAAACAAATCATACCATCATATATGGTCCATGCCCTGGGAAATAAAGCATGATATGTCGAATGCTGCCCACTCAAATTCCATCCCCATGATGATATACCCTGGTCATCTGATTTTCTGTAATAGGACAGAACCAAGAAAATGCAACAATCTGCAGCATCACTATAACTGTTCCGAAACTTTACGACATATTGTATGGCATGCTTAAGATCCTAGAGGCCTCAAAATACATTTTGTCCCCTCAAAGTTCATCTGTGTTTACTTTCTCAAACCATCTCATCAATTGGCTAGGTAACAGGAATAGCAACGATAATAAATAAAAGAAATGTACGGTAAAGTATAATTTCTAAGTGACAAAAACTTATCCCATTCATCTAGAAACAGAGTGTAATCACCTAAAATTCAGACTTCGAGTTCAAAATTTTAGAAACAATGGTCTCTATTTGATCTTTTGCATTGTTAAATCGTCTTCATTTTGTTTTTCCTTTACTCAACGAGTAGATGAATCCCATAATTATTCCACCGGCAAACATCTAATAAATTCATCTCGTCTGATAGAGCTAGAAACTAAATAGCTACGCTAGTCAACCCAAACAAAATTTTACACCAGGATTCAGCAGCCTCGTGAATAGAGTTTCAAGTAGATACACTTCTAGTACAACACTTCAAACTAATCATTGTGGGGAGTTGCAAAGTTGAAATTGCTTCGACCAGTATCCATGGCCTCAAAGAAAGATGCATATCGAGCACCAGTTCAAGAAGAATGAAAACTGGCATGAAAAATTGTCAAGTCACTAAGTGTCAAAAAGGTTAAGCTGTTATGAAACTCCTAACAATATATCAAGCCATCCAACACCCCTCTCCTACATGCAACGTTGTCTCGCATATAGGAAGGCAAACCTCCATTCATTTTCAATGGAGAAGAAGAATACAAATGGGGATCAAATGCACATGGAGAGACTTGAACCCAATAACTCCCAAAGAGAGTAAAGTCTCATCCATGTTGAGTTGTTCCAAAAGCTTCACTCATTCAGGTATATGCCCAGCAATGTGCATCAGCTGTCCAACAATTTGATGTTGCTTCTTATTCTCATTTCTCAATTTGGACAATCTCATATGAGAATACTGACCTTTAAAACGAACCTAGTCTGATTGATGAGTTAATGTATCACAGAGGATACACCAATTTCAAAGCAATTATTCATCCTGAAACATGACACTGGTCAAAGTACATCTGCTTGAAAAATAACGCACTTCAAACTTATATTCCTTACCCTATGCCTTCATGTTGACCTGGAGCTAAAACTGAGGCATATTTTTTATTTCCTTCATCTCGAGATATAAAAATCTGCAGAAGTAGTAAAATGAAATCAAACACAAAATTCCAGAAAGAAAAAGGAACTAAAAGTTCACATGAAAAACAAGGCATGCAATGTATCACAGCAACAAAAATGTTTGTATGTGCTGATTACTACGATCTATAACTTAACAACTAAAGGAGACTAAAAGGTTCTTGCAGAAGTGTCTCAACCACAGATCCTCCATCATAAGTGACAATTCTGTTAGGGCATTCTGTTAGGGCAACCTAAATAACAACACCAAATTGACGAGGAAAATTTGAACATAACAACTCAGGTAGGTTCTCAGTGCACCTGAAAGTAAATCGTTGTGCTTTACTTTTTCCTTCTTGACCTAAATTTAACTTTTAGAACATGTAATTGCATTTGTCCTTCCTCTGGGATATCATTAACAATGTTAACAGACGCCTATCAAAAAACACAAAAAAATGTTAACAGACATAGGATTCACAGTAAGTAACTAGTATCAAATAGCTAAAACTGAATCTCCAAAAGAAATCTAAACAACTGCTCGAGATCTTATATGCTAATAGGATGAACAATGAACTACGGCAATGAGCTAGAAGCCTTCTAATCCTCGAGCCATTCAGCTTCAACGCTACCAGAGTTCACATGACACTATTGAGCTTCAAGGCTTATTTCGCAACCGAAGCTCACATGACACTTGACGGGCAGTCCAGACTACACCACAAACCTCTTTTATCTCACCGGACTAGACAGAAAATATCCCTTGAAGAATATGCTCTGAGGCATTTTCGATGCAAGCAGCCATTGGCACAGTACATTTATTACATCAGCAACAAGGCACTGCTCACCACTAGCTCATCAAGACAAAAAAAATTCGACGAAATGAAATGTTACTGAGCAAAAGTGTGTTTTTGTTTGCACAAACTTAAAATGGATGGGCATCAAAGGTATAGGTGTCATTCCGCTTTCTTTTTAAACCTTCTTTTTCAAAACGAAGGTAATTTCAAGCTCAAATATAATGAAAATGAAAAATAATTTTTCAATTTTTTTTGCACCGTTTAAAAGATCTCAATGAAATCTATCAAACAAGATCCATATCGGTAAGAAAATTAGTTGTGTAAACACATGCACCTTGTTTGGTTCACAACTCAACTCATCTCATTTTCCTTTCTATACGTTTATCAATACCTTTTTCTCTCTATCTCTCTCCACTCATTACCACTCATTACATCAAAAATAACTTTCAAAAATGCGAACCAAACAAGGTGATGATTTTTGAGCTTGAAATTACCTTCCTTTTCCAAGAAACTGGAACGGAAACATCATGGTTCAACAAAGGGCCAAAAGGCCCAAAACTTAATTAGCAACCTCCATGGTTTGTTAAGTTTTCTTAAGTGACTATAGAGTATGCCCCGTCATCCACCAATTTCGGCATATTGCATAGCTAGTGTTTTCTATGGGGGGAACTTTGCCAAACTCGAAGAGTGGTCTATGGTAGATATTTAGGCTCCAGCAAAATCCTTTACATTCATATTTTTTTTACCAATAAACATAAGATGGAAAAGGTATCAAGGGCACATCACAGAATTCGTGCACACTACTGCCAATTCACCCAAAACAATGGCGGCATAATCGAGCATGGGCGAACCAGAGTCATGCTCATCAGGGACATATCATCAAAGTATCATTTGCGAAGGACAGCTTGCAATTAAGCAAGAAATTTGATCAAAAAAGATGCATGGGTAGAAGCTACCACTTGGCTAGCAGAAACATTCCCTGATGTCTATTATGATCATGAAACACAAAACCACTAGCGAATCATCAAATAGAGTATGAAAGAGGAGAAGGGGACACAAGTTAAGGCAGAAAGACAACAATATCTTCTAACTATGGTCTTCTGTCTCTTCTTTCTTTCAACATTTAACCATACTAACATTTATATGATCAACCACCACCCTGTAATCAAATTACGAAACAGAACAACGAACCCCAGTACAATACATAGAAAATTTCAAAACCCAAAGAAACAAAAATGTTTTGGGAATCCAACAACTCACTAAACATATACTTTAATGTCCAGAAATTTCAAAAAAAGTGTAATCTATATTCCATTTCTCCAAAGAAAGTTAACTTTCACACCAACTTTTCCAGATATTTGACTGTTTCCAACTTCTTTAGAACAGAAAGCAGCAGGACTATTTATTTACCACCAAACATTTTATTACTTCAGAAACACAACAGACAGTCATAAAAGTGTCTTATTCAACCTGAGGCACTGTGTAAGGCTCCTGTAGATGAACTTCTCGAACACCTCTTGTGAAAGGTGCACATATATGTATATGTTGTGGCACTGCCAATTAACAGACCCGCAGGTCACTCACAGTCAACTCACATACTCACCCAAATGTACTATTAACAGAATACTAGGAAGTCATATTTACCAATTGTACAAAAGCTACACTTCTAGAGCTGAAATATAAACAACAATGGATAATGAGTGAAGGGCAGAGATTTACAGAGAACTGATTGGCCATGACAGGAGAAGCCTCACATGTACTAGGAATAATTTGCCAATGCCTGAACTCTCCTCTAAAACCTCTTGATATGCTGCCACTCCTACAATAATACAAGGATTGATACAATCAATCTCATAAAACTATTGAAGCAATAACAGCTGTTTGCTAATTGACACAGTGCTCACCCCATCCCTCCAAGCGGGACCCCTTGTGTTGCTGATGGCTTGCAACTTTCTCGCTTGAAAGGATTAATAGGTGCTGTCTGCATTCATCACACAAGTAACCGTTAAATCTAAAGAAAGGTCCAGAAGAAAACTGGATGAAGTCACATATTTTCCAATTATATCAGGTGATAATTGAATACTAAAAACAACTTGTGGATGGATAAAAGTTGAGAAAGTTACCCTTCCCTGGGAAGCCTCTTCCCTTACATAGGACCACATGCGAATACCAAGCCGCATCTAAAAAATTCAAAATTCAAGACATAAATCACAAAACTAAAACTGGGGAAGGATAATGCATGAATTGGGACACAAGTCTATCCGCCCTTTCTTCCTTCAATAGGTACACTTACAACTAAAGAATGCTTACCAATTTAATAGCTTCCATAAATGTAACACTAAACTCTTTCAGAATTGTAGCATGGCTGTTTAACCTCCTTCTCCAAGCGTGTTCTGGTGGGGCAGCACTATCAAAATCAAGCTGCAAGTGACGTTTGAGGAAATACAATCAGTGAAAACTGAAGTGAAAAACAAGCTAAAGCTAAAACTAAAACAAATGTGCAACATATGGTTCATAAATGCATCACTATGCAGTGGACAACTCCAACCGACAAGCCCAAGCAATCTTCTAACTTTCGTAGTTCCTATTCAATAATAACTTTAGTAAAATCCAAAACAACAACAAATCAACAATTGACATTGCAAAACTATTTGAAGCTCGATTTTGGGAAACACAATAAGGAATCTGATCAAAAAGAAAAATCTAGCCAACCGATGAACAAAAATGGTATACCAATACTTCACATCTCAAAACAACAAAACAAATAATAACAATACCCACGGAATCCCTAATCGATAGGGTTATGGTGGGAAAGAAAAATTCGATTAACTTTGAAAGGAAATATTAATTAGCTTTCACACAACCTTTTGAAACGAAAGAAACTCCTTAGCATATTATCTCATTTTGGATGGTAACATTAATGTGTGAAGAACAAGATAAAAAGCTAAGGGTAGCCGCACAGAAATTGTAAAATCATGTCCTCCTTTAATCTTTTTTTTATAATCGTCCTCCTTTAATCTACAAGTCTGTAAAACATTAACAGGGACCTGACCAATACAGTTCAAAAGAAAATGTAAGAAACAAGTATTCAGGGTAGCCAAGTGTTAGGCACCATGCACTCTCATGCAATTGACAAGGGTTCAAACCTCACTAACTACAACTGAAAACACTAACTTTCGCCGAGGAGAAAAAAAAAGAGAAACAAGAATTCAGCTCCAATGATTTCATCTACTCATACAACCACCTCCCGTGATCCTAGATAGTTCAAAACAATAATGTTTGCAACAAACGGATCATTAAATCTTCCCAACAAAAACTTGAAAAAGCAACTTTTTCCAAACGTCCTCCTAATGAGAGATCAGATGGCATCATGCAAAACAGATTACTGAAAGTCACAATTCTACAAAAATTGTCAGCATGCAAAGTACGTTAACAATTAATTAAAAACTAGAGTTCTACAGCACTTTTGAATTATTCTGGCGTTGTAGGAGCATCTCCAGGCCCCTCTTTTTTCCACTTCAACTCGAAATATGAGTGAAAATACCTAAAGTCAACTCCACTCCTTGACTCAAATTTATGTCAAAGTGAGTTTTACACAAATCTTTACTCGGGTCCTTGCTCAAATTTCAGAAATTCTACAAGGATGTTTTGTGCATCTCAATTTTACAACTATACCATCAAGATCGTTTTTACCCAAAATTTACGCTTAGATTTGGGTTTGTCAATCGGAGTGCTTCTTATCAAATGAAGCTGTTACTCAAAATTCAAGTACAGAAAAAGGCTGGAGATGCAAGAATTCCAATGATTTCATCTACTCATACAACCACCTCTAGCAAGCCTAGATAGTTTAACACAACAATGTTCTGCAACAAACAGATCATTAAATCTTCACAACAAAAACTTGAAAAGGCAACTTTTTCCAAACATCCTCCTAATGAAAGATCAGATGGCATCATGCAAAACAGATTACTGAAAGTCACAATTCTAAAAAAATTGTCAGCATTCATTAACAATTAATCAAAAAATAGTGTTCTACAGCACTTATGAATTATTCTGGCGTTGTAAGAGCATCTCCAGGCCCCTCTTTTTTCCACTTCAACTCGAAATTTGAGTGAAAATACCTAAAATCAACTCCACTCCTTGACTCAAAGTTACGTCAAAGTGAGTTTTACACAAATCTTTACTCGAGTCCTTACTCAAATTTCAGAAATTCTACAAGGATGTATTGTGCATCTCAATTTTACAACTATACCATCAAGATCGTTTCTACCCAAAATTTATGCTTAGATGTGGTTTTGTCAATCGGAGTGCTTCTTATCAAATGAAGCTGTCACTCAACATTCGAGTATACATGTTCATTGATAACCCCCACACCTCGGCGTACAATTGTGCTCGAGCGTCTTTTGCAAAATAAAAACCAGATATAAAACAACCTTTAAAAAATCGATCCGATTCTATGCGCGTGTGTTTGTGTAGATGGTTAAGAAAACCTATTGAAATCCTTACCAACTGCAAAGTAGCTCGACTGATATATTCCTCCGGAGGCCATGATTGCTTCCTACAGTGGAATATATTTGCACCAACCATGTCGACTAATGGTATATATCTCTACTCGGACTAGTCAAAATTGCATCAATATCCGTAGAACCCAAACTCAATCATAAGCAATCAAAATTCCTGCGTCACCGCCAAACCTCTTCACAAAAATTCGAGGGTGTATGTGTTGTACGACGAACGCACAAACACACACACGTATGATTAGATCACTCGGAAGTGCCTTCGGCTTTAATCAAACGGTTAGATATCACATCAAACCCCAAACTTTGGCTTTAATTCTCTGGAAAACGAAGCTTTAAAGCTTCTTTCTTCCTAAATCCCCTTTCTTCTGTCTCTAAATCTGATAATTAGTCTGTGACGATCCTTCAACGTAATCCTCCGAACCTTTGGACAAACTTCAAAGAGTATCTTTGAGATTGAACCCCTAGGGTTTGAGGGGGCGGCAATCAGGTGAATTACAGCACGAGCTGAGTTGACACCCGACAAGAACAAATTCTGTGCCGACTCAACGGATCGGTTCACAAGGGGGTTTGAGATTATTATTAAGGAAAAACAATAGATAAAAAGTAGGGAATTTTGGTGATTAGGTCCGGAACTATTTTCGATGCAGAATCGGACAGTGATCGCCAGGTGTTTGTGAGATTTCACACACTTTGTTGCGTTGTTGGGAAGGGAACACCTCTCTCTCTCTCTCTCTCTCTCTACAGGCTCCGTATGAGTATGGTGTATATGGACGATCTCTACTGTTTACGGAGAGTAATCTTTTTTGAACAAGATCTCCAGTTTCTCTCTCTCTATGTTTAATAGTAGTACTAGTACTTGTCTCGGCAAAGCAAGACAAGAGATTATCAGCTGTTGTCAGACTCTGTTCGAGTGACGCCTGACTTTTGATACTCGTGTCATTTTTTTCACAGTAAAAAGATGACAATTTTTAGAATTCGTGTCATTTTTTATCGATTATATTTTTTAATTTATAATATTTTTTATGAATTTAAAAAATTTATACAATAGAATTAGTCGAGAACTATCAAACAAGACCTCTATTACATATTTTTTGAGATTTATATTAAAAGATACTGTATAAGAAATAAAAATTGGCAAGGATATCAAAAATTGACATTCAATTTGGAATCTCAAAATATGGGATCGTACAAATAATACCGAAAATAATGAGCATGTCATGTTATATTTCATGAGTTTTGTATATGGAATTAACTGGAATTTGTATTTGATTCCTGATAAAATATTCATATGAGGAATCATATTTCCAAATTAAAAGAGGAATCTAAACTCTCTCATCTTCCTCGTGGTAATTTTAGATTTCCGGCTTAGACCATAAATAAAGAAATGTTTGATCGGTAAATATTCAAAATAATTTATTTCTGGATAAGATTCTAAATTAATTCAACTGTCAAAATAGAATCACTTCGTGTGTTGCGTTATTAAAAAATTAGATCCATGTTTTAGCAAATTCTTATTTCAACCGAAGATTACGGGCATCGAAACATGACTAGTGTGCTCCACTTTTAGAGAATAAAGATAATGTGTTCTTTTCAAATTTTTATGTCCAAGTTAGGTAAAAAATTATTTTCAAATTCTACGATTTGGAATTTGTATTGTGCATAAGTGCACAATACGAGTGTTGCATGTGCACACATTATTGAGCTCCCCTCAAGTTTATTCATTTTGGTCTGAACAATTCTTTTTTTTTTTTGGCTAGTTCAGTAGCTGACCCGTGAAAAACTTCAACTTTATTTGACACAAATATCTATGTGATCGGATCAAAATTGTTTTCGAACAAAAACAACTAGAATGATTTTGTTAATAAACTGTTGGATTAATTATGTTCATCTTACATGCATGGATACCAATGTGCAATTAAACTAATTTTGTTCAATGGATCACCTATCCAATAAGAAGAAGAAAAATACGATTCAGATCAACCAAAGATGGGCTCGATAGTGGCCGCGACAACTAAATCAAGCACATTAAATTAAATCGTCCAACACGATAAAGAAAAATTCTTACAACGAAAAACTCCAGATAGAATAATTAATAGTTAATTATCGCATCCTACAAGATTTGACTCATTGATCTATCAAGAAAGGATGTACAAGGATGACTAACTAGTTTTAGCCCTAGTTTATGATAATAAAAGAACAAGGTTAGCTTTAGGATCCGTTCCATTAAAATTTTTATTTTTTAAGTACTTTTATATTTTGCTTTACGAGACAGATTATTTTCTTACAATACATCACATTTAATTCAAAAAATAAGTACTATTTATCTTAGTTAGCGGAACTGACCTTTCTTTACTCTCATCGAATATGGAGCTTAAAATGGATAACTTATCCTATATCCATCAATAAAGAACATAACCTACATCATTTATTGTATCCATTTCCGCAAACCTTTGTATTTTATCTTGATTTTAAAATTCTCGTGCATAACACGAACTGCCTTGTAGTACCCTTAATAATAATTAAAAGGATACTTTTGATCCAACGTGCTCGAAGTTATAGATTGTTTAATTGTAATTTTTTTGTGGAAATAGGAATCTGATAATCAAATTCCAAATAATTCAACAGTACCCGAAGTAGTTCTATTCCGGTGTTTGGACTAATTTAGTAATCTTCTCCTCATTTATTTTGAAAATTTTTAAAGTCAAACATTTTATTTTTGTATGATTAGCCAGGAATCTAGGATTTTCATAGGTGGCGGGAGGGATCATATTCATATTTAGTTTTGGGAATATGATTCCTGATTAAATATTTCATCATGAATTGCATTCTCATTCCTGCCAATTTCAAACGTAGACATCACATTCTCATTCCCCCTCAAGATTACCGTCATCCAAACTGAGTCAGGGTATACTTTGCTATTCACTAAATGGATTAAACTGACTAAAAGCACCCATTTTCATTAGTCAAGACAAGTCATTTCCTCTAACTAAATGGTATTTTTTAGGAAAAACGAGTTGTCTTTTGCCATTTAGGGTGAAGACAAAAATTTAGTGGAAACTCAAATGATTATATGTTGCCCTCTTTCGTGAAGACAAAAATTTAGTGGAAAAACTAAATGGTATTTTTTAAGTACTTACTTTTCGCTTTACGAGATATATCATATTTAATTTAAAACATAAGTAGTTAGCACTCATTTCTTTCAGCGGAACGGAGTCTTATCTTGATCCACGGGTTATACATCAGTCCCAAAATAAGATTTTCGAAAGGAACAAAACTGTCTCCATCGACGTTGTTATCTTCTCTGTGATTTGAGCACAACTAATAAGACCTTGTCAGTTCCGTGCTTAATTAGTAATTAGAAAAATCTCGTTATGGTCCCTTGTCATTGAAATCGACGTTTCTCGTTGTTTTGGATACCACTATTCCATTATCTGGAAAATACTGTACTCCAATCAGTTCTGTGGTTGTCATTTAGTGATAATTGCATGTTTGATTAATTTCATCCGGTTTTATTTTGGTCTTTAAAACTTACTTTAACAAATATTTTCTGATCGCTTTTGTTTATCTTCCTCTAAAGACACACGCAAAAAAAAAAAAAAAAAAAACCATTGGAATGAGATTACATGGACCGTTTAGGGCCTTCTTGATTGTGGCTCTATTGTCTAGATTCCTATAAATAAAAATAAAAAAACAAATGAAACAATAAGATGCCATAGCCAAACACGCCCTTGTAGAAGCAGAAAAAATAATTTATGCCTTGTTTGGATGATGTTTTGAAATTTTTTGAGTTTGATTTGTGGGTAATGAGTGGAGAGATAAATTAGGGTAATGATTGAAGGTAAGAGTAATGAGTGGAAAGAGATAGAGAAAGAAATGAGAATAATGATTAAAGAGAATAGAGGAAAATTAGAGTAATAATTAGAAGTATGAGTAATGAGTATTTTTTGAGTTGGAAAATATTTTTCAAGAGGTGATCCAAACAAGGCATTAGTGTTTAGAAAAAGGGTAAAATAGATCTCTTCAATTTTGGGGGACCAATCAATTTCGGCTTTTTGGGCTCCATCTCGGACCCATTTCAAAGATTAGATTCAGTTTGCAAATTTTGTTGATATACGACAGACTCAATCAGAATCCACGTAGGTCCATATCCAATTAATATGATTTTGTAACATATTTATCTTCAAATTAATATATGACACACTTAATTGGAATCCAATTATTTAAAATAAATATGTATCGATCATTAATTTTTTAATTTTCCGATTAACATGATATGTTATAGGTTGAAATTTTCGACGAACTTTATTAAATGGACGATTCCGATAGTTCAAATTGGTCCGAAACGAGACCCACAAAATAAAAAATAAAAACATTTTGTCATACCTTAAGAAAAACGTTATATTCTCCCATATCTCTACTCAAACTATCAATGAGATTATTAATGCTTTCTTTATAGGAATATTTGAACCTCGAATATAATTGCACATGAGTATAGCGACACATTAAAAGGTTTGAGGTATTGAAAAGACGCTAGGTATTGGTTATGATGGTGATGAAGGGAAATTGATTTGAGTAGAATTACTGAAAATGGAGGAAAACATATTTTCGAAAAGGTCGGCCCCAATATTATCTACTACGCAATACGACAACTTAAAAAGTTTAATTTTTTGTTAAGTAGTATAGTGTATATTTTTAAGTTCTCATTTTGCATTGTAGTTAATCGTTTAAGAATAGAGGTTATGTTTTTTTGTCCGCACTATTTATTCTAATATATGAGGTTTTACACATATATTATTGATCAATACACCAGCTAATAGATAGAGTTAAATGTAATTTATAAAATACTCTATTACAAATTCCTGGAGTCGTCCGCACTGGTTTGGGTGATCTTAAGTGGTGAGGTTTTTCGTTGGCCTCTTACCACTATTTTAATCTATGTTTTTCCTTAATGAGATTAATAAAAAAAAATTGTTGTTAAAAAAAAGGGGAAATTACAGTAAGCCCCCTCCAACTATACCTCGGTAACGAGTTGCCCCCTTCATCGTTTAACTCGGACACTTAACCCCCTTCATCTTTTATGGCGTGACACTTAAGCCCCTGCCGTTAGTGAGCCGTTATGAATTTAAACGGAAGGTCATGTGAGTAGTACATGACATTATTAATGATAGGTCATGCCCTCATAAATACATACAACGGTAAAAACTCTCTCTCTCTCTCTCTCTCTGTGCGATGGAAGGTAGAACTGGGTCTTCCAATGGGGATCCAAATGTGTTGTGCAATTGTGGCATCAGAGCACCATTGATTAATGTAGTGCATTCCAACCCAGAAACAAAGTACTGAAAATGGTAGTGCATTCCTCATGAAAACATAGAGCTGATCAAACAATTCCTTTTGAAATAGATTTTTCAAATCATGCCTGTAAATTTGAAATTGAGTGTGGCAAATAACAAATATAGATGTGAGAATGAAATCTCCATATAAAGATTTATAAAAATAAGTATGAAATGGCTTGGACCCATAATAGAACTTAGAGAGAGAGAGAGAGAGAGAGAGAGAGAGAGAGAGAGAGTGCTCTGTTTTTTTTTTTTTTGCTTTTTGGCAGCCCCCGGATAAAGGCCCGGTGGCAGGTTGACCTATATTCCAACCACTACACCATTTGCAGAGGAACCATCAGCTAGCTACACTGAACAGACAACAGCTAGCAGTATCCAATCTGTTGATCACCGAATATATAGGACGCAACTCTAACCTTAGAAAGCGTAAAGTAACCATACTAAAATTATTATAGACCCATAAAATAAAGGAAAAAACAAGAGTTTTGAAAAAAGAACGAGCTAAAATAGAGTTTCCTACAAAAAGTTATATGCGAAACAAAAATAGCCCAAAGAAGGTAAATTGGTAATTTTAGCAATTCCGTTAACGGCATTTCCATTTTGTGCAAGATAAAAGATGAAGGGAGTTAAGTGTCCGAGTTAAACGATGAAGGGGGCAACTCGTTACCGAGGTATAATTGAAGGGGGCTTACTGTTATTTCCAAAAAAAAAAAAGGTATAGCGACACACTCTTTGGAGTGCACCCATTAAAAAGCCAAAATTGAAACTTTCAAAATTGGTGAGGAGCCGGTCGTAGAAAAGAAAACCCAAATACGCTCCGTTCAGTTGTCAAGAATATTGTGTGAAAAAATGATTGCCCAAAAAAAGTAAAATGAGGTGAAGTAAAAAAAAATGAAATTTATTTTCTTGTATGTATTCTCTTGACAAGAAATCTTGAAAAAAAATAAGAATTCCTTTCTTTTAACAAGATCTATTTTGTAAGAAAGTGTTTCCCAAGTTGTTGGTTCTTTAATTTTTCTGGTATCTGAATACACATAAAGTTATAGGAAAGTTAATTTTTTCATCATTTCCATGCAACTGAACGGAGCCTACGTATTTTTCTAAAACCTTATTCATTCTTTAATTACTACTATAGTTTTCTATTTTTGTTGATCATCCATTCTTTAATTACTGTTGTATTTTGATGAGTTTTGAGAAATTTTTTTATGAGAGTAATGACTGGAAGTAAAGATAATGAGTGAAGAGAAATAAAGAGAAAAATGAAAATAATAATTAAAGATAGAAATAATAAGTGAAGAGTAATGATTGAAAATAATAATAATAAGTGTTTTTTAAATTATGAATTTTTTGTGCAAATCTTAATCCAAACAAGGCATAGCGTGTTGGAGTTGGCCGGCATCCCATTGCGCATGGTGCGCCTCGCGCACCGGGTGCTTCTCTTTGGAGTTGGTGCTTCTTTAAATATATTCCGTACGTCGGTAGGAATATTTCGTAATCAGGATGTGCTGGTATTCACCATCAGCGTGGTAGCCGAGTTGCCACAGGTGATGGGGCTTAAGTGCCTCTCCCTTCCATGCACTCGGGTTTAAGCCCCTTCAGTTGCAAAAAAATATATATGAGCTGAAGGGACGTGTGGAGGGCTTTGTGCCAGCTGTGCGCCAACTGTGCGCCTAAGTGGTACTGTAGTAACAGCCTGTCCTCACGGACAGTAGCTATGGCTCGAACCAGACATTCCACAGCGAGTCAGGAAGCCCCTTCCACAGCGAGTCAGGAAGCTCCTATGATCACGCCCAAAGGGGGTTGTTACGCTGGTTGCCCCCTCCTACTCTTTTTACAGTTTAAAAAAAAAAAGGGATGTGCTGGTATTCGTTGAGGTGGGCCCCATTTCATGGTGGTTTAAAATTAGATGGACCCCACTTGAATAGTGAAAATTCCACAGAGTCATCCATATTGGACCCAACCCAGCTGATCCACCCAGTCGGCACAGAAAATGCGAAATTGCTATAGCAACCGACGAGGGGCACCGACCAAGGGAATTGACGCCATGCAGGGTCCACTTTGGATCCTTCATGACTGATCCGATCCGTTCAATAATATTAAAATAAAAAATAGATTAGAGATGTGAAAAATTACCTCAATCCAATATGTTTAAGTACTTGATAGAATCATCAAATTTTTTCAGATTTGTGCAAAAAATAGAAGATTGAATCGAGTAACCACACAAATCAGATTGAGCTGATTTTTTTACAAAACCATTTGATTTTTCCATTTTAAAATTTTTGAACAGCTTGGATTAGTTGTGCAGACCCGGAGTAGGCCCCGCGTGGCGTTGGTTTCCCTAGTTGGTGCCTCTCGTCGGTTCCTGTAGCAGGCTCCTAGAAAAAGTGCGGAGGAGAGAGAGAGTGAGTGAGTTTTGCCGGAGCCGTCGACAAATGATTACCCAGATTCTAGAAGGCCGGCTTAAGGGCTGTTTGGCGTCCTACTAATTCGAAAAACTATCATTTTGATGAAAGAGAGGTGCTATTCACACAGACAAAGGGGGCACAGATCGTGCACAGATCTCAATGTAGTGCCCACTAAGAGTCCCACACAAATGATCCGAGCCGTTCATTAAATTTGTAACATTTTTTCAAGGGCCCCCGCAAAAAAATCAGCTCAATCTAATGCCTAGAAATACTCGATCTAAACATCTAACTTATCATTCAACTTTGAACCTGAATGAAAACTTATATGATTAGATCGAGTACTTATAGGTATTGGATCAAATTGATTTTTCATGAGAACCTTTGAAAAAATATTTTAAATCTAATGAACGGATCGAATTTTTTGTTTGGGACCCGTAGTGGACTTCATATCTGAATATGTGCAAGATTTGTACACACTTTATCTGTGTCAACGGACTTACGCTCGATGAAATACTCACATCAAGACAGGGGAGATCATCTCCTCGTGTTTCACTGCTTGTAAAAGGGATTGACAGTCATGTTGAGTTGTTGACTCTGTTGGGAGGCGAACTATTGTCCGTTTTAGAATACCTTCTTAACAAATAAGTACTTATTTTATATTTTTAAATTCAAAAATAATGAAAATGAAAAATAATTTTTTGATTTTTTTTTTGCTCCGTATAAAAGATCTTATTGAGATCTTTCAAACAAGATCCATATTGCATATTTTTCGGTTTCATTAAACCTATTATTTTTTAACTTGAAATTGCCTTCTTAAAAAATAAATACTTAACATGCGTTCTGAAACGGGGCCTAGTCTATTATGGGTCCTTTTTTGGACTATTTTTCTTTATCGTCTTTTTGGGACTAATTTGATGATCGAAATCATTCATATCTTACAACTTGTCAAAAATATCAAGTGCACGAAAAATCACGTCCATCAATCGGATTTCAATCGCTATCATTTCCGATCACATTTATCTTGAAACAAACATTGACGTGATTTTTTATAAAATATAATATAATATAATATAATAAATATCAAGTCTTCAAGATATTATAAAGTGAGTGATTTCGATCATAAAATGCACTCACAATTGGCTCAACAGTCTCCTAAAAAACGAGAGAGGATCTCTTTCTCAAGACATCTCCTAAAGTACAATGCGAACGATTCTCTCTCTCCTTTTTTTTGTTTAGAAAAAATTCAAAGCAATACTTCACCTTTTATTGAGGCCCCGTTCGTTGTGGAATTTTAGATTTGAATTTATAGGTAACAAGTGTTCAAAATTCAAAACCCTAAAACAAACGGGCTCTTGATTATTTTTGAGCAATGATTTTTCTCCCCTAGAAAAATAGTTTTATCTAAATAGTTTTATCAGCTTGATTATTTTTTAGCAATGATATCAGCTTGAACGGATATCATTAAGAGCCTTATCGAAATAGTCTTATCTTGAAAAGATTGGATCTGAAACACTGGATCAAATCCACTTGAACCCATTATTGACAACTTATATGTGTTCCAATCAGGCACTTAATGACATTTGATCAAGCTAATTTTTGATACACTTGTTCTATTCGACAAGTTCTACGAAGTGAACATTTCTGATCATCAAAGCGAGACCGAAGCGGATCCCATTCGACTGGAACAGCAGGCTGCTGTCTCTTTAAGGGGCAGCAGCTCCCACTCCTCCTAAATACACATCCCAAGTCCTTAAAAATATAGACTGCGTTGGGCAGACTAACAGACTGGTGTGGACCCCTTAGTTTGACTTTGGCTTTGGCATCAATTTCATTCATTTCTTTAGTTGTTAAGAATTTTAGAAAATATAACCGTATTAAAAACACCTTTTCAAAAGCCTAGAAAAACTGTTGAGTGTTACAAATGTTAAGGTAATTTTGGGAAACGAGCTTTGGCTATTCCGCGGAGAAGATTTGCAGAGAACCACGAAGAGACAAAACCGCGAATTGGCTTCACTTTCCGGACTCCCAAAACCCAACAATCTAGAAAAACTATCCATAAATTTTTGACATATTATTGTTATGGGGCCATGTAGAAAAATCGAGTTTCAGCGGGATATCCGATAAGTATTACTTTTGAATTAAAAAAAAAAAACCGTAGCTAGCGCGATCAACTGCATCCGACGTTCGCCCATACGAATCCAAAAAGTAAATACTTATCGCATATCCGCGTCGGATGCTGAATTTTTTACAAGGCCCCATAAAATAATATTCAAAAATTTATGGATATTTTTCTAAATTTTTTTGGGACCCGAAACGTGGACCAAACGGCCGTTTGTCTCTGCGTGGTTCTCCTGCAAAGTCGTCTCTGCAGATAGAATTTGTTGTTTTGGGAAATACTCCTAATAAACGTTAAGGGGGTGTTTGGTAAAATTTTTATTCTCGGTTTTGTAGTTTTTATTTTCACTTTTTTGAAAACTAAAATAAAAAACTTGTTTGGTAACATATTTTTACTTTTTTGTTTTTAAAAAACTTTTTTAGAATTTCTGGAAATTATGAAAACTAGAAAAAGGAGTTCTACACTGTTTTGAAAACAGAAGTTCGGCCCGTCCATCGTTTCTCTCTCTCGCGATGTTCTGCTACGCTCCTCCATCTCTCTCTCTCTCTCCATAACTCTCTCGTCTCTCTCTTCCCCTCTCTCAGTCTCCTGCAAAACCCTAGATGGATCCCTTTGGGTTTGTGTATTTGGTCCATTGATATTCGTTCCTCTTTACAAAACTCAAATTCTGCAGTTGTATATGTATAATCTATGTTCCTCTTATAGATTAATTGAAGAATACAAGCTTATTCAACCATTTTGAGGAGAAAGTACGAACTAAATCTATGTTCTTCTATTGTTACTTCTGCTAGGTTATGATATTGGTTCTGGGTGGTTCTGCTATAGCTATTATTCTGATAATTTTGGTTGCCAATTGATGTTGCTGTTGTTAAGTATCTACCATTTATTTGCATGCATTGCTGGACTACGGATTAGAGTAGCAGGTAGAGGTGGCAAACGAGCGGATTTGAGAGGGTTGAAACGGTCATGGGTCAAATATGGGCGGGTCGAATATGAGTCAAAAAGTAAACGGGTTAAAACGGATCGGGTCGAATATGGGTCAAACCAAACCCAAACCCGCCTAACCCAACCCGTTTTCCGTTTTTTTTTTCCTTCTTCCCCCACCCCCCCCCCCCCCCCCCCCCCCTGATTTGTCTAAATAAGGGGATTCAGAAAAATAAAATTTTATGATTAAAACTCAATTTTTTTTAAAAATAAAAATGAAGCAATTAGAGGCTAAAAATTTTTTAACCCTAATATTTTTTGTAATATTCAATATAAATCCCAAAAAACTGGTTTTGGGTCTTTATCTTGAATGTTTTTAAAAATATTTGCGTAAAAGTCATATTTTTTACTTTTTCGATTGGAGCGAATCAAAAATCGTAAAATACTTGTCGCAAAACAACAAACACAAAAAAAGTTGAATAAAAACAAAACGAAAAAAAAAAAGGAGTTTTGGATGCTTTGACGATAAAATAAAGAAGAAGACAAAGTCAAATTTTAATTTTTACGCTGTGTTGAAACGAAATAGTGGTCGAATGAATTCAAGTTGTCCATCCAATGTATCACGGACTATCAATTGTAAAGCACTGAATCAATTTTCCAGCCCTATATCTCGCACATGGTTCATACAAACAAATGCAAAAAAAAAAATTGAATAAAAACAAAAAAATAGTCGGTTGTCTTTTTAATCTAAACCCACCCTCAATCTGAACAAACTGAATGAACTGATCAATTATAATTCAATTTTATTATTGAAGTAAGACCTGAGGATGAATACGGGCTTGCGGGCCGGGATTTAAGAATCTGTTAGTGGAATACCAATCATGATCACACTCGTAGTCCCTCTAGCTGCGATGTTAGAAAATGTTGTGGAAAGCCCTTAATAAGAATGGATGGGTTTTTTAACTTCAACCCATATTAAATCCATTTTAACCCATCTAAACCCACCTAAATATGGATTGATTGGGTTATAAGTGGGCGGATTTGGACGTGTTAAAAAATATGAATTGAGATTGCCATCTCTAGTAGCAGGTGTTAGTAGTATTTCCGTTGGATTTCTACTTTCTCAGTAGCTTTTGGTCAAATCTTCTTTATGCAGGAAAGATCCCCAATGAAATGAAATAGGAGTATGAACTTTCGTTATCGATGTACTATTTTTTTTTTTTTTTTGGAGAGAATGGGCATGAGTCTTATCCCTGTTTTGGACCCCATATCCATTATCCCCCCATGAAGCGTTCTTCTAGAATTCTTACTTACCCAGTGTTTGTCCTCATATTGTGAACAAGAAGTTGAGAACACAGTCTAAACAGGCAGTGTAAGCCAACAACTTTACAATTGGATGGGATTCAAAAAGTGAAAGTGTAGGGGAGGTAGAAATTGAGGGTAGCTAGTCGGTGAGGTGTTTTATCCAATCTTGGTTGGATATTGCTCTGTAGTTTCTTGTAATAGTATTTGTCTTTGATCGATGTACCCCGTCGAATTTAATAAAAGTTCCGTTTGCTGAGCAAAAAAACAACTTCACAATTGGACTTCATGAGAACTCCATAGCAATGTGTCATCTGATTATACTGGACTAGTTCAAATGGCCTAGCCTTCACCTGAAAGTAATGTTCGTTTTGAGACTCGGCCGAACAATCGATCACAGAGTTCTCTGCACAAAAAGAGCCTCTAAAATGGAGTCTTTTATAGATCCACCCTTGAAGGAGTTTCAGTCTAGCAATTGCAACTTCCGAACCTATCCCTCTTAGGATAGGGAGAGAAAATGAAAAACAAGCAAGCTACAGAGTCTGCCCGAGCCCCACCCGAAGGTAACAACTGCCGTAACCACGATCAACATGGATGCTAGTCTTACGATAAAATTCTACAACGTACTTACAACATCCTTGCATGCCAGCATTGGGGCGCACCATTTCACAATACTTTGTAGGATTTTGTTGTAAGCCTTACATTTTTGTAGGACAAATTTCGCACGGAGAGTAAAAAAGTGTGTCTTGGTCAGTGTCCATCTTTGTGTAGACACCCCAATTTGATTTTCCCAGTCATTTTGTTTCTTTTCAGTTTGTTTCTTTTCAGTTTCTTGTTCCCCCGATGGTGAATCAGGTCGCGAACAGTATTGATTGAAATGGCTTGAGTTTGGTGTGTGTGGAACTCATCCCTTAACCTCAGAACCATTAGACCCAAAACTTTAACTAAGAGTTTGACTTTCGCGAGACTTACTGAGACACTCGCGCGATGTTCTACTTGCCAGGGGGTGGTCAAAGTCAAACTTTGACTGATTGACTATCGCGGGAAAGTTAGAACCCTCGCGCGACTGTCTCAATCCATCGCGCGATGGTCGACACCTGTCGTATCCAGCTGGATTTTGTGATGATGAGGCGTCTGCAGGTCCATGTGACCCCGTTCCATCAACTGAACGGCGTTTGCTCGGCCATCCTAGCACCACCTAAACCCCCACTCTCCCATCAACTTGGCACCCCACTTCTCTACCAAGTAAGTGCTGCCAGCATTGTTGGCTGGCTGCATGACCTTGTCTAGCCACCAACAAACTCCCCCCTTCTCCTATAAATAACCCCCATTGATCTCTTCCAAAGGGTTACCAAAAAAATCCCAAAAGAAGAACAAGAACTACAACTTTGATCTTCTCTCACTCAAAATCCCTACCACCTATTTACTTGTCAAAGGCATACCACTTCACTCAAACCATTTTCAAATCATTCAAGCAAAGATATAATTTTCAGCCTTTACTGTTTTGATCCCTGAGGGGGGCTGACAGGGTCAGGGCTGGTAATCAATATCAGTTTTTGGCCCCAAAGCCAGCAAATTTGCAAGTTGCTGAGAACAGAATAACCCATGCGCGAGATATCCACTCCATCGCGCGACGGTTTACCGTTTGCGTGGTAAGGATCTCGTGGGGATGGGCTTCTCGTTCTGTTCAGTTTATATGACTTTTTGTTTTCCTGTCTAATCATATTTGATACATCTCACAGTTTTGCATGCTAAAATCAGTAGTTTAGTTTAGTTTGTTTTCCCTGTTCATGTTGGAATGCTCCTGGGAAGCTTCTGAATATGTCTCAGAACCCAGGCATGCAAAGCAATTCCTGGAAGTCCAGTCGGAACAATCGCGCGATGATGTGACTTCATCGCGCGATTAAGGGCTCTTTTCCAGTAATTGCTCTTGCATGGGCAGCTAGGCTCTCAGCCTCTGTTTTAACACCCTCACTGTTTAAGGGTTGCATTTTATTCCAGTTGTGTTAATTTGTAAATATTGACATACTTTCAGTATACATAAATTGCGTGGTTTGTCCTGGGTGTGCACTGCTCCTTCCAGAGCCTAGAAGGAGATAAAATTTAACCTGTGGGAAGGATGTCTATACTCGCGCGACGGTATGAGTATATCGCGCGATAGTGGGACTTGCATGCTACCATCCCATGCATGCAAGTTGGTCACTACTCGTGATAAACTCATCCCCATGCACTATTTTGGCATCCTGAAACCAGTGTTAAGTATTATTTCATTTATTCCTTCTCACTCCATTCATCCATGCTATTATCTCATATCCTGCAAACATGTTACAGTTTTAATCCCCTTTAAACTGTTCCCTCGCCCTAATTGGCTATAAAATTGATTAAAAAAACAGAATCGCAAAACAAATATTTTCGCAAATGCTTTAGTAGAGACCGATCTCCGGATTGGGAGAGAGGGGTGCCATAAAACCCTTCCCCTCTCTTAACCTGGCTCCCGAACCCAGATATGGTTATGACGGACTGGTTCCTTAACTTTTTCAAATCAAAGAGCGTGACAAGTGCTTCGAAGTACGGTTCCTTGGGTGTCGGACCTTCAAACCCAAGTGGCGACTCTGTATTTTCGCGAGCGCTTGTCGTCCAGCTAAAAGCGCTCCCGCGAACCGGCAGCATCTCTCCTTTCTCAAAAGGGTGGGGAACGGAATCCCTTCCCTGGAGGAAAAAAAGATCGGGCAAATCGCATTGCCCACACTTTGTAAGAGCGTCAACTCAATTCTCTGTGTGCAACAAAGTGTAGTTTGTGTTGGAGATCATTATAAAAAAAAAGAAGGTTCATCTGATTAATGAGAAAAATATAACGAAAAGTGAAAATAAAAGTGAAGTTAAAGAAAAAAGAAAAAGAAAATGAATTTTTTTTTCTCTCATCTGTTTGATTAAGATAAAAGTTTTACAAAAAAAACAAGGAAGTCAAAGTAATTATTATTCATTCTTGCAAGAAAATAAAATTTCTTGCATTTTTTGTGAGAAAAAGTAAAACAAGCTTTCTAGTTTTAGAAGGTTGTACGGAAAAATTTATTTTCTACCATTTTTTAGGATATTCTTGTCAAGTGAACACCAAAAAAGTGTGTGTGTGTATATATATATATATATATATATATATATATATAAATTTTTTTTTCTTTTCTTTCTTACATTTTCTATCATTATCTTGTTAATCAAACGAATTTTAAAGATTAGGCTCCTTTCCAATCACCGAAAGGGACATGACGATCCTGTTGGGCCAACTGTGGACTTTTTGAGCTAGTTTTTTTTTTGTTTGACCGGTACTTTTTGAGCTAGTTTAATGATGAAAATCGTTCACTGTTTAGAATCATATTATATGTTAAGAAAAACAGGTTGAAGCACAAGATCAGAATCATTTTTTTTTTTTTCCAACATAGAGTTGTTTTGAAAACATTTAAAGATGGTTTTGACATGAGCGACGTGTTTTACGAGCTCTAGAAAATAAACAATTCTAATAATGAAATTAAACCTGAAAATAGTCCACAAAGTCCATTTTTCTCAACATAGATTTGTTTTGAACACATATCATATTTGATCAAAATGGTTTTTGACATGACTGACGTTTTTTACAAACTCTAAAAATAAAATGTTCTAATCATCTAACTAAAATCTAAAAATAGTCCACAAAGGATTCAACAGAACAGTCCAATCCTTAAAGAAGGGACCCGAGAAGAGTTTTTTATTTTTACTGCCGAGAAGAGTTGAAACCATGGGAAATGGATCATCTCCGATCCATGTTTTGCACTTAAGAAGACAGCTGTCATGTTTTAAACCGTCTATTTGCTGTAATCAACGGTTTGAATTTCCTTGTCAACTCTTAACGGTAAGAATTGATGAGCAAATCCGAATTGATATGCGAATGAACGGTTCAGAAGTAGACTTTCTCCTCCGGTCTAAAACATGAACATAAGAAGATCCGGACCCGAATCCATGATTATATTTACATATATTCCCCTCGTAGCTCCACTCCACGTACTAGCGGTTGTTTTTCTTTTCGTCAAGTGATCGCAAGCAAGTAAAGATGTCGACCGACTCAACTCTGTTGCTTTAAGAATTTTGAATTTTAATCATTATTCTATTTCTTTTTAATCATTATTTTCATTTCTCTATTTATCTCTCTCTAATCATTACATTTATTTTCAATTATTACTTTATTCTTCTCTATACTCATTACCTATAAATCTAAATCTAAAATTCCAAAACAAACGGGGTCATTTATTTCCCATAAGGTTTCACTTTTTATATTAAAACAATATTTTTATTACTATGTTTCTAGAAGAAAAAATACTCCGTATTCAAAATGTTAGGCATCCGATGTTGACCACCGACTTGGTAAATCGTAGGGAGCCATTATTGCTTGGTTGTTGCCAGCGACGAGATTGAAAAATGAGTTCCATTTCATATGATTAGTTCTTTCTTTTTTTCTTTTTTTTTGGATAAGCTACCATATGAGATCTTGCAACCAAAGAAACTAGTACGCCATTCGTCCGGATTAAATACTCCTTTTTGGGAGTTCGTGTCATTTTTCAATCGATTATATCTTGTAATCTATAATGTTTTATGTAATTTTAAAAATATTATTTTATAGAACTAATTGAGATCTATCAAACAATATCCATATTGGATATAAAATTCATTACCAATTTAAAGATATAACCCATTTTTTATCTGGTTAGATTTGAACAAGGGACTATTAAATCCAAACGGAGGGAGTATTTTTTTCGTAATGTAGAGAAATTGTTAGCTTGATAGAGACCGCTAGGAATGACTTTTTTTCTATAATGCAGGGTGTCCCATGCCGAGATTTTAGAAATGATGACCGTTCGGATTTCTAGGATTGCTTTTTGTCAATCGATAGAATAGACCGTTTACGTCATATATGAAGTATTGCACAAAGTATAAACTCGAGACAACACATCAATTGCAAGACTCTATGAGACAGCCAAGTCGAACAACAATTCAAATAAAACAAGAAAGAAACCCCATTATACTATAGAAAAAAAGAAAAAATCTCTCAAGGAAAGAACACCCACGTATAGGCGGAGAGATTCAAACTCCTGTCTTTCTTGTAAGATACAATAGTTCTGACCAACTGAGCTATCCCAAAAGTAGTAAACGTTGGAGTGTAAAAACTTAGAAAAATCACCGATTGACCTTTGACAAGTACTACCTGTTTAAACTTACTATTAATTTATCTGGAAGAAGTCAAGTTTTAATCGTTGAATTATCTGAAAAAGTAGTTGAATTTTTTTTCCATCCGGAAAAAGTAGTTGATCGAAATTAAAATAAAAAAATTACGAATGTTTTGTAAAATTGACGTCATTTCGCCGCACTCAGAAGCATAAACAAGCCATAACTCATGGTATGAGTTCCTCATAGGGTTGCAAAAAGAACATGATTCAAAGTATTCAAAAAAAAAAAAAAGTATTCTCAATTGTGTATAGAGCGGGGAGGGTCCTGTCCAGTTTCATATTGTCCAGTCCCGTTCAATTCTGATTTTGTGGGCCTCATCGCCGGCCCACAACAATGAGCGGATTCGTTCCTTTTTTAAAGCTCGTCAACACCTTCTACCACACAAAAAAATATGTTCGTCGGTCGTCAATCCACATCTCATCCAAACATATTTACTTTTGAACAAATAGGTCTGATCCAGTGTGATAAGTGCGCGTATTTAGAGAAAAATGTGTTCCGATCAGGCGTCGATTGGTAACCGAAGAACATAATTCTTTATGCGGAGGAAGGTCTCGACGAACTCCATAAAATGAACGGGTCCGATCATTGTTGTAGGCCCACAAGATCAAAATTGGACCTTTCAAGCCCCACAAAATCGAAACTGAATGGGACTGGACAATTAAAAAACTGGACATGGCCCTTTCTCGTATTAATAGAATATGAACCATTTTCAGTTGTTCTTTAGAACAATATAAAAACATGATTTAAACGAATTACTTATCCTAACCATATAATAAAAAGAAACACTTTGGCAATTGACGGCTTGCCTCTTTCTTTTTTTCAATGAAAAGGTGCTTATGGAAGCCAAATCCTTTTGACCCATTAACCATAACAAGTCAATAGCGGCCGAACGGTTTTTCAGTGCTCAACTTGCATATTGAAGTATGACAGTGTTTGGTAAGGTTTTACATCTTCAATTCTGCGTTAATGAATTCGGGTTCTTTGGCCGCCACTTTGGAAATGTCTTTTTACCAAAATGTAGACGGAATAATGGCGAATTCAAAAATCTGTTGTTGATGAGCTTTTTCGATTCTGATTGTTCTTTTACTCGCAAATTTTTTTTGCAAAATCTATTCTGTACGTATGATCCAAACATTTTTGTAGATTCACATTGAATTTCAGACATCTACAATCTACAATCTAAAATCTAAACAATACTTGTCGCTGAAACACCTCTTTATTCAGTTATTAAACCTTCGTGACTTTTGACTGGAAGGAATTTTTTAGAGAATTTGTTTTGAGCCTATGATAATAGTGTAAGGGCCTATTTGGTCACTCCATTTTTCATTTTGTATTTTGTATTTTTTATTTTAGCTGTTTGGAGCTTATTATGAAAAGCATTCTGTCAAGATGATTGAACTTCAGAATGCAAATTCCAAAAATCAAGGGCCCATTTGGGAGTGTAATTATTTTTGCATTGAAGTAGCATTTTGATTTGTGAATTGTAGATTTGTCTTTATCATTAAACTTTTGTAGATTGTGATTAAAATAGATTTTGAATTGGTAGAGTCTTAGGCATATATGTGCAAATAGATTTTGCAACAAAGTAGTGTTTGAGATGATAATGATCAAAAGATTTTTCGAATTGATTTTTTACCAAGTTGCCATTGGTTAGTTATTGTAGTCAAAATATGTTATGATAAAATGAAGGAGATTGTAGAGACTAGAAAATTATTTTATTTTTCTTTAATCGTTTAAATATGTGGAATATCGTATTTTGAGGTTGTAATGATGATTTGATGTGTTGATAGCAAGTGGGGTTTGATTTGATGTCCATCGGAAAAAAACAAACTTCAAAATTTTCTTCAGCCAGTGCCGGTATTGCATTTTGCTCAGTACCAGTACCCCATCTCACCTACCCCAACTCCAATTTCACTCAAATCCTTTGATTTTTCTATCTCAAATCTTCAAGATCCAAGTGTTTTTTTCCTCAAATTCACTTGAATCTCACATTTAGTAGACAAGGGGTAAGTTTTGTCTTATTCTAACTTTTTGGCTCTCAATCACGTTTTTTTCTCTCCTCTCAATCTCTTGTTGATCCTTACTTGTTGATCTTATTTTTGAGTTATCTCTTATCTAGATCTTGTATCAAAGCTTGAGAGGAGTTTGTTCTTGGAAGGTTTGGGCTTAATCTACTTGGTAGACCTAGGGTTTGCTCAAAATCTACTTTGGTAGGGATTTCTCTATTTCTCTACATGTTATGCGATGATTTCGTGAGACAATTAATGTTTGATTGCTATACATGGTTCGAGTGGAACAATTCATGGTTTGAGGATTGCATATCAATAAGAAATATGTATTGATACCTTGATTGTTGTGACCCATGGGGTATTCGTGGCGTGTTGGTTAAATGTTGAAATGTGTGAAGTTTGTCTTAATGCAAGGAGTGGAAATACGGAATCGCAAGGGGTGAAAACACAAATTCACAAGGGGTGAAAATTTGGTGGAAGAAGTATGTGTGTGAGTGTTCTTGATATTAGCAAATGGTGTTAGTACGTGTCGATATTGGATTTGTCAATGTGTGCCAAGTTCCTTGTATTCTTATGATTCATAATCGTTGTTAATTTTTTTTTTGGCAAATAAAGACTTGCCATTTAGCTTGATTTACAGTGTCCATGTCTATCATCTCATTGTATATAAATTTTATTGAGATGTTTCTACTGGGCTAGTCTAGCTCAACCCAATCTTTTTTTTTTATAGGTTTGAATGCTGGATCATAGCATGCATGATTGTGTGTTAAGATGCAAAGATGTATTGGAAGCTAACTATGTTTAGTTACTCAATCATCTTTGTGATTGACTTCCTTTTGTTAAAAATGACTTTGTAACTAATTACTATTAATTTTTCCTTTTGACTAAATGGTTTGTGATTAATGAATTTATTTGTACTTTGCTTATGCTCATTTGGGGCCGGTGTGACAAAGTTGTATAACTTTTAAATTTGGGGACTTGAAATTGTAAATTAAACAAGTGGGGACTCATTTTGGGATATTATTTATAATATGCGAGGATCTTTTGTTGAAATGATTTATTTAATTATGTTCAAAATCAAGGACGTGACAGAGATAACTAGGGATTGAATCCGGTCCATTCTCTCTCTCTCTCTCTCTCTGTGTCTGTCTCTCTCTAACTCTTATTTTCTTTGCCTTCTCCCTACAAACATCTGGTATGATTTCTTGGAAGAGGGCCATGGGCTGCAGCCTCACTCCACCCCTCCATCACTGGCAGTTTACTCCCTACTATGACTGGTTGTTGGGCCATTTTGTGAGATCCTTCGGCGAATAAGCCCCTAGAACTGATATGGCGGTTTGTCCGGTGACATGATTACGTCTGGGGTTCTGTTTCCTCCTATTTCTCTCCAGATCTGTCCCTTCCTGAGTTTGGTGCTCCCCGTCAATGGCGTCAATCGTCTGTGTGCAATTCGCCTATGTGCTCTCTTTTTCAATCTTCCTTGCTGTGCGAGTTTTATCGACGTGGCCGGCCTTGTCATTTGGGCATCGTTTCTTCGAGCCCTAACAAGGTTGTTGTTGCGGGACGGAGATAGCTGTTGGTGTTGCTGGATGGTAGGGTGTGGTTGCTGTGATGATCTGCGATCTCGGTGGCTGGATTTAAGAGTGTAGATCTGTTTCTGCAGGTTTTAGTTTGTTTTTCTCTGCTGCGTTTGTTTTTTTGGTCTCCTACCCCTGATGGGGCTGTTTCCTCCTCTTCGATGGTTTCCTTTAGTTTGGTTGTGCTTTCTTTCTACGACGAATGTTGTGCCCATAAGGTGTGTGGAAGTGGGGTGCTTTCTTGCTGGTCTCCCCCTTGTGGCTTGATTTGTCTGTTGTGTTGTGGGAATCTTGCTTTTCTTGATGTACTGTTTCTTCTATCAATGGAATCTCCTAACATTTTAGCAAAAAAAAATAGGGGCTTTACGTCCCTAAGAGCAAGTTGAATGGCTATAGTCATTTGCTCATTTGAGTGCCAAAAAGCGGTACAGTGACAAATTTTGGCACCCTTGGGACGAGGAGGAATCAAGTTGACCGAAGTTCGGGCCATAGTATGTATAAATATGTTTGGAATGTTTTTAAGGTTAGTTTGGAAGAAAATGAGAAAGACTTGCAAAATGTTTCCATCAAGCCCGCATGGATCAAACCTCTGTATTCCCGGGACGAGGGGAATAAGGTCGAATGTAGTTCAGATAGCAATAGTTTTTAGAAAAAGCGGGTTATTGCGAAACTTGTTGAGGAGTCTCGAAGCTTATTATTATTGGGTTTTGTGACTATCCCTAGCGGACAAACAGCTGAGCCAGAGTCTACGACATATCAACATCGGAAAAATCCCAAGATAAAGGAGGTGTCACGAAGTCTCACTTAAAACCCCTTGTCCTTCAGCACCGAGTGCCGTTCTGATATATTTTTCGATGTTTCTCCATGTACCCCAACCCGGCTATCGCGGTGGCGGATAGCAGCGTCACGTTTATAGTTAGGTAGGTTTTGTGAAGTTGTTAAAAAAGTTTTTAGAATGATCTCTCGAGCTTCCGCAGACTTTAAAGTCGCTCACAAAAATCACACGAGAAAGTTAGAGTTTTATGTTTTTGGGGTTTTTCGACATGATCTGGTCTAGAAATTGGCTGAGTCGCCATGTCGCCAGATTTAATAGTCGTAGTTGACTAGAAGTTCATTCAATATATAATCATGAAGTAAGCCAATAAAAAGTAAGGAACAATACGCAAATTACTCGACAAACTCACGATAACAAACTGGGAACTTGAAGGATAGAGAAAATAAATCTCTGAGAAAATCGAAAACATTGGGCAGAGCTTGTGCTGGTCCTTCTTTAGGGGTGTGATTTTCGTACTCTTCAAATTATTAACCACACTCTCAAGGGGAGTGCTCCCCAAAGTTAGCAATTTGGTGAATGCAGTTAACAATTTGGAATTGCAAATCACTCTCATTTTTTTTTTTTTTACCACTTCCTAGGTGCAATAAACTTATTGTGTTTCTTACCTACCTTTGCATTTTATGGCTAGAAATCCACCCATATTGAAGTGTTATTAGATTTCTTGAGTGAATTATCCAAATGTGGCGGACTTATATAGTTTGGCAGTTAATAGAAAAGTTTTAAGTAGAATAAAGAGTATTTTTAAAAATTATTGGGGTTATGAAGGCCACCACTTCTTTTTTTGGCTCTAGTTAGGAGTGACCAACGTTAGAACAGAAAAAAAATGCCAATCTTAAATTAATGAAAAGCCTTAATAGCAAGATTCAAGATCTCCAAAAACACAGTCCCAAGTTTCTAATTTCACATGCGAGCACATGCAACAGTCATTAAAATTTAAAAAAAAAACACATGCCGATTGAAAAAAAATAAAAAATCCACACTTTGTAAGGCAAGGAAAAAAATTACAGGTAAGTCTGGCCCCACCCAACCACAATGTACCCCTGCCTATGATTGGCTCCATCCTAGCTCCATGCAATTATAAATCCATAAAATAAAACTAAATCACATACCCAACAAATTCTTTTATTAAACTCTTGTTGCCATTTTAAAAAAGTAGACACAAAAAAAAAAAATTTATGAAAAAGGAGAAAGTAAGAAAGAGATACTCCAGTAGAAAACAAAAAGATGAGCAGGTGCACGTTTGGAATTTTATGGCAGTGCGAGATAAGAGTTTGTGGAAGATTTGTAGAGAGGACAGAGCCAAAAAAAATTACAGGTGCACATTTGGAATTAAAGGAAATAGAGAGGGGGAGAGTGCAAAAGGGCCTTTGTTACTGTTATATACTTATATTCCGTTTGCCAATGAATCAAAGCGGCAAGCCCTAGGAGATGTTGAATTTGAAATCTCACCGCCTCTCTCTCTCTCATTGGCGAGGAAACTAAGGCCTCGGATGTTCAATCTGAACGCTCATTGTCTCTCTTTCTCACATTGGCGAGGAAACGAAGGCCTCGACTACCAGACGTTCTATGGAAGATTTTCAACAGCAGCGTTCGAACCCTAGTCCACACCATTATTTCCTTGGTTCCACCACCGACGCCGTCGGCGGCGGCGGGCCGTTGCAAGGGGCGCGGACGGCGGATGCCTGGGTTGTAGCGCGAAGGAGCGAAGTCTTTCCTATTCCGGCCAGAGGACCCGTCCGACTATGGGAAGCCCTCGACTCAGTGCTTCGTTGATGTATCCTCTCCTCTCTCTGCGTTTTATCAAGACCGTCGCTGGTCACAACGCGAGGAAGCGAAGGGTTGCGGACTTCTATGGAGGCTGTTCAACAACCGAGCTCGAACCCTAGCCGACGCCATTGTATCTTTGATTCCACTGTCGCGCCATTGCGGCGGCGTGATTTTGCAAGGGGCGCGTTTGCGGGTTGTAGCGGTGACGGAGCAATGTCTTTCCTCTTCCGGCGAGAGGGCCCGTCTGACTATGGTAAGCCCTCGACTCAGTGCTTCATTGTTGTATCCGACAATGCCCCTTTCCTCTTTCCTGGTGATTTGCATTCAAATCTAAATTATATTTAGACCCTGTGGCAAAGGACGTATGGTAAATTTTATTCATGAGAATATATCGTTTTCCCTATGAATCCCCTGTATCTTATATTATTGTATGTATTAGGTACAAGATTGGAAAGCAATATGATTTTTATATGAAAGGGAAAGTGATACTCCTTGTTTAAGAATCATCAGATCAAACTTCCATTATTTGAACAAGTGCCCTATCAACTTTGGATTCGGGAACCCAACTATTAGTGGTATGTCCGACATGTTTACTGCGACTCCTAGGTTTTCAGTGCTTTATGGATAACATTTGGAGGTATCATTGGCATGGAATCATGAAACTAACATATGACAAAATTGTGCAAATGTTTGTTCAATCTTGCATTGGCTGTTATCATCACTACACCGATATTGCTGTGTGCTATTCTCTTTTTTTGATGGTAATTATGTAATATGTAATGAACTGCTCTTCTATTAGCAAGAAGGGTTACTCTTTGGCACCCAGGACTGAAAATGCCATTGGTTATGTACTTTCATTGTTGAGTATTCTTTCAAGGCTGCAAGAAAGAATTTAATGCTTTCATAATTAAGCATAGTACTGTTTTGGTATGTTAATTAGTGTTTTTGTGCTGATAGTAACCGTATACATCTGGCAGCTTTGCTGTTCGAGCTCTGCCATGAAGCTTTTCACAAGTTCAGCATGGGGTTTTGTATTGAGAGTCTGAGAAGGGTAGGTAATTTCAATTTTAAGTTATGTTTCTTTGCTTCAGTGTATTGCCTCACTTGCTTATGTAGTGTACATGTGTGTATTCGTCGACATGCAAGTTGGTATGGAGTGATGGTCTATTTCCTGAAGTATACTTGGAGTATATTGTTTACCACTTCCTCATAAGAAACACTATTAGGTGGCAAGTTGTCCTATCAGTGATTTTTGCTTGAAGTCAAAGCATATATCAGAGCCCAAACATTGTCATTCTTTACTTGCCCTTGGTATGCACAAACTGGAACCTATTCATTTCTCGAAATTAAAGTTGTATGTGCCAAGATTGTCATAGGTTCTTTTGCAGTGAAGTGAATTGCAATTCATATTCCATTTGTATGTCACATAGTGTGGATCAATGCCCAATTTTCTAGGTTTCTGGTCTATAGTTTGGACTTTTTATTGCATACTGTGTTATGTTAGGTAAATCATGTATTTAGCCTTAGCTGATTCTGTATTTTACTTCGTATGAAGAAACATCATAGGCGAATTTCCGGAACATCAAAATTCAAAACATAACCAGATCAAATTCAGCCACCTCCCTCTTCGTGTAACTAAATTATAAAAGAGAATAGATGATCCCAAACCAAGCATCCATTGTCATCCTGTTATCGCCATTTTTCTATCTGAATGAGTGCACGATGATTTAAACCAATAATGCTGGTCATTGTTGACCACATGTGGCCCAAACATAGTGAAAGAGAAGGAGGCTTTGGTTGAGAAGTACATGCCATGGTTGTTGTAGTCTTGGAAAAGATTACCTTAGTTGATTAAGGCAATTTCAGTTTTCAACAACACATGGAAAGGCTTAGGCGGTCTACTTAAATCCCTTTCGAGGATGACTTTATTTGCTAGGAATGCTACTAAGGAGCCGACGCCTAGCATTGACGATGATACTTGGTAAGCAGGGCAAGGTTTTGTTGGATTGGTGTTGTATGTGTAACGTGTGTGGGAGTCAGTGAATTACCTTCTATGCATTTTTTGGTATCTTAGCTGATTTGGGAATTGCTCCTTGACAATTTTGGCATGGCGTGGGGCCTCATTCTGCGAAGGCCTGTTGCATTTGGTTTTGTATCGTGGGCAATCTCAAGGAAAGGAGATATGAAAGTTTGGACTTTGGAACTAAGTGTCCCTTTCTCTTGTTCTTTCCAATTTGGAGGGAAATGAGCTGTAAAGGAATGAGTGCTCTATTAATGTCCTAAGATATGGTGCTCTCTACTTATGCTTTTTATTTTTTTGGTGGAGAGAGCATCTTCCTTTTCCTTAGATTTTTTGAGTTTTTGGGAGAGGTGTATATCCCCGTGGATATCTAGTGGGTTTTTGGACTTCTACTTTTGTTGTTATTTTATACTCCGTTTGTACAAGGTTATGCCCCTACTTGTATCTTTATTTGATACTACTTTAGAACTTACCACCAAAACAGAGTCCATGATATGATGTAGTTTGTGTCGTTAAGGGTGCGGAGAGCCCCAAATATAGTCGCTTTAACTAGAGTCTATGTAGGCATGTGCATGAATACTTTTTGCAACTCAATTAGAAAAAGAAAACTGCAACATGCTAGTTATAATTATAAATTTTCTAACAACCTCTGACAGTGCAACATATTTTTGGAAGTTGCAAGCCGGGGATATTTCATATTTACCTTATAAATTCAAGTGATGGGGTGGGGAAGGGATGTAATTGTTTTTGTTGACTACTCTTTAAATGGGAGGTTTTATATGGCAAGATTTGTTTAAGGGCATAACCTTTTTCCTTATTAAAGTTGTAAGAGGACTTTAGTTTATGTTGTCGTGAGAAATATTTTGACAAAAAGTAAAAGAAATTCCTAACTTTTTTTATTGTCGAAATGCCAAACAAGACCCATCTATCTATATAATAAAACAGCTCAATTTTTCAAAAACATCTTACAAATCCAAGGGTGTAGATTCCAACAATCGGATTTCATGACGCGACGTTCAATTAGGTCTTCATCTGGGTGTTTGATTTATGTGTATGTGTTTGCATAGTTGTCGAACCAATTGCGATCGTATTTTAGAAGAGAATAACTTTTCTATTTTTTTGGTGCATAACATATTTTGACTTCTGACCACTCTCTAAACTGCAAGATTTATCTGAACTACATATCGATAACAAAAGGTTACTATTTCTCCTTATTGGGTCTTACTTTGGTTTTTTGGCTGATAGGTTGGGAACTGGTCCAGATGGCTTACGGATCTATTTGGCATTCAGGATAATAACTCAGCTGAAGATGAGACTACATCACTATGACAACAGTGAAATGAGCTGCGTAAAATCTTTCAAAGCTTTCCGTCTGCTCAATGCTTGCTGATAGCTCCATGAGAAACGAGGTAAGTCCTTGATGACTCTGATTTCCTTTTCTTGTATTATGTTTAGTTTCCAGAAAAGCTAAGGTATGTATTCAGTATTCACTATTGGAAATCCTATTGCTTGTAGGCATGCCGAACATTATGTGTGTCATTGATCAAGAGGGTCCTCAACAACTTTGTTCTGAATGGGTTCTCTTCGCACCCAATTTCAGCTGCTGTGCTTGAGTCCCTGGATGTTGATGTTAGTTCATCCTGGTTCTGTTTGTTAATGCATCTCTACCCACATGTTAATTGAGAATGTGCACCTATCAAGCACAGATACTTCTCTAAGGGAGTCATATCTGTATCCGTATCGGACACCAATACTCCTTGGATACTTGAGTAGGAAGTGAAGACCGTAAATTAAGAAAGAAGTGTGGGTCCTAGTAGGTATATACATTACTGACCACATATAGAAAACATAAGTGGCTCGTAGTAGGTGTAAGACCAGTGGCCGCTTGATGGGAAAGTAAAGTCTCTATCTCTATAGAAAGTAAAGGCGAAGAATAATTGTGGTTCCTAGTAAGTATATAGACTACTGGCCAAAATTTGGAAAGGCAAAAGTAAATGAGTAGTAAGAAACAGATGTGAAATAACTCATGTAATCTTTTCATCTTTGCCACTAGAACTGTTTTTTCTTTTTATTATCTAATCTGGTAGTAGTTTTATTTTCTCCTTTTGTTTTCAGTTGAATGAGGTGCTCATGCCTAATCCATTTGATAGGCCTCATGCGGTTTTCATGCTAGCTGTCAAAGGAGCTGAAGGCGCCTGAAATTGGATCTGAAATGCATCATGAGATGCAAGTTCTAGTCATTTTGAAGTAGATAATTTTTCTGAATGTGTTACTATATGCAGGTTCTTAAGTCATGGTGCAGTCAGCTAATGCTTTATTTGGTACTGCCCTTAGGACCAGTGCGCATGTCATTAAAAAGTTTGATCTGTTCTTCAATAAAGTCATAAGCCTGATATTCAACTCCCAGGTTCTTGAATACTCGTATGATGCAAAAGTTACACTTGTGAGAGTTTATGTCTTTGTTTCATGTAAATTTTTCTAATTCCAAATATTTTGGTTTACTATTACATACGCTAAGATGAATTCTTGGTGGTTTTCTTGAATGAACTGTTGAGCGCTGATGCTGACATGGAATTGACTGAAAAGGAAATCAGTGGTCTTGTTAGTAGCAGCTCTTCCTACTCCCTTTGTCCTCCATTCCAATTGTTTTGGTATCAATTCTGTTCTTACTGGTTACTGCTGACAATTGTTTGTCTGTTAGGCATCCTGGTTGGGTGGAACATATGTTGCTAAAGCCTTGGAGCCCATGACAGAAGAGTTGACTAACCCCTTGGCAAGTGGTTCCGTTCTAAATCTTCATAAGTCAAAGGTCTTCTCTATTTTTGGTCTTTCTTTTACTTATAGATTTATTTGGCAGTAGAGAATTATATGCCGAACATTTACTCAAATTTTGTGATAATATTTGTTAAAGCATCCAACTCAAAACCAATTGGCAATGAGTGAGAGGCAGCCCAGGCTCATATACTAGGTTTGGAGGCTATATTTAACTAATGTTGGACATGCTCTAACACTCTCCCGCACGTGCGACCCCTGGCTCGCACGTGGTGAGGTAAACCAACCATTCAACACTTATGACAACAATCAACTATCAACGACAAACAAAGGGGGAACCAACTATCAACGAAAAGAGTCTTGTCCAAAAGCCTTCGAAAACTTAGCTCTGATACCATGTTAAAGCATACAACTGAAAACCAATTGGCAATGAGTGGAGAGGCCGCCCAGGCTCATACACTAGGTTTGTAGGCCATCTTTAACCAATGTGGGACAAACTCTAACAATAATTTTGATTGAATATGCAGAAAGTAGATAGAGATTTCATCGGAAGCCTTGTTTCTCTCATCTGTAATATTAGAAGGCAATGCATATGCATCAGGATATGTCTGGAATTATGAAAAATCCAGCAGAGTTGATTAGAGGAAGTTTTGATGGCATTAAGGTGGTCCAGGTTTTTCTTGACTTTTTATTTCGTGGTTTGAGGTTATAGTTTTGCTTAGTTAGCTTCAAAAGCGAGTTTACTTAAAAGTTTTTGAGTCAAGACGAATCTTTAGGATGCATTTTCTTTTATCGATTTTTTGTTCTGTAGGGTGTCTCATCATAATTTAGTATTTTATTTATTGCTTTCGCAATTGAAACATTTTATCAGATATTTGGGTCTTTTTATTATTGGTGATTCATTGATATTGTTTGGTTCATGGGATGTTTGTGCCCCGTGCTTTTGACTAGATCCTATTGGTTTGAGGTCTTCGTATAAAAAGATTTTCGGTCACTTATAAATTTCTTTTTGGGCTGCATGTTCTACGAGTATGAGGTCTTGTGGTTCATGGCCGGTCACTACCTTTTTGGGGTGTGACAATTCTGGTATTAGAGCTTAGGTTTGAAAAAAAGATATGACTTTTGTATTCATTTTTATCATGTTCATTTAGTGGAGGTCTGAGTCCCCAGAGTCCTATTCCCATTTGTAAGAAGTTTTATTGTTTGATGTGGATCTGTACTGCATTATATTATAGAGATAATAGTCATTCAGTGGGAACATTTTTTTTTCGTAGACTTTGGATAGGGTGTTGAAGGAGAATGTGGCATATGGATAGGGTTTTGATTGTCACACTTATTTTACAATTACGCTGGTGGCGTAATGCAGTTGGAGTATGATGTTATTGAATCTGAACAATTAGTATTGGTGGTAGTGTACTTGGAGATTGACTAACTTAGAGGATTGCTTCAATTTGATGTTGAGGATGAGCTAGTTTAATTGTGCGAGGGTGTGTCAATAATTTCCTACTTGTAATACTCGGTACATCCCAGATATTCTTAAATTGTTGTTGTTTGATTGTTCCTTCGTTCTTATGCTTGAGATCCTAGTAGAGATTTGATTTTGTTCTATTAGGAGGGGTTAATAATTATGTTTATCTAAGGCCATACCCAATGAATTTGTTGGTGAATATAAAGTTCGAGTAGTTGATTCTTGAAGTTGTGGGTTTGTCTAATTGTAGTAGTAGTAGTTCAGTTCCGAGAGCTTGCCAATGCAAATGTTTTGATAAGGTTACGACCGCTTGTTTGGTGGTGGTCAAGCAATGGGCTATGGCTATATCAGGATGTGAGTACTTGGGTCTGTAAAATAATATGGAAGGTTGATTGTCATGGTGTAAAGTTATGGAATGCGCCGGTGATGATTTGACAATTTAATGCATTACGGTATTGCTGTAGTGAAATTATGGGAAGGTTAGGAAAGATAAAATTTGATTTGGTAAACTTATGGGATTAGAGTTGTTATTGTGCCGTTGAGATAATTATGGAGTATTACTGATTTGATCTTTCGTAGTTTTGGAGGTTTTTTTTATTTATTTCCTGCTAAAGGTTTTTAAACTCTTACTTTTAGGGATGATTTAGACATGTGATTTTGTACGACAAAAAAAGAGAAGAGAATGAGTGCAGGATTGTATGAAGTTGAATTTTGAGTTAGTGAATGGAATTAGTCTTTAAGATTGGAGGTGAATTTAAGGGTTTTCAGGTAATGATGTGTATTAATTTGAGAATTAGTTTTGAAGACACTATTGAGTTAAGAAATTAACAAGGCTGTAGATTTGTATATGCTGCCGGTTGGCTTTTTTTTTTTCTTCCTTTCTTTTTAGATTCAGTGGAGTGAGATTCCGTTTAGCAATACCATTGATACCCGTCTTAAACTTTGGTTGAGGTGATAAAGATTAGATTGCATTCATCGAAGAATTCTGTTCTTGCAGCTCTTTTAGCTTGGATATGTGGAATTGAATTTGCGAGGCGTGTTGTTACCTAAATTTTAATTCAAGATTTGATCATTTGTTGGACTATTGTGAAGACTGATTTGAGAATGTTTCAACAAAACTGTTTGGAGGGCATGGGTGTGTGATGTGTAGCATAACAAGAGGCGATCTGTTGGGGCATAAGACTTGTGATACTGTATTAAATATTAGAAGCTTTGAGGTCTAGGGTATTCATCAGCATATTTTGGATTTTTGTGAATGAGGGGATTGTTCTAGTTAATTATTGAAGATCAATCCTTAAAACTTGGCTTACTTGGGTTTGAGGTGTAATTATATCGATTTTTTTCATGACTACTAATTCTAACCTTGATAGACAATATGGTAGATTATCTTAATTGTTAGTGTTAAGTTTGTTCCTTTTAGGCGAAGTGGGACCATAATATTAGGGAGATTTGTGTGGAAGTATTTTTGTTGGTTTGTAGCGATGCAATGCAGTAAGATATCATGAAGACTTATATGTAATTAGGGAAGTTAACTGTTATTGAGTTGGATGTGGAAGAGAGAGTTATATTTCATTGCTGGAACTGTGAAAGTTGGACATGGAAGTATCACTTTAATATGGGGAATAGAAGAGAACATGATGAATTTTCAAACATTTGGTTCCGTTGTTGATGGAGCTTTATTGCCATACCGTCAAGGGTTAGAATGTACGCAATTTTTTGGATTTAGTGTCTATTTTGTTTAGCATTTTTTTAGAGATGTAATTTCTTTGGTGCAACATATATACAGTGAGGATTTTGGAAGTGTATGGGATATGCTACGTTGAAATGTGGATAATGTATTTTTTTTCCCGTGTCCGAGTTTGGAGGAACCCTAAGAATTGATCATGTGAGTGATTTGATACTGTTTTAGCAGCTAGTTAAAAATTTAAAATTGTAGGAGGTTATAGAAAGAGTTCAAGTTGGAGGTTTGGATTTCTTTTTCTTATGAGACATGAGTCGGGATTCTAAGAATTGGTGGTCCACTTGGAACTAGATTAGATCGATGCACTTGGATGTTCTAATGTATGAACATAATGAGGCAGTAACTATGGAATGGTTGGCAAATTTTTGATTTCTTGGATATTTGAGATGTTCAATCTCAAGTCAACGCATTTAGTTGCTATTAAGATGACATACATTGGATTGTTTGGCGTGGTTGTGTGTTTGGAGGAATGTTAGACTCCATGGTTCACCTGTATCAATTGTGTCAAACCGTGATCCTCGTTCTGTGGCTAATTTTTGGGATTCCTTACAGGCAGGGATGGGTACTCGCATACTTTTTAGCTTGGCTTACCACCTGTAAACTTATGGTCTTGGAGGTCTATACAAAGTTTGGAAGATTTATTGAGAGCATACCTTAGAGGGAAAAGGAAATTGGGATGATCAGTTTAGCTATCATTTGAGGGTGGGAGTTGCCCCCATTGTGGTTTTGTATGGGTAGAAGGATAGATTCCTATCTGTTGGCATGAGGTTGGAGAAAGGCGACTTATGGGGCTTGACTTGGTGGAGGATGCGAATAAAAAAACTATTCGGGAAAGGTTTGCTGTAGTTTAGAGTAGACAAAAAAGTTCTGTGGATAATTGCAGGAGGGATTGGAGTTTGGAATAGGAGATATGGTGTTTCTTAAGGTGTCCCCATGGAAAGGTGTTATTTGGTTTGGCAAGAAAGGGAAGTTGAGTCCCTTCTATATTTGTCCTTTTGAGGTTTTGGAAAGGATTGGTGAGGTGGCTTATCGTTTGGCGTTGCCACCTAGTTTGGCTCAGGTTCATAATGTTTTTCATGATGTTGAGGAAGTATGTGCATAGTCCGTCCAATGTGATTGATTAAGAGCCACTTCATGTTCATGATGATTTGACGTATGATGGGCAACCCATTGAGATACTTGATATGAAGAGAAAGGCACTTTGAAAAAAAAAATTCATTTGGTTAAATTGTTGTGGTAAGTAGAGCTGGGCAACGGACACGATGGTGGGGAGTTCTATGATGGCTGGAAATGTTTAAGTTTGGCGGGGTTCTATGAGAACTTGTGTTTTTGAGACCTTGTTTTATATTGGAACCTACTGGTTTTGTATTTGAATGTTTAAGGCAGACTTGTTTAGTATTGGAACTTATGTTTTTAAGACTCTAAGTGGTGGTTGGAAGTTGGAACTTATATTTTAAGACTCTTAGTGGTGGTTGTTGATTTGATTTTTCTCTTCATTGGTGGTTGGAACTTATGTTTTAAGACTCTAAGTCAGTGTATTTATACTTGCAGAAAGTTAGAAACTGTGAAAATTTGTGAATGCACCTCTTTTAAATGTGTTCAACCCGTGTCGTGTTACAGGTTGGCACGACTATCTAATAATCCTGTTAAACAGGTCGTGTTGGGGTTGACCTATTTATTAGCAGTCGTGTTCGTGTTGGGTGGTTTGCGACACAAACTTGGCTGACCCGACCCGACCCGACCTGTTACCTAAGTCTAGGTAAGCACTCGGTTTATGACGCTACTTTGGAGTGTGAAGAGGAAGTGCACAAAAAATACCCTTGTTTGTATGCTTGAGGTTAATATGCAATTTCGAGGACGAAATTTATATTTAGGGGGGAAGGATGTTACACCCTGTCTTTTTAGATTCCTAATAATTATATTTCTGTAGAAAAAGAAAATGGATAATTATGGTTTGGATCAGAGTTGATAGTTTCTCTCTCTACATGGTATAACTGTTGTCGGCACTATTATAGTTTTAGGGTATAAGTTTAAATTATTTTAGTAATTAGTGTTGTACCGTAATTAAATACTTTTATTAGGTGGTTACCTATTATTTAGGGGAGGATGTGGGTCAGTAATATAAGACTAGGGTTTTGTGTTTTAAGTGCTGTGACGGCAGAGCAGTAGTGTATTAGGGAAATTCTTTGCCGAGCATGCTCAGGAACGGCTCTTCATGTTTTACATAGATTTCTATTCTTTTCCTACCTTCTTTTTCTGCCTTGATAATATATAGGTGTCCATATAAGATTCGGAAACTGGCTATGGTGGAGTTGTTCTTGGTTAGGGCAATGGGGATTAATTTTTCCTTCATTCATTGGGCACCTAATTGGGTTAGTTTATGAGTAATTAAAGCTGGTTTGGAGTTCTTAGTTACTGTGCATGCGTGGGTGTTAAGAGATTAATTGCCGTGGTGTGCGTGGTGGAATTGTTTGAGGTGGCAATGTACATTTGTTTATTTGTTGGTAATTTCTCTCCTAGAATATTATTTATTTGGTGGCCTTGTGCATGTCGTGCGTGGTGCGTGTTTGGCCTGGCGGAATGGTGTATATGTGGGGCTAGTTGTTTGTTGGTTGTGTGAGTTGTCGTTGTGTGAAGAGAAGTTTTGGGTGGTAGTCCTTTAATTGAGAGCTTTGGGTGTTAGTGAAGTTATTGTAGTAGACTTAATTTGTTCTTCTCTTATAATACTTGTATTTGGGTTGAAGTGGAAAAGGCTGTTCATGATCAAAAGATAAAAATAGTGGTGTGTGCACGTGGATTGTGGCATGGAATTTGGGTTTTGTAGTTTTGGTTGTTATTGATGGTTAGCAATTAGGATTAGGCTAGGTTTTTATTTCATTTTTATTGTAAGTCGCATTTCGTATTTACAGTGTATATTTGAATAGAGAGTCATTCGTGTTTTGTTATTTGTACAAGTTATCCTCTTATTGCGTTTGATTGCATTACTTGTGGACCTAGGTGAGTGGTTAAGCATGTTATGTACTTTCAAAAGTTTCCCGTCCTTAAAATTATTCACTTGAAAATCTATATGATTGTTATTCGGAAAGCGATAACTGTTTAGAATTTGTTCTATAAATTGGCATGTGGTAAACATCTAGTGAAATCTTGTGGTATTCTGATCACCTTTTGGGGAGAACTATGTGGATATTATTGGGAACATATTTTGGAAATTCCAAGGAAATTAATCTCTTTGTGCGGGTGACTCTAGCCATTTGAGAAGAGACATGGGTTAGGCCGGTGACTCTGATGCTCAATGGTTGAATTGGTCATTGTATTGTGATCCCCATTAAGATTTATTGGTTAAATTGGTCATTGGGTTGGTTTATATTTTGTAGTACACCGCATATGCCAACTTTATGATGACATGGTAAATTATTTTGATCCCTATTTTTGAACTTTATTTTAATTTATATGTTTTGTTATTCATTGAGCTCGTCAGCAGGTAAGTTGGGGAGTTTGGCAAGGACTGGTGGCATCTTGAGGATTTCTTTTGGTTGACCTCTTTAGGGTGTCTCATCATAATTTAGTGTTTTATTTATCGCTTTTGCAATTGTAAAATTTTATTAGATATTTGGGTCTTTTTATTATTGGTGATTCATTGATATTGTTTGGTCCATGGGATGTTTGTGCCCCGTGCTTTTGACTAGATCCTATTGGTTTGGGATCTTCGTATAAAAGGATTTTCGGTCACTTATAAATATTCCCTCCGTCTGGATTTAATAGTCTTTTTTGGGAGTTTGTGCCATTTTTCAATCTATTATATCTTGTAATTTATAATGTTGTATGTAATTTTGAAAACAATGTCTTATAGAACTAATTAAGATCTATCAAACAAGATCCATATTGGATATAAAATTCATTACCAATTTAACAATATAACTCTTTTTTTATCCGGTTCGAATTGAATGAGGGACTATTAAATCCGGACGGAGGGAGTATCTTTTTGGGCTGCATGTTCTACGAGCATGGGTCTTGTGGTTCATGGCTGGTCACTACCTTTTTTGGGGTGTGACAATTGTGGTATCAGAGCCTAGGTTTGAAAAACAAAATATTACTTTTGCATTCATTTTTATAATGTTCGTTTGGTGGAGGTCTGAATCCCTAGAGTCCTATTACCATTTGAAGGAAGTTTTGTTGTTTGGTGTGGATCGGTACCGCATATAATTGCCATTCAGTGGAACATTATTTTCCGTAGACTTTGGATAGGGTATTGGAGGAGAATGTGGTGTATGTGATTTTATTCGTTATTTGGATTGTCACACTTATTTTACAAGCACGCTGGTGGCGTTATGCAGTTGGAGTATGATGTTACTGAATCTGAACAATTAGTATTGGTGGTAGTATATTTGGAGATTGACTAACTTAGAGGATTGCTTCAATTTGATATTGAGGATGAGCTAGTTTAATTGTGTGAGGGTGTGTCAAGAGTTTCCTACTTGTAATACTTGGTACATCCCAGGTATTCTTAAATTGTTGTTGTTTGATTGTTTCTTCATTCTTATGCTTGAGATCCTAGTAGAGATTTGATTTTGTTCTATTAGGAGGGGTTAATAATTATGTTTATCTAAGGCCATACCCAATGAATTTGTTGATGTTTTAATAGGAGTTGAATAGTGGCAAGAATGGTGAGGATTCCAATGTTTCATTGTTTCAATCACTTAAAAAAAAAAAAAAATCTGATGATCAAGGTGAATATAAAGTGGGAGTAGTTGATTCTTGAATTTGTGGGTTTGTCTAATTTTAGTAGTAGTAGTAGTTCAGTTTTGAGAGCTTGCCAATGGAAAGGTTTTGATGAGGTTACGACCTCTTGTTTTGTGGTGGTCATGCAATGGGCTATGGCTATATTAGGATGTGAGTGCTTGGGTCTGTTGGATAATATGGAAGGTTGATTGTCATGCTGTAAAGTTATGGAGTGCGCTGGTGATGATTTGATAGTTTAATGCATTACGGTATCGTTGTTGTGAAATTATGGGAAGGTTAGGAAAGAGAAAATTTGATTGGGTAAACTTATGGGATTAATGTTGTTATTGTGCCGTTAAGGTAAATATGGAGTATTACCGACTTGATCATTAGTAGTTTTAGAGTTCTTTATTTATTCGCTGCTAAAGGTTTAAACTCTTACTTTTAGGGATGATTTGGGCATATGGTTTTGTATGACCAAAAAAAAAAAAAAAAGAAGAGGAGAAATTAATGCAGGATTGTATGAAGTTGAATTTTGAGTTAGTGCATGGAATTAGTCTTCCAGATGTGAGGTGAATTTAAGTATTTTCTGGTAATGACATGTGTTATGTGTTGTAATAGGAAGTGAGACTATGGGCTATTCGTTTGAGAATTATTTTTGAGAACACTACTGAGTTGAGAAATTAACGAGGCTGTAGATTTGTATATGATGCCCCTTGACTTTTTTTCCTCTCTTTTTAGATTCGGTGGAATGAAATTCCGTTTAGCAATACCATTGGTACACATCTTAAACTTTGGTTGAGGTGATAAGATTAGATTGCATTTATTGAAGAATTCTAGTCTTGCAGCTCTTTTAATTTGGATATGTGGAATCGATAATGATATTTATGAGGCGCGTTGTTACCTAAAAATTAATTCAGGATTTGATCATTTGTTGGACAATTGTGAAGACTGATTTGAGAATGTTTCAACAAAATTGTTTGGAGGGTATGGGTGTGTGATGTTTAGCATTACAAGAGGTGATCTTTTGGGCCCTAAGACTTGTGTTATTGTATTAAATATCAGAAGCTTTGAGGTCTAGGGAGTTCGTTAGTAGACTCTGTATTTTTGTGAATGAGGGGATTGTAGTGGTTAATTATTGAAGATAAATCCTTAGAACTTGGCTTACTTGGGTTTGAGCTGTTATTTTATTTTTCTTTTCATGACTACTCATTCTATCCTGGATCGACAATATGGTAGATTATCTTAATTGTTAGTGTTAAGTTTGTTCCTTTTAGGCAAAGTTGGACCATAATTTCAGGGAGATTTGTGTGGAAGTATTTCTTTTGATTCGTAGAGATGGAATACAGTAAGATTACATGAAGACTTATATTACTTGTGGAAGTTAACTGTTATCAAGTCGGATGTGGAAGAGATAGTTATATTTCATAGCTAGAAATGTGAAAGGTTGATATGGAAGTATCACTTTACTAAGGGAACCAGAAGAGAACGCGATGAATTTTCTGACATTTGATTCCGTTGTTGATGGAGCTTTATTGCTATACCTTCAAGGATTAGGATGTTCGCAATTTTGTGGATGAGTTGTTTGTTTTGTTTAGCATTTTCTTAGAGCTCTAATTTCTTCGGTGCAACATATATACAATGGTTATTTTGGAAGTGTATGGGGTTTGCTATACTGGAATGTGGATAATGTATTTTTTTTTTTCTGTGTCAGAGTCTGGGGGAACCCTAAGAATTGATCATGTGAGTGATTTGATATCCTTTTAGCGGCTTGTTAAATATTTAAAATTATAGGAGGTTAAAAAAAGAATTCAAGTTGGAGGTTTGGATTTCTTTTGCTCATGAGACATGAGTCGGGATTCTAAGAATTGGTGGTCCACTTGAAACTAGATTAGATCGATGCACTTGGATGTATTAATGTTTGGACATAATGAGGAGTAACTATTGAATGGTTGGCAAAATTTTTGATTTCTTGGATATTCAAGATGTTCAATCTTAAGGAGACATGATTCTTTTCGGAGTTCCTGATAACTACTTTCATTTTTTTTAATTTTTTTTTGAGCTTGATGTGTGTGATATGGGTTGTAGAGAGATAGAATGGTTACATGAATGTCGAGTTGGGGGTGGCTCACTAAGTCAACATATTTTGTTGGTATTAAGATGACATATACATTCTATGTTTGGCGCAGTTGTGTGTTAGGAGGAATGTTAGACTCCATGGTGCACCTGTATCAATTGTGTCAAACCGCTGTAGCTAAATTTTGGGATGCCTTACAGTCAGCGATGGGTACTCGCATACTTTTTAGCTCGGCTTACCACCTGTAAACTGATGGTCTGAGAGGTTTATGCAAAGTTTGGATGCTTGATGGAGAGCATGTACCTCAGAGGGAAAAGGAAATTGGGATGACCAGTTTTTGTTGATGGAATTTGCATATAATAATAGCTATCATTTGAGGTTGGGAGTTGCCCCCATTCGTGGTTTTGTATGGGTAGAAGTATAGATTCCCTATCTGTCGGAATGAGGTAGGAGAAAGGCAACTTGTGGTACCTGACTTGGTGGAGGATGCAAATAAAAAAAATACTATTCAGGAAAGGTTTGCATTAGTTCAGAGTAGACAAAAAAGTTATGTGGATAATCGCAGGATGGATTGGAGTTTGCAATAGGAGATGGTGTTTCTTATGGTGTCTCCATGGAAAGGTGTTATTCGGTTTGGCAAAAAGGGCAAGTTGAGTCCTTGCTATATTGGTCCTTCTGAGGTTTTGGAAAGGATTGGTGAGGTGGCTTATCGTTTGGCGTTGCCACCTAGTTTGGCTCGGGTTCAAAACGTTTTTCATGTATCGATGTTTAGGAATTATGTGCATAGTCCGTCCAATGTGATTGATTAAGAGCTACTTCATGTTCAAAATGATTTGACATATGATGGGCAACCCATTGAGGTACTTGATATGAAGAGAAAGGCACTTCGAAAAAAAATTAGAAGCTCCCTTCTACTAAGCTCGAAACCCAGAGAAGTACCCTGGAATGTTAAAGATGTCTCTTCTGTTTAGCTAATAATATTGCTTCATTCTTCATTCTAATGAGTACATTTGTAGGTTCTTGAAGAGGGGTATGGAACTGAAGGTGTTACCTGCAAGGAGTGGAGTTACTCTTTACTTCAGTTGCAAAGATATTCCACTCCTTACAATCCGTGAACGAAGGTCAGTTTTCTACTTGGTTCGTGAAACTTTGACTTGATCTTTAGCTGCACAACTAGTACCTATCCCACAGCGAAATTTCAGAAGTTTTGTACTTACTGTTTAGGCTATATGTGAGTGTGTATTACATCTCTGTACAAGCTATACTTCTCCGTACAAACTAACAGTAAGTTATTAACGTGAACTGGGTAAAAGGTACTAAGCTCGAAACCCAGAGAAGTACCTTGGAGTTTTAAAGATGTCTCTTCTGTTTAGTTAGTAATATTGCTTCATTCATCATTGTAATGAGTACATTTGTAGGTTCTGCAAGAGGGGTATGGAACTGAAGGTGTTACCATCAAGGAGTGGAGTTACTCTTTACTTCAGTTGCAAAGATATTCAACTACTTACAATCTGTGTACGAAGGTCTGTTTTCTACATGGTTCGTGAAGCTTTGACTTGATCTTTAGCTGCACAACTAGTACCTATTCCCACAGCGAATTTTCAGAAGTTTTGTACTGACAGTTTAGGCTATATTTGAGTGTGTATTGCTTCTCTGTACATGCTAACCGTAAGTTATTAACGTGGACTGGGTAAAGGTGTAACTGGTTTTTGGCCTTAGTCCTTGGCCTATGTTACACGAACTGAGGGGGTCAGGTCTGTCATATTCATCTGACTCCCACCCAAGGACACTGAGACACAACCCAGTAATCGGAGTCCTTGATATATTTATATTTTTTTGGGCAAAATGGTGGGTACAAGAAGGCACAGAGCCTTGCGTTCTTTATATGCAAGCTATATATGTTGTTGTATTCAAAATCAGAGTACTATAGATGCTTGCTATGAAATGTCCAACTACACATGCTGGACCCTTATTCAAGTGTTGAGTTACAACACTGATATTAAACTAAATTTTAGAGGAGTCCTTTTGACATGAGCCCTTACCTCTTGAAGTATATTGCACGTGAGTAATACCCTGTTGTTAACAACTGGTGTTATTTGGAGTCCCTTACGAATATTTGTGAGCAACCTTTTGAACATTTTATGATTTTTAAGTTCCTTCTTTGTAAATATATGCATCCTGTCTCATTGTTAATCCAACTGCATGTATTCGTTGGGCAGGAAAAATTGTTGGAGTCATCTTATCTAATGAAACACCTTCTCAAGAGTCAGAAACAGTGTTGAATGTTATGTTCACTTCTCAGCCTGATGCTGGTTGGCTGGAGGAAACAACAGGCTTGCCAAATTCATAGGATGTGGCAGAAGTACTGTTGGTTAGGCGGACCCTAGCTTGGGTTACAGGAATCATTCTTCTAGTTGCCACCATCATGGGGGTGAGTTGCTTATCAAACCCCGTTAATTAAGTTTTCTCCTTTGGTCAGGTTGTCAACATTTATAAGACTTGGCAAATCCTGTCTGACTGCAATGAGAAGTTTAAATAACAATTTTTTTTATCTCAGCAGATTGATTAAAATTATTTCTCTCATTAAGAATACATTCTCAACATTTACTCAGACGCTAGAGTTTTTAAGTCTCTAAAATTTTTGTAAGACATCCACGTGTTAACTCACTTGTTAAGCTTTGAGCAAAAAACTTTGTTTCAGGACAACAGAGTTCGCTCTTTTTTTCTTAGGGTGCAAATATTTGCCTCCAACATGAATCTCTGGTTCACATAGGTGGTCGGTAGCATTAATCCTGTCATGGTGACTGACCTATGGCTATCATGGAGTAGAATGCATTGCAATAGCTTCTGACATGAATGTGTTGTTATTAATAGCTGTATGTAAACAACTCTGGGCTTTAGTTTCCGAGTTCATATTCTCTCTCCATCTAGAATAGTTTGGGAATTAATAGCTGACTCACTGTGCTTTCATCATGATGACAAAGTGTGTGTGGTTTTATTGAGTCGGAGAGGAAGCATCAATCTGCACAGAGGGAAGTAGCAGCATTGGAGCCCACTGCTCTATCCGTCGCAGTGTTTTAAATGGCGAAAGGTGCAGCAAGACGCAACGGTCCCCCGAGGCTTTAGCGCAAGGAGTGGCGTGCGCTTTATTGACGCGAAGCTCAAAAAAAAAAATTCTTCGCAACGAGGCAAATTTTATTAGAACAAGTTTTCAACGCAAACAAACACTTGTAAAACTTTCAAATGCCATAAAACATAGCATGTCATTGATTAAACGAAAGTACCAAACACTAAACATAACATATCATCCATGAAAAGCTAACATAATAATGTTTAGCCTTAGAGACATAACAAAAGGATTAAAGGCAATAAAATCTAGAGGCATGCATAGGCATTAATCATCATTCTCCTAAACAAGAACTTCATCTTCTTCATCATCATCATCTGATGATTCTGATTTATATTCTTCCACATCTTCTTCCTCCTCATCATCCGTCTCCCATTCTTCCTCTTCATTCTCCTCATCTATAAGAGATGTCTTTCCTGTTGAAGCCTTAACCTTTGGAGTTGGTTTTGCCATTTTCAATAGGTGTTGAGTCTATTGACTTTGAATTTGATGCTCTAGTTGTTTTCCTTGGTTCTTCGGCTCCGGAAGCTAAAGCAACATCATCCCAATTCAAATCACCACCATCACCATCACCATCACCCTTAAACACAAACTCTTCCTCCATCTTCCCAATCAACCATTCATTGCTCTCATCATTATCTTTCAAGGATATGGGATCAATGCGATAATGTTTGAGGTATCGATGTTTCAACGCTCTATTGTACTTAACAAATGTCAAATCATTGAGACGCTTTTGAGCTAGTCTATTCCTTTTTTTTTTTTGTGTGTGAATCTGCATTTACAATTAATTATAAAAGGGACTTAAATTCATGATCATACATAACTAAAGGAAGTCAATGAATGCACTTGATTATCATATGCTCACATGCTCAAAGACACTCCAATTACGCTTGCATCTTGAGGAACTCAAGTAAGGCTAAAAACTTTGATGGCAAATTTTTGCAAGTCGGGAGTGTCTTGACCAAATGAGGCCCATCAGTCAGTCAGCTGCACACCATAGAATATAGATATTGGAAAACATTCTTGAAGTGCAACTCTTAGGACTTAAATTAGTTACTAGATTAAGGTTAACATGGTGTGATGGTGATACCTGGTGCCCTTGTACCTCTTTGCCTATTTGCCATTGGGTTACCGAAGAGTCCTTCAGCTCTCTCATACTTAGTCGGCACAAACAAGGTCTTGTGTATCATTACTGGGAATCAACTTTGTGATACATTTGTATAGGCCTCCAATCACTTTTGGAACTTTGCAAGCCTCTAGATCTTTGTAAAAAAGTTTAGAATTTAAGTAAAAACCAGCTACATGCAAAGGTCGATGCAATTGGACATCCCATCTCTTGTCGATTAGCTTAAAGACCTCATCATACATCTCCTTATTTTGATTGAAGGAATTTGCAATAGTTTATTTAGCCCGATCCATAGCCTCATAAATGTATCCCATTGGAGGCTTGACTTCTCCATCAACCAATCTAAGTACCTTAACAAGTGGGGATGTGAACTTGAGGGCAAGGAGCATATTCCTCCAAAATGAGGCCATCAACATGACTTTTTCTACATGTTGTCCTTGTTGCTCTTTTACCCATTTGCTATTGGTCCACTTCTCTGAAGTAAACATCTTCCTTGAGTTTCCTTTTTGTTCATAAACCCTTTGAAAAGTCAAGTTGTTGCCGGCTTAATGAGCTCCTTCCTCTGGGTAAATTGCCTCATCATATTCAACAAAAAGGGTCGATTATAAATATAACCATGTATCATTATTGCCCTTTCCCAAGTTGTCTTCAAATTTGGTAACTTGAAAATGTCATCTAACATCAAGTCCAAGCAATGGGTAGCACACGGAGACCAAAACAAGTGAGGTTGTTTTGCCTCCAACAACCTCCTTGGTAATTGTTATAAATAAGTGGTGTTAGAAGTTAGAACTAGAATAATAAGTGATTTTCAATTGTTCATAACTTCAAGTAACACAAACATATAGCAAATTGAAATTCTCACCTGCCGCCACATTTGCCACAACACTATCCGTAACAACTTGAACCACGTTTGCTTCTCCATTATGCTCCACCCACCCATCAAGCAATTCATATATCATTTTTGCATCCTCTACAAATCTAGACGCATCCATAGATTTAAGAAACATGGTCCCTCTCGGAGAATTCACCAAAAGATTCATCAATGTTCTATTTCTCCTATCAGTCCACCCATCGCTCATTAGCGTACACTCATATTGTTCCTGGTCTTTTTTGTGCTCCTCCATCAACTTGTTAACATGTTCCACCTTTTTTTTTAGAAAAGGAACTCGCACTTGATGATAAGTTGGTGGGGGCAAACCCTGACCGTATTGCCCAATTGCCTCTATCATTGGCGCAAAACTATCATTGTTCACAACATTTAGAGGTATCCCCCAATCATATATCCACCTTGCAATAGCCTGATGAGCCTGGTCTTTCCATAGTTTCTTATGTGCTTCATTCTCATCAATTTTTGGCTGTCTGCCCTTGACTTTTCTATTTTCCACCACCACCTCTGGTTCAGGAGTGTAGTAAGTGTTGAGAGGCCCTATGGTTCTTGGTTTCTTAGGCTTAGAATGAATAGATGCGGTGGTGCTTCCGTGAGTAGAAGATTTCTTAGAACGGGGATTGGATTCAACAATATCATTATTGTCAAGGTCATAATCATCATCATTCATTGCATCATCAAAATCTGGTATAGACTTAACTTGACTCTTTGCTTCATCCCTTTTACGTATGAACTCCCTCATTTCCTCTCTAACCTCCTGTGGGCATCGACGACATGCTGCCGTATTCCTTTTAGCTCCTCCGGCAAGGTGTTGCTTGATTCTTGACACACCCCCATTTTTCACTTCGTTACAAAAAATACTTTTCAACTTGGTAGAATTGTGTGGATCAACCTTTTCTCAATACTTCCAACCAGGGTTCTTTTTACTAGTATTTTCAGATGTCATCTACAATTAACAAGTACAAATAATACCATAAACACATATAGCTGCTGGAAAAAACTGACCCAGAGTGGAGTTACTGAAGTGCAGAGAAAAAAAAGAAAGAAAAAAAATTGCCTAGGAGGTAAAAAAAACAAGAAAAAGAAACAGGCATATGTTGATTGATTGTCAACATAATCGATTGAAGAAAAAGAAAAAAGAACGAAGAAGAAGAAGAAGCAGAACTTGAAGATGTCGAGGAGGAGGAAGAGGAGGAGGAGTGGGAGGTTACCTTGCTGAAGAGTGAAGCCTGAAGCTGCTATCTCGATTGATCGTCGATCGCCTGTCGTTGAAGCTGCTCTGCTGCTGCTGGGTATGAATCGTGTATGATCGATTAGCTGATTAGGGTTGAAATCAGACTTAAAAGCAACAATTATTCAGTGCATCGCGTGTGTTTTCTGCTGAATCTCCACCGTCGGATCAATTTTTGGATCACAGACAAAAGGCGTGCGCCTCTGCGCCTTGCACCATAGCGTGCCCCTTGGCGCCTATTCTGCGCCTTGATGTTTTCCACTATAGTGCCATTCTTCAAAGCGCAGAACCTGCGCTGCTCTGCACCTCGTGCTATAGTGCTCGCTTCACGCGCTTTTCAAATCACTGATCTGTCGCATGAGGGAGGCGAGGTCTACAGGACCTCGTCGCTACCCGAGAAAGGAAGTGAAGGCTGTGGGAAAAAATACCTCTGGACTTGAGTATTCTACTTCACTTTGCCAGTTACAGCTTGCGAATTAATAGCTGCCTGAAAAACAACTCTAGCCTTAGATATTCGACGTTACTATTATCTCTTGTGACTGGTGGAATTTTGTCACTCGAAGCAGGAACCGACTCAGCCTTGGAATTGGTTGAATGGGTGTGGTTAGGATGATGAGCTATTAGCCTGCTCCCGCCTCGTGCTAGGTGGGTGGCTCTAGGATTCTAGTTCAACAAAATGTATAAAAAAAAATTTGTAAAGACAAATTTCAACCAAAAAAAAAAAAAATCTTTTGTTTAAGTTGATAATTTATTAAGCCTAATTTATTTTGTTGTGTCGAGCTACACCCTCTATTAACTCACAAAAATTTAAGTTTTCATTGATTACTAATGACTGAGACAGTATTAGAGAAAAGATCAAACTAGATATAAAACCAAACCAAACCGAGCCTTATGTCCGAATCACTTGGGGTTGGCTACATGAATCCTTTTCCTCCATTGAGCTCTGTCACAGGCCACTTGTTCACACAAATCCATTATACTCATATCTTTGCGCACAACAACATCTAATGTCAATTTAGGTCTACCCCTCCTCGTATCATTGCCATCCAAAGCTATCCTATCCGCTCTCTTAACTACTGCATCTCCTGGTCTACAGTGGACGTGCCCGAACCACCTTATCCTATTTTCCCTCAACTTCTCCTCTATAGGTGCTACACTTACCATCTCACGAATTGTTTCATTTCTAATCCTGAAATGGTAGGTATAAAAAATAGAAAATTTTAGTAAATTTGTCGAACCCCCTCATTTGATGGTAGAGCCGCTCTGGGATTGACTATTGAGTAGCATGACTGAAAAAGTTTTAAGTATTGAATTTCTTCATTAGCGGCCCGCACTGTCTAGTAACCCTTTCCAGCCACCAAGGAATAGTGGTTTAAGTTCCGTTATTTTCTTTGAATGGTTGTATCGTTCGCCCTTTTTAACTTCACTTAGTCATGGAAAAGTAGGGAGGAAAAAGAAGTAATTCCATTAACATCAGTCTTTATACGACTAAAGTTCAATGCTAGTGATATAATCTGGCTGAGATATTGTTACGTATAAGTTTGTAAAAAAAGGGGGGGAATGATGGTGACGATGCCAATAATAATAATAATGATTTATATTTTATTATATTAGTAATAATAGTGAGCCTGAGATATTGTTGCGAATTAGTTTGCAATTGAAAATCTTTGTAAGGATTGACTCTAAGATAACTAATATGAGAACTGTTGCACATAAGGTACGGAACAAATATGACCACAGACACTTTGTTGGAGGTCACGTACTAGTGTTGGACACTTGTCGGACGCTGACACTCTCCCTACATTCTCTTAAGAATCTTGAAATCTACATGAGGTTCATCTAATTCTATTAGGTCCTTGATATTGAGGGGTTCTTGGAGGTTCTGCAAAATCTAAAGATTTGGGCAGATCCGATGGTGGGTCGAATAGTGTCCTACTGCGATCGTATTTTCGAAGAGAATAACTTTTCTATTTTTTTGGTGCATATCATATTTTGACTTAGACCATTCTCCAACCTTCAAGACTTATTTGAACTACATATGAATGACCAAAAGTTACTAATTCTCCATATTGGGTCTTTGTTTGGTTTTCTGGCTGGTAGGTTGGGAACTGGTCTAGATGGCTTATGGATCTATTTGGCATTTAGGATAATGACTCAGCTGAAGATGAGACTAATCATGATGACAACAGTGAAATGATTTGCGTAAAATCTTTCAAATCTTTTCGTCTGCTCAATGCTTGCCGATAGCTCCACGAGAAAAGAGGTAAGTCCTTGATGACTCTTATTCCCTTTTTCTTGTATTTTGTTCTGTTACCACAAAAGCAAAGGTATGTATTCACTTGACAAAGAAAGACGAAGAACAATTGTGGTTCTCAGTTAGTGCATAGAGACTACTGACCACAATTTGAAAAGCATAAGTGGCTCATGGTTACGAAAATATAACTGGCCTCATTGAGCAGGAAGTAAAGTCCTAACTTGAGACAAAAGTGTGGTTACTAGTAGGTATATAGACTACTGACTACAAATAAAATACATTAGTGACTCCTAGTGGGTGAAAGACTACTAGCCGTTTGATGGGAAAGTTAAGATTCTAACTCGATGGTAAGGTAAGACGAAGAACAATTGTGGTTCCTAGTAGCTATATAGACTATTGACCACAATTTGGGAAGCGTAAGTTGTTCTTGGTTGCGAAAAGATAACAGGTCTCGTTGAGCAAAAAGTAAAGACGCTAACTTGAGAAAGAAGTGTTGTTTGGAGTAGGTTTATTGACTACTGACGACAAATAGAAAACATAAGTGGCTCTAGTGGGTGAAAGACCTCTTGATGGGAAAGTAAAGTCTCTAACTTGACAAGCAATTTTTTGTACAGTACATTCCATGGTTGTAGTGGGGAAAGTAGATTAGTGACGTGAAACTATTTGAGTAATATTTTTACAGGGCTTGTAAAGCTTTCTCGTGCCCCTTTATTGATCAAAGAAATAAAGATAATCATTTGACCCTCACCCCACTTCAAATGATAATATTTTTATTCATTGGTCTATTTGCAGATGCCATTTTAGTGCTCCTGCTGTTTGTTTCTACAAAAACTCTTGTATATCAGCAGAGAAGGTCATATTGGTAGGCAGTCCATATTTTATAGGTAGAAATGTTCTGCATCAGTTTTACCTAAAAACCGCATCCTCTTCTACCGCTTAGTTCCCACATGATGTGTATGTAGCTTGTCTCTCTCTGGGATTAGCATCTTCTTTTTCTTTTTGGTGAACTTATTTATAGACATGCTATTTCTCATTGAAATTTGAAATAATTTTAGCAGTGGAGATATTGTGGATCATACATCTTTGATGTGTGGAATGAAAAACTTCTACTCTTTTTGTGGTATTTCACTTCTAGGGTTTGTTCCCTGGACATATAGGCTGAATTTAACTTTTGGATATTGTCTATTGTTGCAGATATTTCTCTCTTCCTTTTAGTGAAAGGAGTCATGTAACCTTAACGTTCTTGCGATGTGTTGAATTCTTTGAGGCTCAATGCCTCTGGTGCTAATGTTCTTGTTGAGGATATTAGGGTTATCTGATGGCAATATTGATTCTTCGTCACGGCCATGCTACCACAACAGTAATTGTTGTCTCACAAACTGCAGGTGCCTCTAAGTAGAGGAATAGCTTCAATATACACTTGATGGGTGGATGTATCTGTATGTTGATTTTATCAGAAATTAGTTTTCCTGGAGTGCTATTATTGGTGGTGTAAGTCTTGTGGTGTATTTTCGTTAATATAATGATCACTTAATTTGTACTTAGGGGTACACAAGCATCATAGTTTAGGTTTTTTGTATGTACGGCTATGTGAACAGAATGAAGAATCTTGTTGAGATTACTATGCTGAGGTCCCTTTTTGAGATCCAGCTGAGGAAAACGTGTACAGCAAAAAGCCTATCGTGCTTTAGAAAAGGTTCTTCCTGAAAGCATGTAAATTGGGGATGAAAATGAATTTCAGTAACTTCGTATAGCTGCTCTACAGCTATCGCACACTAGTTTGAGCGGGGTTTCGATTGTGATAATAAGCAAAATGCTGACGACCGGAACTTAGCTTAGGTAATTAGCATTGAGCCTATATGTCTGTAGAACTTGTCTTTACGAAAAAGTTTGGGGATAAAAGAGGCGCTTGTAAGTGATACTTTTGTAAACTTTTTAAAAATTATTGACGGGCTACAGAGCATCAAAACTTGATGCCAGGCTGTTGGGGCTGTTTGACCACTGTTCTAAATGGCGGCCGCCTAGGCGCTTGGAGGTACCTCGCCGCCACGCCAATACCCCTTGGCGTTTGATTTGGCGCCAAGGGAGATTTGGCGGGGTTTGGTGGCAGCCTAGGCCTTGGCGGCCCTTGGCGGACCTTGGCGGCCCTTGGTGGACCTTGGCGGGCTCGGCGGCATCTTTGGAGGCCTAAATTATATACCATGAACATAAAAGGGCTAGGATTAAATGTACAAAAACTAAATGGGCTTATTATGTAATTTTACAAAATCATATCTATATATATTACAATTACATTTACATCGCCATTCAACACTCCAATCTCGTTTATTTCTACTTATTGTCCTATTCAACTTATTTGCTAGTTGCTAGTAAATTTCATTTGGGTTTGTACTTTGAAGTTTGAACATTAAACTTTGCATTATGGTTATGTAGAACTTTGAACTTGCATTATGGATACATAGAATATAATTTGATTGGATAATGGTTTGTTTAAAAAAAAAAAAAAACACCAAAATGCTTGGCGCCGCCTAGGCGGCTTGGCGCTTGGAGGTGGGTCTCCGCCCTACTAGCGCCAAGCGTCATTTAGAACATTGTGTTTGACTTTGTATCAAATTACTAGTTTTGGTGAAGTTTAATGGAGAGCTGAAGACTTATCAAAAAAAAAAAAAATGGAGAGCTGAAGTGAAAATAACTGATGTACTATCATAGTTCTCTTTTGTTTACTATATGTCTGAAGTACAGCTCAAGTTTCTCCTTTATAAATTGTCTGCGGGTGTTTATTTTTTATTTCTGGGTTCTGATTCATTATTTCTTGCAATCCAGATACCATTCACTTGTTAAGTTGCTTAAAAATCTTGAACGCAAAGCTCACCGCTGCCAGCATTTGAGGTTATTCGAAAAATACTGTCCAATACCATCTTTGGATCAACATGCTGATGGAGGAAGTGGTTCCATATTCGAGGTTTGTATTGCTTGGATTTTATTTCATTGTTGTCATTTTTTAGGGGAGGATGCCGTCGAAAAGTTCTCATTTGTTCTTGCTAATGAAGGTAACATAGTATTTTAAGTCATTAGTGTAGCAGGTTTTGCAACACCTATGATGCACCGACACTCCTAGAAACGTGTCCAACACACCACGTGGCGTGTCCAATAATTTAATGTAATTTTTGGAGTGGGATACGACTGGGAGATGAGGTGACACAGGTGAGACACGGCTAGGACACCGACGGGGACACGATGGGGTCACATTGACTGATTAAAATATCAAAACTCTAAATCGGCAGCTCCTCTCCTCTCTCACGATCTACAACCGTCTCTCTCCTCTCTCAGAGACACGGCAACAGCTCCTTTCTCCTCTCTCGCTCTCGCAAGCTCTCTCTCTCTCTCACTCGGTATGTCTCTCTCTCTCTCTCTCTCTCTCAGTATTTATGTCTTTCTCTTGGTCTGTATGTGTGTGTGTATTTGATGTATGTGTCCCCTGCCGTGTTTTTTTATAATCCCCTTGTCTGTGTTTTCGCGTCTGTGCATCATAGTGCAACACTAATGGATGTCTATACTTCCAGAAATGAAGTGGCGATCTATATTTCCAAAAAGTGGCGATCGCTAGTTTCTTCTGCGCACAGAACATTCCAGAACTCTTACACTTCTCAGTCGTTGTCTTCGATCCAAACTCCCTGATCTGATCGTTTTGACTTGCCCAACACTTTCAAACCCTTCAAGATAGAGTTTTGATAGAAATTAATTCTTATTTTCGGATTAAATTAATTTCTATTAATTATCTTTAACCCTACCTCTTCTACTCCTCTCCCTATACGTTTTTAATAAGATTTTTCTACTCTCTCCCATACAAAATCTCGTTCTCTCGTCTTTCCACAATCACACAACACCCATAATCTCTCGAGTATTCAACCCTTGCATTCTAGCAAATCCATGAGCAACCGAAACACAGAGTATTCGATACCTTCAAACTAGAAGAGTTTTTCATTGTTCTTGGGTTTTTCTACCTTTAATCCACAAAGGTTTGAAATCAAGCTGCACGACGCAATGCTCAGTAACTGAGTGATCAAGGTGGAATGTTCATATAGCCTCCGGGCTAGCCTTTTTTATTTGTTTCACGCTCATTTCTCTGTTTTTGGCTGTTCTTCTATTTTCTGTGTTCTGGTGTAAACGAAGAACAGTGACCGCCACAACTTTGTGACGGTCGCCAATACTCATTGCACGTGACGACTGTTCGACCTTAAGTGGCGGTCGCCAGTTAGTTTATGACGGTCGCCAATGCTTGTGGATATCACCATTTAATTTTGTCGATTGCCAGTGATTGTGGTGATTGCCAGAGTTTCTAACAATCAAAAACTCTGTTGTGCTGTTTATGCATGCTCCCTTCCCCACTCCCTGCTACTTGTTTATTTCCTGTTATCACCCATGTACGTTAATGGCTTAATTAAAAGTACATGTGAAATCAGTTAAAGTGCATTGAACTGTTTTTTGTCAAACAAGTAGAGGCCAACATTTTGGTTGTGCGGAGAGGGGTGCCTAACACCTTCCCCTCACCATACCCATGGATCCTGAACTCAGAAGCTCGACCCTTTTGGTTTCTTGGTTCCTAAAACCAAATGGCGACTCTAAACAGAATAGGTGTGCTGTAATGGGTACTAGCAATCAAACAAGACAGGCCGCAATGGGTGTGTAGACACCCAAATTTGGAAATCCTGGATAACTTTTAAGTCCCCAATGATGATAAACAAAGCATGATTTAAAACCGTTGGATTGATCTAAACCTTTTGGAGCGCTACCTTTCGAAAATCGTACACAAGTGGCCGATAAGCTTTTCAATAATAAAACGTGCCTTGAAAGCTTCAAATAAAGCTCTTTGTATTCAAAGAAGTGAGGAAACACCTTAGAACTTGGTTTGAAAGTGCCAAGTGACACTTAAAATGAGTGAGTACGTGTTTTGGCCATCGTGGCACCAACGGTCTTCGGTTTAGTATGCTTTCAGCCTATTTTTCATAAATTAAACTTCCTTATTTTTATGTTTGGATTCCACCATCGTTTAGTACATTCAAAACCGTCTTTATCGATATATAATAAGCCTTAATCCAATTTGAAATGAGGGAGAAACAAGGATTTTACCTAAAACGACTTTTTTTCGACTACCTGAGGGTAAAATCGTCATATCTTTTGATGTACACAATTATTTTTATCCAAACCACTTGGGTTAGAAAGTAGACTTAACGAGCTTTCCAACGGTTCGAAGAACACCCAAAACCGAGTTCGGGAGTGTCCGGGGTGGCCTCGCGAAGTTTGACCTGCTGAGCAGACATTCTACCGCGCGGTAGAAATATTTCTACCGTACGGGACACTTTCCACCGTACGGTACATCCTAGAAAACTTAAAATCATGGCGGTTAAAATTTCCACCGTGCGGTAGAACAATTTCCACCGTACGGTAAACACTTCTACCATACGGTACATATTGCCGCCTTTATTTTTACTTGCTGACCAAGTTTTTCAATTGCAGGCCGAAGTGCTTGGCTTTCAAGCCAAGTTTGCTTGATTTCCAAGCCGTTTTTGCTCTATAAATACCTTCCCTTGGTGTTGGACAAGAGGGACAAGATTTTTGAAGAAAAAAATAGAGAAAGAGAGACTTTTTTTTTTGGAGAGACAGAAAACTGAAAGAAAAAAAACAGTTTTACAAAATCAAAAATAGCTTCAAAATGTTTTGAAAATCAACACTTGATTTTATTCTTCTTTCAAAATACCAAAAGCTCCATTTTCTTTCCAAACCAAATTCAAAACCTTTGTTCCAAAGCAGCCCATAGCCTCACGCCTTGCCATCACAGTGTATTAGGCCTACAAGTCTGCTCAAAGCACGCGCTGCAAAGCTTTGCAATTGTCACAAATTTTCCAGAGAGGTTTTCGTTCAAAAGATACAACTTTCTGTTCTTGTATTCTGAGGGGAAACCACTAAGTTCAGAACTGGTTCCTCGTACTAGTTTTGGGCTTAAATGTTTTAAACAACGCAAAGAAATAAAGTTGGTACCCTGAGAATTTCCACCGTACGGCACACATGACTGCCGTACGGTAAAAACCTTTCAAGGGGACAGTTTTACTTAAGCTTCATTCCTTCTTTTCATTACAATCAACTTGCAATGAAATACTGTTTTCTCTTTTTAGAGTCATGTATGCCATGATAGACTTCTTCCTTTTTTTTAATTCATAAAGCATGTTAGTCTTATGTTACCCTTTTGAAATAAACACTAGCTGTTTCATGCATAAGCATGCACCCATGTTTTTTAGATAATCATATGCTAGATAACCCCGTTTTAAACTACTGACCACAGTACCCAGTACCATACGGCACACCCTTCTACCGTACGGTGGTGTTTTTCGTGGAATAGAAATAATAGTTAGTCATTTGTTATCTTCTGCAATTAAATACCTATCTTCAAGCGTGCTTGTTAATACCTATTTTTGACGTGCTATAAACTGTTTATGTGGCATTAAAAGTTAAGCAATAAAATGATTTTAAATCCCACAAATATTAGTAGAGACCGATTTTATCGGGCGAGGGGGGTGCTTTTCCAAATAAAACCTTCCTCTCTCGTAACCTGGCTCCCGAACCCAAAACTCTCTGTTTTTAGACCAAAACCTTTCCAAAGGGTAAAAGAGTCACATTTTTCAAATAAACGGTTTCTCGTGGTTAATCCCTTTTCAAAACCCGGGTGGCGACTCTCAAACGAACCAACCATTTTCCCTCTTTTTTGTAACACTAAAAATACAAAAAGAAAGACGGGGAATTTTTCCGGGCATGTAGTCCACAGGGTGTATAACAAAAGAGCATAGTTTTGCTTAGTGTCCATCCTGTGTGGTGAGACCTCTTTGAAGGGGTGTCCACAACAACCCTCCTGCCATAAGGCTTGAACAAGGGCCCAATAGGGTGCCAATTGTCAAGGCAGAGAAAGGTAGATGAATGATTACCAACTTCATATTTATTCCACCCCTGAGCTAAACCCCATAGTTGGAAAAGTTTTCTAAGGATCCAGGAAGCATCAAGAGGGCAAGGCGTATATCGAAAGCTTTGGATCTTAATAAGTATGAACCCATTTGACCCACATTACATCTATTTTCTTGCACACTGCCCAGAGGTGCCTTACCATGGTAGCTTGATTCCTTGAGTACTTTAAAGCCCAAACCTCCTCCTCTTGAGGGACACACACATTCGCCCATGTCATCTTGGCTATTGAAGCTTGCAAACCAGGCACCTTTTCAAAGAAAAGCTCTGTTTGGAAAGGTGCCTGTTTTGATCCCCTGTAAAAGTGCATGCTAAACACGACTGGCTTAACAAGCTGCATTCTTCCCCCATAGGACAACATTTTATTAACCCATGATTGGACCCTTGATAACATTTTATCTTCCACGGCTACACAATCAACATATTTGAGTCTTGGACCCCAAGATACCTAATTGGGATAATAGATTTAGGGATGGGGAGAATACCTTGAAGAACCACTTTTAGCTCCTCACTAACCCCATAATAAAACACTGAACTCTTAGCCAAATTAGGCTGCTAGAGTGTGGAAGTCCTTTAGAACTTCATCAATCACCCCAAAAGATTATGGATCTGCACCACTAATATAAACATGTTGTTAGCAAAAACAAGGTGGGAGAGGTTAATCTCTGCACACTTAGGCTGGAACAGAAAACTTGTTATACCATCCAACTCAATACCAATTGGCAATGAGTGGAGAGGCCGCCCAGGCTCATATATTAGTTTTAGGGGAGATAATTAACCGATGTGGGACAATTTCCAACAAAACCTCTCTTATATTTTCACATCAGGAGAGAAGAGAAAGCTTCCATCACGCCAAGGAAAAGTGTGTCTACCCCAATTTAAACCCCTTGAAATTCCTTAATTTGTGGCTTTGTGGGCCCCCAATGATGAATTTGGATTAACTCAAGCCTCGGTTATGATTGAACCTTGCTTCTTAGACTTTCGAAAATCAAAAACATTTTGATGAAATAAGTCCTAAGCGCTTGGGAGCATTCCTAAGCGCTCAAGACCTGTTTCCAAAAGCCCAGATTTAGCTCATTCCAGAGAGCTCTCAAGTGACCCGAGCGCTCAGGACCATTCCTGAGTGCTCAGGTCCACTGTGTTGCCCAATGGATGTTGGAGTTTTCAGTTTTTTCAGGAGCACATGGCAATGTTTTTCAAACTATTCGGTCTTGCTATAGTGTTATTCACCAGAAGCAGCAGTAGACTAAATCATCATGTTTTCTGTCCTCTCAAATATGTTTTATTTTATTTTCAATTTAAATTTCAAAATTCAAAAACATTTCTAATGCCCTATAAATAGCAGCCCTTGTGTTGCATTTTGGACCACCACGAAATATTACTCCATAGCCTTGTCATTTTCAGAAAGAAAGCACCCTTTTGCAAGAAAATCATCCTTCAAACTTTGTCAAAAATAAAAAAAACATCAAACTCACCAAGAAAATGCAGGAAAGTAGGAGCTACACTTAATTCAGATTCCTAGAATTTTCCCACTCCTTTCCATCCTCAAAATCCATCCAAGAAGCAAGGTTCCATTTAAGAAGGTAGAATTCTTCTACTTTTCAAAGCAAAAGGGCTATTATCCTACTTAGGGAGGTCACTCAACCCACTCCAGTTGCTTACATTGGATGTGTGGTTGAGTGGCCTTAGTGTAAAAATAAGGGTAAAAAAGCTGCAAAATAAAATTTTCAAATAGGCTTTGGAATACTCTTGAGCGCTCGAGACTGTTCCTGAGCGCTCACAAGTGATATCAGAAGTAAAAATCATTTTTGTTCCTTGAATATCCCTTTTAAAAAGTCATTTTTAGCATTAAAAATGATCCAGCATTTCCAGAGCCTAATCATTTTAATTTCAGATGCAAGGAAGCAGGGCTTGGATGGTCAGGATCTGTTCCTGGTTTAAATTCCTCACTGAGCATTATTACATGATAATAATGGTGCATTGTCATTTCAAATATTGCAATATATTTTTTTGAACAAAATTTGTAGGATGAAGTAGCAGATCCTGAGCGCTTAGGAGTGCAGTCCCGAGCGCTCGAGAGTGTTCTCAGAATCAGATCTTTATTTTTTGTATCTCTCTATATCTTGCATTATTTCATCATTATACACTGTACACCAGCACATTCATGCACCTTTTACTCGATGTACCTGTGGATATTTGCTAACTGTTTAATTAAACAAAATGTTTTCGAAAAATCCCGCAAATGTTTTGTAGAGACCGTGTCACGCCCTCGATTTTTAAACATAAATATTTGTACTTTTCCATAAAAGAGATCCTCACGTAGTACCCACGAATATATCCCAAAAAAGTTCCTTGCAGTCCTTCTCAAATTGAGTTTTTCTTTAAAAAAGAAAATCACAATCTTGAGGCATCGCGTATCACGTTCTCGATTTTCAACATAATAATTAAAGGTTTACCATAAATAAAACCTCACAATAATCCGTACGATACCCAAAATGATACAATATTTCCATTTCCATAATTTCATTTTAACATCCAAAGTTCCAAAAATTTACATCTTTGGCTCTAAGGCCCAAATTGATAGAAGTACCAAGTATTGAAAGAGAGTTAAGAGTTTACAATTTTCCAAATCAAAAGATTTACAAATGGAGTTACAAATACATCTTCCAAAATAGATTTACAAAGATGGATAGGTAACTTCTCCGAGTTAGCTTTCAAAATGTGTCTACATCCAAGCATTCAGTTATGCTAGTTACTGCCCTGAATTAGTACCTGAAAATGATGGAGGGTTTGAGCTACACTAGTTCAGCAGGAAATTTTAATATAACATTATATGCAAAAGAAATGCACGGATGATCATAGGATAGGAACATAAATAATGACAATATGGTAATCAACACTCTTGGCTTAAAAATCTTGAAACAATAACTTAACGATCACCGTTTAACTCACACACCATTCCCACCTTATGTGTCCAAAACCATCTCATCGTATGTGTCTTGAGCCAAAGCTCCTACCAGGCTAATTATGGGACCTTGATATTCCCTGTCAAGCATTCACCTAGAAGGTTGGGCCTTGAGTGTTCAATTAGAGCATTAGCTCCTACTGGACTAATTATGGGACCCTAATATTCTCTATCAGGCACCCACTTGTCGATAGGCCCCGAATGTTCTCATTATGTTGATAAGTGTCTGATGATCTTGTACTCACGTAATGTGTCTTCTCATTCCATTCGTGATTCAAGGGGTATTCAATGTAAAATTCTATCGAACAAGGGGAAAAGATGCAAGGAAGATCCATGAAATCAACGGATATGATTAATCATGTTATGGGATGATTTGGAAGTACTTAGAACAAGTTAGAAATGATCAAGGGTCAAAAAGGTGAAGTTTGGAACATAACAACAAAATTTGTCCATAAGCTCCTGGTATCGATACAGCAAGCAAATCAGAAATTTTGAAGCTTCTTTTTTCTTATGGTATTGATACGGCAGAAAGCCCGTATCGATACTGTGACGTTTCGAGCAAATTTTTGAGTTTTCAACGATGACAACCACAACAACAACAATAGGCACGATTTCAAGGATAGAAACATATCTTTTACATATATTGAGAGGTAGAATTCCTACCTCAAAGTCGAAGCACGAAATCCAAGAAGTTACGAGACCTAGCTTTCGAAAACCTTGATCCAACCGGAAAACTACTTCCCCGAGCTCAAACCAGTGAGATACGAATCACAATATGCTTAGGGATGAAAGTTTGGAGCTAGTTTTGAGTGAAATTCGGAGAGAGAGCAAGAGAAAGAAAGAGAGACTGAGAGAGAGGGAGAGAGACGTGAGAGGAAAGGGGGAAAATGATCCCCTACTCTTTCACCCTCCTATACCACATATATATATAAAACACACTTTGCACCCTTCCACAATCAATTTCATCATTTTAGCCCCAATTCACATAAATACCATTATTTCATTTTCTTTCCCAATATTCATGCTTTTATAAAATATTAACATTGATAAAATAAATATGGGTCTCTACATTTTACCCTCCTTAAAGAAATTTTGTCCTTGAAATTTTCATACCAAGACTAGCTGACATATACATCACACATGCATGCAACACTTATAACCATCAATATTATGCAACAAGTCATATATCATGATACTTGTGGGCTATATGCCCTGAAAAATCCCCCGTCTCTCTTTTTGTATTTTTAGTGTTACAAAAAAGCGGAAAATGGTTGGTTCATTTGAGAGTCGCCACCCGGGTTTCGAAAAGGATTAACCCCGAGAAACCGTTTATTTGAAAAATGTGACTCTTTTGCCTTCTTAAAAAGGTTTCGATAAAAAAACAGAGAGTTTTGAGTTCGGGAGTTAGGTTACGAGGGAGGAAGGTTTTGTTTGGAAAAGCACCTCTCTCGCCCGATCAAATCGGTCTCTACTAATATTTGTGGGATTTGAAAATCATTTTATTACTTAACTTTTATGCCACATAAACAGTTTATAGCACATAAACAATTAAATATAAAAAATCATGCTTGAACAAAAACAATTACACAGTTCGTATCTCATGGTAATTAAAATCAAAAAATTGACAGATGATTGCATGTTAGACGTTTAATTCCAGAACATAGCAAATAGCCAATCTATTCCACGGCAAACACTGCTGTACGGCAGAAGCATATGCCGCACGGGACTGATATTTCTGGTTCGCAATTTTTAAACAATGTTATCTAGCATGTAATCATCTAAAGGATGTGTACGTTTTTATGCTAGAAATAACTAGTGTTTATATTTCAAAAAGGTGATGCTAGACTAGCATGCTTTAATTCAAAACAGTCTATCATGGCAAATGTTATTCTAGAGAAAAAATAGAACTTCATTGCGAATTAGTTGTCATGAAAAGGAGAAAGGATGAGATTCAAAACAGAACCTGTCCCTGTAAGAGTTTCTGCCGTATGGCAGTAATATGTGCCGTGCGGTAGAAATATACGGGGTGTCGACTTTATTTTCTTGCGATTGCTTAAACCATTTAAGCCCAAAATTGGTATGAGGAATTAGTTTTGAATTTAGTGGCTTCCCCTCAGATTAAAAAAAGAAAGAAGAGACAAGTAGTGGATGAAAGATTTATACCTCCTAGAGCGAAGACCTTTCTTTGGAAAGTTGGGATTGGTACGGTGGCCCTTCTTGTGAATTTAGATGAGTGGGTGAGCTCTAGTATGATGTAGTGTCGAGGTAGGAGGCTTGGCGTTGGATTTGGATTGCTTTTGAAATGGTTTTGAACTTGATTTTTGAGAGAAATACAGTTTTTGGTATTTGAAAGAAGAATAAAATCAAGTATTGATTTTCAAAACATTTTCGGAGCTATTTTTGGTTTTCTAAAACTGTTTTTTCTCTCTTTTTCTTCAAAAATGTTGTATATCATGTCTAATGATAGGGGGAGGTATTTATAGGGCAAAAATGACTTCAAAATCAAGCAAACTTGGCTTGAAAGCCAAGCATTTCAGCCGTAACCAATGTTCTAAATGACGCTTGGCGCTAGTAGGACGGAGACCCACCTGCAAGCGCTAAGCTGCCTAGCCGGCGCCAAGCATTTCAACGTTTTTTTATTATAAAACAAATCATTATCCAATCAAATTATATTCTATGTATCCATAATGCAAGTTCAAAGTTCTACATAACCATTATGCAAAGTTTAATGTTCAAATTTTAAAGTATAAACCCAAATGAAATTAAGTAGTAGCAACTAGCAATTAAGTTGAATAAGACAATAAGTAGAAATAAACGAGATTGGTGTGTTGAATGAGGATGTAAGTGTAATTGTAATATATATAGATATGATTTTGTAAAATTACATGATAAGCCCTTTTAGTTTTTGTACTTTTAATCCTAACCCTTTTATGTTAATAGTATACAATTTAGGCCTCCAAAGACGCCGCCGAGCCCGCCAAGGCCGCCAAACACCGCCAAATCTTCCTGGGCGCCAAATCAAACGCCAAGGGATATTGGCGTGGCGGCGAGGTACCTCTAAGTGCCTAGGCAGCCTCGGCTGCCGCCATTTAGAACACTGCCTACAACTGATTACCGCCTTCCTGACATTTTTGACCAAAAATTAATCCACCGTACGACACTAAATATCCATCGTACCGCACTAATTTCCATCGTTCGGCACATCCCGACCGACTTAAGTTAAGGCGGTTAAAAACTCTACCGTACGGTAGAAATATGTCCACCATACGACACAGTTGACTGCTTAACAGGCTGAACTTCGAATGGCCGCCCCGGATACTCCCGAACTTAGTTTTGGGTGTTCTTTGGACCATTGGAAAGCTCGTTAAGTCTACTTTCTAACTCAAGGGGTTTGGATAAAAATAATTTTGTACATCAAAAGATATGACAATTTTACCTCAGGTGGTCGAAGAAGAAGTCATTTCGGCAAAATCCTCGTATCTTCCTCATTCCAAGTCGGATTAAGGCTTATTATATATCGACAAAGAGGGTTTTGAATGTACTAAAAGATGGTGGACTCTAACCATAAAAATAAGGAAGTGTGATTTATGAAAATTGGGCTGAAAGCAGACTAAACCAAAGACTGTTGGTGCCACGATGGTCAAAACACTTATTCACTCACTCTAAGTGTCACTTTGGTACTCTCAAACCTAGTTCTAAAGTGTTTCCTCACTCCTTTGAGTACAAAGAGCATTGTTTGAAGCTTTCAAGGCATGTTTTCATTATTGAGAGGCTTATCGGCCACTTGTTTATGGTTTTTGAATGGTAATGCTCCAAAAGGTTTAGATCAATCCAAAGGTTTAAATCATGCTTTGTTTATCATCATTGGGGACTTAAAAGTTATCCGGGATTTCCAAATTGGGGTGTCTACAATACTTAAATACGAAACACTCACATTGGTTCTGTCACGCCCTTGATTTTAAACATAAATCTATAAATTAGTTCGATAAAAGATCCTCGCATTTACTAGATAATACCCAAAATGCATTCGCCACCTGTTTAATTACAAACGAAGTTCCCAAGTTTGAAAGAAATACATCCTTGGTACCGTAGCCCAAATTAAGTTAAATACATGTGCAAAGCGTTTAGAACATTACAATCTTGTGTTAAAAGATCAAACAAAGTAAATTAGTTACAATACCATCTCTATCCAAAAATAGACTAATACAACGATGGATGAGTGACTAAGTTATGTTAGCTTCCAAAAGTCTTCGTTTCCAAACACACCATGTCATGCAACCTATTGCCCTGCGTTCAAACCTAAAAAGAAGGATTTTGCTGAGCTACACTAACCCAATAGAAAACTCTCTACAAAATCTATATGTAATGAGATGATTAACTTGATTACAGCAAATTAAATTAGATGTCAAATCCAGACGAATGTACGTCAACACCCTTTATGAGTATCATAACATTCTCATACACATATACATGCACGCATATGCATACACACACACACACACACTTCTTTCAACGAACCTCCACCTCTTGCAAAATTGTATTTTCACCCCTCGCGTCACAATCATAATATACTCCACTCCTTGCGAAAATTGTGTTTCCACCCTTAGCGGTACAATATATTCCATCCCTTGCGAAATTGTGTTTCCACCCCTTGGGACACAATTTACTTCACAATCACTTCACATCGACAACCACCCTATTATCACAACCAACATCGATACCATAAACTTATTCCACTTACGACCAAACACTATCAAATACGTCACAAATAGCTCATGATTCACAACATGCAAGTCCACAATACTACCTTCAAGGAATAAACGATTTTCACTGTCACAAAGCACACCATTTGGTCATATATAGCATACAAACACTCATATCACACTTAATCACCACATGACATGTAAATGATGAGAGAATCCCAACCAAAGTGGGTTTTGAGCAAAACCCTAGGTCCACCAAGAGGAATAAACCCAAATCTTCCAAGACCTAGTTACTCCCAAGGTTAGGTGCAAGATCTAGAGAGGATATTACCAAAAAACATGATAAACAAGCAAAGATCAACAAGTGATTGAGAGGAGAGAGAGAAACATGTATAAGCATCAAGGAGTGAGAACAAGAACGCAAAACTCACCCTTGGTTCACCAAATGCGAGAATTTTGTGATTTTGAGGAAGAAAACCCTTGGATCTTGGAGATTTAAGGTTGAAATCAAGAGTTTTGGGTGAGATTGGAGTTGGTTAGGTGAGAGGGGTGTTTTCAGGTGTGTTTCGTGAGTTTGGGAGTGAGAAATGACAAAAAGGGTGTATTTATAGAAGTCCAAAAAACGTGCTGAAAATTGCAGAAAAACGCAGCGGGTACCGGTACGGGGCGACTCCCAGTACCGGTACTGGAGCCTTCAAAATGTCAATTTGATCAAGGTCTGGACAGCGGGTACCGGTACTGGCTAGGCAGAAAGTGAAAATTTTCAACGGTCTTTGGAACGAGCCCAACTTGAGACCCGCACCTCCAAACAAGATTACAACATCAAAACTAACATTTTACTATTCTCCGAGAGTCCGACAAGCAACCGAATATGTATATCCGTACACCCCCACAAACATACATACGACTTTATTAATAATACGATCCTTTCATGCATGATACGATTTTCAAAATTTTACTATATTTGCGAGTCTCTACAGGTTCATTCCGGAAATAGGTACAGATACTTCTCTCTAATCTCGTCTTCTCGTTCCCAAGTTGACTCATCGCTACCCTAACTTCTCCACAAGACTCATACTAGCGGTATCATGTTACCCCTCAACACTTGATCGCGCGTATCTGGGATACGTATTGGTTCCTCCCCATAAGGCGCATGGGCCTCCAACTCAAGTTCGGACCACTCTAGCAAGTGCGACGGATCCGGTTCGTATTTCCTCAACGTAGACACGTGGAACACGTCATGTACACCCGATAGCTTCGGTGGCAAAGCCAAACGATACGCGACCTCCCTAATCTTCTCAATAATGTCAAATGGCCCGATATAACGCGGCGATAGCTTTCCCCTTTTTCCGAAACGAGACAAACCTTTACGCGGCGATACTTTGAGGAATACATGATCCCCTTCTTCAAATGACAACTGGCGACGACGACGATTGGCATAATTCTTTTGTCTGCTTTGCACGGTCAACAATCTTTGACGAATTGCTTTAACTTGTTCGGTCGTTCTCTCTTTAGCTTCTTTAAGGCGTTGGTGAATAGCTTTCATACTTTCGGAGGTCTCTTTGACCATATTCGGCCCTACAAGCGTAGCCTCTCCCAGTTCGGTCCAACACACGGGTGATCGATACGGTCTCCCATATAAAGCCTCATACGGTGCCATTTCGATACTAGATTGGTAGCTATTATTGTATGCAAATTTTACTAATGGCAAATGGTCCTCCCAACTACCCCAGAAGTCCAGCACACAAGCCCGAAGCATGTCTTCCAAAATTTGAATCGTTCTCCCGAATTGCCCATCTATTTAAGGATGACAGGCGGTACTAAACAAAAGATTTGTGCCCAAGGCGGCTTGCAAACTCTACCAAAAACGTGCGGTAAACCTCGGATCTCGATAGGGCACGGTGGATATGGGAATCCCATGAAGGCGAATAATCTCCCGAATATATAAACAATTAAGCGTATCTACAGAATTGGTAACCTGAATAGGTAAGAAATGAGCTGTTTTGGTCAGGCGAACTACGATTACCCAAATAGCGTCATGCCCCTTTGGCGATCTTGGTAAACTTGTCACGAAATCCATGGTCACATTTTCCCACTTACACTTGGTCACAGGCAGTGGTTGCAACTTCCCCGTGGGTCGTTGATGTTCGGCTTTAACTTGCTGGCACGTAAGACACTTGGACACGAAAGTCACGAAGTCTCTCTTCATTCCGGGCCACCAAAATAGCCTACGTAAGTCATGATACATTTTCGTCCCTCCCGGATGAACGGCTAACGTGAATGGTGGAATTCTCGCAATATTTCTTCCCGACACGAAATTGTACGAACAACTTTCCTTGATAGCGTAAGGTTTGATCGGTGAGAATCATCCACCCCTCTTGAACATTTCCACTAAGGAATTTAGCACGAAGTTCCTCCGCTTCCTCATCATGTTGTTGAGCCTCAATTACTTGAGTCGATAAAGTTGATTGTACCGTCAAGTTGCATAATGTGACCCCTTCTTGAACTTCCTCAAAGTGCGAAGCACAAAATCCCAAATCATTCATCATTTTTCACTCGTGGATAGCTAGACTCGCTAAGTGTATCGGTTTTCTACTCAACGCATCCGCCACGACGTTCGCTTTCCCCGGTTGGTATTGCAATTCGAAGTCATAATCCTCGAAGTGCTCCATCCAATGACGTTGTCGAAGGTTAAGTTCCTTTTGAGAAAACAAATATTTCAAACTTTTATGGTTGGAAAAGACTTCAACTTTTTCACCGTACAAATAATGGCGCCAACTTTTCAAAGCAAAGACGACGCAGCAAGTTCTAAATCATGTGTAGGGTAGTTCCGTTCGTGAGTTTTTAACTGCCTCGACCCATACGATATTAACTACAATGGATTCGACGAAAAAATAATAATGAGGATAACGACCAATCCCGTCCACTTATTCACATCACCACAATAAACTCAACAACTATCATACATCGATACCACAAATATCCACAAAAGCATAACCCCAAAGATTCATCAAGCCCTAACCTCCAAACTTCAAAATCTCTTCCAAGCAAAACCCACGAAATTCAAGGCTTGAACCGCGTGCGGGAGACGAATTGGAGGTTGGTTTGTGTAGGTTTCGAATGGTTTTGGTGGATTTTTGGTTGAGAAGGTGAGAGAATTTTGGGAGAGAGAGAGAGAGAGAAGGGGTGTGCTGTGTCGAGATAAGAGAGAGTGAGAAGTGGGAAGATAATTCCATACACTCACACACATATGCACAGACCACTTATTGCATAAATACCCCACATCATCACACTCCTCACATTCAACCCCAAAATCAATAACCACCACACCTCACATTTAATTCATATTCTAATCATTTTTATAAAACGTTGAATATATTTTTTTTAAAAAAAATACGAGTCTCTACATACCGATTTCGTATCGGACGAGGGGGGTGCCATAAAACCCTTCCCCCCTCGTAACATGGCTTCTAGGCCCTTAACGAATCTCTAGTTTTCAAATCAAACAATCACTTTCAATTAAAACGGTTTCTCGGATGGCAAACCATAAACCCGGGTGGTGACTCTTCAATTTTTTCAAATTCAAAATCTTATTTTTTCGGGCCGCCCTGATCCACCCGGGGCTGTGGTAGCCCACAAAACGATAAGGAGAAACTGAGTCCCCTTGTCTGCGGCCCCTTTTCCTAGGAAAGTATCCTTGCATTTCTCAATTAATGATCATTGAAAATATGGGGAGCACACACATTCTTCCACCCATTGTAGAAAAAGAGTAGGGAATTTCATGGTTGCCATAGAATCAAACAAAGAGTCCTAGGCTACTGAATCAGAAGCCTACATTATATCAAGCTTTAGGGCAAATGTAGGTCTACCTTGGATGTACGGTAGCCCCTTACTAGCTCCCACATCCACATCAGAAGGATGTTATCCGTCATTGATCTCCCCTTGATGCCGAGGGCCAATGACATAAGGGCGGGCTGTTTGAAGCCTATAGGCCAAGAATATGGTATTACATTTATAAGTCACATTGTAGCAAACAATGGGGCTATATTCCTTCATTGTGTTGGGAGCACTTAGGAATCAATGAGACTGGAGTTGAATTCCACCCCTTCAACGTTTTACCACTCTAAAAAAAGAATGCACAATACAGATTGCCTACTAGCACTCATAATTAAAAGGATACTTTTGATCTAAAAAGCTCCTAAGACGAGGGAAAGTTATACATTTTTTGATTTGTTCATTACTTGGAAGCCTTTGATTTTATATGCTAAATATTTAACTCGATTTTTGTTGCTTAAGTCATCTTGATCTGTGGGTTATATATCAGTTTACGTAAATTTTTATCTACTTATTTAGCAAAAGAGATTTTTAAAAGGAACACAAAATCTCTCGATCCTCTATATTCCTGTCATTTGAATTCAACTAATACGACCTTGTTAGTTCCATGGTTAGTAATTGGCAATCTCTTGATGGTACTTTGTCATTCCAATCGACGTTCTCGTCGTTTTTGATACGAAATATTTCTTGTAATCCATTATGTGGAATTCAAATCGGTTTTGTGTTTTAGTGTCAATTGAATGTTTGATTAATTTCATCAGTTTTATTTTGGTCTAGTTCTGAACTTTTTATTTTGGTAATTCGAATTGCACTTCAAAAATCTATAATCTATAGTTTACAATCCAAAATTTAAGAAATACTTCAAAAATCTATAAATATATTATTCAAATATATATATGAACGACAATTAATGCAGATGCCAAAATCATCTTGAGCTTTTTAGATTTTGATTTTATTTTCACTCATAGAAACCTTTTAAAAAATTTATTCGGCATATATCAGCCAACCAATTTTACGTTTTTGCACTACAATCCAAAATCTGTAATCCAAGTAGAATCTAAACAATAATTAGCTTCCAGGGTGACCATCCTGGGGACAGGTTATCAAATTGGGGGATTATCCAAGTTAGTAGCTGTGTCAAGTGTATGGGAGGGGTTGAATCCCATTCCCAGCTCTTCTTTTCCTTTCAATTCTCATCTCTAGTCTGTTTGGGAGTCAAAGCAAAGTTGGGATCATTTTCTCATGACTGGTCTTTAGCTTCTCTAATGCATTGGGGCTCTTATGTAAAAACAAGTCTGTCAGGGCCTCTTTATTCAAGCTTTGCTTGGCTGCTTCTATCTACTACATTTGGAGGGAAAGAAATGGGCGTATATTCCAAAGGATTGGGCATGACTTTGGTTCAGTTACTGCCCAAATCTTGGAAGAAGTCAAGGCTTGTGTTTGCTCTTGGAGGAATGTGGCCATCTCTCTAGATAATCTCAATATCTACATGGATTGGGGGATTCCAGACTCCATTTTTGTGTAGATTTATTCAAGCTTTGTTGGTGGGTTTTGTTCTAACAAAAAAGAAAGGGAAAGACTACAATACACACAGCTTATTTGAGTGTTTATCATATGCACCTCTCAAAATGTTATGAATTATAGAGAAAATGTTACGAATCGTATTGCTAAAAAGTTATGAACTGTACAGAGGTTACAAGAAACTCCAAAATGTTATGAATTATAATGAAAATGTTACGAATTGTAGTATTGAAAAGTTATGAATTCTAGAACAAAAGTTACAAAACACGCTAAAATGTTATAAATAAATCATAAAATAAGTGTATATGGTACACCTTTTTAAGGACTGTGTACTATAGACTGTCCAAAAAAAAAAAAACTATGGGTACACAATTTGGTGTAAGAACCAGATTGTGTGGAACCCATCTTGGGGTCTCATACAAATGATCGAAGTTATTCAATTTGTTTAAGACAAGATTTTAAGAGTCCCTAAAAAAAAATCGGCACATCGGATACGGTAAGTGTTTGTTCGATTTTCGGCCATGAATTGCAGCAAAAAAAAATTAAATGGATCAATCAAGCCTTTACTAACATTTGAATAAGCTTATTTTTTGGAAGAGCCCTTATGGTAATAACGTTAACAATTAAATGGTTCCGATCATTAGTATGAGACCTAAAAATGGCGCATCTATGGTGGGATTTGATTATAAACATGCCTTATTTGGTTTTTCGTTTTGAGATTTTTTGATGTAATGAGTGGTAATGAGTGGAAAGAGATAGATAAAGAAACTTATTGAGAATTGTGCAGAGAGTAAAAAATAAATTTTCAAAACTTGGAGTGAACAAAGGCTAAAATCGCCATTCCGGTGTTTGGATGCAAATCAGCTAATAGGAATTAGTTTCCCTTGAGCAACAACCAATTTGACACAAAGACGTATATTTATAACATTTTGGATAAGTAGTAATAGTATTCTTCTAATCTTTTCGATATTTATTCGACTTAATGTGGTATAATGTTTAGAGTATCCACAATGTAAGGTTATTCATAATGGCATAATCAAAAGTAATAGATTTCTAAAGTTAACGATGTTTGTGCAAAATAGCTTACAATGGTATAATTAAACTTAGGAACCTCCTTAGAAATAATCAAATTTTGGGTCTTTGGATAATCAAATGTAACTCCGCCTGATTCGTGCCTAGAGTCTTATCTTTATTTTCCAGCCGGTCCCAAGCTCGGATAAAGGAGGAGGGTTGTGTGTTAGGTAACTGATAGCCAGCATTTAAAAAGACCCGTTAGATCCTTATAACATGAATCCAAATATGATTACGAGACATGCTATGGCGTTCCCTTTAAGCGACGCATTGTGCCTGCCTTCGGGTGCTTCGAAAAATGAGCAAGGGGCGCCACATCGGCGCTCGAGTGTGGTGATAAGTGAGTAAGAGTTCTCATGCTTGACTGGACGAGCGCGGGTAAAGAAGTTAGCCCAGGATTATAGGATTCGTTTAGCAACTTGGAATATAGGGACGTTAACGGGTAAGACTAGGGAGCTAGTTGACACCATACTTAGGAGGAGGATTAGTATAGCCTGCCTTCAGGAGACTAAGTGGGTAAGGGAGAAAGCTAGGGAGATGGAGGACACAGGTTATAAGTTTTACTATACGGGTAAGGATAGACATAGAAATGAGATAGGTATCATAGTAGATAAACACTTGAAGGATTCGGTAGTAATAGTAACAAGAAAAGGAGATCGGATTATTTCAGTTAAGGTTGTGATCGGAGAGAGTATAGTTAATATTATTAGTGCTTATGCACCTCAAGTAGGCTTGGATGATCTTATTAAAGAGCAATTCTGGGAGCAAATGGATGACATGGTTCAAAGGATACCTTTTGGGGAGAAGCTATTTATAAGAGGCGATTTCAATGGTCATGTGGAAGTGCATAAGCAAGGGTATGAGAAGGTGCATGTTGGCTTTGGATTTGGTAACCTTAACGAACGCGGTAGGAGGATGGTAGGAGGATTTTAGATTTCGCGGTAGCTTTTGACTTTATAGTTGGGAATACTCTCTATAGGAAGCAAGAAGAGCATTTAATTACTTTTAACAGTGGAGCTAATAGAAGTCAAATCGAATATTTTCTTGCTAGAGGTGCAGACCGCTTGACATGTAAGGATTGTAAGGTTATTCCCGGTGAGTGTCTAGTAGCACAACATAGACTTTTGGTATTAGATATTTGTCTCAAGGGGAATAATAGAAGGAGAAACGAAAGTAGATGCCCACAGACTAAATGGTGGGGCCTAAGGGGGGAGAAACTAGAGGTATTCAGGAAAAGAATGTCTTAAGAAGTACGGTGGGGAGTGGAAGGCGATAGTGACAATATATAGAATACGATAGCTGACGGTATTAGAAGAATATAGAAATAAGTTTTTGGAGAGTGGAAGGGAAAAGGTCCAATTTCTAAGGAGACATGGTGGTGGAATGACGAGGTTCAAATTAGGGTAAAAGCAAAGAAGGAGTGCTTTAAAAAGTGGCAAAATGACTGGAATGTGGAAAATATTTAGGGTTATAAGCAAGTTAGCAAGGAAGCTAAGAAAGCTATTAAGAAAGTTAAGTTAAAAGCCTATAAGAATTTTTACGCAAGACTCGATAGTAAATATGGAAAAAAGATTATTTATAAACTTGCTAAGCTATGAGAAAGGAAAGCTAGAGACGTTTCTCAAGTTAAGTGTATAAAATGTATTGATTCGGTGGTGTTGGTGAAAGACGAGGTGATCAGGGGTAGATAGAAGTCGTATTTCGATAAGTTGTTAAACGAGAAACATGAAAGAGGCTTTGGTGCAGAGGAAGTGTATGTACCTGGCGAGAACATAGAATGTGAGTTTTATCGCAGAATACAAAAGTTCGAAGTGGTTAAAGTTTTGAAAATGATGAAACTGGGTAAGGCCCTAGGACCAGATGGTATCCCTATTGAAGTGTGGAAAAGTCTAGGTGACTTGGTTGACGAAGTTGTTCAACAAGATTATTATGACTAAGAAGATGCCCGACGAATGGAGAAGGAGCACCTTAGTACCTATTTATAAGAATAAAGGGGATATTCAAAACTGCAACAACTATAGAGGTATTAAATTGATGAGTCATACGATAAAGTTGTGGGAAAGAGTTATTGAGCATCGCTTGAGGATGGTGACTACGGTCTCAGAGAAACAGTTTGGGTTCATGTCTGGAAGATCAACCATGGAAGCTATCTACGTATTAAGGAGATTGGTAGAAAAACACAAAGTAAAGAAGAAAGATCTCCATATGATTTTCATAGACTTAGAAAAAACTTATGATAGGGTGCCTAGAGACATCATTTGGTGGATTCTAGAGAAAAAAAGAGTGACCAAATGGTATATCGAGGTGACTAGAGATATGTATGAAGGTGCTGTCACTACTATTAGATCACCAGTAGGGGAAACAAGTGAATTTCCAATTACCGTAGGATTGCATCAAGGGTCAGCCTTGAGCCCGTACCTCTTTGTCTTAGTTATGGATGAATTGACTAGTTATGGATGAATTGACTAGACAATTTCAAGAGGATATTCCATAGTGTATGATGTTTACAGATGACATTGTCCTCGTAAATGAAAGCGCTAGAGGTGTTAATACGAAATTAGAAATTTGGAGGGAAGCATTAGAGTCAAAGGGTTTTCGGATAAGTAGGAGTAAAACTGAGTATATGGTGTGCAAGTTTAGTGATACCGGTAGTGTGCATGAAGAAAGAGTGATGATTCAAGACCAGGAGATGCCAAAGAGTGATTATTTTAGGTATTTAGGCTCAATTATTAGTAGAGATGGAGAGATTGCTGATGATGTGACTCATAGGATCCAAGTGGGGTGACTCAAGTGAAGAAGCGCTACTTGTGTACTATGTGATAAAAGGGTACCCACAAAATTGAAAGGAAAATTCTATGGAACTGCCATAAGACCATCAATTCTTTATGGGACAGAATGTTGACCTATTAAAAATCAACATGTGAGCTAAATGAGTGTAGCGAAAATGAGAATGTTGAGGAGGATGTGTGGTAAGATTAGACGAGCAAGATTAGAAATGAAACAGTTCGTGAGATAGTAGGTGTAGCACTTATAGAGAAGTTAAGAGAAAATAAGCCAAGGTTGTTTGGGCATGTCTATTGTAGACTAGACGATGTAGTAGTTAAGAGAGCGGATATAATAGCTCTAGGTGACAATGTCACGGGGAGGGGTAGACCTAAATTGACATTAGATACTGTAGTGCGCTAAGATATGAGTATAATGGGTGTGTGTGAACAAGTGGCCCTTAATCGAGCTCAATGGAGAAAACAGATTCATGTAGTCGACCAAAAGTGATTGGGATGCAAAGCTCGGTTTAGTTTGTTTTGGATAATCTAGTAAAAAAAATATTTTTTTAGACCCCCAAATTTTTTTTAACAGCTTTTTAAAATTAGTTTTTATACAAAAAAAACTGTTCTTTTTTTGAATAGTAACTGTTTGTTTTTAAAATTGTTTTTTAAAACCTTTTCTTATATGAAATTTATTTTCCAAAAATTATTTTCTATGTTCATAGTTTTTAGATTTTTGTAATTTAAAGAAGTTATGTTACAAGTTTTGGTAATCTAATTTTGATTATGCAATTATGGACTTCTATACTATTAACTTAAGCAATATTTTAAATAGATAATCAAAAGCTGGTGTGACAACTTCTGACTATCCAAATTTGGTGATGCCATTGGAGATAGCCTAATAATCAAAACCAAAGGATTGCTAAAATTAGCAACCTCTTAGCAATTCATTAAATTTTGTCTTTTGAATAATTAAAACTAACAACATTTTGCTAATAATCAAATTTAATGGCTCCCACATTTTCTCAATCAAGTATGACTATCATGGGAAAGTAAAACTCACCACTCACTATAAAGCAAATACTATTGGTAGGTGAAACTCACTTTCTACTTTGGCAAGTAGTTGTGTATTTGGCAAGTGGTTGTGTATTTAACAATAGTGACCACTTTATGGATATTTTAACAAATGTTCTCTACTTTCACTTATTTTACTAGAATGTCATTTAATATAGACAATTAGATTGACAAGAAAAAAAAACTGACCATTAGATTTGAATTTTTCCAATTCATTTTGATTATTGGCAAAAAATAAATAATGTTGGACTTGAAATTGCTAACTTTAACAACTATAAATGGATAATCAAAATTTGATGTTGCAAGTTCTGATTATTTACTTTTGATTATTACATTGAGAGCATCCGTGGAATTACCTAAAGTCAATTATCAAAAGTTGCTTCATCATCTTTTGGTTATCCATTTAAGGGTCGCTAAGATTAGAAATGTAGAGGTTCATAATGGTACAATCAAAATTGAATAACCAAAATTTACCACATCATATTTTCAACTTATAAAATCTAAAAATTGTGACACATAAAACAATTTTTTAAAAATACTTTTCAATCTAATAAAAACAGGTTATTAGAATATATATATATATATATATATATATATATAATTTGAATAAAAAAATATTATTTGAAAAAAAAATTTAATAATCTAATAAAAACAGGTTATTAGAAAATATATATATAATTTGAATAAAAAAATATTATTTGAAAAAAAAATTTAATAAAAAAACTGTTTGGAAAAAAAAACAGTTTTTGCAAAAAAATGTAAACTGTTTTTAAAAATACTTTTCTTAGAAACACGTTGAAAATGGAAGAGAGAAATTTTTTGTGTAATGATGGTATACTTGATTGAGAAAATATGGGGATAACTAAATTTGATTATTGGCAAAGAGTTGCTAGTTTTTATTATCCAATGTCCAAAATTTGTTGAGTTGCTAAGTTTGGTTATGTTGAACAAAAACACACATGTCAAAAAAAAAAAACTGAAATACACACACGATATGTGAGTAAGAAACTGTAAAGAATCAACACAGAATATACGTGGTTCTCCAAAATCCGGTACGTCTATGGGAGTGAGAGCGGCTCTCGTTTTCCTTATTTTTACTGTAGTAGGGTTTTTACACAGAGTGTTTATATTCCATTCTATTCTAACCCTAATTAGGGTACACGGTCTTTTTCCCAAAATATGCATACAGTTTGTATTGGACCCAATGGGGCTATGCCCCCGCACCCCCCAACCCTCAGGCCTTCAACCTCGTCCACTCCACTGGATCATTGGTGATGGGCCAGATATTGGAGCGGAGAGGAATGACGACGTCTGGCCTCTTTCTAGAATTTCTCAGTATGTCTTCATATTAACATAAGAGGCACAAGTTCTAACAGGTTATTCCAATGTGAGCTCTTTTTTTAGCAAATGTTGCTAACCTTAGCAACTTTTTGATTTTGATTATACCACTGAGGATGCTCTTATTGCCTATAATCAAATATGACCCATTTGTGTTGATAAAAAAAAAAACCCATTTACAGTTGACAGTTGTATGTACATACACAACCAGTCAATTGCGGGACACTTGATTGTACGAGTAATTTTTAATTAGTTTTGGAGCATCACGTGGCAGTGTTCTAACACCCTTTTTCACCTCATATTTTATGGGATACATATACTAAGTATTGTCCCACATAAATGTATAGTTGTTAACAATATTGTGGCATCACGTGGCGGTGCTCCAAAACCATCCATTAATTTTGCTAATTATACAAGCACCATCAGTACGTGTATGTCACATGGTGATTTCCCTTTCTTCTAGGAAATTCCTATTTTTTTCCCCTAATTTGTACTTGGGGATCACTTACCCATTTCAAGAATGGGACATTACATAATTAACCAGATGAAAGTCCCAATAATCAAATCAAGTCCAGGAAAAATGAATCAGCTGGCAGGCGTGGAGCTATGTAGTGGGGGTGTGGCATATGCCATATTAGAGCTAGGTTTCGATTTTTATACTTGCATTCGTCGTCGCATCTTGTCTTAGAATAGGTCCAGGTTCCAGGAGTCCTATAGGCATGTGAGTCACAACTATATTTGTTTAATTTCACATTTAGCTTATTGTGTCATATTATATTTTCGAGCAGCTTAGGGAAAATGGTTTGTCCACGTCGTAATACTAGGTCGACAGATGTGGGTTCAGCAGTTGGTGGCTGTAGTTGAGCCACTCCTAGAGTTCGTGGCCGTAAATGGGCCTCTCTTGTAGTGCGTGGCCGTGGTCACGCCAATCCAGTGGGCCGTGGCCGAGGTAGTGCTGAGGCTGAAGTTTTTGATGATGCAGTTGAAAAAGAAAATAATGCTAATCTAGCCGACCCTGCTAAGGATCCAACTGATCCAATTACGGAAATTATTGCAAATGCTAGTGCACCGATAGGTTCTGTTGACCCAATAACTGCTGTTCAGGCCTTCTAGACTTTGATGGAATTATTTGTCGAGAATCAAGCCCAAACGGCACCAGTAAATGCAACAGGTCTCTGACATTGGACAAAAGCAATATTTTTGATAGATTTCTGAAGACTAATCTACCTTCTTTTATGGGGATTGATAAGCCATCAGATGCTGAGGCCTGGCTGTTGCAAATGGAAAAGATCTTTGATGTGTTGGGTTGTTCTGAGGCCCAAAAGGTGTCTTTTGCAACATATAAGCTGTAGGGGGAGCTGAGCATTGGTGGCGGTCAGCAAAGCAGCATTACAAAGACAAACAAAATGAATTGGTTTGGAGCAATTTCAAGGACTTGGAGGAGAAGTACATTCCACCTGCAGTCAAAGACCAATGCGGACTGAGTTTTTGGCTTTAAGGCAGAGAAATATGTTAGTGGCGGAGTATCAGCAGAAGTTCGATGAATTGTCAAGGTATGCAGGAGTTTTGGTAGAAAGAGAAACAGATACGATGTGACATTTTCAAAGGGGGCTTCGGTCCGATATTCATGGGGGAGTTTCTTTACTTGACACCGAGACGCTATGTAAACTTGTGACTAAAGCATTGACAGCAGATAATGATTTGAAAGAGGAGAAGATGTGTGAGGAGCGTCAGTTTAAGAGATCTAGAGAATTGTGGCAATTAGGACAAAACAGTGATGGTAGTAACTCTAACAAGAGGACCTTTACACCAACACAGTCAAATGGTGATAGGAGTCAGCAGGTTGAGTGCTTATGCAATCGTTGTGGAAAATCTCATTATGGTTATAGTTGTGATGGCTAGCCTAAGTTATGTTACAACTTACAATTATGGATGACCTGGACATGTAGCTACTCACTATAGGGGAAAAGGAGATGGAGGACTACAATTGCATAGATCATTTCGAAACCAGAACCAGTCAACAACAACCTGGAGAAGCAAAATCAACCAACATTTCAAGGACGTGTCTATGCTCTTACGAGGGAAGTAAGAGATGTTGATTCATCTGAGGAAAAAAGTGTCATCTCATTTTATCGTATCTACTAGGAATATCATTGTGGTTTAATTCATTAGTGGGTGGTGTTAACTTGTGGTTTAGCTACTTTTTTAAATTTCGAGGACGAAATTCTTTTTAAGGGGGATGATGTGACATTCACCTTTTTCAATAAAAAAAGTATTTTTGACGCAAATAATTATATCTTTTATTTTTCTTTTTCAAACTTCTTGCAAAAAAGAAGAAATGTTGGGCTGCTTATTTTTGGCATCGGTTAGACGTATCGTTTAAAATCCTAAGTTTGGTTAAACGGGGAATAGTTCCCACAAGTGATTAGTTAACATGGAAGAATAATGTTGGGTTGATTGTGTAATTAGACTGATAAGTTTTAAGTTTGAATGTGGGCAGTTATTGGAGTGAGGAAACATTTGAGGTAGGGTTATATTTATGAAGTGGGTTGCTACGGCTTAAGAGAGAAAATTAAGATAGGTTTTCTTTTGCTTAGACGATGAGGTAGAAGCCGCGTGGTTTGATCGAGTTTAACTGCTAATCAGGTAATCTATATTCATTTTGTTTCATCTATTTTTCTTCATACGGTGGCTTTTGGTGGTGAATGAGTATCCATGTCCCTTGTGGGCTACTACTAGTACCTTGGGCTTAAGATTTTGGGCCATGTGGTGTGGCTGATGGATCAAAATCAAGGTACTAGGCTAATGGTCTGCCGGAGGCGTTACATGCCACCCCATTCTAAAAGTACCAAAAAAATAATTATATAGGAAAGCTACAAGTAAAATGTGTGAAGAAATCTTATCAAAAGTATGCTTGGTTTAATGGTCTAAGCAAATGCCTTGAGGGTGTCACTCCCGCCCCACAAGAGTTCTAGTACTGGCGCCCCAAACGTCGTCGTCGTTGTTGTCGTCTTTTTTTCTTGGTTAGCAATGTATCTCTTTTTGAGACTGCTATAGGAAATATGAATCTTCCGCTTAGCAGAAGATGCGTCAGGTCATGCCTGGGTTGGGGATGAAAGACATCAATCGCTTCGTTCTTTCTTGTTATGTATCAGTTAGATAATTAGTTTGGCTTTGTCCAAGTTATCTGTAATGAATTTCGTTGTGTAAGTGCCGCTGGGATTTATCAATGCAGTACCTCTTACTTTTGTCAAAAAAAAAAAAAGGAATGAAACCCATTTAAACATAGATTTTTTCTGCAAGTGTAATATTTTAGTATTTTTATTGCTCGTTTCTTTATGAATTATTGCGAGTGTGAAAAAACATACGTATAAAGTAAGTTCGCGAATATTTTGATTTTCATACTTATATCATTATTATTTATTCTTCAAAACCACATACCACAATCTTTTTTTGTCATACAAACCACAGTTTTATTAAAGACTTGTGTTTATTTGAGTATGACTGATAGGAGATTGAAGAATGCTCCTTCGCATTCCCTTTTCTTATATTGTTTTTGCTGTAATATTTAAATCAATCTTGAACAATTTTGAAGATTTAAAAGAATGTCGAGTTAATTTTGACAAGTGCTTTAAACTATTTTCTGGCGATTAACCTATGAAAACATTTATTTTGTAAGATTTTTATGTATGGTTAGTGTTAGAACACGTGCACTTTTTTCTGGTATTTAGTATATTGATCTTGGTGCCACGTCCACCTTCAAATCCTGGTGAGTGGCCAACTAGATTAGCTGTGCTGGTTTTGAAATTCCGAAGATCTGAAGGATGCCTAGTCTGGCAGAGCCCAAATCTTGTCCCTTAGCCAGTATAAGGTTTTTGCGCCAGTTTTGATGCAGTTCGGCCCAAATCTTTTCCCTTAGCCGTTATAAGGTTTTTGCGCCAGTTTTGATGCAGTTTGACCAACAGCTTCGGAGACCATTCTTAGATCCCCTAATATTTTGGGGGATAACTCTGGATAATTGGATGGCTTTGTTTGTAGGATGAATGGTAACCCTTAAAGCTAGCTATTGAAGTGAGGGTGCCCTCACATTTATATTCTTCATCTTACTTTGGTACCCAAGCGATGTGGAACTTCACTTCACACCCTCCCTCATGCCCAACGTGCTCACTCGGCAGCACCTGCCACGTGCAGGCCAGGGATACGCACGCTACCCATCCTTGGCATACCCAGCTCGGATACCATGTTGCATGATCTTTGGATAGAACTCAACCCCAAAAGCTAGCTACTGAAGTGAGAATGCCTTCACGCTTATATTCTTCATATTATTTTGGTACCCAAGCGATGTGAGACTTTGCTTCACAATAATAAACAACTTAAAGCAAACTAATTCTAAGGTAATACAGTCTGTTCTAAATGGCAGCCTGGGCACTTGGAGGTGCCCTGCCGTCACGCCAATAGCCCTTGGCGTTTGATTTGGCGGTCTTGGCGGCATTGGCGGCCTTATATATATATATATATATAATACAAGGGAGGTGAGCGAAACCCTACTACTGATTGCCTTATTCAACTTATTTGCTAGTTGTTACTACTTAAATTCATTTGGATTTGTACTTTGAAATTTGAACTTGCATTATGGATACATGGAACATAATTTGATTGGATAATGATTTGTAAAAAAAATAAAAAATCTGCCGAATTGCTTGGCGGCGCCTAGGCGGCTTGGCGCTTGGAGGTGGGTTTCCGCCCTACTAGCGCCAAGCGCCATTTAGAACATTGGTAATACAGCATGCATACAATTAATCGGTTCAAGTGTTTTTCACATGCACGAGCAAACTAAAATTTGAAGTTTGAACAACGTGCACTTTTACTTTCGGAAGAGTGTAAACCAACGAAAATAGCAAATCCAAAGGCCATATTCTCATTGCAGGACTTTTAGTGGCCAAAAGTAAGAGTGCTGACAAATACAAAGTTTAATTGGCATTTGATATGCTGCTTCACGTAGATTATTTGTTTTAATACAGGTTCGGGAAAGGTAAAACACTTCAGAAGTTGAAAACATGGAACCAACTAACTTGGCAAACGAAACTTGCCTTGAACAAGCCGCAATAAAGGCGTAGAATAGTTACCAAGGATTTGCATGGTCTCGATTCTGGTAAATGCCCCATACAAACTTACGAATGTCCACTGCAAAGATCAGTTCCCATAATTGGAATTCTTGGTTAACCCCAGCAAAAAGATAAAGGTGACACCGAATCCTCATAGCCGGACGTACTTGTCAAGATTATTTACGATCAATTCCATTCCAGTCCCCCCAACGTGGTAGAACCGACCCCTTCCCAAACTTCGTTGCTTCCTACTTCTTCATTATCAACACCTGCCATATCGCAGTTCCACCAGCCACTCCCGTTTGCATCTGTTAAGCACACCAAAAACCAAACACTTCTTTATGTCCCCTTCAAGTGGGCTAGAGAAACTTATGTCCAACAAGCACTCCACAAAGCTAGTATTTTTATTTATTTTTTAGTTTATAGGAACAAATTGCTTTGGGAATTCAGCAGAAGTATGTAATCTCAGCGGCTTGCTACTTATGGGATAACAGTACTTACAGTGATTAAATTGATGTCTTGGCTTCTTGGTTGGAACCAAACTCAGATCCTTGCCTTTCGAAGTGGGTGTTGGATTAATGGGATTTGGGTGGCCTTCACCGAGAACTACAATATTCTTTTGAGCAGATTGTTCCCCATCTCCACCTTCATATCACATGGAAAACGGAAAAAAAACCTTTAATCAAGGAAACCGTATACAAGGCGAAAGGGGTAAAGCTTGATCTTCCAAAAAGGTTCAGGTGTTAACTGTTAACACATGCCATTCTTCCAGTTTAGATATTCTACTAGTTGTAGAAATCGATTCAAGCTGAGCAATATGGAACGCTTGTTTGTATCTGATAGCCAAGGAGAAAAAGTTAGTTAAATGAGTTGTTAGTTAGTGAGGCTAACATACCATGGAGTTTGGTATTTTGTTTCAGTGATCTCTGCTGTGTACAATAATATTTGCACAGGTTCTGTACTATTTAATCATGCAAACTAATTGAATCAGTCTCTGTCTCTCTGTATAGAAGTTTTTTTTTCTCTCTCTGTAAGTAACAAACGTTACAGACCTCATCAACTAAAACAATACATAACTAATAGTGGGCTGAATATGCTGGTTTGGCCACGGCCACTATGCTCAGCAGAAGGCCAGGTTAAAAACCTCAATTGGACTACAAAGGTAACGGAGTGGAAGTTGAGAGGATGAAATTGTCAAATTGGTAGTTTAGGGACGAAGTAGAAAAAATAAAAATAAAAACTCTGTCAGTAATGCTCGTAATGGAGTGATTCTATTTTAAACTTTGACACTGTAGGTTTTTAAGAATCTTGTGATTACAAAGCCAGTCAAAATATGAATTTTTTTTTTTTTAACGACTAGTCAAAATATGAAATACTACAGTGAACATCCAAGATCGTTTGAGAACCTGAATAAAAGATCATTGAAAATCTTTCATCATTAACCAGAACATATTTATTGGATTTCGAAACCTTTTCCCATACAGAACAATACTAGGAAATAGGAATTACTATCAGCCATCTACAATTTCCAATGATGCATATTCGGTCGATACTTTATTGAATATGTTTGAATTGACAGATAGACAATTGTCTTCCATAAGAAAAAAGCAAAACTTGATTCATATGTTTAAAAGAGTCGCAGTGATATAGCAAGTATCTGTTTATCAGAAACACTGAAATATTGCGATTCTTTTCTTGATTTTAAAATCAAATTTGTTGCATGAACACTGGACAAGGAAGTTTGTGAGTATCTAGGTTATATCTGGGAGTTGTTGCACTATGTGTGAACCTTTATGCAGAGATAAGAATATAATGTCTTCAAGATAGAACACAAATGCTCACAGCTTTCCTCATCCGGTTTTCACGTCCATATGAAAGATATGAAACGAGTCAAGACTAGGCAATAAAAAATAGTTTAAAAACATTCTCTGAATAATCTAAACATATTAGATTATATCACGAGAATCCATATTAGTATATTGTTGTACTTCTCTTTCCAAATGTGAATCATGTGATCATTCATCATGTTGGAAAACATGTGCACTAAGTATTTGAACATATGAAAATAAATAATCATAGATGAAAGTAGTATGTAACGTTGAATTACAATAATGTCTAATAATAATGCCAACGTTGAATTTTGTAACTGAAATGGTTTCAAAATGTAATTATCGTAATGGCCAAAACATGCAAGTTATACTAATTAATAATATTGCTTTTGATTATTAATGTGTTTCAACAATTCTCTACGTCTCATAAGTGGAAAATATTTGGAGTTAGAAGAACATAACAAGCACGAGATAAATTATTTCTGTATGGGTGTGTGGAACTATAAGACAAGGCAAGAGTAACTTGCTGGTGTCTTAAAATCTAAATTCTCGCCTGGATTAACAGTCTCCCTTGAAAGGATCATATTGAACAATGTCTTGGAAAAAAACCCTTCCGGCTAGGATTAAAGTTTAAACATTGGCCCACGGGTTAGTTTTTAATGGTTGTGCTCCAGATTATAATCCTCTTGGAAGATAGTTTTGAGACTGACCCAACACCCATAGTCAGATCTAAAAACAGTTCCCGCTCAGGTGATATTCTAAGCCGATTATCCATGAGATCCAATTATACCCCATTTGGGTGTAAAATAAGGGATTAGGATGGAACCATGGTGACCAGGTGCTCAATTCCAAGGAAGTCAGCAACAACTCGTCACCCCAAATTCCTTAGAAAGTGCAATAGAAGAAAGCAGGCTGCATGAAAATCTTTCCACGTCACTATCACTGCCATAGACTTTTCCTGCACCTCTCACAAAACTCCCTAATATTTGAGGAGTCCCAACTCCCTTGTAGAAGCCAATCACCAATCCCGCAATCCCCCAATGTAGAAGTTTTTCTCTTATCTGCTGAGTGAGTTATCAATGAGTTTTTTGTTTCACCTTCTCCCACGAATCATACAAAAACTTAATATATATCTCGTTATACGATCTTTATATCAGTTTTTAATGTATTGTCATGCCAACTGCTATGAACGCTATGGGAAACCTGAGCTGTTGGCTATGGTTTGTTGTACTGTCTTTCTTATAAAGTGGTGCTAATTTGCTAAAACATGTCTTTCTGTTCCAGTGGCTTCTCTCGTTAGGGTTTCCATTCACATAGGATCCTAAAATTTGGAGGAAGCACTACCACTACGTGTCCAAGACCTTGGATAGCTATTGCTAGTGGATTTGGATGGAAAGATACAACAAGGTAGTCAAGGTTCAGAGTGATGATGTGTGACAAGTGAGAACTATGTCAAGGTACTTTAACTATCGTTTTTTTTTTTTATTGGTGTACTTTAATTATCGTTATCTTCCATATGTTTGCATTTGTTACCGGTTACTTCAATGAATGCTTAGTTCTTAAATACTTGTCTAATTGCTGTTGTTTCTTATATATCCCTAATGTCAATATGTTGTGTTTCATCAATTTGATAGAGATTATCTTTTTTTCTAGCTTCTTAAGAATTTAGACGGGTGTTATAACAAACATGTAGCTGTTCCAGTGCTAAACTAATCTAGAGCATTTTTCCCCTTAAACAAAGCAATAGATTGGGCTGGATCCACGATGAATGACCAGGTCTTTGTCCATTTAAACACAAGTGGGCACGGCAGAAGAATTCGGACCTAACTGTTTTTAAGATGTGTAGCTATATCTGGGATGTGAGCCTCTATCTATTGTAGCCGCAGAAGAAAAATGGAGGGGGTAGTTCGTCCTGCCTTAAGCCAATGTTCTAAAAGTCGCTAGGCGCTAGTCAGGCAATTGGCCACTTAGTAGCAGGATTCTTCTAAAATGGGTGCGCTCCCAAGACGGGAGCGCGAATCGGCGCTCCCAAGATGGGAGCTTGACGGGAGCTCGCTCCCCTTGAGACGGGAGCTCGCTCCCAACTAACATGGGAGCTTATTGGGGGTTAAGGCAACTATTCTCTTATTCTTAAGGGAGGTATGCCATTGTGGAAATAAAAATATGAAAATCTTATCACTCAAGAAGTTTGGCAAATTGAAAATATCTAACTTCCTATAATTACCCTTCAAGATCATGAAAATTCTCATAAGTAATCACTTTTCCTTCAATGGTTAAGTATTTAAAGATACTTTATATACGTATTTATATGAAATCTATATACGCTTCTTAGGCGCTCCCAACTTAGGAGCTTCTAGGTGCCTCCGCTCCCGCGCTCCCGCTTCCGCTCCCGCTCCCGCTCCCGCTTTGTGCTACTAAGGTTGGCCACCTTCAAGTGATTAATCGGTACATATTAATTAGTAATCGGCAATAATCGTTGGTCGGACCTAATCGGATAGGCCTTGCCAACAATTAATCGCCGATTAATTCCTTGTTTTAGAACACTGCCTTAAGCCAAAGCATAGTGATTTTCAATACCTAGTGACGGATTGTCCATATACTCAACGCCTCTCAACATGTCCATGTCGAAATTCTGGTACATTAAGATTTTCACTTGTCCACACTGTGCCCATACCCTATATTCGTGTATCTGTGCTTCTCAGGAAGCCCATTCATGGTTACCAATCACAGAGGTCTCCCATGTCTCCCTAGTAGACATCTTGGCAGGGCTTAAGACACATCAATAATGAACGAATTAAGCGTTCATTCTATTGATTTCCCCGACATTATTCAGGCTTGTATGTGAAAAGAAAAGACATCAAAGTAAAATAAGGTATTGAGCAGTAGCTAAAAAAACAATGTATATGTAAATGCCAAGCAATTAACAGATAGAAACGGAATGACAGACCTCCTAATGGGCTTTTCCTTTTCCTTCCTCTTTCCATAGCATCTGTGCCAGAACTTACAAACTCACCATCATCACGTGATCTAAGAGCGTCTTCCTTCTGTTTCCTAGTACACTTGAACTGTTCAAAAACTACATCAACAACAGATTTCACTTCAGTTTCTCCTCTTTTCTTTGGTCCATTCAGTCCTTGATTAGACCCATTCACTTCACTACTGCCCGACGAGAAGGGCCTCTCCTTTCCCTGCCAATATTATCACCCTTCCCCTTTAAGCCCTAAAATAAAAATTGTATATAGGCAAGTTCAAAATAATCAAGCAGATGAATATGCTACTGTGAACCGCCTATTTGGTAGCATAGAAGTTGTCAAAATCTATAGGAAAATGAACCTCACCTAACTAAGACTTGTGCTACCATTTTGCTCAAGCCTATTTAGAAGCCTGTAAAAAATCTCAAAATCTACAGGAAAATAGGCCCTCCCATTTCTTTGAAAACCCCCATGGATAAAACCCCTCTTGCATAAACAAAACACACAATAAATTTGCTCAAATTGACATTCTACCACGAATCTTAACTTTGGAAGACGAGAATTGTTAGAACGAGGCTTACGCCATCTTTTTCCGCAAGTTTTAGTTGAGTTTCTCATTTCTTTGAAAACTCCCCTAAATATAACCCTACCCCTTTAACGCCAACAACTCATAAAAACAAAATCACAATAATTTGGCCCAGATGGACCTGCTATCACGAGTCTCCTTTTAGAAGCCAAGAAAATAATAAAATGGGCATCCATTCCACCAACGGTGACTTATCCTACCACTGTGCTCAAATTTCAGTCCAGTTTCCTCATATCATTGAAAACCCAATCACAAATAAATGAGAAGGTGATTACCAAAAAAAAATAAAAAATACCATGACTGAATTTGGCAAAACAGAACTCCTATGCAGCTTTTTGTTGAGGAAATCGGAGAGCGAAACGCGCGAACCTTTACCGGGGGCGTTAATCTTCACATCCTCTTTACAATGACTTGCCCTAATTTGAGCACAGACACGAAAAACCCAGAAAACGTAAGTAAATAAAAAAAATCAAACAAGTGGACCAAAGAACTGAACATACTGGTTTCTGCTTACTGTTTGTGGTTTAAAGATCGAAAGAGGAATGTGGAAGGAATTGATTTCTGGCCCAAAACCCTGACCGTAGGATGTTTCGAACTCATTTTCCTTCTCTCTTTTCCCTTGTCACAATTTCTCTCTCTAATGGTAATTTCCTTTTTTGTGTTGGATTCTGTTCAGAAGCTTTGGCGCCAACAACGCCCCAGCCCCCAATAAAGTTTTGGAGAAAGGAAACGGGGGGAAATGAAAATGCTTAAAAAATGTTAGGACAAAGTGCACTTTCACCCCTCGCGGTTTGAGCTATGTTCGGATATACCCCTCAGGTTGCACCCGTTGTGCTTTGTGAGAGTTTACAGATGCACTCAATTCCGTCCATGTTAACGGATATGTATCTTATACGTCTTTTGAATCTAACAAAAATTTAATCCAAGCTATTCATAATGTATTAATCAAAGAGTAGAGTATCTCTGAAAGAAATTATGTCAATCAGACATCAATAACTCAGTGATCTTATTCTTGTTATAATGGAAGGTAAATTTAAATTCAAAAAATTATTCTATAATAAATTCTATTCGACCATGTGGTTTTTTTATTTTTTTTGATCAACTTGAATTTTGGTATTGACTAGTAACTCATCAAACTCTACAATATCAACAGTTCAGATCCAATTTTTTGTACATGAAATGGATTGGTTAAATTCAAGGAAGAAGACGATGGCATATTGGACTTTTTATCATTTTCTATTAGTGAATTTTGCATTTACCTTGGGTGCATCTGCACATTTTCACAAAGCATAGAGAGTGCGTCTACCCATAAATTGAACTTGAGGTGGTGTATCCGCAAATGGCCCAAACCACATGGATGAAAGTGGACTTTGCTCAACATATTGGAGATGACTAGTGGATGATTTTAATTAACTTGTTTTTTTAAACAAATAAACATACTGAACCGTTAAATCAATGGTTTCGATTATCAAAATAGAATCTTTGTCGGCCTATTTCTCCTCACCTGAAGTAAAAGATCACGCGATGAGATCAAACGAGGGCATGGTCTTGAGAATCTCGTTTGTTAATGTGAGCAGCATCGATGGAGATGATGCCAAAACTTCCATTTTTGCGCATAGAAATGTTTTCATCTGTTTTCTTCTAGGAGACAAAGGGACAGAGAGCAACACTTCCCTTTGGATTGGAGAGGAGCCGGACTCCTGGAAGAAATGTCTTTCACAATTTCATGGTGTTTGTAGAAGAGAGAAACTTATTCACAGCTCAGCCGTGAACAAGTTCTTTACAACAGCAATCAATCACGACTGTCCAAAAGTGTTATAGATGGTCCGAATTTTAACACGGAGTAATATTTTTCCAGAAAAGTTTCATTAACATCTGGACTTTTGGACGATAACAATTGGCTCCGTAAACAACTATCCATCGCTCTGCCGTTAAAAAGATTTTCTCGTTTGTAGAAACGTCTACTTCACTAGATTTGAAAAGAAACTCTAGTTCTAACTCAAATTCAAAAGGCGCAGGTGTATAATAGGAATTTGGTTCGGCAATCTTTAAATATATAACTATTTCTTACTCATCAATTACGACCAATGCTTTCATGATTTTGTTTTCCCCTTTAGCTGGAATTTTTCTGCTTGAAACGGATTTGTCTACTTGATGCTGGCCCGAACCCTTGAGTTTTAAAAAAATATCAATCGACTAAATAGGTTTCCTACCCAACAAAATGGGGCAAATCGGTGAATCTAAGGAATTTCCAACGATTGGTGTTATCGTATTGTTGTATTGGTGTCATACCTTGTAGACAAGACTACTGCAAAATTTATACCAAGGGGATGTTTGACACATATGCTGGTGAATTATAGATTTAGGGTTGTAGATTGCACAATCTTGTATTATGGAAAACTTACAATCAGAATTTGTGAAACTATTTGGAAGAATTGTGTGAAAATTAGATTATGCATTTTTGAAGTGTTTGAAAGTATAATTAAATTATTGGATTGTGGGTGTAACATTTGATAATAATGTCCTTACTATTAGGACTCCTTATATGAAGTTATGAACACAAATAATATTCTTTTCTTTGAAACTAGTAAAAGAACTTATTGGAGTATTACACACTATAACTACATACTATGCATATCCCTTCATTACATATCAAAAAAACGTTCTCCAAAACACATTATCTCGTCGCAATGTCACTCCATTAATAGCAAAGAGAAAAGTACTCTATAAACCAAATTATCTCCCGTGTTAGCTTCAGTATACATCAGCAAAAAAAAAAACCGGTCCATGAGTGAAACTTATACGTTGGCAGCGTTGGGTAGATTTGTAAATATTTAAGAAGGTTAATGTCTTGTTTGAAACACTTTTTGAAAAGTATTTTTTAAAAGATTCCCCCTATTTTTAATCATTTCTCTCTCTATCTCTCTCAACTTATTATCCCTACTACTTTTTCAAAAAAAAATCAAAAAATGTTCCAAACAAGGCATAAGACTAGATAAAATGGTAGTCAAATATTCAAAATCCAGAGTTAGAATCTATCTAAAAGAGTGACTCTTGAGATTGTTGTTATGCTAATTTTGAGAATCTATTCTCAGGATCTGTACAATTCAGAAGCACAATTTAGTATTTACTACTATTTAGAAGCAGGGTTTGAATTCCTTCCAAACACTCTCTTGCTTTCCAACTTTCACATTACGAACATTGCAAAACATTGTGAAATGTCAAATTATAAGCCTTAGCATATAGAATGGAGGCTTGTATGTTATGGAGATTCATAGTGTGGGAATTTTACATAAATATCACAAAACACAAAGGTTAAATTTAGGGAATTGATTTTGTCACTTCCCTTTTTGTTAATGTCACTTCACTTCTCTCACAAAACAAATCATCTAATCAAGACACAAAGCGAAATGACATTAACAAGAAGGGGAGTGACAAAATCACTCTCCTAAATTTAATGGACACTCCCTCATCTATCCACTTTTCTCATATGCGTGCACCTCCCTCAACTTTAAAAGCGCCTAAATTGACCCCCTCATCTATAAATGCTACCCAACTGGTATCCTTTTGTTACATGATCATTTGTTGCTATGACAAATATCACTGGTTTAGTCATTTTTCAAACGAGGTAGACATTGGTGAGGTAGTGTACACAATTGGGGCTCCAATCCCGAGGGATTGTTCAAAGAAGCTTCTCAATTTGTCTACATTTGTTCATCATTCATGCAAAAAGTAAAGTAAGATTAATCAGACATCAGTTAGGGCTTTGACACAATCGATAACAAAAACAAATAGTTTGTGTCTCACTGTCATTTCTCTCGGGACAATTATGCTTTGTTCAGGTGGATATAGTGTAGATGTCTGGCCATTACTTGCACAAATGTTGAATACATTGAGGCATACAAAAAGAACGACTCGGGTCGTCAACTAAGATTGAGATGGGTCCCATTTTGCTTTACATGAGAGGATATATATACATGAAAGGTTCTTGATTCCAAGATAAGTAGGTCAAGCTTTAGCAAATAAGCCCGTTCAACATCCCATCCACCTGACTGCCTTTCGTCCAACCGTATCCTATTTCTGTACATAGAATTACCAAAACAAAACCAAGAATTATCGCCAACATGTTGAAAACAATACCAAGAATTATTGCCAATATGTTCCACATACAGTTAACCGGAAGAGTTTCACTGTCCCACTTTCCATACTAAGACAACAAATAACAACCTTCCATATCCAAAAAGACATGCTAATATAGTTTCACCTTTTGGACAAAGTCCATCTGCACGTTCATCCTTCTTCTTTAGCTCCAGTCTTCATCCTTGAATTAATCGACTTTGAATTTTCGATGACCAACTCGAGGACTCAGCAAAGCAGAAAATAAAGATACGTGCAATGAAATTACTTGCAGGCCAAGTGAACAATGGGTACTAATTACGACATTTATGTTTTGTTACATCTTCCTATTCCCTCTTAGCCGAAAGGTGCAGGGTTCAAGTCCCAGATGGAGTATTACCTCAATTTTTCCAAAGTCTTGTGCCCTCACATAGGTGCCCACCCTAGGGCCACCTACATGACCCAAACCGTTCATGTCCAATGACTGACGATTAGATATCTATTTAGTTTTATAGTGTCGCACACAAATACATCCAGAGGGAAAACCACAACAGTGAATCTACTTCATCAATCATGCACTTCCTAAGAGTTTCGTTGGCTAATTCAGAAGAAATAGAAACAACAACGATAATGAATGCTGACAATAAAAATACAATTTTCTGATTCAACTTACCAATTCAAAGTCTAATAAATCACTCGTGAATCTGTTTCTAATACTAGTCCCTGACTGGTTATTCCATGACAAGAATCTCAGGAAAGAAAACCCACCAATTCGTGCGCATAAACAAGAATAACATAGATAGACCAACTCTTTCAACCACCCAGACATCAATCCCCTTTGAGCTTTGCCCGCCCTATCTACCTGTCATAGACTCATAGGAGTTCCACCTGAGAGGTTTTCGAATATCTTCAAACAAAATGCATCTAACTAGCGGTATTAACACTTATTAGGCTCTTGAACTGTGTAGAATGTGTCATAGTAGGGTTCCTTGCCCCAAAACTTATGCTCTTGCTAGTTGCACACACCGAAAAGAAACTACGCTATTTTTCAACACTATTTAATCAGACTGTCCAAATACAGCTCAGAAAGTATAGAAAACACAAGGTTCACTCCACTGCGACCTCTAGGATTTAGAATAGTACAAGATGCCCTTGCATGTACCCAAAAGAAAATGCAGTTACTTTCAAAACTACATTGTATAGACAACCAATATACAGGTAAGAAAGTGCATCTAACGAAATTGCACGCCTACGGATAAAGCACGAAGAAAAAAAAAATGGAGAACCCAGCAAAGAGAAGAGGAAGCAGAATGACAAGAGAACCAATTAGAGCTATTGATCAAAAACCTTCCCAAAGAAAAACACCGCTCTGTTCTAAATGGTGGCCGCCCAGGCCGCCTAGGCGCTTGGAGGTGCCCTGCTGCCACGCCAGTAGCCCTTGGCGTTTGATTTGGCACCTAGGGAGGTTTGGCGGTGTTTGGCGGCCGCCTAGGCGGGCTTGGTGGCCTTGGCGGGCCTTGGCGGCGGCGTCTTTGGCGGCCTAAATATATATATAAAATAATACGAGGGAGGTGAGCGAAGCCTTACTACTTATTGTCTTATTCAACTATTTGCTAGTTGCTAGTACTTAATTTCATTTGGGTTTGTACTTTGAAGTTTGAACTTGCATTATGGATACATGGAATATAGTTTGATTGGATAATGGTTTGTTAAAAAAAAAAAACCGCCGAATTGCTTGGCGTCGCCTACGCGGCTTGGCACTTGGAGGTGGGTCTCCGCCCTACTACCGCCAAGCACCATTTGGAACATTAAACACGGTGACTGCACTGCACTCTAGATCTACCAAGGCTTTGGGTGCCCATCAAGAGCCATCAGGGGCAACATTTCCTTCCAATAGCGCTTCCAAGCACACAACACACATATATATAATATGAACTTCCAACCCAAAATCAGTTTAGCATCTGTTTGAAAGCCCTAATCTACACCAAGTACCCCACACCAAATAACCAGTTACAAAAATCACATTGGTATCCAACATCCCCCATGAGCAATTTGCAATTTCAAGCCAAGAATTTTCAACACCCACGCGCCATTGGGGGCGCTGCCCATCTCCATCAAAGATTCCAAGTGTAGAAGTGTCTATATTCTCCAGAATCCACTGGACCAGCTCCTCTCCTTTTGGCTTGTGGTCACAGACTAACAGTTCAATAAATTGCCGAGGCGAAACTTTCAACGTGTTCTGCCGCGGGTCGTCGCATTCGGCCCCTTCTGGGATCATGTCTTGCGATACTTGAGAATGAGCCAACAGATGTCAAATGATGTTTTGTTCTTTAAGAACGAAGATTTGGACAAGGACAGTGCATTTCAAACCCAAATGTTGGCAGTTTTTTGGGTTTCCATTATCTGTGGAGGAGAGATAAGTAGTTGTGGAAGAAGTATCAAAAGTATCAAGGTTGTGTAGTTATGAGAATTCGAAGGATTTGGATGCAAACAAGACCGGGAATATCTCTCCTGGCCGTGAGAACAATGACTTTTCCAGCTAGAAATGGCAGGGGCTTGGTCTAATTGTTGAAGGGCAGAACAGATGAAGAATCTCATCCACAGAAAATTTGATGGGTTTGGCTTGACATTCAAAATGTATTGCTTTTAATGTTTACCTTGGAATAGTAAGGGATTCAATTTGAACCTCCGGGATGTTATCCATCCTTGGTTTTCCTCTTGTGGCTTGCAAATTTTTTCTTCTATGAATGGGTGAACTTCAGTTATGTTCGGTAACAGGAACAATATGGATATGTCAAATCAAACACTAGAGGAGGTAACAAGATTGTTTATGGATGTGAGTGAAGTGACACAATAGCATAAATATGCAGAAAATACTAGATTGCAAAATCAATTAGTAACAAACTAACAGGATCAATCAGTCATCATTAACCACCCACCAATCAAATCAGAATCCCTTCGATAAACAAATTAAAACCAAACCAATTGTAATCTCCAAAATAATCTGCCTATCAAGTCAAATCCATCCCTTCCAATCAATTCAACATACCGACACCTGATTATTTGATACAACCATGATGAACATTAGAAGTTAACATGTGTTTTGGCCAATAAACAGGCAGCCTGTTAACATCCTGTTGGCAATATTAGTACTACAATCTGTTGAGACTTTAATTTGGATATGGCTATGTATTATTGGCTTTCTTAAGAAGCTGAATTTCCGATATGACGTATAACTAGTGATGAAATAATAACTTCTCTATTTTCCACTGAGCAAAAAGTTCAAAACATTCTGATCCCCTATCTTGGAATGCCATCCATGATGTTAGTGTTGTAAAAGTTCAATCAATTACACCTCCGATGATTATAAAACATGACGCCAGGAACCTTTAGCGATAATGATATACGAAATTCCAGGGCCATATCGAAGGACATCGCCAAAAGTTGGGAAGAAACAACAAGCGGTTTCCAGTTGCCAAATGCCCCATTTTAAAAAAAATAACTGAATGTTCAAGTAAGTTTACAAATATAATAATGTAGGAAGAAAACACCAAGCCTGTGTTCGCTAATCAACACAAGGTTACTGCAGTAGTTCCTAAACATTAGTCCCTATAGTACCATCTAGTTATTTATGAATGTTATAGCATCGCCTTCATTAGTTTCTGCTTAAATGCATAAAATAGGCACCAACAAGTTTAAAGCAACTAATCGCTGAAAATAATAGCCAGTATCTGTAGTCCGTGTGATGGCCATCGTTGAAAAAATTGTTTTACTTCAAAATAAGCAAAAAGAACTTTGTACTAAAATAGTCACATCATCAGTGAAAGTTTCTGATTTCATTACTCGAGTTATGAGCTGAAGTTTCTGTTAACCATGATGTCTACGACAGGATTCACAAAAGCAGAATTTATAAAGTAAGGGTTCAAGCGACAAAAGGAGATAGTGCAGGAACTAGCATTGGTAAAGAAATATACATACATATGATGAAAATGTAGAAAGAAAAAATCACAGCTATTAACCATGATATATCATAGCAGGATTCACAATAATAGAATAAAAAACTAAAAAACTAAGGGTTCGAGTGACAAATGAAGATAGCGCTGGAACTATCATAAATGATTAGACATACATACATATGATGAAAAAGTAGAAAAAAGAAAGCACAACTACCTAAATGACAGACACCCCCTAAGTCCTTATACTTTCTTTGCTATTCAACAGAGCAACTTGTACATGCAATGCTGACAAATGACAATAGAGCTCTAATTTGGATCAACTTTTGCAATTTAAAAGGGTGCAGAAAATGAGTTCCTTCTTAAAAATTTAGTCCCTATCATTTCATCATTTTACTACACTCCTAGCTAATTCTCTGAAAGAGGAACCACTTGCAGGGAAACCAAAAGAAGTAATACCGGACACTGCAATCCATGGAAACCATGTATTATCTTAAGCAGGTGGCTCCATGGGGTTGACATGAGTTGAGCACAAGATCTCTACTTCCTTAGGTATGGTAACTGGTTCCTTACCAACTGATATTCCTTATTCTACTTGTCCACTAATGTGCTTTGTGGTATCAATGTCAAAAGAGGGTACCTAGCACATATATCTACAAACAACAGTGTGAGCAATCAATACCATCTGAAATTAACAAGGTGAGAAAGAAAACAATGAAGGAAATAATTACCAACTTCTTTTACCTTTCTTCACTTTTTCTTTTTGGTGCTGCCTCTGAACCATGTGGTGACCATTGGGTGAGACTAAGCTCCCAACATAGGTACACAATTGAAGAGAAGGGCACAAGTTAGGAATTAACAGCTTCCTAAAGGTCTCATTTTCTAGACTGTAGAGACCTAATTGCTGCCCAAAATACATGAGTATTTCACCTTTCTTCGAAATGCACAATGGTGTGGACAAGTCATTCATCCATGGTACAGGACGATAAGGTATTGTGAACAACTTAGTCCACGAGTCTCTCACACCGTACTCCTTCCTTATCCATACATCAGCACAAGTTTCTGGGTAGACACAGAGCGCACCAAGGCATCCTCTCGAAACAAACAACCGCAAACCATATCCAAGATCATCATAATTAGGCAGCAAAACCTCGCCATACGTCTCCTTTGACAAATCAAGAGAAGCAATAACACGAGTGTAACCCGAACCTTTGCCGGGTGCAAGCCAATGGAGCGACCCATTCACAAATTTCCCTGTATAATCTGTAGGAATACCATAGGCAAAGTCTCCAATTCTCTTCCACGAATCGGTCTTTAACGTATAAACCTCCACTCTGGTCTCACATGAACCCCAACTACCATCATCAGAGAAAATCACTGCCACTTTGTAGTCATAATCAGACTCGCCACAACCAAACCCAAATCGCATGGTAAAACCACCACGTTCCTCACTAAACCCGAAACTTGGCAATCTCTTAGATTGCCCAGTAGATGGGTTCCATATAAATATACTGTCCCAACCAGTACCAATGCACACCAACCCATTACAGGAACCCACAATCATCATGCAGTGATTAGGGTCTTTATCTGGATAATATAGTTCAACCATGTTATCCAATTCTTCATTCAACAGAGAATTAAGTGAACAGGACTTGACGTTAAATTGGGGATGTGTAGAGCTCAAAATAAGCCTGTGGTGGGTGTAATCGCGGCTCTTAGATGCTACACTGAGATGGGTTTTCACGAATTCGGGGCAAGAAGTCGAAGAAAGCCATGATTTGGAAACGGACCTGAATCGCAGCAGAGACTTGACGGGCAGTCTGGAGAGTATGTCGACGATGATTTCATGAGGGAGGTGCGGCAATGGCTGTGAAGCGTCTATGGGTGGGATGGGGTGGTGGGTTTTTTGGTTCCTTTTGGGTCTACGGTGGATCGAGTTGGTTTCAGTCGGCATTGATGGCGAATTCTAGGGTTCCTCTTGCAAGACCAACGCTGATATGTTCGAGGCGGAAACTGTAATGAAATTATTGAGAGGACTCAGAGGAGCGGAGGAGGGATCAAGTAAAGGGAGAAATAGCTCTGCCAATTTCGCTTTGGTGGCAGTGTATTGAAACTTGGAAGGAGGGAAGTGGAAAAAACAAGTCTGGAATCAGGAACAAACACACAGATTTGGAACTTATTTAGGTATTTTTTTTTTAGTTTTTTGTCATAATTTTTGGGATTAATAGTTCTTTTCGACGAGAGAAGTCTAGAAAATAAAAAATTATGACCGAAAGCAAAAAAAATTCACTAAAAATGAAAAAAAATCAAATAGCTGTCTTATTTGTTTAAAATAAAGACTAATGGGGAAGAATATGAGTTTGGACTAACTAATTTCGTGACTTTTCCACACCATTTTTTTTTATTGTTTTCTCTCAATATTTATAAGACTTTAGTTAAATTTTTACATCATATTTTATTTGACTTGACAGGAGGAAACGAAAAAGTTTAAAAATATAGATCGAAGTTGAAATTTTTTTACATAAGACCAAAAAAAAAATGTTTTATGTACTTTTTACAGTTTTATACCTTTTCAATTCTTCTCAATGAGACAAACGATATACTAATAAAAACACTTAACCCAAACCTTATAGTAAAAATTAAGAGATGCCAACCAAAAAGACTGAAAAAATCACAAAAAAGAAGAAGTCCAAACTCACACATAATTAGCCCAAGATAAGAAGAGAACAAGTGGGGAGAAAGGAAAATGACAGTCCAGGACGTGTTTTGATAATTAATACCCACCAAGGACATGCTGAGAACATTTATTAATGCTGAAAATGTCGTTGGCGGGTATTAATTATCAAACACGTCATTGGCCGTCATTTTCCCATAAGAAAGGGAATTAGCTGTGTCCATTTTCATGGATTAGATCATCTAGTTGGTCCGTTTGTAGACTCTTTCAGGACCCTTTAATGATTCAACCGTCCGTATTCTACAGATTGTCGAGAACATTTAGTCACACAAAAAATTAGGTTGATTGAATATCATTTCATATAATTTTGGAACACATTTGTTTTAAAATATAACAAAATTATATCACTTAAACTCATTTATTTCAAGACATATGCATTTCTAAATTAGATCGAAAAACCTCCAAATGAATTGACTGGACGGGTCCAATCAAGTTTATTTCATGGACCGGAGAGGACCTCTTCCAGGGATGTGAATTCTTCCCAAATCCGATGGGTACCCCTGTCCCGGCCCACCTATTCAGAGGTGAAATTACACGAATTGTTACCAAATAGGAGCGGATATAGTGGAACTTTAAAAAAATTTATCTCTCAAATATGGGGCGGGTATGATTTTGTGATACCCGTCCCCAAATACCTGTACCCGCCCTGTATGCAATTACGTATATGCGTATGTATAGAGATATGTAATGTAAGTATATATACTTAGCGGTAAAAAAATATTGAGAGGTGGTATTTGTAAAAGTTTTATATAGTATATGTTTTTTTAAATGGTATTCTTTTGCGACCTTGTATTCTATTTTACATTTATTGATTTCAATTCTGTAGCACACCTGAATTGTATTGATTTCAATTCTGTCATCGCTCTTTCTGGTTAAAGTAGTTTGGATATATTTGGGTTTACTCGATATACCCAATCTCCAATGGGAGACGAGTATGGTGGATTGTCCACTATCCCTTTTGGGTATGGAGGTGGGGATGGTGAATAGTTTCCAAAAGAAAGACATACCCTAAGACCACAAAAACAAACAGCACAACAGCTGAATACTCTGAAGCATCAATGTGGCACCAACTTCACGAAAGAAGCTCTGCCAACCTTGACATTGACTTCCATTTCTAAATGGCAAACTTTACATTACTCCTCCATGAAAACAAAAGACAGTCTGATAACCTTGCAGTGTTCTGTTGTTCGCCTTAGAATACTAAGTTGGTGTGTGTTTGAATTTTTCGCTGGACTCGTATAAAGATGCAGATAGATGGAGAATTATGTTGGAGTCAGTGGCGGCTCCAGAAATTTTTTTAAGGGTGTTCAAAAATTACACTATACCATCTCGAAAAACCACAACTATATATATAAACAAAAAGTCATACATAACATCTAAAATGCGACCCAAAAATAGCAAAATATATAAGCTATTACAATTGTCCTCGACGAGTTTTTATATTTTCTCTATTTTTGTTATTGCTAAAATTGGGTTAGTGGGCTGAAATTTGGGCATTCAATTTCAAGTGGATTAATTTGTGGGCTATATTTGGGGTGGATGTTCAATAATATTTGGGTTGGGTGTTCAATAATATTTGGATTGGGTGTTCAAAATAAGGCTAGTCCAAAATTTTTACATGTATCCTAAGCAAAAAAAAAATTTGGGTGGTTAGTTGACCATGGTTTCATGTGAGTGGAGCCGCCTCTGGAGTTGGAGGGTTTCAATCAGGGAGGAGAAATTACAGATTTTGCTTGGTGATTTACTGATTTGTTGTTCTGTTATTTTGCTGTTTTTATCGTCAGCGGGGGAGTGGAAAAAGAAAGGTTGGCCTAAAGGTGAAATGCTGCAGCTAAGCTGCTGACAAACAGTCCTACTGGGCTGACAAGGTCCTTGAACTTAAGGTGATGGAGCTCTGAAGTATATTGATGTTTCCTTGAGAACTAATGGAGTTGTTTTTAAGCTCTCTTTGTGAACTGGGGCACTATTCACCTTGCTGACGTGCAACGCGTTGTTAAATTGATTGTGTTTTTTCTTTTTTTTTTTGTTGTTTCTGAACTTATTGGCTATTATTAAGTGGGTGTTTGGCACATATTATTTTGGTAGATTATCGAGAGTGTATTGTAGATTGTATAGTTTGGATTATAAATAGTTCAGAATCAAAATCTGTAAAAATATAAATATATGTATTACGCATATTTTTTGATTACATAACTGTAGTGGCCCGAATAACCGGTCTGAGCCATATGGCTTGGGAGGGTTTGTTCGGTGCAACCATGGTGACTAACTAGGCGAACGTAACTAAGGAACTAGCATTGAGCAAACAATGATTGGGTTTGCTCGGGACAAACCTTGCTCGGGCACAACCACAAGTCATTCTCCTACCCAGATGGGTCACCAGGCCAACTTGGTGCATCCAAGCAATTATTGGGAGTTCGGTCCCAAGGTTGCTCGGTAACCACACTAAGGGGTCAGTGCAACCAGGTTACTCCACTTGGACTTTTGGAGTTAGGTATACCCGATTGGGATCCGGCCGGCACTATCCGCGTAAGTTGCGAAAGGCAGTTTGTGCAGGTGTACATAACTGCTAGGTCCTAATCATGTGTTCATTTCCATTCCCACTTTGATCTCCGATAGGGAATGGTTTTGACTCGCATTCCCCTAACAGTTGGGGAATTGGGTTGCCCTGCCGGGCCCGCCCCATATGCAAAGCCCGTATCGGCATTTTTTTTTATTAGGGGAAATTACAACAAGCCCCCTTCAACTACACCTCGGTAACGAGTTGCTCCCTTCATTGTTTAACTCGGACACTTAACCCCCTTCATCTTTTTTCGCGTGACACTTAACCCCCTGCCGTTAGTGAGCCGTTAACGGAATTGTTGAAATTACCAATTTACCCTCTTTGGGCTATTTTTGTTTCGCATATAACTTTTCGTAGAAAACTCTGTTTCAGCCCGTTCTTTTTTTAGAACTCTTGTTTTTTCCTCTATTTTATGGGTCTATAATAATTTTAGTATGGTTACTTTACGCTTTCTAAGGTTAAGAATGTGGACCATATTGTGCTAATTAATTTTTTTTTTTATTACAAGCGACAAACGAATACAAACATTTGAATTACATGCAACAGGATATAAGTCCACAATTACAGTAATCCTATATAGTAATCCTACATGATAGCTCATTAAGGGGACATATATATAACTAAACAAATAGCTCACATTTAATTGTTGCTTTTGGCAACAATTAAGCTAATCACAATCACTTGTATTGATTAAGATATTATGCAAAAGCAATTTAAAACTTGAAATCGTACAAATATAAATGAATCGAATCCGTGGGGTTAAGCAATCACAAGACTCACCTTTTTTTTTTTGGTGAGGCGATATAATCAGTAGAGTTAGTAGTTTAGTTAATAACCATAAGGGGTTGATCTCTTATTCAAAGGAATCGAATCCGCAACATGTCACCCCCAAAGGGGGCTACATGACTAACTGACAAAGCGCCCAAAGGTCGTGTCACTAAAAGACTAGCTGCGTTCTTTTCCTCTTAAAATGAAGCTGAACTTATTTTTTAAGTTGTGTTCTTCTTAAATTATTTTGGAGCTTAACTTATTTCTCCGTTTAGAAGAATGCATGAACTAAACTTATTTTACATTAGGTTACCAAAGGGTACAAAATAAGTTAAGCTCCAAAAATATGTTAAGAAGAATGTATGGGCTAAACGTATTTTAAATTAAGTTCCAAAAGGGCAAAATAAGTTAAGCTCCAAAAATAAAAAGAATGCAACCTTCATCGTGGCATTATTAATGTCCTTTTTCTAAACATCTTCTAGAATCTAAATATTCTAAAACTATTCCAGAAATTACATATTTACATCTCCTTCCAAAATATCTTCTTTTTTGGGTTTTTTTTTTCTTGGTCTTGACTTAAGCTTTATTTTCTTGGGCTAAAATACTAAATCAAGGTTTTGGAAAGTGTTTATCAAAACATTTTATTTTCCTGATTGCTTATTTGAGTGGCCTTTTTTTTAAACCTTTGATCAATTTTTTTTCTTTTTTCCGATTCCTTTATCAAAGATTAACCAAATTAGTATTTAATTAAAAAACCCACTAACACAATAAGATTCTTGTATAAATAAGCGAATGAGCGTAGGGCAAACCAAACCGGCAGCCAAAGGAAAAAAAACAAAACAAAAAAAAAACTTTTTTTAGCACCACCCACAAAAATAGCCCAAAGAGGGTAAATTGATAATTTTAACAATTCCGTTAACGGGTCACTAACGGCAGGGGGTTAAGTGTCACGCGAAAAAAGATGAAGGGGGTTAAGTGTCCGAGTTAAACGATGAAGGGGGCAACTCGTTACCGAGGTATAGTTGAAGGGGGCTTACTGTAATTTCCCCTTCTTATTATTATTGATCTTTTTGTTTCTAGAAGTCATAAAAAAACAATGAAAAGTTCCAATTAATCTTGTACAAACTCATTGGAGAGTTACAATATGTTATCAATGGAGGCGTACAAAACTTCAAGACGCTGCAACAAGACCGAAATTTAGTAAATTTCTTAGTAAATAAGTAATCTAGTATTTCTCAACAAAGGAAAGGGCTGAGTTTTGTTTGTGGAGTATTATATTAGAGCATGTTTAACAGATGAGTTAAAAAGCCTTTTTGAGCTATTATACTGAAAGAAAACCAAAAAACCAAGCCGCAGTAGCTGAGGTAAACCCCAAAGTAAAATGACTTTCATGAAATGGCTAGCTATTACTCCCTCCGTCCCCTTTTTAGAGTCCAGTATTCCATTTTGGGCTGTCCCTTAACAAGTGTCCATTTTATAAAGTTAGTGGGTAAAAGTTGGTGCATTGTCTATTTTGTCTCTAAAAGTAGATTCCATTTTGAAAAGTAATTGAGTAAAAATGTAATGATGATGAGTAAGTAAAGAAAGTGAAGGAAAAAGTTGATGTGAAAGGTATAATGATGATGTCTTTTTAATAAGTTGGAGTTACGAAATAGGACACTTAAAAAGAGACGGAAGAAATAATACCTAAGCACTGTTCATGAGCTGCTCTTTGAACAATTAATTTCTCTCTCCTCTTCTATCATCCAAAGCATTGTCCTCTTCTCTTTCACTCACCTTCCCTCTAAAAGTATTAATATTTTAATAAAGAATAGTTTAAATAGCCAGTGTTAGCGTGGTGTTGAAAGAGATGTGAGTAGGTAAAATAAAAAATGTGAACTATTTATGAGTTTTATTAGCTAATAACTGGTGTACATGCTCTTATAGTAGTAATACTGTATCGGAGGTAAAATTATAAATTACTATAAATTGAGTTTCGGTGGGTTTAGGTGGCCTGGTTATCTAAGACAAACCTCAACCAAATCCAAATAAAGAAACTAATAGGAGTACTATAGTATTTCTTCCCAAAGAAAAACCGAAAAAAATCTTGGGAACTCCCTCAGTTGAGAAGCGGGTGCTGGATGTGCACAACACCATCCCCCAGTCCGGGAAGAATAGACGGTACGGGCACAAAGTTGGATTGAGTCGAGTTTTTGAAGTTGCACACAAAATATGGTTGAGTTGGACTGCCTCCGTTTCTAAATAAATACTAGAATACTACTTTGTCTGTCCCATTTTTTTTGTCTTTTTAAGGGGGACATTCATAATGCATGTCTCCTTAAAAATTTGATTTTAATTTTCATTATTGTCTCTAAATTCTCGCTTTTAAAATTCTTATTTTTTGAAAATTTAAACATTTTTCCGTTGACTTTTCAACTAAGACTAATATTTTGGGACATCCCAAAATGGAATAAAGAGCTAACAAAGTAGAACAGAGGGAGTACAGAAAGATGTGCAATTTTAAGGTTTATAGATTGGTGTCAAGAAATTTTTAAAATTATGCACGGAAATATTTCATTTTTATTCAAAAATTAAATGTCTCTTTGTAATAGACTTTCGTCTAGGAACATATATTTAGAAGTCTGTTCTCTATTAACTCCCGCGTTCTAAATTGCTCTGCCCTTCTTGATGACCATGCATTTTGCATGCAACAAATAGCGTATTAACATGATTTTTTCCCCAAATTTTTTACTCCAATTTAAAGAACTCATTGCGAAAAAAATTGGTGTAGTTATACTTCAATTTTTTTTCGCAAATATTTCTTTTTGCGTGTAAAGTGCAATGTTTTCCAAAAAAGACGAGCAATTTCGGACGAGGAGTACCAAATAAAAGGTTGTATTTAGAATTGAGATTTGGTAGGATACATGAAAACAATATAAATTTGCTTAAAATGATGAACAAAAGTGTTGGGTGCCCAAAAAATGTACCCTAAAATTACCTTGAATAGGCTTCTAAAGGTATTTATGATCACTAATAAATTTTTATTAGCGATAAAAAAAATACTTATTTGAGGTGATTTCGGGATATATTTTTCGTGTACCTAACATTGCTTAGGGGGTGTTTCAGGTTATAAAAAATTTGTAGATTTTTATTTGTGATTTAGAAGTTAGGTGTTTTCGGTAGTAAATAAGTTATTGAGAAATGTCAAGTTGTTTTGTTAGTAAATAAGTTATTGAAGGGTTTGTGAGTAGAGTTACTGTAGCAAAAGAAAAAGATTTTATTAATGGAAATAAAATGATAAAATGCTGAAATTTTTTTTATTAGTAGAACCGAGATGGTAAAATGATAAATTTTGGAGCCGGCTATTCGCAGCCACGTTTTTTCTCCCGTACCCCGTTACTCCACATAGCCCATTTTCAAAATTTTAAAAAAGAAAATTTTCTCCATGTAACCCATTAAATGTACCTGATCATCCCATTATACCCTTCCCCTCTCAAAATTACACTTTTAACTCCCACCCTAAGCCCCCACCCCCCATTACACCTCCCACCCTCATTGCTGCCTCCCGCCTCCCACCTCCATAGCCACCACCGTACCACCGCCAGTCCAGCCGCCGCACCATCGCCGCACCTTCAAGGTGTCGTTCTCCCTCTCTCTCTCTCTCTCTCTCTCTGTTCGTCAGTCTCTCTCACTCTGTGAGTATATACATACATGTATGTATATATAACAGCAATTAGATCACTTTCGATAACAACATGTCAAAAATATCTACAAAATTCGGTAACCAATTGCCGAACTATATATATGAAAATCATACATAACATTTCGGTAAATAGATGTTGAAAAAAAGATTATATTTCGGTAACTATATGTCGAAAATATATTCAACTTTCGGTAAATAACCGTCGAACTACTACATTTCGGTAACTACATGTCGAAAATGTATACAACAAAAATAAGAAACATATATTTCGGCAATTGAATGCTGAAAATGTAATTCAATTTCGGTAACTAATTGTCGAGTATGGTAATAGTTTACAGTGGTTAGCTACCGAAATTACTTACTTTACTCTGTTCGAACCAGAAACATCGAAAAAATCGGTTTACAAAATCCAGATGCCACAACAACAAACCAGAGGCCATTGTAAACAGAAAAAGTTTCTTCCTCACGCGGCTTTCAGGGTACAATGTCCATCACAGCATCTTTCTTCTCCTCTGCCATTATATGGTTGCCAATATAATTTGATTCAATTTCAAAATCCAAACCTACAAGTGGGTCAAAAAATGGATCAATGGAAGGATTTGAGAGAGAGGAGAAAAGAGAATGATGATTTAGAGAGAGAGGAGAAGAGAAGATGAATACGGGAAGCCTGAAGATGAAGAACAGGAGGTCCTCTGGTCTGATTTTTTTTTTTCTAAAAAAACGTGACTGTGATTTTTGAGGGGAAGGGGAAAGACCATAATTTAGGGGTTTTGGTCATAAGGGCATGTAGGTCATTTCATGTATAGGTATAAGGGTAAGGAGGTCATTTTGCATGAGGAAGTTATGTTGTCATTAGTTGAAAATTTTTAACGGGGTACGAGAGAAAAAATGTGTCTGCGAATAGCCGACCCATAAATTTTTAGCGTTTTTTAAAATGGAAACACCCCCTTAAATGATGGAAAGGGAAGGATAAGAACCGGTCGGAGAGGGAAGTAGGACTGTTTTTCCTAGCATTGCTCAATGATGTCTGGCATAACTTTATTTTCTCCTCGATCGTCTGATCACGATTCTGGGTTGCCCTCCTTAACCCTATAATTCACCTGGGAACACCATCAATGGAGATCGAAAGGGACCCGACACATCAAGAATCCAAAAGGACCAATAAAACCCACCAAACCCCCATCCCATCCCAACAAGCTTCGGACCCACTTCCTGACCTTCCGCACGAAATCATCGCCGAGGTACTGACGAGGCTGCCCGTTAAGTCTCTGCTGCAATTCAGGTCAGTTTGCAAATCATGGCTTTCTCTAATCTCAAATCCCCATTTCGTGAAATCCCATCTCAGTTTAGCATACAAAAGCGTTGATTATACACACAGGCGACTTGTTTTGAGCTGTGTTCGTCCCCATTTCGATCTCAAGTCATGTTCCCTTGGTTCTATATTGAATGACCAATCCGATACGGCTGTAGATCTTGATTATCCATTGAGAGCCCCTCATAATTCGGTCTGGATTGTTGGTTCTTGTAATGGGTTGGTGTGTATTGCTATAGAAGAAGATGCCGTATTCCTGTGGAACCCAACTACTAGGAAATCCCATAGGTTGCCGGACTCGGGTGTTCGGATGCGTTACGGATGCTTTATTATATATGGGTTTGGTTATGATTTGTGTAGTGATGACTACAAAGTGGTAGTGATCTTCTGTGTTCTTCGTAGCGGAGGTTCATACGAGACTGAGGTGAAGGTTTACTCATTAAGGACCGATAAATGGAGGAGGATTGGAGACTTCTGTCATGGTATTCCGTTGAATGATTCGGGGAGATATGCGAGCGGGTCGCTCCATTGGTCTGCAAGTGGGGTTCAAGGTTCAAGTTACTCTTGGGATATTGTTTCTCTTGATTTGGCAAACGAGGTGTATGGGAAGGTTGTGCTGCCTAATTGTGGTGAGGGTAGGTTTGATTCGACATTGGAGATTTTAAGAGGATGCCTTTGTGTGCTATGTAACTTCCCTGGTACTCAATCTGATATATGGGTGATGAAGGAGTATGGGCAGACAGAGTCATGGACTAAGTTGTTTTCAATACCACATAGTACAAATCTATGGGATTATGAACACTCCACGCTATTGTATCTTTCAAGGAACGGTGAAGTTTTACTGCAGCTTGGGCCACAATTAGTTTTGTGCAATCCCAGAGATGGTACATTTAAGAATATTGTGATTCACAATTTGCTTGCTTGGCTTGAAGCTCATATCTATGTTGAGAGCCTAGTCTCACCTAGCGCTGGAAATGTGATTCAGAGGGAACACCAATAACATAAAGCAAAGACAGGTAAAATTATACCATAAGCTCTTACTTTTGTTTAATGCACATGGTAATTTTACTCCCTTTTGATCTCGAAACCTAAAATTTCTTTCCACATTTATTCATTTTTCCGTCTGATTAAAGAATGTTTTCGAAGCCTGTTGTTGTCTGAGCCTTGATTGTTTTGTAACTAGAGAAGAATATTTTGTTTGAAGAAATAAATTTGCTGAAGTGCTTAGCAAATTTGTTTTGGCTTTAAATGTCTTTTATGTAATAATTCCTGACCTGTTGATGCTTGTGACTAAATGATTGAAAAATGAAGCTAAACAAGAATCTCTATGCCCTGCGCTTATTATTTGTAAGAATGTTATTTCCTAAAAGACGTTACATCTTAAAGATTAGTTACTCTTTTCATGCTTATAAGTTGGATACTGCAATTGGCAATTTTTTTAAAAGTATGGTACTCACATGAGTTGTATTTTTTTATTTGTTATTGTCATTAGGCTGTTCAGATGGCACTGCAATCTTTTCCGAAGTTGACTAAAAAAATAAAACAAGTAGACGAAAATTGCACGAAAGCTTTTTTTATGTTCTTTCCATCTACCAACTCAAAAGGATACAAGCTGTGTTAAGTTAATGCACATGTTGGTATCTTATAGTTGAAGAGGGTTTTTCTTAGGTACATCAGATATGGAACAAAGAAAAGAGGAATTAAACATCCTCTGATAATTTAACCCCACTTGATCAGTCACTGACAGGCGGTGGTTAAGGCAATATGGGGTTCTACCATGACCACAAAGGGTTCATCTTGTTCGGCTCCTATCCTTGTTATCTTTTCTCAGCGCACTGATTTTCTTCTCTTCTTGTGTCTTTGATGCAAGGCTCAAGGCTTGGCTCGAGATGTGCTCATTCAAGCTCGACTCAAAACTTAAACGAACAAGCTCGAGCTAGAATACTTGGCTTGTTTGTTAAACGAGCCGAGCCTGAGGTAATAGAAGCTCGGCTCGAGTTGGCTTGCGATCCAAGAACGTCATATATATATATATATATATTTTGATGGTTTCACAGTAAAATAAGTATAGGGGGGCCACTGTTTTAGTGGTATTCTGAGAGTAGCTACTTTGTGCATATTGCCAAGGTTAGAACTTTCTCCAATCCTCCCCCGCCCATACCCTCAATCTTAGTAGCAGGATCCTTCTAAAATGGGTGCACTCCCTAGACGGGAGCTTGAATCGGCGCTCTCAAGATGGGAGCTTGAGGGGAGCTCTCAAGACGGGAGCTTGCTCCTCACTAAGATGGGAGCTTATCGGGCTGTTAAGGCAGTTATTCTCTTACTTTTAAGGGAGTTTTGCCATTGTGAAAATAAGAATATGAAAATCACATTAGTAAAGAAGTTTTGCAAATGGAGAATATATAACTTCCAATAATTACACTTAAAATTGGGAAAATTCTCACTAAGCATCACTTTTCCTATGATGGTTAAGTATTTCACAATATTTTATATACATTTTTTTACATAATCTATATACGCTCCTTAGGCGCTCCCAACCTTAGGAGCTTCTAGGCGCCTCCGCTCCCCCGCACCAGTTCCAGCCCCCCCCTTCGTGCTACTAGGCCTCAATGATTGGAGACTACATGTTGTTGTTGTTGTAATATTAGTAATTTCAATATAAAATAAGCGTCCTCATAAACATTGGCTGGCGGAAAATGACAGAGTGCAAAGGTGCTTTATAGATCTGGTGGATGGCTCTTGAATCTTCGATTTCCGATGTGGGATTTGTCCAAATAGAATACCGGCTTTCTTCTCCTTTTGGCTTTAGTCCCACATCGGCTGATTTTCCGAATTCGTTTAAATGAAGAGCCCATCCTCCCCAACTCAACCACGCCCCTTGCACGTGACATTGTAACCGAGTCAGAGCGAGTTAAGCTCGAGCCGTTCGATAATTTCTCCAGCCGAGCTCGAGCCAAGTTTTTGTAGCTCGGCTGCCGACCCCATGTTTGGCGAGCCGAGCCTGAGCACCTCAAAGCTCAGCTCAGCTCGTTGACACCCGTAGATGCTATGGTCTCCTCTTTCCAGATGGAATCTTGCAGCCTGAAGGGAAATTGCGGCTGTGCATAGCGTTTATGAATCCCTTTCAAAAAACAAAACAAAGTATAGTGTTGAATAATGCATATTGGAAATGGTGGTGATCTCCCAATTAATCATGTTTCGTCCTCATTAGTGGCATATCATTTATCATAAGTTAGAACTTAGAAGCGAAGGCAGGTATTTTTCTGTCACAGGGAAACAGAGATGTACAATTTTATTCCCTTTGTTGGTCTAATATGTGGGTATCCTGTTTTATTCCTTTTTGTTCTCTATTTTTTATTTTACTTATGAATCCGGCCCCATTCACTGCAGAGGAAATGAAAGATCAGTTCTTATTTTATTTTCTTCCTTAAGTGTGTGCGAACAAGGTAGTATAAAGAATCTGAATGAGAATTTCATCTGTAACACATTTTCACGTCGGGTCCTACAAGGCAAAGTTTCTTGAGATTACCACTAGTTGCAGGTGTCTCATCATGGTTTCATGATACATTCAGATTCACAATAAACCCCTGCAGACAATTGTCTAGTTGCTCATCTTTATTTTCATTTCAAAATAGGACTGCAAGCTTGTTGATTTAAAAAATCAGCTTCTTAGGGACTTTGTACTTCTTTTGTATGCTTCTCTATGGTTGGGTTTACTGCTGGTTTTCCTGTTCATTCGATTTTTTTGTTTTGGCAGGTTCACGTACACCAGCCCTTGTCTAGCCTTTCATTTCTACTGTTCGCAATGGGTTTGTAATTGTGGCCTGAGGTCTAGGATATGGGTCCCATGCACTTGGTCCCTGACCTTCATCTGTTCCATTTGCAATTCTATCACTACTCTAGTCCAAAGCTCTGTGCCAAGCCAATCGGTTCACTTCTGACGTTGCTGCTTTAGGCTCTGACGCCACTGAGTGCTGTCAGTTTGTTGTATCTTTTCGTACTTGATGCCTGCATATATAATGATCACGTTAATCTTTCGTTACTACTCAGTTGACATACGAGTCATCATATTGCTATAAGATTTTTCTTGTGTGATTTTGAAGGTACAATGTATGATGGCCTTTTGACCTTACTCGGCAGTAGAGCTCTGCGTGTTTCATTTTATGTGTTTTTCAGGGTCCCCTGTTGGTCTTCTGGAGTGCTAAGAAATAACCTACTGTCACTATAGTGATGAGTCCGAGCAGTACTCTTCAGGTCAAATTGTTCTAAGACCATTTCAACTACTCGTCTTCTATAAAAGCTTGACCGACATATTTCGACGCTACTGTGATAATCACAGCACGACCTACATGGCTTCCAACCCTGTTTTCTATGCTGGTGTAGTGGGCTGAATAGGGTTGGAATGTAAATTGATTTGATTTGGAACGTGTCTTTTGAATGACACCTGGTCATCATGGCCTGGTGCGTCTTTAATGAACAAAAATGTCTTTTCCCCTTGTGACCATTTGTAGAGTCACCACTTGGTTTATAAATACAATGCCTCTCGTCATTTTGTGTGGATAATTTTTTCTAATGGTTTCATTGAGTCAAAGTCCTTCCATATGAAAGAGTGCACAAATCTATTTTTGACATGTCGTGTATCGAATGAATACAACCAGGGGCGGATTTAAGTAAAGCACAGGTGGGTCAGGTGGGTCACGTGACTCACCTGTGCTTGTTGGAATTAAGTTTTTTTAACCAAGAAAATAAGTAATATATATAAAATAACCCAAATTATAGCAGGATTGACGCCTTGTACTAGCGGTAAGAATGTTGGCAAAAAACCCTTGCAGTTTCGAATCCAAAAAATATATATTTTCACATATTATTTTTTTATTACACCAAATTAAAGTACTCATTGAATACTTTAATTTAGTGTAAGAAAATAAAAATAATAATATGCAAAAATATGTTTTTTTTTTTTTTTAGTTCAAAATTGCCCAAATTTCTGTAGGGAGCATTTAAATTAGGATGGAGAGAGTACTCCGTTTATTTTTTTCTAATGTTCTTCACTATCTATTGTTTGATCAAGGCTATGATTGAGAGGTAACCCATCTGTATACAATTCTTGAATCTGCCACTGAATACAACGCTAGTTTAGAATAAACATGTTAGAAACTTAGAGTGTTCCTGATCCTTCTAGAGTTTTCATGAACATTCTAGATCATTCTAGGTTCTTCCACGTTCTAGAACTTTCAAAGATTTTCTAGAACTTCCTCCAATATTCTACACCGTTTTAGAATGTTCTCGAATGGTCTAGAGCATTATAGTTTTGAAAAATTCTCCCACTTGCATCAACTATTTTGAAAATTTTGGACTTCTCTACAATATTTTTCGACAATGGCGAGTAAGAGTTGACCCTCAGCATGACTCACTTCAGAAATGGGTTAGACGGATATTTTGGCCCAACTAATAGGTAAATTAAATTTGTTCTCCGGACCCGACCCCGTGTCCCTGCAGCACCTGAAAATGGCTGCAATGTGCAGCTACACAAAACTGTGCCGTTTTGGGCATGTTAAGGCAATAAACAACCAGTTGAGATCCCACAAATTGTCAACATCGTCATTTTGGGTATGGACAGCTGTGTGGGACTCAGTTCCAGGTCCCAGGCAAATAATCCGTGTGGTTCAATAAGTTTAAACTAATTGTTCGGGTGATTACGTAAAAAATCAACTCAATCAGAAGTAAATGATTTAATATTTAATATTTTTATTTGAGATTTAGGATCCTACAGACCAAATGAACTTTGAAAAAAAGTTAAACAATTGTGTGCCCTTTATCACCTTGATCTAAATCGCGTATATATTATAGGGCTTGTTGAGAAGAGCATTCATTTAAATTTTATTTTTTTTATGGAACATCAATTGGTATAAAATTAGTTCATATTTTTTAAATAACCTTTGCCTTTCAATATCTACTAATGACCGATTAAGTTTATATTTTTAATTAATGCTCTTCTCAACAAGTCGTACAATATCTGTGGTTCAGATCAAGGTGATTGAGGGTACACAATTGTATAACATTTTTTTTCAAATTTCATTTAGTATTCAAGATCTTAAATTCTCAATAAAAATTTAAAAGATTAAATTAATTACTTCTGATTGAGTTGATTTTTTACGTAAAAACCCTAACAATTAGTTTAAACTTATTAAACGGCAAGGATTGCTTGCATGGTACCCCGAACTGAGTCCCACACAACTGTCTGTACCCAAAACGGACGGACTGTTATGCCTTTTATGGTGTTTATTATGCTTTTCAATGGTTTTTATTATGCCCATGTTGTTATGACTCACCTGTTATGCCATTTAATGGTATAGTTATACTTAATTTGGGTTTAGTTATACCCATTTTGGCCCATGTTACGCTATTAAATTTACGTGTTATGCCTTTTTGGGTTTCTTGTTATGTCATTTAGGGGTTTTGTTATGCCAATTCATTCACCTGTTGGGGATACCGGTTTGACCGGTCAGTTTTGGTCAATTTGGGTTTAGTTATACCCGGGCTCCTGCTTTCATACCAATTGTTGTGCGCCACCCCATGACCTCAAATCAAACACACACACACACGAATCAAACACAAGAGACACGAGAATTTCTGAGAGAAAATTTCACCATAATCACAATAGTTACCAAAAAAACTCTCACCGAAGGAGGAGCATCTACACACCGGAGCTCAACACTCAACTCACAAACAAGTTCTCTCTTTCCCTCACCAGTATATCACTCCCTCAAAGCACAATTCCACTGTGAATTGCCGCACCAGACTACAATAGCAATACACCTATATAGTCCTAACTACAACCTTCAACAAGAAGATAAGGCTCGCACACACACATACGTACCACTTCAATGCTCCTGCTACTGCGAACTCTGTTGCTCTGCCTATTGCTGCCACTAGACCACTGAAATACATCTTCTAGAAGCAACCCATGGTTTGTGAGCCAATCCTCACAGAAGCGTTACATGGAACAATCCTTGGACATTAGGCAGGACATAACTGTGGTGGAAGTCCCAAAACTGGGGAAAGAGGCTGCCATGAAGGCCATAAACGAATGGGGTCAACCCAAATCCAAGAGCACCCACTTGGTCTCTTGCACCACCAGCAGCGTCGAGATGCCAGGCGTCGACTACCAGCTCACCAAACTCCTTGGCCTCCACTCCTCTGTCAAGCACTTTTTTATGTACCAACAAGGTTGCTTCGCTGGTGGTCAGTGGCGGATCCATAAATATGACACAGAGGGGGCACTAATTCATCATAACTTAGAGTTATTTTTTTCCACAGGCAAACATAAGAGAATAATACTATACTATACTTATACTTCCCACCGGTATCCATTTCATGTAAAGGTTTACAATTTATAAAAATATGCACAACAGCTGAATATTTATTCGTCAAGTTCTCCACCTTATATAATTGACCCCCTAATTTACACATCAAAACGTATATGAATAAAAACCTTAAAGCACACAATTCAACACTCTGATGACTAACTAAAGAAATCCAATTATAACATATAATCTGTATTGAAGGCCCATATTTTCTTCAACTTGGCCCCCAAAGTTCTGAGTATGAGGATCACCAAAGCCACCATTTTGGAATTCAGGTTATTCGTGCAGGCCTGAGTGCATGATACTTGAATAGCCATGTGACTTAACATTAAGGAGATAGTTTACCTCAAGGCGTAATTGGTGACTCCCATCTTCAAGCCTGTCAACTTTGTCTTCAAGCCTTTGAATTGTAATGTTGTAGTAGCTTTATGCATCAAGAAACCAACCCTTCGTAGGATTGAGTCGATGCTTCTCTATGTCAAGGCGGTAGATTTCGTCAAGCTCGTCGAACTTATCATCGCGCCAATGAATTTTTTCTTCACAACGCCGAATCTCAACACCAATTCAACGTATTGAACCGACATGTGAATGAATCGGCGTGATCATACCCCTGAAAACGATTGGGGTCCCACCGGGTGTGCCAATGTTCGTTTCCAAAATGTAGACAATTGGCCTAGGAACCATGAGTCGTGCAGTTCTAGGAAATATGCGGGCGTGCCAAGACTGGATTGCAGTTCGAATTTGTGTCAAGGCTTGAATACCTCAAATCTGACTTCTTCAAGATCAATTACGTACAACCTAAGGGGTAAGGTCGTATGTGGTTCGTGGTTTTGCCTTTGCGGGATGAGGACTTAAAAATTTCCCAACCGTTGTGGAAAATGAAAAGAAAAACTAGGATTGAGTGATAAAAGCAAATGAACTTCGTTAACGGTTTAACAAAGTTTGGGTACAAGGAAATGAAAGAACATAAAATCTAGGTCGGGCTAGATTGAACGGGAAAGTAAATACAATTGAAAGATAAATTGGATAAGCCGTGGGCTTGATGGTCGGGGGCCTTTGCTGAGGCCTTAAATTCTGGTATATATAGGCAAAACTCTGGGCCTTGAGTTGCTTCTGCAAGCATGACTAAGCAGCTTTTGCAGGCCTGATTGAGCTGCCATGTGTCCATTCTATGCTTGAGCTTCTTAGGCTAGATCAATGCATGAGTGCTACGTGGCCCTATACCTTGCTCCATACTCCAAAATTTCAGCTGCATGCCTTGCTTAGGCATGAAAGCAACTATTTCAGGCTTGAATTGCCTTTTTTTTGCATGGGAATTGGCCCAAAGTAGAAACATGGGTTTTTTTAAAGCTTAAAGGCCGAAATCTTTTGTAAAGAACAAGACTTTTCAGTTACTTTTCGACCTTGATTGGCCCTAAGGTGGTTCCTCCTGCAAGAAGACTCAAGACAAAGAGAATCCTTGAAATTTGTGCCCTCTTTTCCTGCAACAAAAGACTAAGCAGGCCTGGTTAAGCTGCTTGCAAGCTGCTTATACAGGCTTGCTGCTTATACAGGCTTGCGTTAAGCTACTTGTATGTTGTTAGAGAGAACCTTCAAGGCATTTGAGTTGCTTGTGCAGGCCTAAGCTGCTTGTGAGCTGCTTGGGCCATATGGGCTACATGTACGCCATCTATCCTAGGCCTTGCTTCATGGTGAAGGATGGTGTCCAACCAAGCCTTGAGCTGCTTGTGAGCAGTTTGCTTCCCAAGCATGACTAAACAGCTTATGGCCTTCTTGACTTCTTCATTTTCAGGCCTGAATAAATCCGAAAAATTGGGCCCAGCCCTGAAAATGAATCTTGGCCTAATTGAGCAAAATAGGCCTGAAAAACTAGTCCAAGCTTTAGTTAGTTGGGCCAAGGCCTGAACGTAATCTGGGCTTTAACTCAATTGGACTACATGGGCCTAGGCATGACAATGAACCTGGGCCTTTATTGATTTGGACTTGGGCTTTAACTAATTGGACCATGCTTCAAACTAATGCGGCCTAATCAATTTTCAAACTCTATTCAGCCCCTCCTAACCCAATTTGGCCTAATTGTGGCCACTTTAAATTCTACCAAAGGCCCAGTTCAATCAAGGCCTAATTCTACCAAGGGCCAAAATAATAGTTTGGGCCATTAATCCATTAACAAATTTCTTTTTAGAATTTGGCCAAAAATGGGTGTAAACAGCCTCACTTACCACTTGCTCAAGAATGTTCCTGAGCTCATTTCCAAGAATATTGAAAAGGCCCTGACTGAGGCATTTCAGCCCTTGGGCATCACTGATTGGAACTCTATTTTCTGGATCGCGCACCCGGGTGGGCTTGCTTTTTTGGACCAAGTGGAATTGAGGCACTCCATAGCCAGCCTCACTCAAAAATTTATGTAGGCTTTCATTTACTTGGGGTTTGCACGAATGAACTAGTGTAGAAGTAATGGAAAATCAACTTGTATAAGCTCGAAAAGCTTCGGGCCTCGAGGCATGTGCTGAGCGAGTACGGTAACTTGTCGAGAGCCTGTGTTATTCATTTTGGACGAGATGAGGAAGGAGTCGGGAGACGAAGGGCTCAAGACCATCGGTGAGGGGCTTGAGTGGGGCGTGCTCTTTGGTTTCGGGCCTGGGCTCACTGTTGAGACTGTGGTGCTCCATAGTTTGTGTACTTGAATGGGTTCCCAAAAACTTATCATAGAACTTTATTGACACTGATCTTGCCGATTGCGTTTGTGTTATCAACTTCGTTTACTGCACTCTTAATTTAAATATAGCTTATTTTGTGAATGAATCTGAAAATCATATTTTCTTTGCTTTACCAATCCTCGGTGTTTAGCACACTAACTAATACTCCATCTGTCTCAATTTAAATGTTCTCTACTGAAATTTGTGTATTTTTAAACCCGCCAAAAATATATTTTCATGTATTATTTTTTTTTTTTTGCATCAAATGAAAGTACTCAATGGGAGTAATATAAAGTAAGCACATTGTTCGCAATTATTTATTAGTTTGAAATCCATAAAAGAGATGAGAATGATGAGGGATTAACAAATTGTGTTAAAAAAAATAAGTGTAATTAGGGATTATCAATTTGTGTTAAAAAAAAAAAAGGCAAATGCTAGAGACAACCTCGTGGGTTGTCAGGAGTGTGGGACGCGCGCGTGTAGGCTCACATTCTGACTTGGCTCAGTTCTTCAAGTTTGTACACACTCAACATCTAGTGAAATGATAAATGCGAAAAGTAAATGACGAAATTAACCCCTAAAAGTTTCCTCAGATTTTTTGTACTCCAATAACACAGAAAAGCAAGAGGACGGGGCCCACTTTTAGACTGCATCTCATCAATTCCTTCATCGAAGAATCAAGTTCCGCTTTAAATCAAAAATTTTTTTTTTTTAACGTATGTTAGTTTTGCGTCTTACTTTTTTTAGTTTTTTAATTCATTCCGTCAAGAAAAATTGGCAAAAGTAAAAAATTATAATTTTTACCTATTTTTTTTTAAATATCAAGATAAAGCCAAAGTTTTTGACCTTTATCTTGAATATTTTCAAAAAAAAAATGGATAAATGTCATAATTTTTTACTTTAATAATTCGTCTTGACAAGACGAAATGAAAAACCAAAAAAGTGAAGCGCAAATCGAACAAATGCAAAAAAAAAATTGAATAAAGATAAAAATAAGTAAAAGTCCAAAAACTGTAAAAAGTGCTTAGTTGAACGCCACTTAATCCCTCTCAAGACCTCATGGGTCATGACACACACCAATTTAAGTTTTCATTCAGAATTTAGGATCCTAAATTTTGAATGAAACTCGAAAGGTTAGATCAACCATTTATACACATACAATTGAGTTAATTTTTTTGCAAGATCACCCAAAAAAATATTTCAAAATTAATGAACAATTTGAATTATTTGTGTGAAATCCAAAAATGAGCATTGTTGTACATTTTTGGAATTCTTATAATAGGTTTGGATTAAAAAGTCAAGTGATTTATTGCTATCTTTATTCAAATTTTTTACATTTTTTTGTTTTGCGTTAAACTTTTGTGACTTATTGATTTATCTCGTCGAGAGAAATCGAAAAAGTACAAAAATATGATTGAAACTTATAATTTTTTAAATAAAGAAAAAAATAAATTGAAAAGACAATTTTCGTTACTTATTTTTGTCTTTTTAAAAAAAATTATGACTTTCGATCAAAATTTTATATTTTTTTGATTTCTCTCATCGAGACGAATCAATAAGTAATAAATGTTTAACGCAAAATTAATAAATGCGATTTTTTTTAAATAAAAACAAAAATAAAATATTATTTATCTTTTAAAACTAAATTCACCCAAGTATTTCGCCACCAATAGTCGAGTTCATGAATGAAACATATCGTTAATGAAGAGAGAGAAACATAAATGGTGGGTAATAATATGGCCAATGAAAAAGCTAGTACCACTAAGGAAGGGTAATATGGCCATCAAGAAAGTAGAGCTACCAACACTGACTGTTCGGGAACGGAAATTCTAATCGCAAGGACGATTTGCAGGGAACCACGCAAGGAAAAATGCTCCTTGGCTCATTCTGGGTCCCACAAAAATCTAGAAAAATATTCATAAATTTTTGAATATTATTTTATGAGGCCCTGTAAAAAATCAGCTCCAACGGATATCGGTAAGTATTACTTTTGGATTCGTAGGGACGAAACTGTTCAGTTCGCCCATATGAATCCAAAAGTAATACTTATCGATATCCGTTAGAGCTGATTTTTTACAGGGCCCCATAAAATAATATTAAAAAATTTATGGATATTTTTCTAAATTTTTGTGAGATCTAGAATGAGCCCAAACGCGTTTTTTCTTGCGTAGTTCCCTGCAACTCTTCCTTGCGAATAGTAGAGCTCGTTGGGAAAACCGAGATGAAGGAGCAGTTTTTTGACGGATGATTTGACCTGAGGAGTTGTACAAAAGTGTCCTTATTTTAATCTTTTTGAATGCCCACTGGGCAGTACATAGCACAACCCAAAAAAAAAAGGTGTAATGGGCTGTAGGTTGATTGATAGGTCCATGATTAACGGTTTTATCTTCAGTACAATTGATAAGGGCAATGTCGGTAGTAGATAGTCAAATTGATGATCTCAGCCGTTTCCGTGAAGGATTTTGACAGTCCGTTAAGGGAGGGGTATCCTTGCATTTTGTCAGAAAAAGCAAGCGAGGTTGATGTCATTTCAAGAAATCTCAGGGGAGGTACTGTACTGGTCAGAAACCTCAGTGAAGTTTAGCCGAATAAATTTCATCATTTAAGCAACAACATTCTTGATTAATGCATGTTTCTTCTTGTCTATTGATAGAATTGGCGGCCATATTAGCAGTATATCCACAACGCAGGGCAAAATTAATATATGTGCAGATTAAACCGCCAGCTTACTTATCCCAATGCAGTATATTCTAATGCATGTTCAAATTTTAAAAAATAAATAAATAAATGCGCAAATATATACAAAACCAAAAAAGAAGGTGAAAGTGGTAATTTTCCAATCCGAAAGCCAATTGGGAACCAACGCATTCGGCATTTTTATATACTGTAATGGACGCAACGAGCCATGCAACGTTCCAATTCAAGCTGAATATGTGGTTGAATGTACGTTTTCCTTCTAAATGGGCTTACGAATCGTTTCTCCATATAAGACATGCAGAACCATGGCTCTTCCATTTTATTTAGGCAGTGTCTTTGGGCCGAACCTCAATGCCTTCCACAATCAGTCCACTCTTGCAACCTCTGACCTCCCTCAATCTCATCTCCACTTCACCCTCATCTCCTTCGTCGTTGTAAAATTCCCCCAGTTCAATCTCCATCCACCCGTCCCTTCTCATTCGAGGAAGCCGTCCATTTTGCTTTCTAGGCAGAGATCTCAACGTCAAAAATACAGTACAGCTCATGTCATCTTGATACCCATCTTCTAATTCCTTTACAAATCTGACAGAGGACTTCACTGGAAGCGATTCAAAATCAGAATGGTCAGCGACTTTGAAAATGAGGTAAGCTGAATAAGTGGTGTTTGCAGATAGCATCATAGTGTTAATCCTGCCCCAAATATCGAGCCACCAAACATACAAAAGCTGGGCCACCTCTGAGAATCTGCACATGCTATTCACATATTACTCTCGACTTCAACCGGAAAATTTAAGAAATACATACTCGTAGGATCCATTGGAATAGACGTGAATTCCAAATTGAGAGAAAATAATTTTCAATTTCACCCAAACTATGGGAAGTTTAGCTACAGACACTTCTGAAACTAAAGTAGAAGATGGATCAAACCTAGAACACGTATTTTACTAAGAATCCTTGTCGAACTATAATCAGATGAAGATTTTAAATCACTAATCAGATGAAGGATTTTAAATCACTCAGATTTTAATACACCTTCCAAATTTTCATGATAAAACTTTGAAACTCAATGTCTGCCATTCATATGTACCCAGCTAAAATAAATCTTAGTTAATAATGAGAAATTCATTCCTTCAAAATGGACATCTATCCAAATTCCAAACAGACCCTAAGGCTCAGTCCAGATGAGAGCAAATTTGAAGGGAAGGAAAAAGATTTTGGATTAGGTACTAAAACTCAAATCGCTTTCTAAACTAAACAGCTATCTGATCCTCACACCTCCCAATCGGGAGTAGAATAGGATTTCGGATTAGCTATTAAAATATGTGAGCGCACGTGAGAGAGAGAGAGACCTTGAGTCGGGCAAAGATATCCATTTCCAGTATTGGGAATCATCTTTCCAAGCAATTTCGAGTTCCTGGGCTGGTAGAGTGTAACACTTCTTCCTGTTTTCTCCGTCTAGTGCAAAGCTCTGGAATAAATGGTGTCAAGATATCATATTAGTAGAAGATGTACACCAGATCCTCAAACTATATTAATACAGTAATATTTCACTGTAACATATACTACTACAAAAAACATTTTTCATGTATGTCACTTTACAAGGAAAATCTACTTTTACAATCATTTTGTGGTGTGTACAAACAAATTCCTCCAGATGGGAATAACCACATTTAGAACTAAAGCACCCTCCTCTGGATTCAATAGATGCAAAACATTTAATGGAATTGAAATGATAGCCCTAAACAAAGTGGAATTTTTTAATCATCACCAGTAGGAAATCTACATTAAGTGTCAAAGACCGTGTCCATGTGAAAAGAGAGTCCAAAGAAATGAAGACTACAGACTCGGCAGTCTTTGACTTCACAGACGAAGAATGGCGATTGCAAAGCTAGAACAGAACCCGAATACAGAGGTCATTAAATAGTAGCGAGGTATCAACACCTCAGATCTCGAAAATGATTTCCTAAAAAAAATTATTTTTCACATCTTTGTATGACAGACAGCGGCAAAGATGGGAACTGTTGTGGCAAAAAACATTTGACTGTAAAACAAACAGAGCGTTAAATTCAGCAAAAGTCGAAGTATCCACTTTGGTGCAAAAATCTCAAATGTTGCCCAATCTATGAAGCACCGACACTCCAAAAGGGCGCCATGTCCACATATTGGATACGGGGACACAGTATGGACACGCCCAAATACGTATTGGACGCGCCACGTAAGTTTTATTATTTTTTGATAGGGGACGGGGATATGGCTGGGGTCAAAATGTAATATATTTTTAATTTTGAGGGGTTAATATGAAATTATTCAAAATATTTGGGTTCAACTGTAATTATGTCTATATTTGAACCATGTTAATCTCATACATTCATATAGGACATGTCTTCGTCAACAGACATGTTAGAAAAGAAAAAAATAAATACGTATATATTTATTTATACACGTGGCGTGTCCCCCGCCGTGTCCGTATTCCCATTTTTTTAGAATTGCCGTATCCCGTGTCCGAGTACATATTTGTGTCCGTGCTACATAGTGCCCAATTTCCCGGACCTCTATCATTGCAAAAGGATACCCAAACCAACCAGCTTTGTATTTATCTGTCAATAGACGTAATTTCAAAGGGTATTGCTTCATGGTAGGGGGGTGAGCAAAAAATCCGTCAAACCGCGAATCTAGTCCAAACCAATCTAAACCGGAGGGTTTGGTTTGGGTTTTTACTAGTATGGTTTGGTCATGGGTTAAAAAAAATTAGAAACCGCATTACATGGTTTGGTTTGTGGATTCACGTTTACGGTTATGGTTTCAAACCGATCCGAACCGTATAATACATACATATATATATAAATTAATTATGATTCACCCCATAAATATGGGAGCTTTTAGTCAACTACTTCATTAATTTATTGATTCCATTACATGCACTGCAATATTTAATTTTTCTTCACTGTCAAGATAATGATATGAACCTTGATGTAGAGTGATATCACAAGTTGGTTTCTACCATGCTGCTACTATTATATACCATTTTGCTACCTCATTTCAATTCAATAGATTTATAAATTATTTTTGGCCTTTTATTTGGTTAAACTATCTTAAGATGTTTAGTAGTTGGAATTCGTAATTGGTTCATTTTAGTGATTTATCAGCATTTTATTTTCTTAGTTTAAGACTTGAGGCAATTTTCGGTATCCTACTCTTAATTAGTTGATTAATATTAGTGTGTTTTAATAATTTGAATGGAATCGGTTTAAATATACGTATTTTTTTTAAATTTATCTTCATAATGTTAAGTACTTTAAATATTTTTTGAGGACAATAACTCAGTTCAAAGCAAACCGCGGTTTAAAATCGAAACCGAACTGTATTTAAATGGTTTGGATTGGTTTGGTTTTATGCCTTTTGTGGATTGGTCTGGTTCTCCAAATTCATAATCCGTAAGTATTGGTTTGATTCTTGGTTTAGTATGAAACCGAACCAATCCGGACCATGCTCACCCCTACTTCATGGGTAGGGTATTAAAAATCTGCTCTCTCACTCTATGACTATGAGTATAGTCAACTTGTAAATTTTGATTTTTTAATAGGACAGTAATGGAAATCACATCACTGACACAAGTTCAAAATTTTGTTCACACTAATTGGTTTTCCCTGACTATATTCGAATATATATTAGTTCTATATGGAAGGTTTGCGTAATTTCCAGAGTATGGAGGAGGCATGTGCATATGTTGTAAATTTTGATACGATATGCTTGGAACCTGGTGCCTTGCCCCATAATCATAATTATCGTGGTGTTATTATTCAATGAGAAATCAAAGAAGAAAGAGGATGCGCGAGCATGAGAAATCAAAGAAGAAAGAGGATGCGCCCCGGACCATGACTGTCCAGTTAGCCCGTTTGTGGTCCCTTTCTGGGCTCACTTTAATGATTCAACCTTTCACGATTCAAAAACCTTTCTTGATTCAGAGCTTGTCGAGAACATCAACCACATCAAAAATCAGGATGATCGGACACCGGTTGATTCAATTTCGTAATGAATGGGTTAAACGGGTGTCGATTCAGTTTTGTAATCATGTTATGTTCCAAAACAAATGTGTACTGATATTGCAACAAGCGGTATCCAATCAACTATGGACAGTTTGGATCATTAGAGTGGGCGGACGTACCGGACAGTCCAGTTCAGTCCATGTCCATGGACCGGAGAGGAGCTAATTCCAGCAAAGAAAAGGAAAGAAAAACAAGGGTCAAGGGGAAAGGAATCGACAAGATCAAGACTATAGAGAGAGAGAGAGAGAGAGAGAGAGAGAGAGAGAGAGAGAGAGAGAGAGAGAGATGGGTGGCTTCTCGAAGGAGGAGTGAGGACATTACGGTGCACAAAATTACAAACAAGGGTGGAACCTTAGTCACATTATTCTTTCAAAATGCTTTGTGCTTCCACTCTCAATCCTTGCACAGCACTCAAGCTCTCAATCCTTGCTCTCGCGAAATTTTAGTAAGTTGAGATGTGTTTCAAAAACATTTTACCGCTCCTGCACACACACACACGAGACTTAGAGTCAGGGCCGGCCCTGAGTTAAAGCGGACAAAGCGGTGGACTTAAGCCCCGAATTTTGGATCAAAACTAGGGCCCTAGATATATAGGACTTGATATGTAATATATATTTAATCTAACACTTATATAACAAATAAGCTAGCCAGCCCAGTGGAAAAGCATAGTTTTGTTATCCAATAGGTACATGATTCAAGTCCTAAGGCCTCTCTTTTTCTTCCCCACATGAATATTTTTTTCCCCTCGCAAGTTCGTCTTAGGCCCCGAGAATCGCCCTGCTTAGAGTGGAACCAAATACCTCCCCAGTAGAACTGATTCGTACAAAAATGACGACTATAATCAAAATGACACCCACAAAATACCTCTACGTTACCCACCCTTTGCCAATGGTGAACAAATCACACTCTTATAGTACAAATAAGAAAAGCACAAAGACGATCAAAGTAAGAGAGAGCAGCAAGGGAAGTAATGGCGATGGGAATTACCAGTTTGCCGCCGTCAAGGAGGAGAGGAGAATCACACAGACTCAAGTACAACTGCTTCTTGATGGGGAAGACGACAGGAGACGCCGATCTCGATATGATTTGCCGATAATCGGACGGCAGAAACTTCTCCTACACACCATCCGAATCGGCTGCTGCTTTGAATAGGGACGAGATCGCCGATGATCGGCAGGCGTCCCGAGGGGAGGTCATGGACAGAGTCTGTGAGATGCATCCTTCCGGCAGCACGTAGAAATTGTCCATCCTCCTTTCTCTCTCTCTCTCTCTCTCTCTCTCTCCCCTTCTCTTTCTCTCTCCATGGCCCGTAGACCTATTCTAGAGCTTCGGTTTTAGGCTAGTTTGTTTCCGTTATTTGGAACAAAAATGCTAACGGGAGACAATTTACGGACAACCACGCAGAGACAAACGCGTTTGGCTCCATTTTCGTTCCCGAAAAAATCTAGAAAAATATTCATAAATTTTTGAATATTATTTTATGGAGTCCTGTAAAAAATCAACTTCAGTGGATATCTATACGTGTAGATTCATAGGGGCGAAACTGCTCAGTTTGCCCCTACAAATCTAAAAGTAATACTTATCGATATCCACTGGAGTTGATTTTTTACAGAGCTCCATAAAATAATATTAAAAAATTTACGAATATTTTTTTAAATTTTTTCGGGATCCGAAATGAGGCCAAACGCATTTGTCTCTGCGTGATTCTCTGCAAATTGTGTGGAATGTTATTACCTTATTTGTATGGCCAGATATTTCTGCTTTGTTTTATGGTGTAGATTTCATAAACCACTTCTCGTGAGGTGAGAGTGTCGTACCTTTATTGTTTACAATTATTATATAAGTTCAAGAAAATATATTTTAGAATACTTTTTAAGTGATTTTATTTGTTATCCAAAGAGTACATTAATTTATATGCGTGTGTACCAACTTAAGGAATAAAGGCAGCCCATGCGCACGGAATATTATAATATAGTTCATTGGTGACAAATCGTGTAGAACATTTTTTAGTCAAAACTCTATACATGGTTAAAAATTTAAAAGGGTTTATTTCTTTTATTAAAGCTATAATATCTACTTTCTCATAAATTTAAGTAGATTTTTATTTACCTTATATATATTAAAATTATATAAATAATAATAATCTCTGAAGCGCAAAGAGGATAGGCCAAAGGGCATTTTTCGAACTCAGAGAGCTCAAACCCCCTGAGTGCCTAGTAAAGCCACCCTTGCTTTCTACCAAAGTTCTAAGGGGGTGTTCCAATTTAGAGAAAAAGTATTTTTTTAAAAAGAATGTAATTTCAAACACAAAAATTATGTATTTACACAAATAATTTTTCTACCAATATAAATTTTATTTGATAGATCTTATTGGAGATCTTTTATACTGTGTAAAAAAAAATCAAAAATTTATTTTTATTTTCATGATATTTGTGTTTACTCCTTAGGTCCCTAGGGTAGCCTTTTATATATGTCATTACGTTCTTTAGGTTTTCATAGAATTTCATAATATACAGAATTGAGCTGTGAGAGAGAGAACACAGAGGTTGCGTTAGGGACAGTTGAGCGGGAGTTCATATCGTATAGCAATTGGTGTGCTGGACGGAGCTAAGAATTTTACCACGCAGGGGCGAGCCTATATACTTTCATAGGAATTTTTTTTTTTAACATATAATAGTAGTTTTTTTTTTTTCTTCTTGCTGGGGCGACCACCCCTACTGGCCCCTCCCTGGCTCCATCCGTAGCAGTTGGGTTCAAAAACGAAGCAAGTCAACCAGCATTCGTGTCGCAGGAGTTGAGATAAAACCTAGTTTCGTCTTGCAGGATTTTGCGTTCTTTTTTGTTGTTATCTAATCTGTACACGCTATTAATAGGTTCTGAGAATCGTTTCACAACAATTGCAAAACCATCCGTCAAGGAATGGAAGCCTTTTAGCAAACCCAAGCAACCACAAGAGTCCTACCTTAAGCTAGTGGTATGAAACCGGCTAGGCAGACTAGGCGTTGCATACCCTGGCTCGAAATGGGGTGTCACCGGGTGAGTACCATCATATGTGAGAAACAAACATGAAACCGGCTAGGCAGACTAGGCGTTGCATACCCTGGCTCAAAATGGGGTGTCACCGGGTGAGTACCATCATATGTGAGAAACAAACTTGTCCACCTACTCCAAGTAAGCTCTATTATGGGGACCGAAATTCAAGAACAAATTAGAAATATGAGTGATGTTCACCCAATTTTAATGAGTTACGAGATTTCCTCTCCTCGTATGACATGAATTACATGAATTGATGGATGTAACAAAACAAATGATTGTTCCATATAAGGTTGTGTATCAAATGTGATTCACTGTTAAAACATCCAACTCCAAACTAATTGGCTAAAAGTAGAGAGGCCGCCTAGGCTCATATACTAGTTTTTTGGAGGAGATAATTAACCGATGTGGGACAAATCCTAACATTCACAAGTGTGATCACCAGAAGCAATAGAATCCAACATCTTTTTCCTTTTTTAGTTTAAGGAAAACAAAAGGAGACCACTGAACATTGTAGAGTCACCACAATCAATTGATTCTTGACAAGAACGCCGCCACCTCCAATATTAAAGTTGATTATGCAACTGTTTGTCCGAGTATTACAAGAAAACAGAATAAATCTCATCGTTTATGACAACATTCTGAGTGCGTGTCGGTAATTAATAAAATTGGAGACCATACTATCAGTACTCCACATTCACAACCCGAAGACAACAAATGTGCAGATTTAACCGCAAGGGACTGCCATACATGTCCGCAACAAAGAAGCCTTTTCAATTACAAGCCATTCCAGATTGTATTAAGCACCATATTACTTTTGCCAGTATTGTGTACTCTTTTAAGTGTTTCCAAGGCATGCCCCAATTTAAAAACAGAAAAATCAATGATGGAAGTTCCTAAAGCACAATCCCCCAAGTCCGGCCAAAAAAAGAAACTGTAGTTTTCCAGAACGGAAATCCATTCGCAAACCAATGCATTCGGCTTGGTTTATTTAGTGGTATGGACACAACCTGATCATAACATGTTCCATTTCAAGCCAACTATGTGATGAAATATTGTACATACTATATGGGCTTTAAAATCATTTCCCTCAATAAAGATAACCAAGCCTAAGCCGTAACTCTTTCTTTTTATTTATACACCAACTTTAGGCCGTACCTCAATGCCCTCAACGATAAGGCCAGTCTTAATACTATTGACCTCCCTCAACCTCATCTCCACTTCACCACCATCTGCTACATCATTGTAAAATTCCCCCAGTTCAATCTCCATCCACCCGTCCGTCCTTGTTTGAGGGAGCCGTCCATTTTGTCCTCCACCCACAGATCTCAATGTCCGCAACGTCAAGAAAACAGTGCTGCTGTTATTGTCTTCATACTCGACTTCTCCATTTACAAATCTAACAGAGGCCTTTAAAGGAAGCGACTCAAGCCCAGTGTGCCTCTGGTCTATGATCTTGAAAATGAGGTAAGCTGTATAAGTGGTGTTTGGAGATAGCATTGCAGTGCTAATCCTGCCCCAAATATCAAGCCACCAAACATGCAAAAGCTGGGCCACCTCTGGGAATCTGCGCACAAGCTATGCACATCATTCTTGAATTCAACCAAGAAATAACAAAAATGTTAGGATCCATTTGCATATATATATATATATATATATGTATATATATACATATGGAGGAATTTTCAAGTGAGGGATCCCTCATTTTTTTAAAATGAGGGACTTTCATTTCCAGATCAAATTATGAAAATCCGAGCCGCTCAATGTGTGCAGAACGTGCTTTTAAGGGTACCCGCGAGAAATCAGCAAAAAAAATGACCGGGAAAGGCTTCATCCGAGCAGTTTTTTTTGAACCGTTCAATGAAAACTGCTCGGATGAAGCCCTTCCCGGTCATTTTTTTTGCTGATTTCTCGCGAGGACCCTTAAAATCACGTTCTGATCACTTTGAGCGGCTCGGATCATCGAAATTCAATCGGAAATGAAAGTCCCTCATTTTAAAAAAATGAGGGATCCCTCACCGGAACCTAACTCTATATATATGTATATATATATGAATTTTTTGGAGGAAATTAATGTCCAATTCTAGCAAAAAATATAAGGAGTTTTGCTATAGGTCACTTCTGAAACTAAAGTAGAAGATGGATTAAACCTAGGACTTATTTTACTAAGAATCCAAGATCCTTGTGGAATTTTAGTCAAATGGCCTTTTAAAACAGTCCGATTAATAAGAATCCAATCCAAGATCCTTGTCATAAAACTTTGAAATGCAGACTCTGTTTGGTTTAGGTTTTGAGAGAGGTTTAGGGATAATGAGTGGAGACGGATGGATAGAGAAATGAGTGTTACAAAATTGCAGAGAAACTTATTGGGAACCCTGCTGAGAGAGGGGGTGGCTCTGGAAAACCAAAACAAACAAAGTCTCAATGTCCCCATCCATATGTACCCCTGTTAAATCTAAATTGAGTAAGTATTGGCAAATTTATTCTTTTGATCCATGTCTATCCAAATAGTGCCCAAGTCTGAATTTGAATGAGAGCAAATTTGAAGGGAACTGTTGTGGGCATGGCTCGGTGAAGTGACCCAGGGCATGGCCACGTCACGCTAATGACCAGTCAAATCCATGGTCATAAGGGTTGGACAGGTGCACAGTGTTCGTTGTACCTCTGCTGGACCCGTCCCACCCGGTCGAGTACACCCGGCAGGGGTGAGAACTAGGGACCAAGGCATGGGTTAGCCGTTCTTGGATATGTCTTTCTGTTCGGCGACGTTCCGCTGGACCAATCGGTAACGCGAGAGAAGCCCAAACATAGCTGGGCTGTATCGATTGGCAAACTCTCAACCACCGAGCCACCCTTGCCCCCTGACTTGGAGAGGAAGTCAGGTAGAGTTGGGTAGGTGGGGCAGGTGGCACCGTGGCATGACAGCAGGAAACCAACAAGTGGTTGGAAGGTGGCATGGCACCGTTCCTCCTATTGAACAAACAAAGTGCAGAGCTCGTGACAGGCTTTTGACTGCAGGCCTAACTTAGCGAACCAAGTGGGCACCAATCACCGAGCGCGTGGTGTATACACGTGGGTTGGGCTCCAAGTTACATTTTCCCATAAAAGGAGTACTCCACCTTCAAAATATGGTAATGCATTCTCTCTCCTAAACCCTAAACACACATTAAAAGCTTCCCTTCTCTCTTTCTAACTTGATCATCAGAGCCACCATCGAAGAGGGTTCAACCAGAGAAAGCGCTACACCACAATTGGCGACTCTGCTGGGGAAAGACTACTGACTCAGACCTTGTGGACGATCTCGTTCTTCGGCAGGTGGTCCAGAAGAAAGACTTGAAGAACTTTATGTCCAAGTGGGAAGGCCCATGTCGGGTTGTTAAGAAGGTGGGCTATGGCTCTTATGAGCTATCCAAGATGGATGGCACCGCTATCCCTAACCACTGGAACACTCAGCGGCTTAGGAAGTTTTTTGGTTAACTTTCTTTTTGAAATTTTCTTTTGTGCTCTCGGCTGCTTTTGTAAAGCCTTGTGCAACTCTTCCGTTTAAATAGTTCTTCTCAACATGTTTTGCTATTCTCTGATTCTCTTTGCTTTTTACCCTCGATGGGGTCCTTGTGATTTTTCTCTTAAGTCCTCGCATTAAGACCTGAAGGGCACCAAGGCACCGCTTTGTCCTGCTGGGCACTTTTTAGTACTTTTTCGGTGGAATAAGTCAAGCCATATCCTATAGGGGGCATGCTCGGCTTTTGCCATTCTTTTGCTTCGGCAAAACCGTATGCCGAACTGGCTGGTTTCTATAAATACAAGGGCTGGGTATGGCAAAGGCTGGGGCTCGTAAGTGCTTGGGCTATTAACTAAGAACAAATAAATATTAAAATGAAGTGCAGAAATATAAGTTAAAATGACAAGAACCTTAAAACACCCATCAATTTTGAGGGGCCTTTGAAAGCACCCCATCAAAAGCTTACATCTAGAGGGGCTCGGCAGTGGAGAATTGTTCTTTGCCGACCCCTAGTACAAATCAAAAAGTTACAAGAAATGGCAGAAGGTGTTGGCACATAAATTTCAACCAAAGATTGATGAATATCATATGTTGGGCCTGCGGACTAAAAGGCATATAAAGAGCTAAAGGCATGATTGACCCAGCGAGCCCGCGAATCAACAAACATATGTTGGCCTGACAAGCCTAACGAATATATGAGCCTGCGGAAGAATTAGCAGGACTTTAAATCATGATTGACCCAGCGAGCCCACGAATCAACAAACACGTGTTGGCCCGACAAGCCTAACGAATATATGAGCCTGCGGAAGAAGTAGCAGGACTACAAATCATGATTGACCAAGCGAGCCCACGAATCAACAAACACGTGTTGGCCCGACAAGCCTAACGAATGTATGAGCCTGCGAAAGAAGTGGCAAGACTACAAATTAGTTGAACCATGTAGGCCTGCATTTCGCAAGGCCGACAAATCAAATATTGGTTTAAACCATGTAGGCCCGCATTTCGCAGGGCCTACAAACCAAATATGGGTTAACGTCTCAAATCAAAGAAAACGTAGAGCCCAAGAAAATACTTCTGCGCAAGCAAAAGAATAGTCCAAGGTGAATGCCATCTGATGCAACCAACATTCAAAATTTGAAGAGGCTGAGAAGATATGATATCATCCTATCCTCTGGCAACAACTATTCAAATTCAAAGGAAGTATTTGGCGGCCAAGCATCTGATGATGAAGGAAGCTCCTATAAATATGAGGTCCGTCATCAAAGGAAGGGGGAATCTCAAATCAGACTCTTAACATCTCTCATCGACCCCAAGATCTCAGACCTCAAATCTCATACTTCATCTCTCAACTCTTCACCATCACACCTCTTTTCCTCAACGTAGAAAATATACGGAGAGAGAGAAGATATACCCCATTCACGCAAAACCACTACGATCTACAAACCATCAAGCAACCTACTCGCTCACTACCACCTGCAATCTTCAACAAATTTCGAAGACCAGTAAGAGTAAGCATATCAAGCGATAGGTAAAGGGTTCCAATCCCTCTAAATGTATCCAGTATTCTCTGTTTTGATGTAAACAAGGGTTTTAAACCCCAATCATCAATAAAGTTAAATTATTCCAGTCTATTTCCTGTTCTTTATTCTTTATTAATCGGAGGTTTTATTTTTAAGTATGTAATTAACGATTTGAAATCCAAATCGGAAATAGGAGCCTGCATATAAAAAATCAACACTGTTTGCTTGAACAGTGGATATTTGAGATATGGATTTCGAAGCGTGGATAAATTCTACGGTTCAAAATTTATGTCTACAGAAGGTCTAGACTTCGCCATCATAGTTGCTGGCACTAGGATCCGGTAGCTGAGAGAGGAGCAGGTGGCTCGGCAATTGGACCTCGGACATGACCGGAGGTTCCCTTTGGTGATCAACCTTGGGGACCTCGGCGTAGTCAAGCCCGATGTGGAACCCTGGGAGGAAGGAGCTTCTGTGGGTTTCCACAACCCCCTTCGTCTCCCCCTCCTTAAAGGTCTTGGCGACCAAGTTCGGCACCTGCAATTCATAGTCCCGCCTGGCCTCATTGTGCATGCTGGCCTCTTGAAGTTTCTTCTCCAGCTCCTCCTCCACTCAGCCCGTCTCTTCTCCTCAAGCAGCCGGTCCCTCTCTTCCTTGAGGCCCTTGACCTCGGTCAACAGCCTCTCCCTCTCCGCCAGCCCGTCTGTTGCGTCGGCGACAGCCTTCTTTAGCCTTTCGACTTCCACAGTCGCCTTCTGCACCTCGGTCCTTTTACTCTTCAGCTCCTCCCTCAGTTATTTCCTTGAGGAAGGGAGGGAGTCCATGTCGCCGTAGGCCCGGCTGGCACATTGCCCAATCTATGAAGAGGGGAGGATCAACATTTAAAGAAGAATTTTTGGAACAAACAAAAAACAAACATGGAGAGATATACCTTTGCTGCAAGATGGCAGAGCTTGGCCATGTTGTCAGCCTTCCCCATCTGTAGAAGCTCCATGTCTTTGGGGAGGGCAACCCCATTGAGCAGTGTCATGGCTAGATGGGGGTTGTCCACCAGGCTATCGGCGAACATGATTGTATGCCCGTCTGGACATTTGAAGTCCGGCTCAAAGATTGCCGAGGACGCTACTGCTTTCGACTCGGTGTCCTCAACCGAAGCATGTCTCACGCCGGTGATCTCCACCTCATCATCGGCAACCTTGGCCCTCTTTTCAACGTTTGGCCGATCTCCCCACCGTCTGCGTTGCTCGGTCGGCGGCGGCGGCTTGTGCGGGGTGGCAGAGTGGCTCCCGTGGCAAGAGGTTGAATCTGCTGCTGCTGTGGCTGTTGCTGTTATTGGAGGATGGGCAGGTTGGAGGTAGAGAGGTCTTGGGCCACGTACTGGTCCCGGAGCGCCTCCTCAGCAACAATAGCAAGGTCCACCTGCTTCCTCACCATCTTGCTCGTCTTTCCGTGGAGCAAAGCGGTTGTAAGTGGGTTTGTAGCCAAGCAGGGTAGGTGCGTCCCTGTTTGTGCACCTAAGGAATGCGATCAAGTTTGCCCACTTGCCGAAGATGTTAAGTCCCTTGTTCGGCGCAGAGCAATCTATACGAATTAAATAAGTATTAGTACGACGCAACAGTTTATGTCAAATCATGAAGACGAAAAGCAAAAAAAAAATGTTGAAAGCAGTACCAGGGGCTTCCCCATAGCCGGGGAACCCCCGCTCTTGGGGAATGTCGAAGGGCCTCTCAATTGCCGTGCCACTCCTGGTTGGGAAGGGATAGTCCAACTGAGGGTCTAACGAATGCCACTCGAAGTTGCCAGATACCCTCACTAGGACATTCCCCCATTTTTCCATGTCGTACAGGCGGTCCACCTGGTGATCAAACCACTGCCGTGTGGTCAAGTAGTACTTGTCGTACGTCGGGTTTCTTAACACCACGTACATCAGCATTAAGTCGCCCCTGGTGAAAGGCAGGTGGTTACCGTGGTTCAGCTTGGGCAACCGCATCGCCAAGCAGACGATCCGCTAGTTGTTCATAGAAACTTGGCATGGTGTGAGGTTGTATGAGGCAAAGAAGTATCGAAGGAAGGGGCTCATGGGGAACCTTACCCCTGCCTCGATGATGGTGTATAGGGGGAGGGTAATGAAGTCAGCGCCGAAGGTGACTCTATTACCGGTCACCCTCTCCACAAGGACGTCCTCCAGGATTTCAAATTTCTCCTAGAAATTGTTGGTGAAGCCCTCTAGACCATCTTTGTAGAAGTCGGTGTATGGCATCGGTCCAAGGGTGGTTGGCAAGGGGGAATAGCGTCGACGTACCTCGGCAGGCATGGCAGAGCCTCTGCCCCTCCATCACCGGGCATGCCCTGTGGTGCCAATGTGGAGGTGCTAGCCTAGGCCCCAATGGTCATTCGCTCGGTTTGTTCGGCCTCCTGTCCCGAGGCTTGTTGGTGTTGCTTGCCCTCACCATCCGAGGAGTTGCTCCGGCAGTATAGGATATCCCTTAAGGCCCTCTCATCTATTGAAGGGGGATGTGGATGCCAAGGATAACGGGCTGCTCAGCGGACCGAAGCAAAATTACTCGAGCTTTTGTCGAAGCTCACATTGCCCATCCGGTAACCCCTGCCTAAGTTTTGAATGGTCTCCTGGAGCGTTGGGTATGCATCGGCGTCTACCCTCAGCGAGCCGGGCCTAGAGGAGTCCACCATGCTAAAGACCTAAACAAAGGGGAAAAACATAGTCAAAAACCTATTTCAGCATGGTCCTATCGCTATGGGTGTTTCCCCGGTGAAAAGCTTATCGTCTTCACCAGGGTCATTCAGCCTCCTCGGCGGAAGGCACGGGGCTTCGCCGAGAGGGACCCTCTACACCAGGTCGTGGCAAGGTTTGAAGATCCCCCGCCGTGCTACAGTGGGAACGACCGTCGTTGGCGGTTAAGGCAGCTTACTACGGCCAAAAGTGGCCATAAAAGTTAAACGAAGATTTAATCAGTCTAAGTTTTTCGTGCAAAAAATGAGTTTTGAAACAAAATAACGACGATAAGTTACAAGAGGAAGCAAAAACGAGCCCAAAGAGGTGGACGGAGTTTACCCGAAGCAAATTAAGCTAATCGACGGTGAGTGGTGGTGCGATGGAAGGCCTTTGAGTAGAACAAAAACTTGGAAGCAAGAGAGTTGCAGAGTGAGAGAGCAAGAGTGATTTCACTTCCGCCCCTTCCCCATTATATACTAAACGAAGTGGGGAGGGAGACAGGGGAAAACCCGGGGGGACTCCGCGAGAGAACCCAAGCAACGCGACCCCAGCCACTCTCGGAGCGCCATGTGAAAAGCCTGTACCGATCCGTAGTCACGGCGCCCCCTCTTCTGCCACACCGCACTCCACACCGCTTCAGATTCACCCCTAACCATTCGATCTCTGCGCAAAGCAGTCCCATCTGCTTCCTCTGCAACGAATATTCATCGTTACTCCAAATTCAAAAAGCCTCTTTAATCCTCGTGAAGGCCCACTAAGTACTGCCGAGCGGATCTTTCACAAGATGTTGTTAAACTTGTCCCACATCGCTCATCTAAGCCACCGAAGCTTGGTTAATAAATTTTAGAGGCTACACCTATTGCCAATTGGTTTTAGGTTGGAACCCTCAAAGAAATTTAACATGGTATCAGAGCTAGGTCTTGGATGGCCTCATCTCTCGTGAGAAGTCTCTGTCATCTCTGTCGCCCGAGTCAGTCAGTCAGATCTTAGTCTGTCACCTCCACATGCATCCGGGCTGCACGTGAGGGGGAGCGTTAGACTTGTTCCACATCGCTCATCTAAGCCACCCAAGCTTGATTTCTCTTCTGCCCCTTCCCCATTATATATTAAACGAAGTGGGGAGGGAGACGGGGGAAAACCCCAGGGGGACTCCGTGAGAGAACCCAAGCAACGTGACCCCAGCCACTCTCGGAGCGCCACGTGAAAAGCCTGTATCGATCCGTACTCATGGCGCCCCCTCTTTTGCCCCATGGCACTCCACGCCTCTTCAGATTCACCCCAAACCATTCGATCTCTGCGCAAATCAGTCCCATCTGCTTCCTCTAAAACGAATATTCATCATTACTCCAAATTCAAAAAGCCTCTTTAATCCTCGTGAAGGCCCGCTAAGTACTGCCAAACGGATCTTTCACAAGATGTTGTTAGACTTGTCCCACATCGCTCATCTAAGCCACCCAAGTTTGGTTAATAAATTCCAGAGGCTACACCTATTGCCAATTGGTTTTAGGTTGGAACCTTAAAGAAATTTAACATGGTATCAGAGCTAGGTCTTGGATGGCCTCATCTTTCGTGAGAAAGTCTTTGTCATCTCTATCGCCCGAGTCAGTCAGTCAGATCTTAGTCTGTCACCTCCACGTGCATCCGGGCTGCACGTGAGGGGGAGTGTTAGACTTGTCCCACATCGCTCATCTAAGCCACCCAAGCTTGATTTCTCTTCCGCCCCTTCCCCATTATATATTAAACGAAGTGGGGAGGGAGACGGGGGAAAACCCCAGGGGGACTCCGCGAGAGAACCCAAGCAACGTGACCCCAGCCACTCTCGGAGCACCATGTGAAAAGCCTGTATCGATCCGTACTCACGGCGCCCCCTCTTCTGCCTCATGGCACTCCACGTCGCTTCAGATTCACCCCTAACCATTCGATCTCTGCGCCAAGCAGTCCCATCTGCTTCCTCTGCAACGAATATTCATCGTTACTCCAAATTCAAAAAGCCTCTTTAATCCTCGTGAAGGCCCGCTAAGTACTGCCGAGCGGATCTTTCACAAGATGTTGTTAAACTTGTCCCACATCGCTCATCTAAGCCACCGAAGCTTGGTTAATAAATTCTAGAGGCTACACCTATTGCCAATTGGTTTTAGGTTGGAACCCTTAAAGAAATTTAACATGGTATCAGAGCTAGGTCTTGGATGGCCTCATCTCGCGTGAGAAAGTCTCTGTCATCTCTGTCGCCCGAGTCAGTCAATCAGATCTTAGTCTGTCACCTCCACGTGCATCCTGGCTGCACGTGAGGGGGAGTGTTAGACTTGTCCCACATTGCTCATCTAAGCCACCCAAGCTTGGTTAATAAATTCTAGAGGCTACTCCACCTATTGCCCATTGGTTTTAGGTTGAAACCCTCTAAGAAATTTAACAAATGTACCCTTTGGAAGACATTGATTCAGCTATGACAAATTACTGAGGGCCTAGAAGGACCATTGATCAACTCCTCCCACCTCTATCTAAGGTCGGAAGAAGTTGAAGGGCTATTGTAGTGAGCATGGCTCAACGAAGTGACCCAGGGCATGGCCACGTCACACTAATGACCAGTCAAACCCATGGTCATAAGAGTTGGACAGACCGGCAATGCACAGTGTTCGTTGTACCTCCGCTGGGCCGAGTACACCTGGCAAGGGTGAGAACTAGGGACAAGGTGTGGGTTATCCATTCTCAGATGTCTTTCTGTTCGGCGACGTTCCGCCGGACCAATCGGTAACGCGAGAGAAGCTCGAACATAGCCGGGCTTTATCGATAGGCAGAACCATCAACCATCAAGCCACCCCTGCCCCCTGACTTGGAGAGGAAGTCAAGTAGAGTAGGGTAGGTGGAGCAGGTGGCGTGACAGCACGGAACCAACAAGTGGTTGGAAGGCGGCGTGACACTGTTCCTCCTATTGAACGAACGGAGTGCAGAGCTTGTAACAGGCTTTTGACTGCAGGCCTAACTTAGTGAACCAAGTGGGCACCAATCACCGAGCACGTGGTGTATATGAGTGGGTTGGGCTCCAACTTACCTTTGCCTATAATATAAGTACTCCACCTTCAAAATAAGGTAATGCATTCTCTCCAAAACCCTAAATACATCTTAAAAGCTTCCCTTCCCTCTTTCTAACTTGATCGTCGGAGTGCCTATCCTGGACTCCCCACAACCCGGGTTTGGCACTAACGTTGGTGCTAAGTGCAGGTCTTAACTACGCTCAAGGAACACCAACCCAGCCACCATCCAAGAAAGTTCAACCGGAGAAAGCATTGCACCACAAGAACAAAATAGGATTTCACCTTAGCTACTAGAGTTGGAAACAGTTTCTAAACTGAACAGGATTCTGATGCCCACACCTCCCATTAGGTATGCCAATAGACCGGATTTGATCCAGATCTGACCCAGCACAATTTGAATCAGATTACACAAATATCAATATGTTTAAAAAAAACTTTTTAAAAAAATATATATTTTCAAAACTTTCTTATTTTTCAAAAATGTTTTACAAAAACTTTTAAAAGAAACTATTTTCAAACCTTTCTTGTTTTTCAAAAATTGTTTTTGTTAAAAAAATACAAAAAAATGTTTTTTAAAAATTTTCTCAAAAAATGATTTCAAAAACTGTTTTGTTTAAAAACCTTTTTTTCAAAAAAAGATTCAAACACGTGTTTTTTTTCCTTTCCAAAAATCGATTTTCAACTTTTTTAAGAAAACTGTTTTTTTTTATCAAAAAAAACTTTTCCAAATTGTTTTGGAATAAAAATTATTTATCAAAATTATTATTTTTAAATGTTTCTTTTGCAAAACTTTCTTTTCTCGAAAAAATGTTTTTCAATTTTTTTATAAAAAATACTATTCCTTATCCCATAATTAATACTACGCAAATCAAACGTGGGATTGGGTGGAATTAGAGATGATATTAATCCAGGACAAATAGTCCAGGGACTATTAATCCGAAGACTATTAATCCCATCATTTTCAGTGACGATGAGGCAATTGCATCTCTTTTCACACCATGGGAAGGTTAAATATGGTTCCTAAGTGGTGATTTTTGTGACAGATAGATACTTCTTGGGTTTTCAATGCTAGTAGTTTTTTACTTTTCTTTCTTTTCTTTTCTTTTCTTTTTGTTATTTTTTTGTGATTACGATGTTTGAATTGGAAGCAAGATTTGTTTTTTGGAGTCATACATTTAGATGTAATTCTAAGATTTCAACTGATGAATTTTGGGTTTTTATGCTTAATTGTTGAATAGGTTAAAAGGAAGCAGAGAGGATCAGATATCCAATTCTTCAGATTCGGATCCGGATACCCTTAACTGATTTGTGAAAGTCAGATTGAAATCAAATTGGATCATTTTGTAACAAGATCATATTCAATCTTGTCAGATTCAAACCGAATTTGGTTAAATGGCAGGTGTACCTCCATCCCATGATAATATCAGATTCTAGCTCTATACGAAAAAAGGTGGATACTAATGAAGGCCATATACAAGAATGAGATTACCTCAGGTAGTAAATTACAGGAATTAAAGTTGTGGCAACTAAATTATAATTTCCCCTCGGATTCAGGTCATCTAAAGGTAGTGTTTCCACAAACCAAGTGCTGTGACAGGTGACATACAGGAAAATGGATGATCAAAGAAAAAATAAAAGACACATGAAAACGTGTGTTTTGTGTGTGTGTGTGTGTGTGTGTGTGTGTGAGAGAGAGAGAGAGAGAGAGAGAGAGAGAGAGAGAGAGAGAGAGAGAGAGACCGAGACTCAGGCAATGATATCCACTTCCAGTATCGGGAATCCTCCTTCCAAGCAATGGCGACTTCCCGGGCTGGTAGAGTGTAACACTTCTTCCCGCTTTCTCTGTCTAGCGCAAAGCTCTGGAATAAATTGTATGAAGATAGCATTAGTACAAGACGCATACCAGTTCATCAAACTGTTGTCGTATATAGTAAGACTCTTTTTGTTTCACTCTATAATCTCTTAATGCAAAACACAGTTTCATGTAAATCAGTTGCAGCAAAAATCTATTATTGTTGCAATCATCTTCGGGAGTTCGGATCTAGAGGAAAATTTCCAACGCAAAAATCCTATCAATCCATATGGTAATGACCATATCATGAACTAAAGCACTCTCCTCTTTGTTCAATAAATGCAAAAGATTAGTTATTGAAATGATAGCCCAAAAAAAGGAATTTTTTCATTGTCAATTATAGGAAATTGTTACATGCCAAAGGAGAGAATCAAAACAAAATGAACGCTACAAACCTAAGGCAGTCTTTGACTTCATAGGCATGGTGATGGCAAAGCTACAAAAGATTGAATATTAGCGAGGAGACGACACCTCAGATCTCGAAAAAAAGCTGAAGGACAAACCCCCCCCCCCCCCCCCCCCCCCTCTATTTTTGGAAAGTAGCTGAGGTCCTTTTTCTTGTAAATAAGTGTAGGCCGAAGGAGGAAAATGATTTCACAAAACAATTCATTTACCACATCTTCATATATACAACAAACTCCAGACAAGGGGGAAACTGTTTGCGATAAAAATATGATACGGAAAAACGAACAAAGCTTGTCTCTTTTTTTTTTTGGTGCAAACAGAGCTTGTTATTGCAAGTGAATACCTGGTGCAAAAATCTCTAATGTTGCCCAATTTCCGTTAGACTTAGACTTCTGTCATTGCAAAAGCGATATCCAAACCAACCAGCTAGTATAAATTTGTCATCATTGGACGCAATTTCAAAAGGTTTTGCACTATCTAAGGTAACCAAATATTCCATGTTTATAGAAAATATTTAGTACCTAAATTATATATAAAACAAATATATGATCCAACAATGTGTGAGGTATACAATACTATGAGAGTTGCGCAATTAATCTGATCACTATTGTCTTTTTTTTAAAGGTGCCCGGACAAGCTCATGCGCACATCTACTAATCCTAAGGGACAAATCTCACCGTTTATTAACGGGGTCCCATTTAAAGCTGCCGGCTGGCCCTGGAGGAGTTGATAGCACAGGTTTCGAACCTGAGATATTAGGAGGGAGCAAACCATAAGTGACAGGCCTTGACTGCCTGGTCAACCCCAAGATCACTAATATTCCGGTAGAATTCTCTGTCCTGTGAGAATATATATCTTTTACAGAAGTGGATCCTCCTCCAGTCTAATGTTTTAGACAACATTAGACTAGAGGAGATAGTTGAAATCTGAACCGTCTACTACTGCAGTCAATGGTTAGCTTGAAGAATTAAATTCTTCACGAGAAGAGACTTTGAGAAAATCCGTCGAAGTGTATTTATATGCATATATCAAGTGATCGAATTCAATAAACAAGTAACTGAATACGATTTCAATAACAAGAAAAGAGCAGCAAGGGAAGGAATGGGGATGGGATTTCCTACCAGTGTGCCGCCATCGAGGAGGAGAGGAGAGTCACACAGACTGAAGTACAACTGCTTCTTGGTAGAGAAGACGACAGGAGATACAGATCTAGAAATGATTTGCCGATAATCTGAGGGCAGAAATTTCTCCCAAACGGAATCCGAGTTGGCAGCCGCGTCGAACCCGGATGAGATCGCGGACGAACGGCACGCGTCCCGAGGAGAGGTCATGGACAGAATCTGTGAAATGCATCCTTCCGGCAACACCGAGAAATTGACCATCCTCTTCTCTCTCTCTCTCTCGCTCCCTCCTTACCTTCAGAAATGTTGATTAACAAAACAAACCGCGTCAGGGGTGGGTTATAAACTTATAAATGAGTCGAACGACCAAGCTGGTACTTGAACAAGCATGGTTTGAACATTTCCCTTCCGCCAAATATTTAGCCGAACGGGCCTTAATGGGTTCCGAAAATTATTCGAGCTTAGTTTGTTTACAAGATGAGCCGATGTCAAACAAGCATTGGAGTAGGTGTGGTGGATTAAAAAGTTAGGTGACTCAATTTTTATTTATTTATTTGTTTTGCATTAAATTTTTGTGACTTATTTATTCGCTTCGTCGAAAGAAATTGAAAAAGTAAAAAAGTACTATAATCAAAACTCATACGGAATATTTTTTTTTTGAATAATGACAAGGATAAGTCAAAAAGACAATTTCTTTTACTTTTTTTTTATAAATTTATGAGTTTTAATTTTATACTTTTTCGATTCTTCTTGCCGAGATGAATAAATAAGTCACAAAAATATAACGCAAAGCTACTAATTGCAAATTATTTTGAATAAAGACAAAATAAGTTACTATTTGACTCTTAAAGCCAAATCCACCCTTAATTAAGCCAAACACGAGTTGAATTTCAAGTAGTTTAAATTTTTTTCACATAATAATCCAAACGAGCCAGGTTGTAGCTTGTTTAAGCTTGGTTTGAAATTTCAACGAGTTTTAAAAAAATGTTTAAGCTTGGTTTGTTTATTCTTGAACAAATTTTTAACGAACGAATACGAGCTCAAACTCGACTAGCTTGGCTTGTTTCTCTCTGTTGTGTAAAATGTAGTAGTATTTGAAAAGAAACGAATCCTCTCCGATGCATATTTTAGATTAAAGGAGACAGTTGTCATCTCAACTATCCATTAGTGCCCTCAATTTTAGTTTTATGGTACTAATTTGTATATTCAAGAAAGTATCTTCATGATATCTTTTTCCTTTAAAGGATAATCTTGCAGTGATTTTATTTGTTATGAAGTATGCTATGTGTATAATATCAAAAATTCTAACTTCACGCCCATTTACATAATTACTTATATACCCATACTCACAATAGGAGTAGAGCCCATATACAAGTGCGTAGTGTAATTGGGTGTGTAAGTGGGTGGGGAGGTAAAATGTACGGGCTCCACCCTTATTTTGAGTGAGTGTGAATGTGTAATTAGATGTATAAGTAGAAAGTGATTGGTATAATATTGCACGACGACTTTTTGTAGGGTCATATCTTCATGATATCATTTTCCTTAAAAGAATAATCTTTGAATGATTTTACTATTGTTATGGAGACCAGTCATGTTACTCACACAGTAATTTGACGCAAAACTACTAATTGCAAATTATTTTGAATAAAGACAAAATAAGTTACTATTTAACTCTTAAAGCCAAATCCACCCTTAATTAAGTCAAACACGAGTCGAATTTCAAGTAGTTTAAATTTTTTTCACATAATAATCCAAACGAGCCAGGTTGTAGCTTGTTTAAGCTTGGTTTGAAATTTCAACGAGTTTTAAAAAAATGTTTAAGCTTGGTTTGTTTATTCTTGAACAAATTTTTAACGAACGAATACGAGCTCAAACTCGACTAGCTTGGCTTGTTTCTCTCTGTTGTGTAAAATGTAGTAGTATTTGAAAAGAAACGAATCCTTTCCGATGCATATTTTAGATTAAAGGAGACAGTTGTCATCTCAACTATCCATTAGTGCCCTCAATTTTAGTTTTGTGGTACTAATTTGTATATTCAAGAAAGTATCTTCATGATATCTTTTTCCTTTAAAGGATAATCTTGCAGTGATTTTATTTGTTATGAAGTATGCTATGTGTATAATATCAAAAATTCTAACTTCACGCCCATTTACATAATTACTTATATACCCATACTCACAATAGGAGTAGAGCCCATATACAAGTGCGTAGTGTAATTGGGTGTGTAAGTGGGTGGGGAGGTAAAATGTACAGGCTCCACCCTTATTTTGAATGAGTGTGAATGTGTAATTGGATGTGTAAGTGGAAAGTGATTGGTATAATATTGCACGACGACTTTTTGTAGGTCATATCTTCATGATATCATTTTCCTTAAAAGAATAATCTTTGAATGATTTTACTATTGTTATGGAGACCAGTCATGTTACTCACACAGTAACTGTGCATAGATTGCAGTATAGGGTCCACTTCAGGTTCCACACAAATAATTCGATCTGTTCATTAATTTTAAAATATTTTTCAAGGGTCCCCTCAAAAAATCAACTCAATCCGATACCGATAAGTGTTCAATCTAGTCATCTAATTTTTTATTTAGATTTCAGGATAATGAAAAGATAAATGATTGAATCAAGTACTTATAAGTATCGGATTGAGCTGATTTTTAGCGGGGACTCTTGAAAAAATGTTTTACTTTTAATGAACGGATCGGATCGTTTGTGTGAGCCCCAAAATGGGCCCCATATCACAATCTATCTTTACCTCCTTAAAAACTGTAGTAGTATTTCAATGGTATACGTAATGGCATGCACGATCTATGTACGTGTATACTAATGGTATAGTGCATGTTAATCCGATGATACATAAAGTAAATAAAATAATACTCCATTCGTCCTAATTTATTTGTCTCAATTCTATTTTAATTGGATAAAAAAATTACTTATATTTTTAAATTGGTAATAAATTTTATATCCAATATGGATCTTATTTGATAGATCTCGATTTGTTCTATAATACAATGTTTTCAAAATCACCTAAAACATTATAAATTATAAGATATAATCAATTGAAAAGTGACACGAATTCCCAAAAGTGACAATCAAATTGGGGCGGAGGTAGTACACTCATTGAGGTGCCCTTCTTCGGAGTCATATATCAATCTCCTACAATAACGCGTACTATTCCAAAATTTGCTTTTACAATTGGGGCCTCTTTGGATAGGGTATTGTGAATGGGGACTGTGATATCCCCTTTTAATCTGTGGGTCCAACCTTAAGACCTCGTTTGGGAAGTAAAATGGAGGGGGTATTAGCTAAGCCCGGATTATATTGTATCCCCTAATACCCCCGGAGGGGGATTATTTATGGGAAGGTTTTGGAGTGTTATTACTTAATACCCCCTCTCTCTTCCATTTTAACTACAAAACAACATTATCCACCCATTCTCTCACATCCAAATAAAGTACTCTTTAATCCCCCGTCACATCAATGTGGGCCCACCCTTCTTAAATAATATCTCTTATTATCTTATCCCCCTTCATAATTGATACCCCCAATTCTTATCTCACATCCAAACAGGCCCTTGATGTTAATGAATAGCGGTGATATCATAGTAGTATTTATACTATACTACTCCCTCCGTTCTAATTTAATTGTCACTTTTGGGAGTTCGTACCACTTTTCAATTGATTATATCTTGTAATTTATAATGTTTTAGGTGATTTTGAAAATATTATATTATAGAATAAATCGAGATCTATCAAATAAGATCCATATTGGATATAAAATTCATTACTAATTTAAAAATATAACTAATTTTTCATCCAGTTAGAATAGAACTGAGACAAATAAATTGGAATGGAGGGAATACATAATATGAAGCGAAGTGGTGTTATCATATAATATCTAAATCCATATATGTATATCTACTATACTTTATTGCATGGGTGTTTCAGTAAACAGAGCTCTTAGAGCATCCATAGTGGAATAATCAAAACCATAAGGTTGCTAAAGTTAGCAATGTTCTATAAAAAAAAGTGCTCATAGTGACATAATAAACTTAACAACTTTTTAGCAACTCATCAAATTTTGTCTTTTGGATAGTCAAAACTAACAACCTTTTGCTAATAACCACAACCTTCTCTCTCTCTCTCTCTCTCTCTCTCTCTCTCCAATGTTTCTAAGAAAAACATTTTTAAAATGAGTTTTTTTTTGTAAAAACAGTTAAATTGTTTTTTATTAAAAACTGGAGTATTTTTTTTAACACTATCTGTTTTTTTCAAAAACTGTATTTTTTTTTCAAAAATTGTTTTTTCAAAATAAAAGTTTTCAAAAAATTAATTTTTATTTCTAATAACCTGTTTTTATTGGTTTGAAAACTATTTTAAAAAATTTGTTTTATATAGTGACAAATTTTAAATTTTTACAAGATGAAAAGGTGATGTGAATTTTTTTAATTATTCAATGTTGATTATGCCACTGAGGACATCTACATTACTAACCTTAGCAACTCCTTAAATAGATAATCAAAAGGTGATATGATAACTTTTAATAATTGTCACGCTTTCGATTTTCAACATAAATATAAGAGATTTTCACCATAAAACCTCTTAATAATCCGTATAATACCCCAAAAGAATTTAACATTCCCATTTCCTTAATAACACTTCAACATCCAAATGTTTACAAAATGTATATCTTTGGCTCCATGGCCCAAATCAACATAAATCCTGAATATCAAACCAGAGTTAAAAAGTTACAATATTCTTTAATTCAAAAGATTTGCAAATAGAGTTACCAACACATCTTCTAAAAATAAATTACAAAAAAGACTTAATAACTCCTCATTGTTAGTTTTAAAAAACATATCCACGCCCAAGCACTCCAGGCATGCAACTACGGCCCTGGGTTAGCACCTGAAAGATAATGTAAGGTTTGAGGTACACTAACACAGTAGAAAGCTCTAATCTAACAATGTATGCATATGAGATGTAAGAACGGTCATAAGAGGAACAATGGCAATTGACACCAATGAAAAGAGGCAGCAATAGTAATCCAATTCTGATATTTCATTTTCAAAACCGATCATGTGTTTCAACGTATAACCTTTGAAAGCACCATATGTCAAAACGTGTGTCGTACATGTGTCATGAGCCGAAACTCTTACTGGGCCAATTAAAGGACCCCAATGTCCTTTGCCAGGCTCTTTACCCATTCGGCATGTCTTGAGTATCAAATACGAGCATATAGCTCATGTCCGGCCAATTAAAGGACCCCGATGTCCTCTGTCAGACTCTTTACCCATTTGGGATGTCATGATATGTTCTTATTGTGTTCGTAAGTTTCAAAATCCTTTTTCCAACAAGTCCGCACCATTCAAATCCAACTTTGGTTTATAAAACGATTTTCGTAAAATCATGTTCAAATGAGCATTAAGGCCAATGATACGTTCAACGAAATCATTTGGTACGAGTAATCAAGTTAAGGGATCATTCGGGAAGTAGTAGATTAGGTTGGAAGTGATTGAGAACCAAAACGATGAAGTACAAAGCAAAACGGCAAAAGCTAGAGATAAGCAACAGGTATCGATACCATTTGATCTAGAGACATTCCAAAAGCAAGGGTATCGATAATAAAGCCTGAAGGTATCGATAACGAGTGAATTTCTAGCTTTTGGAATACAGAGGTATCGATAACAATACAAAGGGTATCGATAACCATGGGTTTTCTGGGCGTTGGAACACAGTGTTATCGATAACAAGGAAAATATTATCGATAACAATGGCCTTCGACCAGATTTTTAACAGATTCTCATGGGTTTCTCAGCAGCAACAACATCAACAGCAACAGCAACAGCAACGATCACAAACAAGAATCAAGCTACAAGAAACAAGTCATAGATATATATTGAATTTTAGAACTCCCCACCTCAAGATTGAAGAACGATTTTAAGGAATTCTCCAAGCCCTAGCCTCAAATCTCGGAACCGAACAGGATACGCTTCTTTCGAGCTTAAACCAACGAGAAGCAAGCTCCAATACGCGAAGGAATGAAATTTTGAAGGTGGGTTTAAGTGGGTTTTGCGTTGTTTGGGTGAAATTTTTGTGAGAGCCGAGAGAGGGAGAGAGGAACGGGAGAGTGGGAGGAGAAAAGAAAAGTGAAAGTTACTCCCGATACACCATACACACATATGATATATACACACTATGCACACATAACACATTTACCCTTCAAGTATACCATTTTAACACATTAACCCTAAATCTCATCATTTTAAACCAAATTTCTCATTTTATTCCTTTAAATCATTTAAATCAATTATACGAATTTTACAGGTCTTTACACCCTACCATCCTTAAAGAAATTTTGTCTTCAAAATTTAGATAACCATGTCGTACTAACACATGCATAATGAATGCATATAAATATCATGATCCTCGACATTATGCAACAAGTCAAATTACATGGAGTTTTAATATCTAAACACTCACATTGACTCATTCCGAAAATAGATGTGAATACGTCTATCTAATCTCGTCTTCTCGTTCCCAAGTCGACTCCTCGCTACCCTGACTTTTCCACAATACTCGCACTAGTGATATCGTCTTACCCCTCAACACTTGATCACGCGTATCCAGGATACGTATCGGTTCTTCCCCATATGATGCGTTGGCTTCCAGTTCAAGTTCGGACCATTCTAACACATGAGATGGATCAGGTTCATACTTCCTCAACATGGATACGTGAAACACATCGTGCACATTCGATAATCTTGGTGACAAAGCCAAGCGGTACGCAACCTCCCTGATTTTCTCAATAATGTCAAACGGACCGATATAACGCAGTGAAAGCTTTCCCTTCTTCCAAAAATGTGACAAGCCTTGACGTGGCGATACTTTAAGAAACGCATGATCTCCCACTTTGAATGATAATGGACGACGACGACGATGGTCGGCATAACCCTTTTGTCGACTTTGAGGGGTTAGCAACCTTTGGCGAATCACTTTGACTTGTTCGGTTGTTCTCTCTAGAGCCTCTAAAAGTCATTGGCGAATTGTTCTCATACTCTTGGTAGTTTCTCTGATCATATCCGGCCCCACTAACGTAGCCTCTCCCAATTCGATCCAACACATGGGTGATCAACATGGTCTCCCATACAAGGCTTCATACGGTGCCATCTCGATACTCAATTGATAGCTATTGTTGTATACGAATTCCACCAACAGCAAATGGTCTTCCCAACTGCCCCGAAAATTCATAACACAAGCTTGAAGCATATCTTCCAAAATCTGAATTGTTCGGTTGGACTGACCATCGGTTTGTGGGTGAAAGGCAGTGCTAAACAAAAGGTTCATGCCCAAAGCGGCCTGCAAACTTTGCCAAAAACGTGCAGTAAGTCTCGGATCTCAATCGGATACAATAGATACGAAAATCTCATGAAGTCGAATAATCTCCCGAATATACAAACGACCCAGCCTTTCCACAGAATCGGTAACATGGATAGGTAGAAAGTGAGTGGTCTTGGTAAACCGGTCCACGATAACCCAAATGGCATCATGTACCCTCGGCGATTTCAGTAAACCCGTAACAAAATCCATCATCACATTTTCCCATTTCCACTCGGCTACCGGTAACAGTTGTAGTTCTCCTGCAGGTCGTTGATGTTCAGCTTTTACCTGTTGACACGTAAGACATTTGGACACAAAGATCACAACATCCCTCTTCATTCCCAGCCACCAAAATTGCCTACGCAAATCGTGATTCATCTTTGCTCCTCCCGAATGAACGACTAACGGTGAATGGTGAAACTCTCGTAGGATTTTTTCCCGACACAAAATGGGTAGGAACAATTTCCCTTGATAACGTAAACTCTGGTCGGCGTGAATCATCCACCCATCTCGAGCTTTACCGTTAAGGAATTTGGTACGAAGTTCCTCTGCTTCTTCATCGTGTTGTTGAGCCTCAATTACTCGAGTCAATAAAGCCGATTGCATAGTCAAGTTACATAGCGTGACCCTTTCCTGAACCTCCTCGAAGTGCGAAGCATAATGGCCTAAATCGTTCACCATCCTCCACTCATGTATGGCTAAGCTCGTCAAGTGTATCGATTTTCTGCTCAATGCATCCGCCATGACATTCGCCTTACCCGGGTGATAATGCAACTCAAAATCGTAATCTTCTAAGTGTTTCATCCAACGACGTTGACTCGAGTTAAGTTCTTTTTGGGAAAAGAGATACTTTCGACTTTTATGGTTTGAAAAGACTTCAAATTTCTCACCGTAAAGGTAATGATGCCAACTCTTCAAAGCAAAAACGACTACCACGAGTTTCAAGTCATGAGTTGGATAGTTTCGCTTTAAGTCATGAGTTGGATAGTTTCGCTCGTGAGTCTTTAATTGCCTCGAACCATGCGCTACCACTCACCCCGCTTGCATCAATACGCACCCCAATCCTTCTTTAGACACATCGCAATACACGGAGTAGCTAACTCCACGTTCAGGCATGATCAAAACCGGTGCAGTAGTTAACCTCCTCTTCAATTCTTCAAAAGCCGCCTCACACGAGTCACTCCAAATGAAACGGATCCCTTTACGCGTTAGTCTAGTCATCGGTATCGCTAGACGAGAAAAGTCAAGAACAAAACGACGGTAGTACCCGGCCAACCCCAAGAAGCTTCGAATCTCAAACACATTCTTTGGTTGCTGTCAGTTCATTATGAACTTTATCTTTCCCGGATCGACGGATACCCCTCCTTTTGAAACCATATGACCCAAAAACTTAACTTCGGGTAACCAAAACTCGCACTTAGCTTGGCATACAAACGATGTTCCCTCAAGAGTTCTAGAACGATGGCAAGATGAGTTTGGTGTTCCTCTTCCGTGGATGAATAGATAAGAATGTCGTCGACGAATACAACCACAAAGTGATCGAGGTACGCATGGAAGATACGGTTCATGAGGTCCATAAAAGTAGCTGGAGCGTTCGTCAAACCAAATGGCATCACAACGAATTCGTAATGACCATGGCGAGTACGGAAGGCGGTTTTAGGGATATCCTCTCTACGAACTCTCAATTGGTGATAACCGGACCTCAAATCGATTATGGAAAAGCAAGTGGCACATAGAAATTGATCAAATAAGTCATCGATTCTTGGCATGGGATACTTAGTCTTAATGGTCACATGGTTGAGCTTACAATAATCAATACACAATCGAAGTGAACCATCCTTCTTTTGGACAAATACCGGTGCTCCCCACGGTGATGTGCTAGGACAAATCAACCCCAAATTCTCTAACTCCTGTAATTGAACTTTCAGCTCTCTAAGTTCGGTGGGCGCAAACCGATAAGGAGGAATAGATATAGGAGCAGTGCCTGGAAGCAAGTCTATCATAAACTCGATTTCTCTCTCAGGAGGCAAAACCGGGTAACTCTTTAGCAAATATCGGGAAACTCGCGAACTACCAAAGGTAACTCGCCACGTGTAGACACATACTCATCTAGAGTCAGGCTTGCCAACAAAGCATAAATCAATTCTCTTTCCCGAGACCCACACAAATACAGTTCTAACTGTTCTCGGCGCTCCTCATGGAATTCGAAACAAACACCCTCAGGCGGACATTTACGAACACAACGCTTGAAACAATTGATTGTGGCGTGGAACGTAAATAACCAATCCATTCCCAAAATGAGGTTGAACCCCGAAATAGCCAGAACGATAAAGTCAAAAACAAAGCGATGGTCACAGATAACGAGTTCGCAACCCTTACAGATACGACTTAGAGATGACTTTCCCCTTAATGGTGTCTCGACAAACAACGACGAATCAAGATTCTCAGTGTCCAATTCCAATGCACACACATATGATGCAGCACTGAAAGAATGTGATGCTCCAGAATCAAAGAGTACTCTAGCAAAAAAGTTGAACAGAAGAAATATACCCCTTACAACCGATGTCTCTGGAGCTTGAGAAATAGAAGGTGAAGCATTGGTGCTGATGTTGAAAACACGCCCCTAGGTAGCCTAACCCTGCATAAAACCTCCTCCTTGAGCGGAACCTTGGGAAGGTCCGGATGAACTTGCTCCCTGGTCGACCCCAGAACTCTGAACTGATGATGTCTGGGGGAAATGAGGCTACTGTTGCCTCTGTGCACCTCTAAAAGACTGCTGGCCAACACCACGCCCTGCCCCTGGCTGCTGTACCAAACTCGACTCACTACGCGCTCCCGCCCCTTGATGGCAATTCCAAGCAAGATGATCTGTCTTACCGCAATTATAGCATGCTTTAGAAAGCTGAGGGCACTGAGTACGGATGTGCCCAGGTTGATTACACCTATAACATACGATCGGAGGTCTACATGAGGCACCCCTAATTCCCGAAGAAGTAGGCATCTTGAAGTTGGATTGGTTAGATGGTTCCTGAGATGGTTCCCTTTGCCTCTTTCGTCCTTGACTCTCGAAACTACCCGAAGAAGAACTCAAACTTTCCATTGGTTGCCTTGGTTCCCAAGCCCTTGCATTTCGTTGAGCTTCTTTCGGTATTTCGATGCTCCTTGCACACTCCACCACTTTAGAAAACTTCATCTTCGTTGGGCTATCACCATTCTCCTTACTGTGTTATGTAGCCCCTTCTCAAATAGTCGACACTTCCTCTCCTCCGTTGCCACCAACTCCGGAGCAAAACGAGACAAAGACTGAAACTTCTGCACATACTTCGACACGGTCATATTACCCTGCTCCAATTTCTCAAATTGATCCCTTAGATTCTCACGTGAAGTTTTTGAAAAGTATTGATCCTCAAAGAGTGTCTCAAACTCAGCCCATCTCAGATTTTCAATGTCCGATTCATTTGATTGAGCTGCGGTCCTTACCACCCTCCTTGCATCCTTTCTACTCTACAGGACAGATTCCCACCATTCGCCGGCCTCCCCAACTAGCTGACGGCCACGATACCCACTCTGATATTGTCTTCAATGATATTGAGAGCTCTAAAGAGTTTGCGAATCTGAGCTAGCCAATGGTCGGCTACCAATGGATTGCTACTAGTCCCGTCAAACACCGGAGGATTCCTGCGGCTAAACTCCCTCATTGCAACCATAGCTCGATCCTCAATGTTCTCCCTAGGAGCTTGATTTAAAAGGTTTGCAGCTGTAAGTGGTACGACGAGATCCCTAGCGAATTGAGTCTGGTTAGGTGGTATTCCTGCCCCTCGACCGACACGAGCCCCCGGATTCCCACCTGGGTTCTCCCCAAGCTGACTAACCTCGTCCTCATGAGGTATTCCACGGCCACGACCACGGCCTCGACCACCCCGGGTCCCAACACCACCTCGTTTAACACGCATCTTTGGAGGCATCTTACTACAAGATACAAGAGAAGAAAACTATTTACCACAATATTATTACCATGAGGTCAAGCCCCAACTTCCCAACACGGGCTAATAACGACTCTACACCACTCTACGATATTAAGAATGCAATGCTAGGTAGTCATACGAATATTAGTCACACAAGCATTTACAAGTTATGTTTAAAAAAAATGTGACGTTTTGAACCCATGAGACGAAATGCCTCTCCACGGTCTCTAGGTGTTCTAAACCTATGCTTTGATACCAAGTTGTTACGCCCTCAATTTTCAACATAAATATAAGAGATTTTCACACATAAAACCTCTCAATAATCCGTACAATACCCCAAAAGAGTTTAACATTCTCATTTCCTTAATAACACTTCAACATCCAAATGCTTACAAAATATACATCTTTGGCTCCATGGCCCAAATCAACATAAATACTGAATATCAAACCAGAGTTAAAAAGTTACAATATTCTTTAATCCAAAAGATTTACAAATAGAGTTACCAACACATCTTCCAAAAATAAATTATAAAGATGACTTAATAACTCCTCATTGTTAGTTTTCAAAAACATGTCCACGCCCAAGCATTCCAAGCATGCAACTACGGCCCTGGGTTAGTACCTGAAAGATAATGTAAGGTTTAAGCTACACTAGCCTAGTAAAAAGCTCTAATCTAACAATGTATACATATGAGATGTATGAACGGTCATAAGAGGAACAATGCAATTGACACCAATGAAAAAAGGCAGCAATAGTAATCCAATTCCAATCTTTCATTTTCAAAACCGATCAAGTGTTTCAATGTATAACCTTTGAAAGAACCATATGTCAAAACTTGTCTCGCACATGTGTCATGAGCCAAAACTCTTACTGGGCCAATTAAAGGACCCCAATATTCTCTGCCAGGCTCTTTACCCATTTGGGATGTCCTGATATGTTCTCGTTGTGTTCATAAGTTTCAAAATCCTTTTTCCAACAAGTTCGTACCGTTCAAATCCAACTTTGGTTTATAAAACGATTTTTGTAAAATCATGTTCAAATGAGCATTAAGGTCATGGATACATTCAACGAAATCATTTGGTACGAGTAATCAAGTTAAGGGATCGTTCGGGAAGTAGTAGATTGGGTTGGAAGTGATTGAGAACCAAAACGGTGAAGTACGAAGCAAAACAGCAAAAGCTAGAGATAAGCAATAGGTATCGATACCAAGGAAAATGGTATCGATACCATTTGGTCTAGAGACATTCCAGACGCAAGGGTATCGATAACAAAGGCCAAAGGTATTGATAATGAGTGAATTTCTGGCTTTTGGAACACAGAGGTATCGATAACAATACTAAGGGTATCGATAACCATGGGTTTTCTAGGCTTTGGAGCACGGTGTTATCGATAACAAGGAAAATTTTATCAATAACAATGGCCTTCGAGCAGATTTTTAACAGATTCTCATGGGTTTCTCAGTAGCAACAACATCAACAACAATAGCAACAGCCACAAACAAGAATCAAGCCACAAGAAACAAGTCATAGACATATATTGAAAGTTAGAACTCCCTACCTCAAAATTGAAGAACGATTTTAAGAAATTCTCCATGCCCTAGCCTCAAATCTCGGAACCGAACGGGATACGCTTCTTCTGAGCTCAAACCAACGAGAAACAAGCTCCAATACGCGAAGGAATGAAAGTTTGAAGGTGGGTTTAAGTGGGTTTTGAGTTGTTTGGGTGAAATTTTGGTGAGAGTGAGAGAGTGAGAGTTGAGAGAGGGAGAGAGGAACGGGAGAGTGGGAGGAGAAAAGAAAAGGGAAAGTTATTCCCTATACACCATACACACATATGATATATACACACTATGCACACATCACACATTTACCTTTCAAGTATACCATTTTAACATAGTAACCCCAAATCTCATCATTTCAAATCAATTTCCTCATTTTATTTCCTTTAAATCATTTAATTTTATTATACGAATTTTACGGGTCTCTATAATAATCCAATTTTGTTTAGTCCACTGTGGATGCTCTTAGGTGGAAAGTAGCACGATTTAGTTGGCTTGTTATAACAGTTTTAATGTGACACATGTCATTAATTTTTTAATTATTAAGACGATATCTGGGACAACTTGTCGATTACGCGTAGCTAGACTAATCTGAGGACCATAAATCCACCGTCTACTTGCGGAGGGCTCACTTGAAAGAACAAATATATTGCACAAACCTTCGGAAAATGATAATACCAAAATTATTTGTATTTGTGTGTCAAACCTCTAGTGCATAAAGCCTTATGTCTTGCACATGGTATGAAGATTTTATGCACTACAATTTTGGCATAAATAAAAACAGTTTTGGCATTAGCAACACACATATCTTTTTCTAATTCATGCTCAGAAATGTTGCTATATCTCATGTCTAATGTTGTATTTTTATTCTCATCTCTCTCTGCCCAGCCAAATATGTGCATTAATTTATATCAAATATATAGCAATGTATCTTTGTATAGATAATAGTTAATTTTGATAAACAATATGTAGGCATTGATTGTCAAAATTAATGTACAAACAAATACATGTACTATTGCAAAGAAAAGAAAATTTTGGTGTAAAATTCATGTATTTATGCAAACAAATATAAAGTCGTCTCACTTTTTTTTTATTACCCCTGACTTTGAATGAGTGGTGAGATATGCATGAGTTGGGTTGGGCAAGCTAGGAAAATAGGCTCAGTTTGGATGGCTAGGATTTAAGGAGAAATGTGATACCATACTTCCATGATTCTGATGTTTGAAAATGATAACTATATGAATGTGATGCCATACTTTTAAGATTCCCCCGTTTGGGAGAGACGGAAAAAAGATTGCAATTCCCGATGACACATCTGACCAAAAATCACAATATTAGTTTGCGTGGAAATTTGATCCCTTCCTTACCCCATTGAAATCTTAGATTCCTCACTCAATCAGTACAAAAACAAAAAATTGACTTCGATAAATTTTCAAAATAATTGATTCCTATTTCTTGCAAAAGATTTCTGAATTAATCCAAACACCGAAATGAAATTACCTTAGGTATTGTATTTAATTCCTACTAATATATCTTATTCCTACTCTCTAGTAGTCATATTTCTATTTCTACTGAAGATTACAGTCATCCAAACATAGTCATAAGTTTTTTTGCTATATTTGGATGACTGTAGCGACTATGGCAACCTTTCACAAGTCAAAACTTATCTCAAAGAGAAACAGAGTTATGCAATGACTTATCTTTATCTCAAGAGAAATAGACTTCATCACAAATTCTTAACAAAATGAGCATAAATTCATCTTTTACAACAATTAAAACTCTAAAGAGTGATATACTCCTAGTGTGGAAAACACATAGTCCTAGTAATAAAACGCATAGTCCTAACCTATTTGGTATTTCCTGGTTTGGAAAGAATTCTATGGCTTTATACAATATGCAAGGTTTTGGGTAGTCTCAAAGGGTGCTCCATTAGGAGCTTTTTGGAACCCCTTATTAGTAATTTATTTTAATCAACGGGTATCTATACTATTAACGTGGGGAGATTAATAAATATTTAATATCATAGAGCTTGTAATATAATTGAGATAAGGACGAGAGTGCAATTATAATTCTGTAAAAGGGTGAATTATAATTAGTGAAATAAGAAATAGAATCCTGGTGGGATTCGATTTTCTTGTTTACATTGGAAGCCCAGACTTATTCCTCAGGTTTCTATCGTAGCCCTATATATACATGTTATGCTCTTTAGGTCAGATTGATGTTTTTCTATTATTCAGTAAATAGAAGCAGGCTTAGAGAGAGCAAACAGATCACGAAAGAGTCCACACTCAGTTCGTGTTCTAGACGTGGTGGGGAATACGATAGAAGATTGTAAGGTACGATCGAGCAATATTCATGGTTTATAGCAAGACGTGCTAGAACAAGTTCAACCAGCATTTGTGTCGCAGAGAGTTGAGGTAGAACCCTAATTCCGCTTTATAGGATTTTTACAATTTTTGTTGTCTAATCTGTATGCGGCATTACTGGGTCTTGGGGATTCGGTTTCCCAATAGTGGTATCAGAGCAGGCTGTAATCAAATGTATGGATTAAACAGGCCATGTTGTCTGTAGATTATAGAGGGTAGAATGTAGAACTGTGCTAACCCTTGTTTTGCAGCGTTCTTACCCAACTATTATGGTCACATGATTTTTGTTGATTTAATGTGATTGGATCCCACGATAATTTATTTCGTGGTTATTGTTATTTATTGGGTGCCACGATTATTTTTCGTAGTTGTAATAATTAACGTAGCATGTGAACTCCAATGGAAGCATAAGGTCAATGTTTGTATGTTTCTTCGATTGTAATAGCATTCGACGGTTATTCGGAGATCGAAGATGGTAGATACAAAAGATTCAAGTTGTATGGCTTGCAACAGATTTTTTCCAGATTCGTAGGGTTTGATTGCAGGGCTATTTCAACCCAGTAAACGTTGGAATTAAAAAATTTGTTCTTCACAAAAGTTGTAGATAATTGAATTTTGAATCCAACCCAAGTTGAATCATTTCATTTGGAGGTTGGATGAGGAATATATGGCCAAATTACTGAAGGCTGTGCAGTTTACGCGGGAATATGTCAAATCCGAATTTTCTTGCCCAAGCATGGTTGGATTTTGGTTTCCTTGATTGATTCATAATATCTTAGTCTTCCACACAAATATAGCTGAAGGATTTCAAGTTTGGAAGGACTCCTTATTGCTTAAGAATTTCAAGTTTAGAAGGATTCCTCGTTGCTAACCATAATAGCTGGATTTTTTTATCTTGTATTTTCTTATTATTTGTATTTCCATATATTTGCATATGTGATATTTTACCATATTGGGACAACATGGTGATAATTGGCTTTGACCTAGATCACGGTTTTGCAAACTCAAAAATTTTGATAACCCTCACAAATTATTTTTTAAATAACTAAGTGGGAGAGGGAGTTTATTTTTATAAATCCCACGGTCTCCATTACTAGTATGTAGATGATGTAATTAAATTTGTGTGATGCGTTTAGAACCTTCTCCCCGTCGGGCAAAATTATTTATGGGCTCATCGGTACAAACTTCCTTAAAGGACAGGTCTAATTGTTGTGTGAATTACTTCTCCATCTGAGGTAATTCATAACGAAATAATGGGTCATTGGGCTAGGTAATGGTATACACTTAGCTGTAAATAATAATATCCTCACCATCTGAGTCACTATTATTATTTATATGACTGAAGGAATATTGGCTATTTAATTTTGCTGGGCATGGTCTAGTGTCTGGATAGTAAAATTAAAAGGTTGTGCCTATCTACATGAATGATGAAGAGTAGACGACCTTTCCATCGAAGCATGCTCTTCACGGTGTGTAGGGTTGCTAATGCTTTTCTTTTAACATGTGGAAATGGGAACCAATATTAAAATGAAATTCATAGGTTTTATTGCCCTTCATAATTGATTGTTATGTTATTTGATTCTCAGATTCAAAAATGGGCTCTTTCAATCCACTTGCTATTATTCTCAAAGAAAATAAATTTACTGGACAAAACTATGTTGACTGGAAAAGAAACTTGGATATTGTGTTAACTGCTGAGGGACACAAATTTGTTTTGTCTGAGGATTGCCCTCTAAAACCTGATGAGAATGTCACAGAGCAGGAAGCAAAGCCTTATAAGGATTGGGTTAAGGCTGATGAGATGGTGCGGTGTTATATTCTGGCTTCCATGTCGAATATATTGCAACATTAGCATCAGTCTATGGAAATTGCGTACGATATGATGTTGAATCTCAAAGAGATGTTTGGGGATCAAAATCGTGCAGTAAGGCTAGTTGCTATGAAAGAATTGGTCAGTATCACCCATGTTGAAGGGACCCCGATTAGGGATCATGTTCTGAAGATGATAGCTCTTCTTAATGAACTAAAGATCCTTGGAGCTGAAATTGATGGGGAAACCCAAATCGGTTTCGTTCTTAACTCATTGCAGTCTGAGAGTTTTAAGCAGTTTCGCCTGACTTATTCTATGAACAAAATGCATTTATCTTTGGCGGATCTTCTTAAAGAACTCCAAGCAGCTGAGGGTCTTTTGGTTGTGAAGAAACCACCATCAGTGTTAGTGGCAGAGAAGGCTTCTACTTCTAAGCCGAAAGACAAGAAGAAGCAGAATAAGTCTCAGAAAAAGGTTGTGGAGGCAGTTCATGCGCCTCAAGGTGGAGTGAAAAAGCCTATGGGCAAGTGTTTTCACTGCAAGCAGAAAGGACACTAGAAGAAGGAATGTCCGATTTTTCTCAATAAAGTGAACAAACAAGGTAAATCTTTTTCACAAGTTGTTGAATCATGTTTAGCGGTGCTATCTACTAGTACCTGGTGTGTAGATACGGGAGCCACTAATCATGTTTGCAATTCATTGCAGGGGTTCCAGGAAACCAAAAGACTCAGTAATGGAGAGATTTATCTGCATATGGGAAATGCTACGAGAGTGGCAGCAGTTACAGTAAGAAATGTTCTTTTAAATTTTAGTAGTAATAGGAGTTTAATTTTGAGAGATTGTCTTTATGTTCCTACTATTAGAAGAAACTTGCTTTCAGTTTCTAAGTTCATTAAGGATGGATATTTGGTTTATTTTAGTAATTTTGTGGTTATTAAGTTAAATAAACGTTTTGTCTGTTCTGGTTCATTGGTGGATGATCTCTTCATTATTAATCCTATATTTCCTACAGTACAACTGCATGAATCTAATAACACTAATAATTTACCATGTAAGAGAAAAGAGCCTTCTAAATTGAACCAAATGTATCTTTGGCACTTACGCCTTGGTCATATTAATCTGAATAGGATTTCTAGACTGGTTAGAGATGGACCTTTAGGTTCATCGGAAGTTAAGGAACTTCCAGTCTGTAAATCCTGTTTGGAAGGTAAGATGACCAAAATGCATTTTTCATCAAAAGGATATAGAGCCAAAGAGCCGTTAGAATTGGTTCACTCTAATTTGTGTGGGTCTATGAATGTCCAAGCTAGAGGTGGTTTTGAGTACTTTGTCACTTTTATTGACAATTACTCAAGGTATGGATACATTCATTTGATGCGCCGTAAGTCCGAATGCTTTGAGAAATTCAGGGAGTATAGGGCTGAAACGGAAAAGCGTCTGGGTAAATGTCTCAAGACACTACGATCTGATCGTGGTGGGGAATACCTCTTGGGAGAATTTAAGGACTACTTGTTAGCTGAAGGGATTACATCCCAGTTGTCAGCTCCAAGTATGCCACAACAAAATGGGGTAGCAGAGAGAAGGAATACGACTCTTATGGATATGGAAAGATCAATGATGAGTTATTCAGATTTACCAATTTCATTTTGGGAACATGCACTAGAAACAACAACGTATATTCTAAACTTGGTACCATCTAAGTCAGTACCATCTACACCCACAGAACTATGGACTGGGCGTAAACCTAGTCTGCAACATGTTCGGGTTTGGGGTAATCCAACACATGTGCTGAATAGGAACGCAGATAAATTGGAATCGAAGACAGAAGTTTGCTTGTTTGTGGGGTACCCTAGAGGAACGAAAGGTGGACTATTTTATAGTCTTACGGATAAGAAGGTCATTGTTAGCACTAATGCCCGGTTCTTAGAAGAAGACTATGTGATAGATCACAAGCCCAGAAGTAAAATTGTTCTAGAGGAATTGATAGGAGAGAGACCGGCACAAACTTCTTTACCACTAATAGTGCAGGAGGAAATGCCACAATAGACATCTATAGAGGCACCTATTGACACACCGGTACCTCGTCGTAATGGGAGGGTTACTATTCCTCCCAGTCGGTATACGTTGTTGGGAGAGTCTTTTGAAATGATCCCTGATGATCCACATACCAAACCCTGTAACTACAATGAGGCACTTCAAGATAAAGATGTAGAACTTTGGTAAAAGGCTATGAAATCAGAGATGGAGTCTATGTACTCTAATCAGGTTTGGGATCTTGTAGAACCACCTGAAGGGATTAAACCCATTGGATGCAAGTGGATCTACAAGAAGAAGAGAGGGGCGGATGGGAAGGTGCATACCTTTAAAGCTACGCTTGTTGCGAAAGGGTATACTCAGAAAGAAGGGATCGACTATGAGGAAATTTTTTCGCCAGTAGCCATGCTTAAGTCCATTTGGATTCTCTTATCCATTGCAGCTCATCTCGATTATGAGATTTGGCAAATGGATGTCAAGACTGCGTTCCTTAATGGAAATCTGGATGAGTGTATCTATATGGTGCAACCAGATGGATTCATAACAAAATGTCAAGAGCACATGTTGTGCAAGCTCAAGAAGTCTATTTATGGACTTAAGCAAGCATCTAGATCTTGGAACATCCGTTTTGATCAAGCAATCAAGTCTTTTGGTTTTGATCAATGTCCGGATGAGTCATGTGTGTACAAGAAGTGCAACGGAAAAGTTGTGTTTCTAGTACTATATATCGATGATATCCTGCTCATCGGAAACGATGTGGGAGTGTTATCTTCAGTGAAAGTGTGGTTATCTAGCCAATTTGAAATGAAAGACTTGGGAGAAGCCGGTCACATCCTAGGGATTAAGCTTATACGAGATCGCAAGAATAGGATGTTGGGCTTATCACAAGCTACATATATCGATGTCATTCTTGCCTGTTTTAGCATGCAAGATTCCAAGAAAAGGTTCCTCCCTTTTAGACATGGAATCAAACTATCTAAGGATCATTGTCCTAAAACACCTAAAGAGATGGAAAAGATGAAGGCTGTTCCTTATGCCTCGGTAGTAGGAAGACTTATGTATGCTATGTTGTGTACTTGACCTGAAATTTGCTTTGCCATTGGCATGGTTAGCAGATTTCAGTCTAATCCAGGGCAAAAACATTGGACTGCAGTGAAACATATACTCAAATATCTGAAAAGAACTAGAGATCATATGTTGGTGTTCCAGTTAGATAGTCTAGTACCTCATGGGTACACAGACTCAGACTTTATGTCAGATAGGGATTCCAGAAAGTCTACCTCGGGATATGTGTTTACCTTGGGAGGTGGAGCCATAAGTTGGAGGAGTATCAAACAATCTTGCATTGCTGATTCTACCATGGAGGCAAAGTATGTGGCTGCTTCTGAAGCAGCCAAAGAGCCTGTTTGGCTCAAAAACTTTTTGTTGGATCTGGAAGTGGTCTTTTCAGTGCAATCAGCCATTACACTCTATTGTGACAATAGCGGTGCAGTTGCTAATTCGAAGAAGCCAAGGACTCACAAGAAGGGCAAACACATTGAGCGTACGTATCATCTGATTCGAGAGATCGTGCAGAGAGGTGATGTTGCTGTGACCAAGATTGCATCGGCGAACAACTTGGCATATTTTTTTACGAAGAGCTTACCGGCTAAGACTTTTGATAGTCACGTAGAGGAAATGGGAGTGAGATGCATGGCAGTATGGTTTTGAGTCTTGGTGGAAGTTTGTTAGGAGGTTATGTAAAAGTTATGTTTTTATATAATGGATTAATATTTAATTATTAATCATATTTATCCCTTTTTTGATGAGAATCTTTTATGGGCAATATTTGCATGTGTGTCTTTTATTTTACAAAGTAGATGTTCTGGTGTGTAGAGTTCGGCTTACACACAGAAGATCAGATCATCAATTTTTATGAAATATAATATATGGTTCGTACTCTTAAATGGAACTGGACACACCATCGGTAGGACTGTAGTACAATGTTTAGTAGGTCTGTTTTGACTACAGGAAACGGTCTAGTTCTAACTCATTGTGCTAGTACACTTTGTGTGTATTGAACGGTATCGCATTGAGATAATTGTCTTTATACTAACTTTATAAGACAATTGGAACCTCATGGTTATTATGAATGCTTATGCTCTTAATCCAAAAATAATTATTAGAGGTGTATATTTAATGTTATTGACTTTGATTCATTAAAGAGTGAGATCTTTATACGGTCAATAGTCTCGGTGAGTTAGGTCGCAACATTATGTATATGACAACTATTAATTATTAATGGAATCCACGTCCCGATAGGGATTGATGATACCCCTGGAGTACGCTTATAAGTTTCGATTATGTCAAATCTTGCAGGTGGATATTTGTATCCGACATATCGAATAAGTTAAACGGATAATCTCAAGTTAAGATGTTGATTAAGTGGGAGATTGTTAGTAATTTATTTTGATCAACGTGTATCTGTAATCTTAACGTGAGGAGATTAATAAGTATTTAATATCATAGAGCTCGTAATATAATTGAGATAAGGACGGGAGTGCAATTATACTTTTGTAGTGGGGTGAATTATAATTAGTGAAATAAGAAATAGAATTCTGGTGGGATTAGGTTTTCTTATTTACACTGGAAGCCCAGACTTATTACTCCTCAGGTCCCTTTCGTAGCCTTATATATACACGTTATACTATTTAGGTCAGATTGATATTTTTCTATTATTCAGTAAATAGAGGCATGCTTAGAGAGAGCAAACAGATCACGAAAGAATCCACACTCAGTTCATGTTCTAGATGTGGTGGGGAATAAGATAGAAGATCGTAAGGTACGGTCGAGTAGTATTCATGGTTTATAGCAAGACGTGCTATAACAAGTTCAACCAGCGTTCGTGTCGCAGGGAGTTGAGGTAGAACCCTAATTCCGCTTTATAGGGTTTTTATAATTTTTGTTGTCTAATCTGTATGCGTCATTACTGAGTCTTAGGGATTCGGTTTCCTAACACCCGTAACGTAGCCCGTGACATGCTGGGATATTAGGTGAACTCAATGTGGGTTGCCCACTGATTGCACATGAAAAAGAAATAAATAAATCAAATATTAATTCCATGTTAAACTTTTTGGTTATGGCTCTAAAGTCCCCAGCAGAGTCGCCAAAACTTTGGACACCTCCTAAAAGGGGCATCACCACACAAATATGCTCTTTATTTGTTTCCACTTTACATATTGGAATCGTGAATATTCCCATGGCCAGAAACATCTCCACACGATAACAAATCACCGTTGAATAGAGTCGCCACTTAGTTTATTAAAACTAAGAAAACACGTAGAGATTCAAAGTACGGGAGCCAAAAGTACGAAGAAAGGAAAGTGTTAAACATCCATCTTCACCCGGTCGCGAGACCGACCCTGAATCATTCAACAGCATACTAATATTTGCTTTATTTTAATTCTACAAGTAAATTGATTATTAAGCTTATAAACAGTCAAAAAAGTGAGCCAGGACAATAAGGAAATTACATACAACTAAATAAAATAAAAGCAATAAACTGTCCCAGCAGGCAGATTCCTTGGCCAACGAATAGATGTTGCGACCGTGGATCCTACTAGATCGATATACCGGCCTTGGGAACTAAGTCCCGGCCGGTGTTCTTCCTCACACTAGAATAAGAACAGTTAAACAAAAATCAAAGGTTAGCGCTACGAATCAAAACATGTAAATAAAATTGAACCACAGGCCCAGGGCTTCACCACCTTGATCCCTCAGTGCATAATTGCTTTGGATTGAGGATGATTGATTGACTTCCTTCTCGAAACCCTAGGATTAGGGTTTTGTACTTCGGGATTTGATCACTCAAATTGCAACTGCTCACGTGGGTTTAGGGCTTTTGTAGAGAGAATATGAGAGGTGATTTCTGCAAAGTTTAGAGGTATGAGATGGAGGGATTGAATGTATATTTCAGAACCCTAAGGCCTCTTTATATAGGAAATTGGTGACTCACTCTGGTCAATCAAATGGCGTGAATCAATAAGGAAGTTTAGGGCAATTAGAACTCTGTTCAGAATCTCTTTCGTAGCCCGGAAGTAACGCTTCGTGGCTGCTAGGGTTTGAGTTTGGATCAAACGAAGACGGAATGTTTTAGAATTTTGGGCAAAACGATCTGGTGGCCGCCAGATTGAGGAAACAATCTCACAGAGAGAATCAACCACCATATTCCATGGGTGACAAAAGGATTTGAAGGTCGCGAGATCGATCTAGCGGCCAACAGATGTATTTGACTGAAAATTTGTATTTTCATCTGAAAAGGCTTCAGTACAAGAAAAATTGCAATAGGTGACGAATGAAAAGTATACACTTTGACTCAAAAACTGTATTTGGGCGAGGTACGGCTTTGCTCTCTGCCCAAGAGCATTTACAACTGCACCAAACCCATTAAACATCACATCAGCATCATCACTGGTCTGCTCCTGGAAGGCATAAAGAATTCCATCAATCAGCAGCTCCTCCAATCGAGCATCAATGTCAGATGCTCCCAAATTAGCAACCACTTTTTCAATTGTTTCCATAACCATTCGCCAGTACTGTTCACTCTCATCTTTAAGGTCCTCAACTAATCTTCCAACAATATCAGCGACACCAACCTTGTTAGCTATCTCGACAGTGGTTTCGACAGCTAGTTTCTGCAATCCGAAGCCATCCTTCTGACCCAGAAGTTTTTGGAAAAATTGGGAAGGATGTCACTTTGGATGTAATCAGCCTCCACACCTTCGGTACTCACACATTGCTTCACCACCTTTAGCACGATTTTCTTCATCTCTTTATCAGGCGATTGAAACTCACTGAGTAAAATGAACATCACTCCCTTTGTATAGAAGCTGGCATGTTTTGCATCCATTAGAGGAATGATGAAACCGGTTGCCTTAAGGAAGACAGCCAAGACTTTACCTCGGTGGGATCTAGTACCCTTCCACAAAGGCTCCAAAACGTCAAAGCTTTCAATACCATAGGGAGCAGCAGCCAATGACAGAGCTGTAATCGTTCTGACCTTCTGATTTTCATCATTGAGACCATGTTCATTGATTTCCACAAGAGACCTCAACTGCGGAAGAATGGCACAGCCTATCAAAATTGCAATCTGCTGAACAAACCACCTACGACCTTAATTTTCCCAAGTCCTCCTAATTATACTTTTGATATGCTCTCTGTCTCAATTTTCTGCCATGAAAGTTATAGCCTCGCAACCTAAACATAAGCCCATAAATATTAGCCATAACGCTACTGTAGCCCATGCGCTCAGGGGATTACGCCAATGTAAGTGATGCGATTGTTGCTGCTCCTATCAAGTGCAAACGCGTATTATACCAACATTAAGCCAGGAGTGTACAAGGATGAATATGCCAGTAGGGCCAGTAGGGAGTAACAAAACAATCCTTGTAACGGCCCGGATTTTCAACACAATTTTTTTTCGAATAAAAAGATTTATTGGTATCCCAAATTTTATTAACAAATTAATTAATTAGCTTGTAACTATATATCTATAAAATAGATTTAGTATCCATCCCCACAATTTATGGGATTATGCTCTCCTCATCTCTTCGATTTTCTCTCTCTCTCATCCCAAACAACACCACCCCTATTCCCCAATTTTCGGCTGCACACCTATCATTGCTTCCACCACGTACAACACCTCTCCCTCTGTCAATGATAAGGGATAAGAATCCTCCTGCATAGCAAATTAGCAACCCTTTCCAAGTAGTTGTAGATAAAGATAAGAATAGCTTTTCAAATGTATTTCTATCTTGTTACTAGTTATTCATAATCCATAACCTCCTGTAGCCTATTTTCCTCTTTTTTTTTTCATTATACAAATCAACTCCATATATATGTGAAAAAGTTTTTTTCATTATACAAATCAACTCCATATATATGTGAAAAAGTGCTAATTAACTCAAGTCTTGTAGTATTTATACCCTTCATAGCCCGCTCCCCTCATCCCGAAAATAACAACACACCAACACCCACACATTTCAAAAACCAGTAGAGGAGAAGAAAAGGAGAGAGATAGCTTCAAGCATTCATGGAGGTTTAGAGATAGAAAACCGGTGGGTTTCGGTTTCTCGTTAATCCGAGCACCCATTACGACTGCCCACCTTCTAGAATGACCTTGAGCTCTTACGAACAAATCATCAACCACCCGAAGTCAGCGCCGGCGTCCCATTGCTCCGTCGTCTTGTCCAATTTTCCCGAAACCATCCAAAACCGTTACCCGCTTTTTCAGCTTGAACTGAGGTATTATAATCCTTCTCCTACCTCTTCCTAAGTATATTCAGCCCCTAAATGATGATTTTAACGAGTTGGAACAAAAGAAATAGGTTCACAGATCAAAACCCAGTGATCCGAAGTTTTACTCTGTTTTTCAAATGAGCACTGTTCATGAATGTTGAAATCTTAAAAAAATGGTACTGAAATTGCAGTTAGCCCCTCATGCTTACGTTGATTCCAAAATTAACCCTAAGCTATGTTTTGTTTCATGTTTACCCTACTTGTCACACTTTGGTAATTAAAAATAGAGCAAAGTCCACCTTGACCCCCTGTGGTTATCACCACGTGCGGATACCACCCTCATGGTTCAAAACTAAGCACATAACCTACCTATGGTTTTGAAAATGTGCGGATAGACCCCCTGCCGTCATGTTTTCCATCCATATTAACGGAGGTGTATCTTGCACGCCTCTAGAATGTAATCTGAGTCGTTCATAATGTAGTTGGGGCTTGGCCTCCTTGCAATTTTTTCCCTTGTCTTATAGAATGTGGATTTTTATTTTATTTTTTCTGATCGACATGGTTTTTTTTTAATTTCAATGACTATTGCATGTGCTCACATATGAAATTAGAAACTTGGGACTGCGATTTTGGAACTCTTGAATATTGCTATCAAGGCTTCCCACTATTTTAAGACTCGAAATTTTCTTTCATTTTAACTTTTGTCCCTCCCAAATTTAAATCCTAATTCCGCCACTAGAGCCAAGAAAAGAGGTGGTGGCAGTCATAACCCCAATAATTTTTAAAAGACTTATCCACTTATTTGATCCTTACAAAATATGCTCGATTTCAATTTCGTCCTCACAAATTTTTTGGTTTCAATTTTACCCTTCTAGTTTTTAACCGATTTCAATGTTATCCTTTCCATCAAACTTGGACTTTGAGGGTCCCATAATCCACAATCCACATCACCTAATCCGTTAGCCCCTTAAGCATTTTCCATTAAGTTTGACGGAAAGCGTAACATCGAAATCGGTTAAAAACTAGAACAGTAAAATTGAAACCAAAAATTTTATGAAGATGAAATTGAAACCAAATTTATTTTGTAAGGACCAAATAAGTAGATATGCCTTTTAAAAATGGTCTTTATTCTACTTAAAACTTTTCTATTAACTGTCAAACTATATAAGTCTGCCATATTTAGGTAATTCACACTAGAAATCTAATAACACTTCAATATTTGTGGATTTCTAGCTATAAAATGCTGAGGTAGGTAAGAACCACAATAAGGTTATTCCACCTAGGAAGTATATATAAAAAAAAGGGAGTGTGAAATTGTTAACCGTACTCATCAAATTGTTAACTTTGGAGAATGCAAAAATCAATATGGAGTTGATTTTCGCACTCTCCTTGAGAGTTCAGTTAAAGTTTTAGGGAGTGCGAAAATCACTCTTCTAAAAAACTTTTAGAAGGTCTAGCAGAAGCCCTACCCAATTTTTTCGATTTTCTCATAGATTTATTTCCTCCGCCCTTCAAGTTCCCGGTTTATTATCTCTATCAGTAATTTGTGTATCATTTCTTACTTTTCGTTCGCTTACGTCATGATTATTATTATATATTAAATGAACTTCTAATCAACTAGAACTATAAAATCCGGTTACATGGCAGCTCAGCCTATTTTCAGACCGAATAAGGTCGAAAAACCCCCAAAACAAAAAATCTCTCCAACTTTCTCGTTTGATTTTTGCGAGCGACTTTAAAGTATGGGGAAGGCTCGAGAGATCATTCTAAAAACTTTTTAAACTTTATAATCAACTCATAAAGTCTGGGTTTTTCTATTCTGGAACGGGTCGAACAACTTAAAAAGGGCAAAATCTCATACATTTTAAACAGTACTTTAAACGTTCGGCAAACTTCTCAAAACCTACCTAACTATAAACGTGACTGTTGTCCGGCACCGCGATAGCCAGGTTGGGGTACAACGTTGAGAAACATCGAAAAATATATTAGAAGAGTACTCGGTGCTGAAGGATAAGGGTTTCTAAGTGGGACCTCGTGACACCTCCTTTATCTTGGGATTTTTCCGATGTTGAACTGTCGTAGACTCCGGCTTAGCTGTTTGTCGTCCAGGCAGAGTCACAAAACCCAATAATAATAAGATTCAAGCTTCCTCAACGTACAAGGTCGCGATAACCCACTTTTTCTAAAAACCTGAACTACCATCCGAGCTATGTCTGCCTTGATTTCCCTCGTCTCGAGAATACGTAGGTTGATCCCTGCGGGCTCACTTGAAACATTTTGCAACTCTTTCTCATTTTCTTCCAAACCACCCTTAAAACATTCCAAACGTATTTACATATACTACGGCCCGAACTACATCCGACTTGATTCCTCCTCGTCCCGAGGGTGCCAAAATTTGGCACCTTACCACTTTTTGGCGTTCACATAAGCAAATGACTATAGCGATTTTACATCGCCATTGGACTTGCTCTTAGGGACGTAAAGACTTAATTATCTCTACCTTTTTATCATAACATATTTTGACTACAATAACTAACCAATGGCAACTTGGTAAAAAATCAATTCGAAATATTTATTGATCATTATCCTCTTAAACACTACTTTGTTGCAAAATCTATTTGCACATATATGCCTAAGACTCTACTAATTCAAAATCTATTTTAATCACAATCTACAAAATCTACAATTCACAAATCAAAATGCTACTTCAATGCAAAAAGAATTAGACTCCCATATGGGCCCTTAATTTTTGGAATCTGCATTCTGAAGTTCAATCATCTTTGACAAAATGCTTTTCATAATAAGCTCCAAATAGCTAATATTAAAAATACAAAATGAAAAGTGGAGTGACCAAATAGGCCCTTATACTATTATCATAGGCTCGAAACAAATTCTCTAAAAATTCCTTCCAGTCAAAAGTCACGAAGGTTCAATAACTGAATAAAGAGGCGTTTCGGCGGCAAGTATTGTTTAGACTTTGGATTGTAAATTGTAGATGTATGAAATTAAATGTGAATCAACGAAAATGTTTGGATCATACGTGCAGAATAGATTTTGCAAAAAAAAAAAAATACGAGTAAAAGAACAATCAAAATCGAAATCAACAACGGATTTTTGAATTCTCCATTATTCCGTCTACATTTTGGTAAAAAATGTTAGACTTGTCCCACATCGCTCATCTAAGTCACCCAAGCTTGGTTAATAAATTCTAGAGGCTACTCCACCTATAGCCAATTGGTCTTAAGATGGATATAAAGTTTCTACATGATATCAGAGCGGGACCCGTTCTACTCCATATTTTATAAAATTCACAATCCACACCCCAGGATGACAAACCAGCAAAAAAGCTGCACAATGATAGGACCCAAAAGTGGCCACACGTGACAGACCTCAAACGCGGCTGCACGTGAGGGGGGATATTAAGGAAATCAAGTCCCACATTACTTAGGCGTGGAATGGATGATCACTTAATAACATCTGTGACCTCTCCACTCTTTGCTAATTGATTTTAGATTGGAACCCTCCAAAAAATCTAAAAAAAAACATTTCCAAAAGTGGCGGCCAAACAACCCAAATTTATTAACGCAGAATTGAAGATGTAAAACCTTACCAAACACTGTCGTACTTCAATATTCAACTTGAGCACTGAAAAACCATTCTGCCGCTACTGACTTGTTATGGTTAATGGGTCAAAAAGATTTGGCTTCCATAAGCTCTTTTTTCATTAAAAAAAACAAAGAAAGAGGCAAGCCGCCAATTGCCATAGTGTTCATCTTTTTATATATGGTTAGGTTAAGTTAAATCATGTTTTTATTGTTCTAAAGAACAACTGAAAATTGTTCATGTTTTATACGGGAATGGGTCATGTCCAGTTTTTTAATTGTCCAGTCTCGTCCAATTTCTATTTTGTGGGATCCAGAACATCCAATTTTGATCTTGTGAGCCTATAACAATGATCGTGTAGAGACCCGTATTTTTTAGGCTGTATTTTTCTCTTGTAAATGTACGACTTGTCGAGATAGACGATGTGGATTTACGGTACGGCATGTTCGCGAAAGGATATAAGGGTATGAAAAATAGGAGATAATTTCTCCTTGGCCTTCCAATAAATTCCGAGAGGAATGCTATCCTCTTTCTCATTTTCTATCTCTCGCCTCTGTCTCTAACTCTCACATATCTCTCTGCCGGCTCTCCTCCACTCCCACTCATAACCCACTCAAATCAACTTTCAATCTTTCATCCCTGTGCGTATTGTGGTCCGTATCTCGCTGGTTTGAGCTCGGAGGAGGAGTATTCGGTTGATTTCAAAGTTTGGAGAGCTAAGGCTTGCTCAACTTGCATGGGTTTTGCTTCTTGACTTGAGGTAGAGAATTCTACCTTTTTATATGTTATTTGGGTATTTTCGTGTTTATATTGGTTGTTGTCGAGTTTGAATGAAATTCTGCTGTTGTTGTAAGAATCGGCTGGTTTTTCCCGTTTTCCTACCTGTAGAACGTTGTTGCTTTGTCAAAAAATCGATTCCCTACCGGTAAGAACTTTTTCCCTACAGGTAGAACGAGTGAGAAATTCTTCGTAACCAGCTCAAACATATAGCAGCAGCTCAAAAGCTACTCTACGTATTCAACTCCTACCGGTAGGAATTCCTTGCCTAGCGGTAGGTCAAGCACAAATTTGAAATGTTGGCCTTTCTGTTTTCAGTTTCTACTAGTAGAAGCTTTTCATCTACCAGTAGGCCAAGTTCTACCTTGCTCACCTACCGATAAGAGATTGAGTTGCTGCAGTAGGACTTGCTCACCTACCAGTACCCACCGATAGAAGATTGAGTTGCTGCGGTAGGACTTGCTCACCTACCGGTAGGAGATTGAGTTGTTGCAGTATCTTTCAGTTGCTTTCTTGAGTTGCTACAGTATCTTTCAGCTGCTTTCTTATATCTTCCAACTCACATTTTGAAGCCTTTCATCGACTCTAATGAGTTTGTTTACGCATTCTTTAAAGTGTTTTGGAGAGTAATACTCGTTTCTCACTTAGGGTGGTATCCAATGGACATTATTGCAATCCGTTTTCTCTCGACTCGTAGAACTCTTAGATCCCTTTGGTATATGTTTTTACGAACTCCAAGTATAGAAACTAGATGACCGGGTATCGAAGAGTCTAGTCGTGGGTTGATATGTGGCTTGTGAAGGTACGGGGGTGTACTTAGAGGTACGGTGAGGATGTGTGGTATTGTGTTATGTTTAAAGGAAAAATGCACGTATTAATTAATTGGTCGGAGTATTGATATGAATGACGGTTTGGAATGTCTTGAAATGAAATCATTGTGGTGGATTGGTAGAATATTTAGAATACTTGAAGTGAAATCGATGTTGGGAAAGAACTGTTTGAGAGGATATAATAACTTGTGTCCTCACGACTAGTCAAGTCTTTCAATCCTTTCGGTACCCTCCCTATAAGATTCAAGTGTAGAAACCGTTGGAGAGAGTATTGTAGGATTATATATATATATATATATATATATATATATAGCTATGTTTGATGTGAGTAGGTAACCAACAAAAAGGCATGAACATATATAATTGGGGAATTAGGTAATGGTTAATTGAAGTTTCGTGGTACGACCAATAGATTGATGAAGAAGTTGATTATGAAATGATGACGATTATGAAAAGTGTGAGATGTGACCCAAGTGGTCGTTATTGAGGGAATAGACTCGGGGTGACCCTGCGCTCGAGGGAACTAGACCCAAGGTGACCCAAACTATTATTATTATTGAGGGAATAGACTCGGGGTGACCCTGCGCTAGAGGGAACTAGACCCGAGGTGACCCAAACTATCATTATTATTGAGGGAATAGACTCGGGGTGACCCTACGCTCGAGGGAACTAGACCCGAGGTGACCCTAGTGACTATTGTTGGGAAACACCAGGTTAAAAGAAAGGAAAGGTTTTACAATAAAGGGATTTGATGAAGATAAATGTGGACACGAGAAAGATTGTAGTACCATTCGAAGAATAATAAGGTGTTTTTGAATTGATTATAGACAAATGTGGAACGACATGAGTTTACTAATGTATTTAGTTAAAGAAGCAAATGGCTAGTGACAATTATGTGTAGTCTAGGACCCTTAGACCATAGCTTGCAATTTGTTGGTAGTCACTAGTGCATTGGGCGTATCCGTCAATATTCATTCATTCTCGGTGTATGATTCATCAAATTTCATATAGTTTGAACGTAGAATTCTCTACTAGGCTAGTATAGCTCAACACAATCTTTCTTTTCAGGTTCAGATGCCGGACAATAGATTGCATGCTTTGTGTGCTTGACAGTGAAAGACTTTTGGAAGCTGACGTCACTAGTTATTTCGTCATCCTTGTGAAGATCTCATTTTGTTAAAGATGGTCTAGTAACTAATTACTCCTGAATTTTCTTTTGACTAAAGTTGTAATTATCTAAACTTAAGGACTTATTTGTAAATTAAGCAGGTGGGAAACTCCCTTGGGTAACGTATATGATATGCGAGACTCTTTTATTGAAATGTATTGTTTAATTATGTTGAAAATCGAGGGTGTGACAGATCGGATCCGTTCATTTTATGGAGTTCATCGAGACCTTCCTCTTCATAAAGAATTATGTTCTTCGGTTACCAATGGACGCCTGATCGGAACACATTTTTCTTTGAATACACAGAACTTATCACACTGGATCAGACCTATTTGTTCAAAGGTAAAAATATTGTTATTTCTAAGGACACCCCTTCAACTATTTACGTTTTGTCAACATGACCCTCTTGTGTTTAAAACTCATCAACCTCACCCCCCATCTATCAAAACTCATCAACTTCACCCCCTCCCCTCATTTTCGTTAAAAACTTGGATGGAAACACATAAAAAGACTAAGTTACCCTTTCAAAAATGCTACAATGACAATATACAACACCATTACAACATGGTCCCAGGTCATCAATGGGCCCTATCTTTTCACCCGGCATAAAAAAAATGAGCAAAACAAAGAAAATCCCCAAATTCAAAACTCCTTCCTCCTTCTTCTGGTTCGAGTTCGGAGAGAGAGAGAGAGAGAGAGAGAGAGAGAGAGAGAGAGAGGAGGAGGAGGAGGAGGAGGAGGAGAAGGAGGAGGAAGAGGAGGAGGACAGATCCATTACCGCCGCCACTGCCGACCCCCATCACCACCTCCGGCAACCACCTCCACCGAAGCTCGTTCAAATCAATATTGGGGCAAAAAATTGTAGAAACGTAGACCATAGAAAAGCATCCCCTGTTTTCTAACCCTTGCAAAAGTTGAAGCTCTTTTTCAATTTGTCCATTGTTCTGATTCTTTATTGGGCCAAAACAAATTTACTTGTTAACTTTGTCATTATCCAGCATTCTTGCAAGTCTCCCAAATAAAAAACCAGCAAAAACACACAGACCACAAGACTACACAATCAACTCATCTAGAAACAAAAAATCCCCAATTTCGTAGTAAATCACAAACCCTAATTTTTTGGGGGTCCCCAAATTTTCGAACCCTAAGATGGAGAATCGAAGGCTCATCGATGAGAGAGCAAGAGAGAGACCTTGGTCCAAGTTCGAGCTCGTCGTCGGTGTCGGTGCAGTGGTGGTTGTTGTGAGAGGCCCAGGAGAGGTTGCCGACTCACCAAAGTGGAGAAGGCAATGGTGGTGGTGGGGATGGTGGCTGGGTTGGTTCTCTCCCTCGCTCTCTCTTTGCTCTGGAACGTATGGAATGAACAGAGGTTTCAAACATTTTTTGTTTTTGATTTTTCGCTTTTTTTTTTTGGCTGGGTTAAATGTTTGGGCTTTGATTTTTCCGGGGAGGGAATTTTGGTTTTTCTGGTTTTGAAGGAGAGGGTTGGGGAGAAGAAGATGAGAGAGAGAGAGAGAGAGAGAGAGCGAGCGCAGTAGGGTTGAGGGAATGGCAATTTAGGCTTCAAAATGTTGTCCAAATTAATGGTTTTCGCTAATATTTCTTAACAGAATTGGACGGAAGGGGTGAAGTTGATGAGTTTTGACAGATAAAGGGGTGAGGTTGATGAGTTTTAAACATGAGGGGGTCATGTTGACAAAACGTAATAGTTGAAGAGGTGTCCTTGAAAATAACCCTATTCGTTTTTATCTAACAATCAATGCCAAGCATCAGTGGCATCGTGCCTCAAACCCTCCATACACCTTTTAATGTCTTCACCATGACTGAATCATCGGACTCTTCTCATTATTTTCAATCCTACATCTACAAGTACAGAATTCTCTAGATTCTATTTCATCCACCCCCATCCTTTTTATTTCAGCCATGTGAGAATTGCTTTTTTTTTTTTAACAGCAAAAAAAATTTCATGAATCTTGAATTTGTTACAAGACTAATAGGAACAAGGAAACAACGTCATGTTCAGAAGTATAATCAGTCAAATCCGAAACCTAGACCTACAATTGGAAAGAAGCCAATTCGTCAAGACATCCAAATGGGACGAACCTCACCTAAAGGCCGAAACCCAAACATCTTAAATGGGTCTAACAAACCCTGACAAATAAAATTAAGCACAAGGAGGCCTACAACGTCCAAATCAAACACTAACGCTCAACAATGGGCCAAACCCAGCCCAAGAGGAACCAAACCTAGCCCAAACCCCCAACCTAACCCTAACCCTAACCAAATCACAGCCACCACACACCACAGCCCAAACAGCCTGCCGACCTCCAAAACCCAGGTGAACAACCACCGCCAAAAAACCCGAAACTGGCCGCAATCAAGACCACCAGATGCCGAGGCCGATGACCCGCACCGTCGCCCACCAACACGGTTGGAAACCCGCAGCACGCCACCAACCCGGAGTCACCCCAAGAAGCAAAGAGCATCACTGAAAATAGCAAGCCCAGATCGAAACAACCATGTGAGAATTGTTGTTGTCGCTCAAATAAATAGATCAAAGTTAAACATATACTTTTACTACACGAGGCTAGAATAATCTCAATGTACAAATATACTTATATTGGAAAGCTAAAACTCTGTGTGGTATAAGAAGTTTACACATAGATGATAGTCAATTATGTTAACCTCTCGAACCAAAATCCTAGCTCTGTCACTGCAATTAAACAAGCTCATAAACATTGTGTGGGCCTACGGGATCTCTAATCCAATCTGGGAAAAAACTACCCTAATTGAATACTTTTGGCCAGGTGAAGTATGGACTTGGGGCTGTGCCATGAGTTGGGGCACAATAGAGTGTTATGCTTTTAAAATATGAGGGATTTTTGGCTAAGACTTCCTTTGTTCATTTGGTGAGGGAATGAACGCTACAAGTTTTTCTGAATGCCAGGTCGCTTCTATGACTTAAAAAATACACATCAAGAAAAATACGTATTTTTCATGTGGGTGCTAAAGTTTGACCTATATCAAACTTTTCATAGAAGACAGATTCGATGATCAAAAAAACAAGAACGATTTGGATCTTACAAACAAGCCCTAAATGCCCCCATCGGAAAAACAAAACGTTTGTTGTGTCCCCTACTCCAAGCAAGTCCCCAGGCTAGAAGGTAACTTGCCGGGTCGGTGCTTTGTTTTTTCGGTCAAAGTCGACTCACACAAGGATCCAAGAATTCTTACACCACAAAATGAGTGTATGTGCTAGTGTCTGTGCACGTGTATGTAATGCTAACAAAGTTCTACAAGGATGTATCACTTGCTTTTCGATGTTTTCAGCCTATTACAACAACCAAATTTTCTCCACATGAACTTGTGTCGATAAACATATTTAAAATATCTAAACTATTTATTGCGGTAAATCAGAAAGGCACTTAGAACACACCAGCATGGCCTGTATGTGGCATCCCAATAAAGAAAATACTTTAGTAATTAAGCTGGCCGTAATGGGAATGCCAACTTTAGTATAATAACATGAAGAGTGGGGGAGAGGGGATCAGAGAAAAGGAGAAGAAAAGAGGTTGAGACCGTCATCATGTTAAAATTATGTACATACATCCCTTCAATTTATTTATCTAACTTTCCCTCGCACACACTTTGACCACACCATTGGGATACCTATTATGTCCCCAAACTAGCACATTCACAACACCCATAAATAAGTCCCACATCTAAAACATTTTACAAGTTCATACACATCTAGTAGAATTAGTTGTCGGAGATGCATTGAGTGCATATTGCAGCAAGATCACCATGATGATTGTATTGGCGGCACCTCAATCGCGCCCAAGTTGTAACTCACAGTGGAATTAGTTAATGAGAAACATAGTGAGTGATGCAAGAAAACGTACGAAAAGAAAGACAGATAGACAGACAGACATGATTGTTGGACAGATGGAAAAGAAAGATACTTCATTTATTTCTTGAAGGGATTGACTGTCTTATAGCATATTTCAACTGTCTACAAAATGTAACCATGTATGCAGAAGAGGCTGCAGCTCAAGCAGGAAGTTCTACGAGTGCTACCCAGGCATCTGCAAAAAGAGCAAGCATATGGTCTAGAATTTGCGGGTTTTTGGTAAGAGCAGGGCGAACGATCTGGGAGGCGATTAGAGGTATTGTGGATTCGTTTCTAAAGGGATTCAGTAACCTAGTGAGAACAAAGTTTCTGAAAGCATACGGGATCTCCATCCTAACCTTCTTTGCTGGGCTGGCAAAGCAGTCGTTTGGTTAGATTTTAGCAACACAACAGAATGCATATGAGATTGCGTTGTCGATTATGACGTTATGCAAAGAAAGTGGTAGGGAGATTATGAAGTGAAAACTCATTTCATTTTTCATCCTCCATGTGTATATGTGTGTAATAAATGCGTATAGCTTACGCAGTGCTATTGCTGAATAATGTCACTAGAAGGCTTGTGGTGTCTTCTATTGAGGCTTGTTCTTCCTATGGTTTTATTTAGGTATATAAAGCTTTTCATGCTTTGTATTTGGAGAGATGCGTTTGGTTAACCTTTCAAGTCAAATTGGCATTGTTGGTTTCACTTTAGGGATGATCATTTTAACCGAAAAACCGAACCAATCGACCGAACCGAAAACTTTTTGCCTAATTCGGTCGGTTTTATTTTTTCCTCTGTTCGGTTTTAATTTTTTGAAAACCGAATGAGTCGGTTCGGTTTCGGTTTCTTTGAAAAATTAACCGAATCAAACCGAACCGATAATATTAAAGGATTATACTTTTAATCCTAGCCGTTGGATGTATCATATATATAGACCCTAAAATCCTTAATACATCTGGTAATCCACTTTTTTCCCATCGCTGACCTCTCACTAACTACTCCTCGCTGAAGATGAAACCCTAAAATCTCTCTCCCTCAACTCGACACAGCCATCCGCTCATCCAGCCATGGCCTGATCTCTCTCTCTCTCTCTCTCTCTCTCTCTCTCTCTCTCTCTCTCTCTCTGCTCACGAAGGAGAGCCGATCATCCGTTTCTCTCCTCATACAAAGAACAGATCAAAGATACCAAGTTCGAAATTCAAAATACTCGAAAGGTTTCTCAATACACTCTCTCCAATAGGTTTATTTACCATCCCCCTTGTTTTGTATGCGAAATCTGGTTTTTGTATCATAAATTTTTAACGTGTACCCATTTATGTGGTGCATTGGTGCTGCAGAAATGTTGTAGTTGTTCCTGTTAGGTTTCAGAGAGGACTTGGTGGCATTTTTAGTTCTTTTGTTGGGCTCTGTATTGGAGTATTTTGATTCAAATGGGAATGTACTAAATTACTAATGGCGGAACCGTGGAACAAAGATATTTACTGGTGGTGATCTCTAATTTCTGAATTTGTGCTTCTTTTCTTTTTTTACTTAATTTGAAGGGGTAATGGTCTAATGTGACAGTGGGCTTTAGAGTCCTAATATTATGTGGTTTATGACTGAAGTTTGGGCCTTTTTATTATGAAGAGCATAATTTATTTTTTGGGCTTTTTTGGACAAAGGTTTTTGCTTGGGCCCAAAATATGTTTTTGGCCCAGTTAAGTAAAAACCGACCAAACTGACCGAATCAAAACAAACCCAACCGATCGGTTTTTCATAAAAAATAATCTGTGTCGGTTCTTAATATTTGAAAACCGATTTAATCGGTTCGGTTCAAAAAGTACCAAAAAACTGACCGATGTGTGCAACCCCGATGTTTTTGATAGAAATTATTTTTCTTTTTGAAACAAAACCAAAAATATTAATGCAATAAAATCAAAACTCAAAACCTAGAAGTCGATGAAAATATCATTGTGATCAAGGCGAGTGAGGCACTCTATTCTTAAAGAAACATTCCACCCCCGCTCCGGTGCTTACAGTTTTGTATTGGACGTCTATCTTCCAACACTACTTAATCGGAATCCCTCCAAAGCATCACTACAATTGAAGGCCCTGGCAAACCAAACTTGTGTTTGCAGTCCTTCATATGAAAGGACTTCGACTCAATGAAAGCATTAGGAAAGATTAACCACACAAAATGAATGAGGGGCATGATATTTATAAACCAACTGGTGACTCTACGAATGGTCACCAAGGGAAGAGACACCTTTGTTCATAAAAGACCAATCCTTCCACGATGATTAGGTGTCATTCAAAAGACGCATTTCAAATCAAATCAGTTTACATTCATTCACACCCTATTCGGCCCACTACACTAGCATAGAAAACAGGGTTGGAAGCCATGTCGGTGGTGCTGTGATTATCACAGTAGCGTCGAAATGTCACTGAAGCTCTTAAAGAAGAGTAGTTGAAATGTTCTCAGAACAATTTGAGCTGAAGAGTACTTCTCGGACTCATCACTATAGCGAGTGACAATAGATTATTTCTTAGCACTCCAGAAGACCAACAGGGGACCCCGAAAAACACATAAAATGAAACACGCAGCTCTACTACCGAGTAAGGTCAAAAGGCCATCATCCATTGTGCCTTCAAAATCACATAGAAACATCTTAATATCTTATAGCAATATGATGACTCGTATGTGGCAAAGTCAACTAAGTAATGACGAAAGAGTAACGTGATCACTATGCAGGCGTCAAGTACTGAAAAGAAACAACAAACTGACAGCACTCAGTCGCATCAGAGCCTAAAGCAGCAACATCAGAAGTGAACTGATCAGGTGTGCCACAGAGCTATGGACTCGAGTAGTGCTCGAGTTGCAAATGGAACAGATGAAGGTCAGGGACCATGTAAGAAACAGTAGAAATGAAAGGCTAGACAGGGGCTGGTGCAAACCTGCCAAAACAAAAAATCGAATGAACGGGATAACAAGAAGTAAACCCAACCCATAGAGAAGCATACAAAAGAAGTATAAGGGCCCTAAGAAGCTGATTTTTTAAATGAACAACCACTACGTGGATGGCTAAGCTTGCAGTCCTACTTCAAAATGAAGATAAAGATGAGTTACTAAACAATTGTCTACGTGGGATTATTGTGAATCCAGATGTATCATGAATCCATGATGAGACACCTGCAAGTGGTAATCTCAAGAAACTTTGCCTAGTAGGACCCGACATGAAAATGTGTTACCGATGAAATTCTCATTCGGATTCTTTATACTTAACTTGTTTGCACACACTTACGGAAGAAAATAAAAAAGAACTGATTTTTCATTCCTCTGCAGTGAATGAGGCCGGAAAAGAAATAAAATCACAAATAAGGTTCATGAAAAATCAAACAGGATACCTACATATTAGACCAACATAGGGGATAAAATTGTGCATCTCAAATAGCCTGTGACAGAAAAATACCTGCCTTGCTTCTAAGTTCTAACTTATGACAAATGATATGCCACTAGTGTGGAGAAAACATGATTAATTGGGAAATCACCACCATTTCCAGTATGCATTATTCAACGCTATAGTTTGCTTTGTTTTTCGAAAGGGATTCATAAACGCAATACACAAGAAGATTCCATCTGGAAAGAGGAGACCATTGCATCCAAGACACAAGAAGAGAAGAAAATCAGTGCGCTGAGAAAAGATAGGAGCCAAACAAGATGAACCCTTTCTGGTCATGGTAGAACCCCCTACCTGTAGGTGTCTGATAAATTGGGGTTAAATTATCAGAGGATGTTTAATTCCTCTTTTCTTGGTTCCATATCCGATGTACCTAAGAAAAACCCTCTTCAAGACTATAAGATACCAACATTTGCATTGACTTAACACAGCTTGTATCCTTTTGTGTTGGTAGATGGAAAGAACATAAAAAGTTTTCGTGCAATTTTTGTCTACTACTTTAATTTTTTTAGTCAACTTCAGAAAATATTGCAGTGCCATTTGAACAGCCTAATGACAATAACAAATAAAAAAATGCAACTCGTGTGAGTACCATACTTTTTCTTGAAATTGGCCAATTGCAGTATCCAACTTAAGCATGAAAAGAGTAACTACACTTTAAGATGTAACATCTTTTTGTAAATAACATTCTTACAAATAATAAGAGCAAGGCATACAGATTCTTCTTTGGCTTCATTTTTCAATCACTTAGTCACAAGCATGAACATGTAAGGAATTACTACATAAAAGACATTTAAAGCCAAGAAAAAATTGATAAGCACTTCAGCAAATCTATTTCTTCAAAAAAATATTCTTCTCTAGTTACAAAACAATCAAGGCTCAGACAACAACAGGCTTCGAAAACATTCTTTAACCAGACGGAATAATGAATAAATGTTGAAAGAAATTTTAGATTTCGAGATCCAAAGTAAGAGCTTACGGTATAATTTTACCTGTCTTTGCTTTATGTTATTGGTGTTCCCTCTGAATCACATTCCGGCGTTAGGTGAGACTAGGCTCTCAACATAGATATGAGCTTCAAGCCAAGCAAGCAAATTGTGAATCACAATATTCTTAAACGTAGCATCTCTGGGATTGCACAAAATTAATCGTGGCCCAAGCTGCAGTAAAACTTCACCATTCCTTGAAAGATACAATAGCGTGGAGTCTTCATAATCCCATAGATTTGTAATATGTGGTATTGAAAACAACTTACTCCATGACTCTGTCTGCCCATACTCCGTCATCACCCATATATCAGAGCGAGTACCAGGGAAGATACATAGCACACTAAGGCATCCTCTTAAAATTTCCAATGTTGAATCAAACCTACCCTCACCAAAATTAGGCAGCACAACCTTCCCGTACACCTCATTCACCAAATCAAGAGAAACAATGTCCCAAGAGTAACTTGAACCTTGAACCCCACTAGCAGACCAATGGAGCGACCCGCTCGCATATCTCCCCGAATCATTCAACGGAATACCATGACAGAAGTCTCCAATCCTCCTCCATGTATCGGTCCTTAACGAGTAAACCTTAACCTCGGTTTCGCATGAACCTCCGCTACGAAGAACACAGAAGATCACTACCACTTTGTAGTCATCATTACACAAATCATAACCAAACCCATATATAATAAAGCATCCGTAACGCATCCGAACACCCGAGTCCGGCAACCTATTGGATTTCCTAGTAGTTGGGTTCCACAGGAATACGCCATCTTCTTCTATAGCAATACACACCAACCCATTACAAGAACCAACAATCCAGACCGAATTATGAGGGGCTCTCAATGGATAATCAAGATCTACAGCCGTATCGGATTGGTCATTCAATATAGAACCAAGGGAACATGACTTGAGATCGAAATGGGGACGAACACAGCTCAAAACAAGTCTCCTGTGGGTATAATCATCGCTTTTGTATGCTAAACTGAGATGGGATTTCACGAAATGGGGATTTGAGATTAGAGAAAGCCATGATTTGCAAACTGACCTGAATTGCAGCAGAGACTTGACGGGCAGCCTCGTGAGTATCCCGGCGATGATTTCGTGCGGAAGGTCAGGAAGTCGGTCCGAAGCTTGTTGGGTTGGGATGGGGGATTGGTGGGTTTTATTGGTCCTTTTGGATTCTTGATGTGTCGGGTCCCTTTCGATCTCCATGGATGGTGTTCCCAGGTGAATTATTGGGTTAAGGAGGGCAACCCAGAACAGAATCGTGATCAGACGATCGAGGAAAAATAGAGTTATGCCAGACAATGGTACATTACTCTCTCCGACATTTTCATCATTGAGCAATGCTAGACACCCGAAAAATATACTCCAAAATCACTCCGAACAGATATTTTTTTTTATTGCTAATAAAAATCTATTTGCGATCTTAAATACTTCTAAAATTCTATTCGGGATAACTTCTGGTATATTTTTTTGGATCAGCACTTTTGTTCATTTTGGACAATTCCAAACGAATATGGCAGGTACATAAAAATAATCCAACGTGGATTTCATGGATTGTTTTCATGTACCCTACCAAACCTCAATTCTAAACACAATCCCTTATTTTTGTACTCCTCGTCCGAAATTGCTTGATTTTTTTTAAAAATAGAGCATTTTACATGAAAAAAATTGTATTTGCGGAAAAAAAAACTACGCCGATTTTTCTCTCAACGAGTTCTTTAAATTGGATTAAAAAATTTGGGAAAAAAATCATGTTAATGCATTATTTGTTGTATGCAAAATCATGTTAATGCATTGTTTGTTGTGTGCAAAATGCGCGGTCTCCCAAGAACGGACATGCAATTTAGAATGGGAGAATAAATAGAGAAAATTTTAAAATAGCACCTAAACTTTGGACCCAATATTCCGTAAACACCTGAACTTCACTTTATTTCAATTAGGCACCTGTGCTTTACAAAACCCCCAAATTCAGGCACTTGCCGTTATACTCCATCCATTTTGTTCAAAAAAGTCCTGATGTGGCATCTTTTACCCATTAAAAGGCCTCAATGCACATGGTAGGAATTGGGGAAGATGCACACAAACAAAACCCCACCCTATTCTTCACTTTTTCGAGGCCAGTACATCTGAATTTTCGTTTGAAATTTAGAAAATTGAGAGAGAGAGAGAGAGAGAGAGAGAGAGAGATGAACTCAACACTGAAATTCAGAAGTGGTTTTCGATGGTGGTGGTGGGCCGGCGTCAGTGGGGACTCCAATAGTGGTGGGCTGCGCCGTTTTCTGTGGGGGCTCTGTAGTGGTGATCGGTGGTGGTAGTTCGATGGTGGTGCTCTAGTGGTCGATGGTGGCGCTCTAGTGGTGTTCGATTGGTGGTGGTGGTTCGGTGGTAGTGGTTCCTGTTGGATTTTGGGTGCTCGCTGTGATTAGAGAGAGAGAGAATGTTTGGGAGGATGGAGGAGAGAGAAGTTTTTTTGGTTCAAATTATATCCAAACTTTCATTTTTCGATTGCCATTTTTTTGTTACCATCATAGGGGGAGAAATGGGGTTGCCTCATGGTCCCTTCATTCCATGTAAGATCCAGATTGTGTAGTGAAAAATGACCTAACCTAATTGAATTGAATTAATCGAGTGGAGGTGGGCAGGGGAGATCTCTAGATCGCAGGAGAAGCCATTGTTTGCTCTCTCTCTCTCTCTCTCTCTCTCTCTCTCTCTCTCTATCTAAATGAAGGCTTTGATTCTCTACCACTTATGGAGCTACCCTTGTGTGCCAAAGGGCCACTTAACAGGAGAAAATTGCCACACAAGCGATTTCTGTCAAACAATGGATGGAATATTACAGTAGATGCCTGAATTTGGGGGTTTTGCAAAAAGCACAGGTGCCTAATTGAAATAAAGTGAAATTCAGGTGTTTATGGGACATTGATTCTAAAGTACAGGTGCCATTTTGAAATTTTCTCGAATAAATAATGCAACAGACTTCTAACTATATTTACCTAGAGGGCGCGGCTATTCGCAGCCATGTATTTTCTCCCACAACCCGTTAAAAATTTTCAATTAGACTCGACAGCTAGTTACCGAAATTAAGATACATTTTCAACATCAAATTACCGAAATATAATATTTTTTTCAAAAGCTTTTTACCGAAAATGCCCGAAAATGCATGTTTGGCAATTGTCTACCGAAAGTTGAATATATTTTCGACATGTAGTTACCGAATATAATCTTATTTTCAACAGCTATTTACCGAAATGTTATTTATGATTTTCAACAACCACTTACCGAAATAGAGTGGGCTATGAGAGAAAATACGTGGCTGCGAATAGCCCGGCCCTACCTAGACGATACTCTACTACAGAGAGGCATTCAATTTTTGAATAAAAATAAAATATTTCCTTGCATATCTTTTAAAATTTCTTGACCTATAAACCTTAAAATTGTATTTATTTTTGTACTCTCTCTGTTTTATTTTGTTAGAGCATCTCCAGACTTGACCCAATTTTTTATCCAAATTTGGGTAAGATTCACTCCAATAGCAAAGTGATCTCTTACCCAAATATATTATTTTTTAATGCTTTCAAGAATCAAGGGTATGGACTGATCATCTTGTCGATGAGTTTGCGTTCGTCCTAGGACTTTTTGATGAGCTCTTCGAACTGGCCACAGCCGAGGCACTTTTTGATCATCAACTAGTCCTCTTCCTCCTGGCAAACCTTGGGGCGGTGGCAAGTGAAGCTCTCCACGACCTTCCAGTAACTCTCGTCTTCAAGCACGGCCTCGATCTCTTTTAAGGTTTTGACGTACAGTTTGACTAGCACCTCCCTCGTGTTTGGGACCACCTCTAGCCTGACGATCCTGCGTTGGGGACCACCACTAGCTCAACGATCTCTGTCATCTCCTTCACCTTGGCTAGAGAAAGAGCCGTTGGAAAGGAGAAATAAGCTGTGGACAAATGGGGAGAGGCTTGGTTGTCCTAGATTTGGTCCAAGAAATGGGGAAAATCCAAAAATGAGGAAGAGTTTGGGTAATGATTAGAGATGAGTTTTTGAGGGTTTTGCCCAAATTTTGAATATGGATCATAAAATGGGTCAAGACTGAAGATGCTATTAGCCCCTTATTTCATTTTAGGATGTCCCAAAATATTAGTCTTAGATGAAAAGTCAAAGGAAAAATGTTTAAAATTTCAAACTAACCCTCATAAATGTTTAAAAGTAATTTTAGAAGTGAGAATTTAGAGACAATAATGGAAATTAAAATCAAATTTTTGAGGAGACATGCATTATGAATGTCCCCTTAAAAAGACTAACAAAATGGGACAATCAAAGTAGTTTTTTACTCCGTATCATTTTGAAACGGAGGAAGTACAACTCAATCCAATTTTGTGTTCATTCACCGAACTTTTAAATGCAATTTGAAAAACTTGATAAAATTCAACCCAACTTTGTGCCCATACCGCCTATTCCTACTGGACTGGGGATGGTGTTGTACACATCTGGCACCCACCTCAACTGCGGGAGTTCTCAAGCACCCACCTCAACTAAGGGAGTTCGCAAGATTTTTTTTTTTCGGATTTGATTTGGGAAAGAAAGACTGTATTAATTTCTTTATTTGGATTTGGTTGAGATTTTTATTAGATAACAAGGCCACCCAAACCCACCAAACTCGATTTATAGTAGTACTAGTAAATAATAATTTTACCTCCGATAGGGCCTGTCCTTCTAAGAGTTTTTAAAAAATAAGTGCTTATTTATAATTTTCAAACTTAAAAAAGTATTTACAAAAATATATATTTTTATTTTTTTTTGCATCGTTCAAAAGATCTCATCGAGATCTATCAAACAATATCCATACTGCAGTTTTGTACACCTCCATTGATAACATATTGCAACTCTCCAATGAGTTTGTACAAGATTGGAACTTTTCAGTGTTTTTTTTTTTTTTATACTTTTAGAAACAAAAAGATCAATAATAATCGAAAATGCCGATACGGGCTTTGGGTATGGGGCGGGGCAACCCAATTCCCCAACTGGTAGGGGAAATGGGGAATGCGAGTCAGAACTATTCCCTATCGCAGATCAAAGTGGGAATGGAAATGAATACATGATTAGGACTAGGGACCGGCGGACGTATGGGTGAATCTGCTCCATTGCCATTCCTAACTTCAAACCTACACGTAGATGCAAAATATGATCTGATACAGCTTACGGGTGTTCAGCACAGATTCTAGGGCCTAATTTTGGATTCCAAATTGCTTTTTTGAATAATAAAAGTGTTTGGTAGGAATTCTGATAGTGGATTCTGACATAATAGATTCTCAAAACAAGCATAAGGCGGCACAATCTCAGAAGTAGCTCGAGCGCTGCTTTTGAATTCTGATTCTAGATTATGAAACTTAGATGACTATTCAATCTTCAACCTGGTTTAATTATTTACAAACCTGCCTACACTTATTGAACAACATTACATACTTGTCAACCACTCCACACCATGAAATTTTGATGATCGTTCTAGCCTCAACTTTTCCCCCCATGTAATGGACGCTACATTGCGCAAAGATATGTGTTACGAAGTGCCTTTTCGGTTATTGTGGGGTTCTGGTTGATTAATTAGTGTGGGCTAGGTTGATCCTCTGGTTCGTGCTCAGGGACGAATCTCCACTCTCAGGTGTTCCTGCACAGGTGACACCCACTGCTAGTGCCCCACCGGCCAGAGTCAACCGGGAAGGCGCACTCCGATGGTTAAGACTCTGGAGGAGGTGAAAGCATATGGCAGAGCTTAGAGAAGGAGTTATGGCGTACCTCGTTAAAGTTTTAGCTTTTCCTTTATATAGAATCTCCTGACTTGCTCTCCAAGAAAGTGCGTACTAGGCACGCAAGGTAACCGCTTCGGGTAGTGCGTATTCGACATGCAAGGTAACCGCTTCGAGTGACGTCAATCATCACGTATGGACCTAGCAGTTATGTACACATACACAAACTGCCTTCTCCAAATTACTCGGGTAGCACCAACCGGGTCTGGATCGGGTATACCTAACTCCAACAGTCCAAGTAGGGCGACCTGGTTGCACTAACCCCTCAGTGTGGTTACAGAGCAACCTTGGGACCGAACTCTAAATAATTGCTCAGATGCACCGAGTTGGCCTGGTGACCCATCTGGATAGGAGAATGACTTGTGGTGATGCCCGATCAAGGTTTGTACCGAGCGAACCTAATTATTGTTTGCTCAATGCTAGTTCCTTAGTTACGTTCGCTTGGTTAGTCAACGTGGCTGCACCGAACAAACCCTCCCAAGCCATATGGCTCAGACCAGTTATTCATGCCGCTACAGTTATGTAATCAAAAGTATGCATAATACATATATTTATATTACAGATTCTAATTCTGAGCTTTTCATGATCCAAACTATACAATCTACAATACAGTCTCCATAATCTACCAAAATAATATGTGCTAAACACCCGCTTAATAATAGCCAAAACGTTCAGAAAAAAAAAAAAATGTAACAACGCGTTGCACGTCAGCAAGGTGAATGGTGCCCCAGTTCACAAAGAGAGCTCAATTATGACAAAGCTTAAAAACAACTCCATTAGTTCTCAAGGAAACATCAATATACTTCAGAGCTCCATCACCTTAAGTTCAAGGACCTTGTCAGCCCAGTAGACGTTTTTCAGCAGCTTAGGTGCAGAATTTCACCTTTAGGCCAAGCTTTCTTTTCCCCTCCCCCGCCGACAATAAAAACAGCAACATAACAGAACAACAAATCAGTAAATCACCGAGCAAATTCTGTAAGTTCTTCTCCCTGGTTGAAACCCTCTAAAATATAATTCTCCATCTATCTGCATCTTTATACAAGTCCCGTGAAAATTTTGAATACATACCCACTTAGTATTCTAAGGCGAACAACAGAAAACTGCAAGGTTATTAGTTTGTCTTTTGTTTTCAGGGCGGAGTAATGTAAAGTTTGCCTTTTAGAAATGGAAATCAATGTCAAGGTTGAAAAAGCTTCTTTCGTGAAGTTGGTGCAGCATTGATGCTTCAGAGTATTCATCAGCGTTTGTTGTTCTGTTTGTTTTTGTGGTCTTAGGGTGTGTCTTTCTTCGGAATTCATAGTATTTGTTTTCTTTCTTATCTCATGGAATAAGGGTTGAGCGCCTTCGACATGGTCCTAATACATTTTCCCTGTGTTGCTGACCAAGAATAAAAGGAGACGTATTGGAGCATCAAACCACAAGAAAAAGGTCCTAATTTCACTATAAACTCACAGAAGCTGAAATATCTAGAGAGAGATACAAATGCCTATATAATCTCACTGCATAGGCTTCAATGCTTACGGCCCGTTTGGATGCGGGTAAAGAATTGGGGGTATTAGTTAATATGGGGATAAAATAGTATGTGGTATTAGTTAATAAGGGAGGGCCCACATTGATGTGATGTTTATGGAGGGGGATTAAATAATATATTGTTTGAATGAGGTATTAGATAAGGGGGATTAAATAGTACTTCGTTTGGTTGAAGGATTAATAGGGTGTATAAGGAAGGGTGGAAGATGTAAAAAACTGTCAAATGACCCTTTTGTCCTTATATGGTATAAAATTAGATTAGTCATTAAATTAAATATAAAATTTAATAAATTTAATTACTTTTTGATAATTAAACAATAATAATTCAGTTTACTAATTAACTAATTAATTTAATACGTAAAAAAATTAAAAAGCATTTTTTCAATTTCATTTTTTTAGTAAGGAAATTTTAATACCCTTCTTTAATTTAGATTTTATAATTTAATAAAAAAATATGTATTTTAGTACTCCCTTGTCCCAAATTAATTGTCACTCGTTCCATTTTAACCGGCTAAAAAATGAGTTATATCTTTAAATTGAGACGAAAGGAGTAATTGATTATGAGTTGGAAATATGAGAGCACATTGTCACACATGCACATGATAATTTTTCTTTTATTTTTCCCCTCGTTCTTTATCACTTTCCCAGTTCCAAACTTCCAGGCAACGCTTGAGAGAGAGAGAGAGAGAGAGAGAGAGAGAAAGAACAGGAGAAGAAGACGAAGAGGCAGAGAAGAAATACGACACTCCCTTTCTCCGATTCCGGCTGAACGTCACAGGTTCGATCTCCAATCTGCTGGTGTTCCTCTTGTTATTCTTCTTTTTCTTCCTGTTTTGCTGTCTATTGCAACAGACGAGAACCCAGGAGGGTTCCTGGTTGGGGTTGTGGGAGGGGATTAGGAGGGGTAAAATCGTCCAAGAAGTGGGGGATTGGGGGGATAATTTATGGACACCTCAAACCCTATCCGAAAATAATACCCCTCATTGCCCTCTTCTCCGGTCTTCTGCAAGAAAAGGGATAAACGAAGACCTCTGAGTTTTGGCTTCCCAAACCAGGTCTTAGAGATGGGCCCAGGTCTAAGGGAGGGGTTATAACTTATCCCCCTTCCTTCTCCAGCATCCAAACGACCCCTTAAAGATATGGCTCATGGCAATCTAAAGCACAAAAGAGATTTAAATCCAATCCAGTGCAGTGTCATCATCCTCCTTACAATAATAATGGGTACTGAAGTTATTTTCTGGGAATGAAGAGGACTGCGTCCCAATTGGATGAAAAGTCACAAGGTCAATAGTAAGGAACAAAATGCAGCTTCTCACCATTCAATTTATGTAAAACCAGGTTTGTAAATATGTTTCTGGATGGCGATATAATAGAACTATCCTGCAGATTTGTCATTGACGGCAAGAAAGATTACTGAGCTCACGGATGCAGGCACCTCTAATCAACCAAAACAATGGTACAAATCTCTTTGCGCCTTCATAAAAGAAAGAGAGATGACAGGGAAGGCATTATAGAAACTGGACTAATCGATTCAAGGTAACTAGCGGACATCGTCCATCAAGGAACTGGGAAACAGCCAAGGACAAGGAATAAGGTCACACAGGAGATCGTTGTTCATGCATCCTAGTTCCTACAACCTCTGTTTTAAATCCTAATAAAGTTAACTGGACCCCAACCTCCGATGTCGTATTTCAGCCAAATGAGGTTGGAACTTTGTTACAAGTAAAATAAATGAAGTCAATGTAATGTCTGGTAATAATGAGGATGAATCAAACTACAACCAACACCAATAGCTATGTCGTACCTTGAAATGAGGGTTCCAAAACTTTTAGAGCCTTCGTAGAAGACGTATGGAGAGAGGGTGGTCGATAATCCAGAAAGTAGATGACATCATCCATTGGAACTAGGAAATGGACAAGGAATAAAGGTCACACAAGAGACCATTGCTCCTGCTTCTATGAAAACTTTCAGAAAAAGCTACTTCTAAAACAACTAACTGCGTGGAAACAACAGATGAGGTTGGACTAACATAGGCCAGATAAAGGTTGTGGGTTCTGTCAATAACGAATTTAAGGATGATCAAGGTGGAGTATGATAATTGATAAGAGACTGAAATAAGTTGTAGTTGCTGATCAAAAAGCAACAAAGGATGAAGTGTACATTAACTTCAGTGAAGTCACTCAAAATTACCGAGGGAATATAAAGTAAATTAGGACTCCTACATGCAAAACCTCAGTTTCTCTTCAGGACTACAAGATATAGAGGTAGGATGCAACTTGGATTGACAAAAGTACCAAGGGTTTTTGTGCTATTTTCAACTAGTTTTTCCAACTATTTCCACTTGTAAAAGGGATAAAGTGCTGTCTAAAAAACCCAAGTCCAAGTACCTTAAGAGGAAAAAGGCATGTGGTGAAGTTGAGAAATATTTACCTTATCGAAAAACAAAGGTAAATAGTTCACAGGCCCTTGTCATTTTGGATAATTATATTGCCAAACATTCTTATTCCTTGACAGGGGAAGGAAGATTCCTTGAAAGATAAAGCATCACAATTAAGACATTTAATCCAGAATTAACACCTAACCTCAGTAAGCATTCTCATCAAAAATAGTAGGCATTGACACGTTAGTTCCATACTCTGTGCCATGAATATCAAAATTGAGTATAATGCACATGTATACAAGGGTTACAAAAGAATGCATACAAGTGACCGGTAATGTCGTCGATTCTATAGGTTGTGTACAAAAAAGAAAGTAAGCAATAATGTAGAAAACCTTTTTTTTTTTGGTATATAAATAAAGTAGAAACTTGTACCTATCTCACCTTCTTTCTGGTTATTGGTGCTGCCTCTGAACCACATCGTCAATGTTGGGTGAGATTAGGCTTTCAACATAGGTACTCATGTCGAAACCGCAATCCACGTTATTAACTACAGGATGCCTAAACGAACCCTCCATTGGATTGTACAAAACTATGTGTGGCCCAAATTGCAGTAAAATTTCACCGTTATTTGAAATGGCAAGTGGTGTGGAGTAAAAAACATTCATTGGATTTGTAAGATATGGTATTGTGAACAACTTAGTCCAAGACTCTCTTATACTAACTCCTTCATTACCCATACATCAGTACCATTTCCGTAGAAGTCACAAAGCAAGCAGAGCCATCCAGATAAAACCCACAATGTCAATGTAAAAGGACCATCGCCATAACTAGGTTGAACAACCTCCCCACACATCTCGTGCGCCAAATCAACAGAAACAATAACCTTAGAGGGATTCATAGTAAATGCAAGCCAGTAGAGTGACCCGCTCACGAATTTCCCTGTTCGGCCCAAAGCAATAATGCGAGGACAACCCGCAATCCTCCTCCAAGAGTTGGTCCTTAATGATTGAACCTTTAACTCTTTTTTCCCATGAACCCCCGTCACCAAAAACACAACTTGACGTCACAACTTTGTAGTCATCATTAGACTTATCGTAACCAAACCCGCATACTCTAGAACCTGCAATCGCTTGACTTTCCTAGTAGAGGGGTTCCATAGAAACATATAATCTTCTTGATCATTCCCAAAACAAACCAACCCATAACATGAACCCACAATCCGTACCAGATGATGACGTTGTTCGAATGGGTAATCAAGTTCAACAGCGTGATCAGATTGTTTATACATCAGAGAGGAAAGTGAACATGTCAAACTAAAACTGGGGAGAATAGAGTTCAAAATCAATCCGTGGTGAGTGTAATACTCATCGCTCTTAGATACCATACTAAGGTGGGATTTAACGAATCTTGGATCTGAAATCAAAGAACGCCATGATTTGCAAACCGACCTGAATCGCAGCAGATGCTTAACGGGCAGTCTCGAGAGTACGTCGGCAAGGATTTCAGGAGGAAGATTGGACAAGGAATGTGAATCTTGTTCGGTTGAAATTGGGGTGCTTCGACGGTGGGTCTCCTTCTCGTTCCTTTCGGGTTCCCCATGAGTGGAGTTGCTTCCGATCGCCATTGATTCTTATGTGGACTTGGAGTATGCAAAGGCAAAAGTAAACGGTGACTCAGGTCCACCAGACACCGGACCCTGTGCATCTGCACCGGTTACTCAAATTTCCGCTTAGATTTGAGTAAAAATATTATATGCTCCAACGGACAAACTGAAACTCAAACACAAAATATGAGTAAAATATTCATTAATGATAGAGTCATAAATATAAGGGTGTAAAATTTGCCTTAAAAAATATGAGTAAGGGTAAATAATTTTTATTTAATGTAAAGATGTTTTTGTCAAAATGTACCTAGTGGATTCCAAAATCATTGAAGATGGAAATTTAGAACTTAATGACTATCTTTGTCACAAAATGTCAAGTCTTTTTTGGACTACGTGCCATTTTGTGTTGCTTTTATAAAGTTTTATGTAATTTTGTAAAGTTTGTTTAATAGAATTAATTAAAATCTATGAAATAAGATCTATATTGTATACTTTTAACATTCACATTGAAAAATATAGACAGTTGAAAATAGCACGCTATCCAAAAAGGTATAACATTTTGAGATGGAGGATGCAGTTTCATTGATGTCGTTTGAGATGCTCTAAGGGAACCTTTTTTTTAAATCTAAGCGAGAATTTTTTCATTATGATATTGACATAGATGCAGTTTAATTGATGTATTGATGTGCTAATTGACCAAACAAGCCGAATACAGTATTGGTTTGGCTTAGCTCAACTCCATAATATGCATGTTTAGTCTAGCTTAAGAATTTTTCAAGACTAGTTGTTTAAACCTGGGCTCACATTTAAAATTTTGTGAACGTGATAAACTTGGCTCAGCTCGTAGAATACACAAGCTTAACATCTTCTTTCTTTCTAGTTCAAGGAAATAAAAAGGAGACCCCCAAACATTGCAAAGTCACTACAACCAATTTATTCTCGACAAGAACACCGCCGCCACCACCATCAAAGTTGTTTATGCAACTGTTTCAGTTTGTCAAAGTATAATAGGAATCAGAATAAATCTCACCGTTTTAAGCAACGATGTTCCTGAACCATGTCGCTTCTGAATAGAAATTGGAGGCCATACCATCAAGTATATTCACAGCTCGAAGCCAATAAATGCGCAAATTTAACCGCAAGGAACTGCCATGGCCGCAACAAAGAAGCTTTTTTGATTTAGAAAATCCAAGCAAGATTGCCCAGTATTTGTACTTTTTAAGTATTTCGAAGGCATGTTCCAATTTAACAAAGCAATGCATTCGGCTTGGACTACATACTGGTATCGTCACACCCCATCATAACACGTTCCTCTGTCAAGCCGAATATGTGATGGAATGTTTAAAATTCTATGCGGGCTTAAAAATCACTTCCCTCATAAAAGACAACCATGGCGAACTGTAACTCTCTCTCTCTCTCTCTCTCTCTCTCTCTCTCTCTCTCTCTCACCAACTTTAGGCCGTACCTCAATGCCCTCCACAATAAGTCCAGACTTCCAGTCACTGATCTCTCTCAATCTCATCTCCACTTCACCATCGTCTCCTTTGTCATTCTAAACTTCCCCCAATTCAATCTCCATCCACCCTTCCTCTCTCATTTGAGGGAGCTGTCCATTTTGTCCTCTATCCAAATTTCCCAGCGTCTGCAAGGTTAAGAAAACAGTACTGCTGTTATCGTCTTCATACCCATCTTCTCCTTCCTTTACATATCTAACAGAGGCCTTCACCGGAAGCGACTCAAGCCCATAATGTCTCTTCCGGCCTGTGAATTTGAAAATGAGGTAAGCTGCATAAGTGGTATTTGGAGATAGCATTGCAGTGCTAATCCTGCGCCAAATATTAAGCCAACAAAAACCCACAACCTGGGCCAGCCACCTCTGAGAATCTGCACATACTATGCACATCAGTCTTGAATTCAACCAAGAAATAACAAAAATATTAGCGTCCATTTGCATATATATGAATTTCAATTAGAGGAAATTAATGTCCAATTCTAGCAAAAATAGAAGAAGTTTTGCTACGGGTCACTTCTGAAACAAATGTAGAGGATGGATTAAACCTAGAAGACGTATTTCACTAAGAATCCAAGATCCTTGTCGAACTACAATCAAATGAAGGACTTTAAATCACTCCGATTCATTATTAATCCTTTCAATTTGCTGTCATAAAACTTTGGAACTCAATGTTCCCATCCATATGTTACCCTACTAAATATAAATTTGAGTAGATACTCGCAAATTTATTCCTTTGAAATCCACGTCTATCTGAACAGTCGCTAAGGCTCAATTCGAATGAGAGCAAACTTGAAGGGAACGGAATAGGATTTCAGCGTAGCTGCTAAAGCTGGAATCAATTTCTAAAGTAAATAGGATTCTGATCACCACACCTCCCACCTCCCATTAGGTCTGGCAACAGATTTGATCCAGATTCGACCCAGCACAACTTTAATTTCTGTAATTTACTACCTGAGGTAATCTCTTTCTTGAGTATGGTCTTCATTAGTCTCCACCTCTCTTTTTTATCCCTATAGAGCTAGAGTATGATATTATCATGGGATGGAGGTATACCTGTCAATGAACCGGATTCAGTCTGAATGTGACAAGATCCGAATTTGATATTATTACAAAATCATCCGATTTGATTTCAATTCAAGTCAAATTCAGGTCATCTAAAGATGGTGTTTGCACAAACCAAGTTTGGTGACATACATGAAAATGGATGATAAAAAAAAGACACATGCAAGTGTGTGTGTGTGTGTGTGTGAGAGAGAGAGAGAGAGAGAGAGAGAGACAGAGAGAGAGAGAGAGAGAGAGACCTTGACTCAGGCAACGACATCCACTTCCATAATCGGGGATCCTCTTTCCAAGGAATTGCAAGTTCCCGGGCTGGTAGAGTGTAACACTTCTTCCCGCTTTCTCTGTCTAGTGCAAAATTCTGGAATACAGTGTACGAAGATATAGCATCAGTAGAAGACGCATACCAGATCCTCAAACTGTTGTTGTATATCATAAGACTACGTTTGTTTCACTGTATGATATCTTAATAATGCAAACCACATTTTTCATGTAAATCACTTGCAACAAAAATTCTATTAATATTGTGGCAATCATTTTCGGGAGTTTGGGTCTAGAGAAAAATTCCAATGCGAAAATCCAATCACTCTAGATGGTAATTTGTATAATGACCATATCAAGAACTAAAGCACTCTCCTCTGCATTGAAAAATTCAAATGCGAAAATCCAATCACTCTAGATGGTACGTTGTATAATGACCATATCAAGAACTAAAGCACTCTCCTCTACATTCAATAAATGCCAAACATTAGTACTGAAATGATAGCAGGGATGGAATCATGATTTCTTAAACACGGGGGATAAATTGAACAAGATTTTGAAATTTCAAGGTTTAAAAATCTAACAGCTTATTTGGTTTAGGTTTTGAGAGAAATTTTTTGGGTAGTAAGTGGAGGGAGATAAGAAGAGGAATGAGATAAATAATTAAAGGAAAAACTTATGGGAGAACATGGCGCAGAGAGAGAAATTGGATTTTGGAACCCAAAATGAACACATTTTTAAAGGATTTAAATATCTAAATAACACTCAATACAAAATACAATATCTAAGTGTTCTTAACCAAAAAAAAAAATTAACAAATATGCTATGGTAAAACGAACAGAGCCTTTTTCTTGTAAATAAGCATAGGCCGAAGGAGGCAAATGATTTCCATACAACAAACTGCGGGCATGGCGGAAACTGTTTGGGCTAAAAATATGTTACGGTAAAACGAACAGAGCCTGGGATTGAAAGTATTCATTTGGTGCAAAAATCTCTTTTTTGAACGCATTCAATTCATTTCATATCAAAGCTCGAAGGCAACACAGATTCCATCAAAAGATATAAGAACGAACAAAAACTATCAAGAGTTCGACTGAGGCACCCCCTGCCAAAGCAAGATCGATGAAATCGCCAGATGTGAATCAATTTAGTTCCAGATAGTAGAGAATCCCAAACGGACACCCAGTTCAAACCCGAGAAAGCACATATGAAATATGAACGGCATCTCAGTTATGAAACCAGCACCCACCGGTGAACCCAGCTATAGCCCAATCACGCAACCAAATTGCCAGCACAGCCCAGACTCCCAACGAAGCCCTGATGCCGCTGAAAACTCTGGCCGAACAACCAAACCCTAAACTAAGAAATAATTCACCCACCAAACACCAACCAGATCTAGGGAGACTGGACCGGTACAGACCGGACTGGTGCAAAAATCTCTAATGTTGCCCAATTCCGTTAGGCCTCTGTCATTGCAAAAGCGATATCGAAACCCAGCAGCTAGTGTAAATTTATCTATCATTGAAAGCAATTTCAAAGGGTTTCGCTCTATCCAAAAAGGGTTTCGCTTTATCCAAGGTAACCAATTAAGTATCTTATGTGTGTTTCAAATGTTTACTATCTAAGTTATACATAAAACAAATATATGATCCAACACACGTGAGATATACAACACTATGAGAGTTGTGCTATTAATTTGATCACTATTGTGCTTTTTTAGATAATCAGCTTTTCGGGCCAGCTTGTGGCACTTTTACTTAAAATTCCTAAGGGACAAATCTCACTATCCATTAACACGGCGTTGCATTTAAAGTTGGCCGCGAAGAAGTTGATAGCACCTGAGAGGTTTCGAACCTAAGAACTTAGGATGAAGCAAATCCTGAGATTAAGCTGATCGCTATTATTCTGGTAGAATTCAATGTCCTGTGAGAATATATATCATTTACTATTCGTTTTGTCAAACAACAACAAAAACACATGTAGGCGGGGGTGGTCCAGGGGGTGCGAGGGGAACCCAGGCCTTTGCACAATTCCAATTATACTGGCGTATTATACTACTAATTTCTTTGTTAATTAGAAAAAACTCTATGGAATTGGCCCCTACAAGTTTCTTGAGCAAAATTTTTTTTTTAAATTCCTATGTGTGGGGTAAAAATCCCTAAAATGTATGGTCCTTCCTGCGGTCTAAAACTTGGACGGGAGAAGATTCGATCCCATCATTTACATTAGTTTCTTTTTTTTTTTTTTTTGAACGGATCATTTACAATTGGAGTAGTTCAGTCAAACAAAAACACACACCCTGACGGCATGAATTTTGAAAGAACGATTGCCCATTATAACGCTCTGGGATCTACAGCAGTAACAGAATTAAACTCAACAAAAATTCATAGGGATAGGAATTACATATAACCAGATAAAAATGTGTGTATATGCATATATCAAGCGATCGAATTCATAAAACAAGTAACTGAATACGATTCCAGTAACAAGAAAAGAGCAGCAAGGGAACGAATGGCGTATGGGATTTACTACTAGTTTGCCGCCGTCGAGGAGAAGAGGAGAATCACACAGACTGAATTACAACTGCTTCTTGGTGGAGAAGACCACTGGAGATATATACAGATCTAGAAATGATTTGCCGGTAATCTGAGGGCAGAAATCTCTCCCACACGGAATCCGAATTGGCAGCTGCGCCGAACCCGGATGAGACCGCGGAGGAACGGCACGCGTCTCGAGGAGAGGTCATCGACAGAATCTGTGAAATGCAGCCTTCCGGGAACAACGAGAAAAAATTCTAAAATCAATTTAATGAACTGATAATATTAAATATGTGAATGTGTATTAAATGGTGTAAAAAAATAAACAGAAATACATATTTTTCTTACGTTCTAGTGTTACTGGGCTGACAATAGGAAGGTCGTTTTTTATTTTTAAAGTTGCAACAATGTCCACGTTAATGTACCTGGACTATTGCATGTTTTCACCATGCATCATGATACAGACCGTATGATGCATGTAATGTCTCCGTACGCGTATATAGCCCTTTCCAGTTGTTTTTTTGGCAAGTCTATTTCCAAGTTACTCATGCCTTTTGACGTTTTACTATCTTTTTATTTTTTTGAAAGATTCTCTGTGGTCAAGGGGTGATACTGGCAGTGGCGGATTCAGAAATTTCGTACAAATAGGTCACCATTTGAGTATAAAAATGGCCTTGAGATTTCAGGGCTCAAAGTGAACCTTAAATATGGGATCCTCGATAATTTTCTATTAAAATAATTGAAAAAAATAAAATCACTCAAAGAAAGGTGAACCATGGCTAATATATTGGTTTTGAATCAATATCATGGAGTGGACAATAACAAAAAATAAACTTGCTAAGAATACGGTAAATTTTTTTTTTTTTTATAATTGCACATAATTTGAGTTTCAAAAATGTCCATACTAAGGTATTGTGTGTGTATATATGATTGGAGCAGTAAAAAGAAGCAAAGAAGAGACAGTATGATTGAAGCAGTAAAAAGGCAGCGAAGACAGAGGCAGCATCAAAAAAAAGAGAAGAAATGAAGGAAACAAGTCTTGAATCTCCAACCTCTTGACATATGCTACCTTACCATTAGACCATTGTTCAGATGGTAACATATTTTTTATTATTAACATTCCAAGTGGGGTGGGTCCCTCCTTTGCTCACACTGTATCCGCCCTTGAATACCGGTCTAGGAAAAAAAAATGATTCATAATTTCTTTATTAATTAGATTTGTCAAAAAAATACAGTCTCACATTGCTTTGGAGTGAAATAGGTGATCATTAATAACATTTGGAATCTCTCCACTTGATGCCAATTGATTTTGAGATAGACATAAAGTTTCCATATGATATCAAAGCAGGACCCGTACACCCCACATTTTGAAAAAATTCGTAATCTACACCTCGCAATGACTGTTTACAAATATTTCTACTCAATTGAGGATCGACAGAGTTTATGGTATGCAAACTGGAATGTGGTTATAATAAATTTTTTAGTAGCACCATTATATGATAAACAGATGCAGGGCCATTTACATGCAGATTGGGTAAAAATGGGCATTCGAGAGACCATTGAACTTTCTCAACTTCCGATTGATTTCGATCACCAATTGGTGACGGTCGCTACTTGTTTTTGGTCTACATCTGCCAACGCTATGATTTTACCCTCTGGCTTGTTAGCTCCTACCATTCTTAATGTTGTTCTTTTGACAGGCCTTCCATAGACAGGCCTAGACTATATCCCTTTGGTCGTTTGTTTAGCACAAGGTAAGGTTATGGCCTTGGCCTCTTTTGCTTTGGGATTATTGTATAAAGGATTATACACCTTTGCTGACAAGAAAATAACAGACAAGTGTGGGGGGCTCACTACAAAAAAAGGGAAAAATTCAAAATACCTCCCAAGCTTTACACCCAAATTCAATTAGACTTCCAGCCTTTTAAAAACTTCAATTTTACTCCCAACGTTATATTCCGTTAATCAAAATGCCCCATTCCGTCCGAATTACTAACAGATTCAGTTAAAGGCTCCGTTAAATAATTTCCTGATGAAATTTCGATGATCCAAGCCGTTCAATGTGTTCAAAAAGTGATTTTAAGGGTACTCATGAGAAATCAACCAAAAAAATGACCGAAAAGGGCTTCATTTGAACAGTTTTCTATTGAACTATTCAATAGAAAACTGTTCAGATGAAGCCCTTCCCAGTCATTTTTTTTACCGATTTTTTTGCGGGTACCCTTCAAATCACATTCTAATCACATTGAGCGGTTCGGATCATCGAAATTCGATCGGAAAAGGGAGGTGCAGACCAAAGCAAAATCCGGATGTCCGGACTTGAACAAAATTTGAATCAATTCGCACCTCCCCTTTCCCAATCGAATTTCAATGATTCGTGCCGCTCAATGTGATTTAGACGTGATTTTAAGGGTACCCGGGCAAAATCAACAAAAAAAATGATCGGGAAGGGCTTCATCTGAACAGTTTTCTATTGAATAGTTTAGTAGAAAACTGTTCAGATGAAGCCCTTTTCGGTCATTTTTTTTGTTGATTTCTCACGAGTACCCTTAAAATCACTTTTTGAACACATTGAACGGCTTGGATCATTGAAATTCCATCGGGATATTATTTAACGGAGCCTTTAACGGAATCCGTTAGTAATTCGGACGGAAGAGGGCATTTTGATTAACGGAATATAATGTTGGGAGTAAAATTGAAGTTTTTAAAAGGTTGGGAGTTTAACTGAATTTGGGTGTAAAGGTTGGGGGGTATTTTGAATTTTTCCCACAAAAAAATGTATATTTTCATCACCAAAAGTTAGAACAATCCTTTAAGAATAGGAAAAGATGTTTATATTTTCAAGAAACATGAAAACAAAGACTTTGACTTCAAAAAACTAGATAGACTCTTTGAACAATCTCTTTGAATGACTAAAAAGACACTAAAAATTGTGTGGACAGATACTTAGACTAGAAAATAAATGACATGATTACAAAAAAAAAACTGCCTTATTTTTAGTAGCACCTTTATACTTCTGCATCAAAAAATAATAATAATTTTTTTAACTTTCTTCTTAATTTTTAATTTTTTATCCACCTACTTTTACCAACAGGCAGATCCCCCAACGGGCAAATTTTCCAATTTTACCCAACTTTACACACACACACTCTCTCTCTCTCTCTCTCTCTCTCTCTCTCTCTCTCTGAGACCGAACAAAGACACAATAGATAAAACCCCCTCTTTTCGTCAACTCTCTGATGAGATTTGCGACCAGCATGTTTAAGCTTCAAGCTTCAAGTTTGTTGCCAGCAGATTCTGAGGTTTGGCGCCTTAATGTCATTTCAAAAACCTCTAGGGAGGTTTATGTACTTGTAAAAAACCTCAGGGGAGGTCAGTGAAATTTACCAGAATAAATTTCATCATTTCCTTTTTCAGCATTCTTGCTTCCCGCAGTGGTTTTGCCATCCTTTCTCCCCTCATTTTTCAGGCAACTCGTAAGAATCAGGGCACGGCTATTCGCAGTCCTTTATTTTCTCCTATAACCCATTATATTTCAATAAGTGGTTGTTGAAAATCATAAATAACATTTCGGTAAATAGCTGTTGAAAACAAAATTATATTTCAATAACTACATGTCGAAAATATGTTCAACATTCGGTAAACAACCGCCGAACATGCATTTTCGGTAAATAGCTGTTGAAAAAATATTATATTTCAGTAATTGAGTGCTGAAAATGTATCTCAATTTCGGTAACTAACTGTCAAGTATAATTGAAAATTTTTAATGGGTTATGGGAGAAAATAAAGGGTTGCGAATAGCCGTGCCCTGCTTCTAATGCAGAAACTGCCAGCTTGAACGTAAAATAAGTACTTATTTTTTAAAAAAGCAATTTCAAGTTTAAAAATAATATGTTTACGCAAATAATTTTTCCACCAATATGGATCTTATTTAATAAATCTCATCAAGATCTTTAATACGGTGCAAAAAAAATTTAAAAAATTATTTTTCATTTACCTTATTTTTGAGTTTGAAAATGTGAAATACGCTGCTTATTTTTTAACAAGGTTTCTGAAACGGGGCCTTATCCCCAATGTGGTACTCCCTCCCTCCGTCTCTTTTTTAGAGTCCAGTATTTTATTTTGAGTTGCCCCTTAATAAGTGTCCATTTTGTAAAATTAATGGGTAAAAGTTGGTGCATTTTCTGTTTTGCCCCTAAAATGGATTCCATTTTGAAAAATAAGTAAAAGTGTAATGATGATGCCATCATAGAGGGCAAATAGGGAAAGTGGATGTAAAAAATGATGTGAAAGATATAATAATGATGTCTTTTTAATAAGTTAGAGTTACGAAGCAGAACACTTAAAAAGGGACGAAAGGAATACATTCTAATGCATTGTTCGAATTTAAAGAAAAGAAATGTTCGCAAATATATATAAAACAAAAAAATGGTGAAAGCGATAATTTCCAAACCAAAATCCAATCAGGAATAGGCTTTGGCAGAACGGGACGAGTTTTCCACCTCAATTTTTGATATAGGGTCGGGATAAAAATTTTAAAACCCGACTGAATTCAGGGTGAAAGTACCCCACCCCTGAACCCACCCCGAGATACCTGCCCCGATATTACACGGCCCGAACCCGCCCCAAAATGTATTTATATATAAATTATACTTTTACCCTAATTTAATTATCATTATACTTAAAATTTTAGATTTTTACGTTAATATTATTATCATTATACTAAAAAAACTTAAATTCTTATCCTTATATTTTTACCATTATACTAAAATACCACTTTATTTATAACAGTTTTGTTTTATTTTACTTTTAGGTTTAACAATTTTTTTTTAATTTCTTACGAAGCGGGACGGGGCGGGTAAACCCGTTCCCCGATCGGGGCGGGAACGGGATACCCAAAAAAATATCCGATTGGGTTCAGGTCAGGGCCGTGTGATAATTTTTGGGTCGGGGTACGAAAAACTAGCCTTGCCCCGTTGCCATTCCTAATCAGGAACCAACGCATTAGGCTTGCAATACATACTATAACGGATGCAACGAGCCATGCCACGTTCCAATTCAAGCTGAATATGTGGTCGAATGTACGTTTTCATTCTACTTGGGCTTACAAATCATCTCTCCATAAAAGACATGCAGCACCATGGATCTTCCTTCTTATTTTTAGGCAATGTCTTTAGGCCGAACCTCAATGCCCTCCACAATCAGTTTGCCCTTCACAATTTGTCCAATCTTGCTACCCCTGACGTCCCTCAATCTGATCTCCACTTCACCCTCATCTCCTTCGTCGTTGTAAAATTCCCCCAGTTCAATCTCCATCCACCCGTCCCTTCTCATTTGAGGAAGCCGTCCAATTTGTTCTCTAGGCAGAGATCTCACCGTCCCCAACGTCAAATATACAGTACAGCTCAAATCATCTGGATACCCATATTCTAATTCCTTAACAAATCTCACATAGGACTTCACTAGAAGCGATTTAAGACCATTATGGTCTGAGATTTTGAAAATGAGGTAAGCTGCATAAGTGGTGTTTGCAGATAGCATTGCAGTGTTAATCCTGCCCCCAATATCAAGCCACCGAACCAACAAAAACCGGGCCACCTCTGAGAATCTGCACATGCTATGCACATATTACTCTTGAATTCAACTGGAAAATTTAAGAAACACATACTCGTAGGATCCAGTGGAATAGATGTAAATTCCAAATTGATCAAAACTAATTTTCAATTTCACCAAAAGTATAGGAAGTTTAGCTACAGACAATTCTGAAACTATAGTAGAAGATGGATCAAACCTAGAACACGTATTTTATTAAGAATCCTTGTTGAACTGAAGTAGAAGACGAAGGATTTTCATGATGCGTTTGAATGAGTTTTTGAGAATTTTTTAGTTTGGTTTTGGGGGTAATGAGTGGAGAGAGAAATTAAGATAATGATTGGATATAGAAGTAATGAGTGGAAAGAGATAGAGAGAGAAATAAGAATAATGATTGGAGATGGGGTAATGAGTGGATAGAAAAATGAGAATAATTATTGAAAATAGGAATAATGAGTGTTTTTTGAGTTGGAAATTTTTTTTCAAAAACCAAACCAAATAAAGCTAAATCACTCAGATTAAATAGTCATTCCAAATTTTCGTGATAAAACTTTGAAACTGAATGTCCACTATTCATATGTACCCAGCTAAATAAAAATCTTAGTTAATGCACATCTATCCAAACAGACTCTAAGGCTCAGTTCAGATGAGAGCAAATTTGAAGGGACGGAATAGGATTTCGGATTAGGTACTAAAACTGGAATCACTTTCTAAACTAAACATGATCCTCACACCTCCCAATCGGGAATAGAATAGGATTTCGGATTAGCTATTAAAATTTGTGTGCGTGTGTGTGTGTGTGTGAGAGAGAGAGAGAGAGAGAGAGAGAGAGAGAGAGAGAGAGAGACCTTGAGTCGGGCAAAGATATCCATTTCCAGTATCGGGGACGATCTTTCCGAGCAATTTTGAATCCCCGGGCTGGTAGAGTGTAACACTTCTTCCTGCTTTCTCTGTCTAGTGCAAAGCTCTGGAATAAAAGGTATCAAGATATCGTATTAGTAGAAGATGTACACCAGATCCTCAAAACTATTTTGATACAGTAAGCTTTCACTGTAAAATAAGTTACTGCAAAAAACATTTTTCATGTGAGTCACTTCACAAAATCATTTTCTGGTGTAGAAACATATTCCTCTAGATGGAAATAACCACATTTACAACTAAAGCACTCTCCTCTGGATTCAATAGATGCAAAACAAACCATAGTCCCTAAACAAAGTGGAATTTTTTCATAATCACTTGTAGGAAATCTCCATTAGACCGTGTCCACTTGAAAAGAGAGTCCAAAGAAATGACGGCTACGGACTAGGCAGTCTTTGACTTCACAGCCGAAGAATGGCGATAGCAAAGATAGAACAGAACCCAAATACATAAGTCATTGAACAGTAGCGAGGTGTCAACGCCCCAGATCTCAAAAATGATTTCCCAAAAAAATTCATTTTCCGCATCTTTGTATGACAGACAGCGGCAAAGGTGGGAACTGTTTTGGCTAAAAACATTTTAACTGTAAAACAAACAGAGCGTTAAATTCAGCGAAAGTCAAAGTATGCACTTTGGTGCAAAAGTATCAAATCTCAAACGTTGCCCAATTTCCTGGACCTCTATCATTGCAAAAGGATACCCAAACCAACCAGCTTTGTCTTTATCAGTCAATAGATGTGATTTTGAAGGGCATTGCTACATGAGATCACAGTACAAAAACAATTCTAGTTTAGTTCATAGAATTTGCTTTAGTATGGACTGTTATGGAGTCGGAAGCATGAGAACTTTTCGTGTCATGGATGGGATTGTCTCTCTTACTCTATGAGTATGATCAACTTGTAAAATTTGGTTTTTTATCCAACCACGACTCCATATGCGACTCTCCTAATATCAAACATTATAATATCTCAAGATGTTGTGGCTAATCTCAAAATATTATAACGTCAAGTCATCTTAAAAGGCATCAACCAAACTTCAATGGGACGAATACAACTACCACATAATCATTGTATAGTCTCACAATTGTGAGTTGGCATTATGATCAATTGCGAGAGCGAAATTGGTTTAAATCAGGTCAAACTCTACTGGTCATGCATATATGAAGACTTCAGGAGATCTAGCAACCAAGTACTATAATGAAACCTTTGAACTCTCCATGAGATAGGAAGGCAAAAGCATACAACACGATTCCAAAATAGTTTCTGTAAATGTGACACCAAAACAGAGTATGGCAAAAATAGATCTTATGCAACTGTAACCGTAAAGATTTGGTAACTGTGTCTGAAGAACAAATGCCCAGTAAAAATTCTCAACAACCTTGCATACCCAAACAGAACCTTACGGAACCGCAGTTTTACTAACCTTAACCCAATAATTAAAGTCACCGGATACCAACACTCCAGTCATCAGTAACCAGATAAGAACAAGGTATCTACACTATTTTACTTAAGGGTAATTGTGTGTCGATCATTTCTCAAACAACACCTACAAACCAAGCATTGTGGCTTATACAACACACAAGTGACACCTATTGCCATAGGACACACCTATTGATAAAAACAAAGACCAAAGCACCCATTCCAAACTAGCAATTGAAAAGTTTGAAAAACAATCCCTGTTGATTTTTAGGCAAACCCACTAGGGCCAAAATCAAAACTGAAATGGGTTGATACAAGAAATGCTTTTCTTCTAAAAAACATGCGAGCAGTGGATGGGTTTCGACAAATTTAATGCTATCAGTCGATTCATCTCTATACTAAACAAAATGGCATGAAGGTTGGCTATGATACCAAACGATAAACCTATATGGGAGAATCAAATGAATACGCAGAGGAAAAATTACTTACCCTCTGCCATAGCGTTTAAGTCTTGAGAAGTCCGGAAATCGTTTCAAACTTGAACCAATATGTTTCACAAACACACTCTCACTAATTGTTTTGGAGAGCAATGGGTAAGATTTCCAATATAATCTAATCTAATCTATATAAATGTTTTCACACATGTAGCTTGATGGTAATCACAAGCCTTTATATAAATAGATCAGGACCATTTCCCAATGGACATAACCTTTCATACTTCCTTCAATCAAAGAAGTAATAAGCCACCTATATTCATTAATAGTTGCAACCTTACAAATAAATGGTCACTAAACCCATTCATGGATGGTCACCATATCTATTCACAAATAGTCGCCAATTATTAGGCAATATTTTATTTAAATCTAATAACCATATTTTAATTATAAACATAAATACTATAAAATATAAATAGGATTGATGTGGCATGTGAGCCACATAAATAAATTCCAACAGTTACTCCTACAACCGAGGGTGGAATCTTAGTCACATAATCCTTCAAAATGCTATGCACCCCCGCTATCAATCCTCAATCTTGTAAATTTTAGTATGTTGAGACATGCTTCACATACACATATGATGTGATTTAGGGCGGAAGTTACACCGTGGAACCAAAATAGTACCTCTCAAGTCCATGGTGACCGACTATAACTGATTTGTACAAAAATGATATATAATTCCAATCAAAGTTCAAAGTGACACCCACAAAATACCTCAACATAACCCACCCTTTGCCTTTGGCGAGGCAACCCGTGGTGGTTTGGTAGATCTGTAGTTCTTAGGAGTCCATTGGTGCGTACATACTTGGGTGGAGTGCATCTGATCGTCTGGGTAGTTGGTGTCTTTTGTCTCTAACTTTGCATTTTCTCTCGTTTGAGACTCCTAATTAGATGTTAGGCAGTGTAAAAGTGTCGCTATTGCTTCATGCCATGTCTGGATTCGGATGAAAGACATTTTTTGCCTTGTGATTTACTTGTTTTCTATTTATTAGACAATTAGTTCGGCTTTGTCGAAATCCTTTGTAATGATCTCCGTTTTGCCGTTTTGTAAATATGGCTGGACGTTTATCATTACAACCTTCTCACTACCAAAAATAATAATAATAATCCTTGTCGATGGTGAACAAAATCACACTTTATATAAATAAGAAAAACAAAAGACGACTGAAGTAGCAAAAAGGAAAGAGTAGCAAGGGACGAAGGAATCGCGATGGGTTTTACTACCAGTTTGCCGCCGTCGAGGAGGAGAGGAGAATCACACAGACTCAAGTACAAGTGCTTCTTGGTGGGGAAGACGACAGGAGACACCGATCTCGATATGATTTGCCGATAATCGGACGGCAGAAACTTCTCCCACACACCATCCGAATCGGCGGCTGCTTTGAATAGGGGTGAGATCGCCGACGATCGGCAAGCGTCCCGAGGGGAGGCCATGGACAGAATCTGTGAGATGCATCCTTCCGGCAGCACGGAGAAATTGTCCATCCTCCTTCCTCTTTCTCTCTCTACAAGTGGGTTGGGTCCAACCGACCCCTTTTACTAACAGTTGTACTCCGAGTATGATCGTGTACCCTAGTTTTGCGGTAGAACATGATGAATAAGTAAGCATGCCATTATCGGGTATACTTCTTTTGGCCAATTTGTGTTTCGTCTGAAAAGAAAATTATGGTAAAATAAGTGAAATATGTCTCTATTTGATTTGAATTCTATGTACACCTTGGTTTTGTCTCAACGTATATAAATAGCAATCAACCCATTGAAATGAGGTTATTTATACTACTATTTGGTTCACCGATAAGAACGAATATTAATTATCAAAAAACGTTCTTATCCGTTCTTTTTCCTTTTTAGAAGCTAGATAAAATTTGGGCCATGGGCCCATAGTTAGAATTGTCAGAGGAGTATATTCACAGTAAAATAAAAAATGGATGGTCAATCATTCTAAAAGTTGACCGTCTATTTGTGAACGAAAATTTGACATATTTATGTATTGTGTTCATATCGTGTTATTTTATATTTGTGTCATAAGTCTCTTAATTTTAATTCGATCTGTTTAATTTTTTGTGTTATCAAGTCGTGTCATATTCGTGTTTCGTGTTAATAATAGTCGACCATAACTCGCCAACTTCGTGTCGGGTGTATCCTTTCATAAATTTTCGGGTCGTCTCATGTTCGTGTTAGAATTCTCTCAATCCTAACCTGACCTATTTAGCTTTTCGTGTTATCGTGTCGTGTCTTATTCATGTTTTGTATCAAAAATAGCAGAGGGCCCGTTTCAGTTTCTTAAACAATGAACTTTTAAGAAAGGAATTTAAGCTCAAAAAATATGTGCTTACGTAAATAATTTTCCTACAAATATGAATCTTGTTTAATAGATCTCATTGATTGAAATCTTTTAAACGGTGAAAAAAAATTAAAATATTACTCCATCCGTTCCAATTTGTGAGTCCCTTTCGGGAATCCAACTATTTAAGAGACCCTAATAATTGCATTAACAGATTTTTTAATTTCTTATTTTGCCCCTTAGGCCTCAATAGCTTTCAAACAATTCCACTTACAATTCTCAAGGACAAGTTTGACTTCATTTTAAAATATGGGCGCCAATTTGGGATAATGCTATGGTGTCCCCGGTCATTTTGGGGACACCGTAATTTTTGGCATAACAAAACCCTTATAAGCATAACAAAAATCATTAGAAGTATAATAGAACCACAACATGGCATAACCAAGGATCAAGGCATAACCAACCAAGTTATGCCTTGTTATGGTTTTGGTTATGCTTATAATGGTTTTGGTTATGCTTGTAATGAATTTGGTTATACTAATAATGATTTTGTTATGCCAAAAGTTACGGTGTCCCCAAAATGACCGGGGACACCGAAGTCATTCCCTAAAAACATACCCTATTTAATGGCTCCCTTTCAGTAAATTGAACTTGATTAGAAGTGTTGGCACCTCTTTGAGCTTGTCATTTCACCAAGGGAGATCATTATTTATGGAGTATTTAAATTTGAATAAGAAAGGGCAAAATGGGAAGTTGGGGCTTTTTTTTCTTTGACTTTTGAAATGGAATACTCATTTTGAAACGTCTGAAAAAAGAAAGATGAACTATTAAATTAGAATGGAGGGAGAATTTTTTTATTTTCGTTATATTTAAATTTAAAATTATTTCCTTCCAAAAAAGAATGTTTAGAAAGCAAGCGGAATGGGACTCACTCTTCTCACGTGGTGTTAGAAATTCCCACCTATGTCAGATCAAGTTAAATTTTTCGAAGGAATATACTAGTCTACAAGACAGATTACGATGAACTCATAAATTGCAAACGGAGAGAGGGAGGGAGCAGAAATCCAGTAGAATCGAAAATGGAAGTGGAGACACAGGCAAGAGAGAACAAAAAGAAGATACATGGGCTGAATATCCCCGACGAACTCGTATTCGACATCCTCTCCGGACTCCCCGTCCAATCCCTACTTCGATTCACATGCATCTGCAAATCTTGGCTATCCATGATCTCCGACCCTCAATTCATCAAAACCCACCTCCTTCGATCTACCGAATCCCCCCATGGCCGAAGACTTCTACTCAAAAGGAAGCAATCCCGTGTCTCCTACGTTTCAATGGATTTCGAAACCCCAAATCACGAATCGAAATCCCTGCAATGCCCATGTGAGACCTCTGATTCCTATTTCCAGCTTATGTGCTCTTGCGATAGTCTAATACTACTGCGGGTTTACAAGCGATGCGCCTTCGGAACTACCTCTTGTAAGTCCTTTGTTCTATGGAACCCATCAATCAGATCGTACAAGAGAATAAAATGCCCTTATGAGCTTCCTTATTACGTAAATTCTGGAGTTTGTTACGATTCCACTGCGGATGATTATGGGGTGCTTTTTGTTTCCTAAGGAAATGAAACCTCTGTGGTGACTTACAGTTTGAGAAACAATTCTTGGAATATGGTTATCGACAGTCGATATTATCTTTATGTGTCGGAACATCAGGCCGTTGTGAATGGAGCTGTTCACTGGGTAATGTGTTCGAGAGAGTTGGACTCACGGGTCATTGTTTATTTTGATTTGGTGGAGGAAAAGTTCAAGGAGGTGCCGCCGCCGAGCCTTTGGAAGAAAGATGATGACATGAATTTGGTGCTGTTGGGGGGATTCCTTTGCATGTATTGTGATATCGGTGTAAAGCAGATTGAGGTCTATGCAATGAAAGAGTATGGGAAGAAAGAATCATGGACTAGATTGTTTGTCATTCCTTGTGCAATAGATGATGCCTATTTGAAGCCTTTGTGTCTTACGAACAAAGGCCAAGGTCTGCCATCATTATGAAAATGGGGATAGGCATTTACGATCCTGAAGACGGTGCTTTTCTGCCATTTGGCTCTGACTATGGTTTGACAGCGATTCCGTATGTAGAGAGTCTAGTTTCACTGGATGGTGGGGTGTGAGATGTGGAGTCAACACAAAGCCTATCCAAAGAAAATAAACATGAGGAACAGGTAAAACTCAGATACTCTAATCTGCATTTCTTTCTTTGGTGGATGACAATTTGGAATTCTTGGTCTTGATGCTTAATATATTGCTTTCCCATCGATGACTAGTAATTCCTGGAATCGTTATACTTTATACAATGGCCGACGTATTTATACAGGTAAGCAGGACCAACGGCAAAAATTGGTTCGAAGTATTCATATTTGCGAAGAAGTAATAAAGCGTGTTATGGAGACCTCATCATGTTTTTTTTTTCTTTCAAACAAGCATTAAGCTAAAGTCCTGTTGGATTGCTTTTGTTAAACTTTGCTAGAGACCAATATACACAAGAATCATTGTCACAACAGAAACCTGTGCGAGAACCTCAAGTATTAGAACTACTTATTTCACACAATCCATTGAATGTCAACTATCAAAAAGAGGGGAAAAAAACTTCTATGGTTAAAGTTTGCATAAGATTCGTTCATATACTAGTCCGTATTATGAAAATGTAACATAAATTAAAATGTTTACCTTGTTCTTTAAACATAATTTTGGTTATAGTCCAAAGTGTCCATCATGATGTAGCAGATATCGCACAAACCCGCCAGGGCAGTCATTATTGCATCTCCCATGATATATTGTCTAAGTATAAAGCGTCATCTTTCCCTCTCTCGTAGCAATTTCTGCAAACGTAGCCATAACTTTTTTTTCTCCGAACGGGATGGTTTAAGATATATGGATGTTGTTTCTCCACTGGTCTATATATCCAAAATGTCCATATTAGCAAAGCAGTGATAGAACAACTTATCAAATGGAGTTATTCTAATGCATATTTTTGGTATTGACTAGATTTATGAGTAGGATAGTAGATTATGGATATCTTGCTACAATTCATAAATTTGATACCTCATGTTAGGGGAGAATCAATAGAGTTTGTGTAGAACATCATCAGATTGAATCCAATATATGTTCATTTTTGTTGGGGATTGAAGACCTCCAAATTGACGGACATAGGAATAGGATCAACAAGTGTGAAAGAGTTACATCGCTAAATCCTTTTTTAATGTCAAAAAATAAGAAAGTTTTCCACAGATGCTCTAGTTATGCATTTGATGAATGTCATACTTTTTGGATATGGATGATTAAAATGAGATGGAGGTAGTACCTTTTTCTTCTTTGAATCAGGCTGAAGTGTTGAATACATTGCAGTTTTTTTAAAAGAAGTAATTGTTCTGATATTTTAATCTTCTTTTCATTTGTAAAAGTGAGTACAAATTGAATTAGGAAAATTTGAGAAGACTCAAAATTCAATATTGATACTCCCCCTGCCCCCTTTTTGTTTTTGTCTTATGATAGACCTTGTCATTTTGACCTTCAAAAATAGACTACTCACTGAAATAATTTATTGAATTTTTCTTCCGTTCAAAAGATCCCATAGAGTACCTTTGAACGGTACCAAAACAATTCAAAAACTTATTCTCGGAATTTTCTTTTTCCGAGGTCAAAATGACATGACCTTTCCTTGAAGCAAACAAAATGGGACAGAGTTTATAATATGGTAAATTATTCTAAATTTGAAGCCTAAATAGCACGGACTATTCAAAGAAGGATGTATGTCTCTCTCCCACACCAGTCCAACACCAACCTACTTGGACGGAAGTTGGATCTACGTGAATCACCCCATCTAACCTCCTAAGGAGAAATTTTTGAATTAGATCGTGCGACCATGAAATCTGGTGGTGTTTTTCCTTGTAGTCCAAGGGGTTGTTTTATTTGCATTCTCATCATCTTTGGTAAAATCAAGTCTACCACAGAATGTCAGCGCATCTGGACCTATCAAACTGCAGATTGGCTGTTGTAGCTGCATGCTTAATCCTTGTACTGGCTGACGTTTAGTAATCTGATTGCTTTGTCTGTAGGGTATCTTCTTGGCATTGGCATGATTCACACTGTAAGGGAAGTTTGAGATTCAAATTTATAGGGTCGCATATAGTTCCATGTAGTGCGACACACAGACTATGCTACAACCAAGTTTTCTTACTGAAGTTCTATCATATCATAGATACTTTTGCATATTGAAGAAAGTTAGTTTTGGAGGGTACGTAATGCCAATGACTTTATGAGGATTGAAAGCATACTGGAGAATGGTATGAATCAATGGTCAGCACTCAACATTGGTTCTGCTTGAACAAAGATGTTGAGTTTCATGAAGACTTAAATTCACGGTGCTTTATGTTTGACTATAAGTTCTGATTTTTCGTTTGCAAGAAGGAAAATTAGCGGATATATTTCATCCTTTTTCTTGTTGTCTGTGGAATTGTCCCCAACTTCACTTGGCCCTTTAACTATTGTCTTTTCCTGATTAAAAAGAATCGGATGATGGAAAGCTATAGTGACAGAAAGTAAAATAAAAGGATTTTTTTTTTTTTTGGATAAGTAGAAAGTAAAATAAAGGAACAGAAATGGAAAAGAAAGAAATGTTTTTAATTCACGGGTTTGATTCTTTTTGTTTTTTCGATAGAATAGAGAACTTCCTCTTAAATATGTTGCAAAACAAATAAAACATCGGACACATGAGATACATCGGAATTGCAATCATGCTCCCATAAGGGAGAGAATGACTCCATGAAACGGAGGTCAGCAAACCTCTACATAAGGAGGACAGAGAACCTCGGCGTAGGGAGAACTACCTGCTGGAAGACATTAAGAACAACAAAAGGAAACCATCCTACTCTTCCACATCTTCACCTTTGTCACAACCGTCAGCTTTGATCTCAAAGTCTCCAACTCGGTGTAACTAAGACTATTGAGGCCCTGGCTTAGTTGACCAGCATGATCATAAGCGTTCCATAGCTCGTTCTGATCTAGTGAAAGCCTCTGGTGGCTAGACAAAGGGACTGCGGGAGGAGGTACACGGTGGGTTCATACACAATAGATATTCTAATTGATTAAAAAAACTTTTCATGGATTAAAAAACCTCATATCTAGTTCTGCAGCAAGGATTGCAACGAACCTAATTATACTTTTAATTACTTAAAAAATGAAGAGATAATACTATTTTTGGTGAAGTGTCTTTATGCTTCAACCTTGAAGAGGAGGATTCAAGGATATTCATGTTGTTTTGGTGTTGATGGAATCAGATCTTCTCCAAGTCATCAATTGCTTACATTGTGGGCTTTTTATGAAAGAGGGGATGAGTGTTTATTTCTCACTATTTTGAAATGGGAAATTGAGATAGAACAAATTGCCTATCGAGAACTGTAACTACCGTCCGAAATTGGAATAAAAACATGTTGAACAATGCACCTTTAGCATCGCCATTAACTGGTACTTGCGACAGGTTTTGGGGGGGGATTTCTGATCAATGGAAAAATGTACGCAAATCTTCAAATTTCCAGAACAGAGACCGTTTGCTAAAATCATCCAACCACTCGTATCCTTGAGTGCCAGAATTCCTTCTTCACCGTTTAGGATTTCAGAAACTTGGGAAAATTGCAAGAGTAGGGTGATGTGGAACTGCAGGTTTGTAGGATAGGGAGAGAGTGAGAGAGGTGGAGGGGAGGAGAAGTGTTGTTTTTGTTTACTTCAGTTGAAATTGCAGTTGTGGTTGCACATTGCATGCGGTGGTGGGCAGGAAGTGTTAGGAGGGAGTACTTATTCGGTGGTCTTAGGGGCACCGGCTACGCGGTGTCTCAACACTCTTCTTCACCGCACATTTCTATAGATTCCATGCACTTTATACTATTTGAATCGTGAACAATAAACAAAAGGAAATCATCAAAGTGGTTATCTACCATTTGAATTGTAAATTCTCTCCTTGCTGCAATTCTTTATTCTAGAACTGAATTTGTCATGGTAGTTTCGGCAAATAAATCTCTATTCTTATCATGTTTATGTTATAAGAACTATTCAACAAAATGCAACTTTTAATTTCATGCAAGAAATTATCATTGTTTCCTTTTGCTTTCTTTTATTTTACTTTTACCGCCCATAATTCATTTCTTACTTAATCAAGTGGACTCTGAAACAGTCAAGCGAAAATTTTGTAAAAAAATGTAACCTGACTCGGTCTCCCATACATATTTTTTGCTGGCATAAATATTTTACCATCAATAAATCAAAACGAAGCAGCTTGATAACCAGTAGTGGAACCTCAAAACTTATGGCGATTGGAATACCTGGAGAGAGAGAGAGAGGAGTTGGCGGAGAGAGGCGATGTAGAGGAGCGTCTCGAACAATTTGCAAAAGACTCAATTCATTTACAGCTCTAACTATATACATCATTCTCATTTTATATCTCCTTTACCATCTCCATTGGAGACCAAATTTTTGCATTTGGTGATAAAAAATGACTATTCATTCCCCATAGGACTTGCTCTTAGCGCCTGCTCTTTGCATGGAGAAATTTTTAGGTGACTATCTATCCCAACCGTTCAAATGTGTTTTGAATGGTGACGGTCCAATTTTATGCTCTTTCCATTCTTATCTCACCACTCTCTTTTTTTTTTTTCTATCTCCAAAATTTGGACCGTCCAAAACAGTCAACGACAGGGTATCACGTGCTTCCCTTGCTTTACCTTCATCCCACCACTCTCTCCTCTCTCTCTCTCTCTCTCTCTCTCAAATCCGGACACGGTTAGGATCACCGATGGTGTGGTACCCGGAACCCAAAAACTTATCCATTGCACAAAGTGTTTTCCTCCAGTAAGATTGTACCTAGGGCCACCCCTGCCGAACCAAACTACATTGAGATTTCAGAGAGTACCAGCAGAAATCAAAGTGAAAATGGAAGATGAGACACCAGCAAGAGAGAACAACAAGAAGATCCGTCGGCTGAATATCCCCGACGAACTCGTACTCGACATCCTCTCCAGACTCCCCGTCAAATCCCTACTCCGATTCAAATCCATCTGCAAATCATGGCTGTCCATGATTTCGCACCCTCAATTCATCAGAACCCACCTCCATCGCTCTACCCAATCTCCCCATTGCCCAAGACTTCTACTCAAAACGAACCGATCCCCTCTCTCCTTCGTTTCGATCGATTTCCGAACCCCCAATCGCGAATCCGAATCGCTGCAGTGTCCGTGGGAGAACTCGGATTCCTTTATCCAGCCGTTGTGCTCCTGCGATGGCCTAATACTCGTGTCTCTTCATGACGGACATTTTGTTGGAACTGAATCTGGTAGGTCCTTTGTTCTTTGGAACCCATCCTACAGATCGCACAAGATAATTTCATGCCCCTATGAGCTTCCTTTCTGTGCACTTTATGGACTTTGTTACGATTCCACTGCTCATGATTATAAGGTGTTTATTGTTTCGCAAGAAAGTGATACCTCTGTTGCGATTTACAGTTCAAGAAACAATTCTTGGAACTTGGTTATGGACAATCGTTATTATCTTCATGCGTCGGGACATCAGGCCATTGTGAATGGAGCTGTTCACTGGGTAATGTGTTCGAGAGAGTTCGACTCGTGGGTCATTGTTTACTTTGATTTGGTGGAGGAAAAGTTCAAGGAGGTGCCGCCGCCAAGCCTTTGGAATGAAGATGATGAGATGAATTTAGTGGTATTGGGGGGATTCCTTTGCGTGTATTGTGATATCGGTGTAAGGCAGATTGAGGTCTATGCAATGAAAGAGTATGGGAAGAAAGAATCATGGGCTAGATTGTTTGTCATTCCTTGTGCAATACAAAGAAGGGTTCCTTGTTCTACCTATTTGAAGCCTTTGTGTCTCACAAAGAAAGGACAAGTTCTTGTATCAGTGGGGAACAGGAGGATAGGCATTTACGATCCTAAAGACCGTACATTTTTATTGTATGACTCTGTTCGTGGTCGGACGGCGATTCCATATGTGGAGAGCCTAGTTTCACTCAATGGCTGGGTGTGAAAAGTGTGGAGGCAACACCAAGAAAAACATCAAGAGCAGGTTACTCAGATACTCTATCTTGACTCCTTTTTCTAGTTGGTGCCTAATGCATTGCTTTCCCATCGTTGTGTAATATTTGGTGGTACCATCATGCTAATACACAATTGACAACTTATTTAGATGTAAGTTGAACCAAATTCTGAATTGTTCGAAATTGATATGAAGTCACAAAGTGTCTTACGCAGATCTTAACATTCTTTTTGTTCAAAAACCCTGCTGCATTGCATACCAAGCCTTTCCTGGGACCAAAATGCACAAGAATCATTGCCACAAGTCAACACTTTCGCTTGAACCTTGAATACCAGATCTACCCGTTATGCCAAATCGAATATAGAGTAGTTGACTGTCAAGATAACAACCTAAAAGTGCCAAAACTACAACTTCACACATGGATATATAGGGCCTTCAGCGATACTTACGTCTTATTAGTTTCGTATGAAGTGAAAATTACGATAGTGAAATTGTCCAACTAGAGATTTAGAATCTTTGATGAGGACCTCCAGGCTGGTTTTAACCTCACAATTAACCCGAAACATGTCGAGGATGTGCTGCACAGCTCCTTCCAACATATGCTCTGTCCCCGAACTGAACATCCCCGGCTTTGCTGCCCAATGGAAAAATATAGCCTCTGCCATTTCAACTGAACAAACATGAGCCAATGGGGTAGCCTCTGCCGCTAGAATCTCCCCTTAGTTATTCTGGACCATGACTCCCGCAGCCCCTTTATTTGTCAGCGCATCCCAAGCTCCATCCACATTAACTTGTAGGACTCCGTACGTTGGAGGTTGCTATTGCAGTTTTTCCCCCACTAAACTCTCCCTCTGCTCTGCATATCTTTCTCCATGCAGTTCCTAAATTCTTGATGTTCCTCTAATGGGACCATAACAATCTGAGTTTCATCTATCCAGTGGCATTTGAATACCCTTTCATTTCTTGCTTTCCACACAAGCCAACATGACTGCAAACAGCCCCAGTATAAGCTGTTTCTCTGTTCCCTGTAAGCAATAAGCAATGTCCCATGTTTTTGCACTGCATCTCTGGCACCATATGTGCAAGGATCTCAGGCCTGATTCTGGATAGCCAAAGTAACCACACCTGGACAGCCTTCTCATATTTGAACGATCTATTCTGTGTTTTTTCCTCCTTCAATCCACACACGTGCCATACAGGATTTACTGGGATTTCTTAATGCATAAGGAGACATTAGTTGAGAGAATACCTTGAGATACCTCCGGATGAAGGATTTGTATCTCCATTGAAGCCATCATGTGCCATATTCACTGCGATCGTCGTCATCCTCACTAGTACAAGCCATTACATAAGTAGGAAGGGCCAACAAGACAGATTAAACAAGGACCTCCTTCCCAGTTGGGCTAAGCAATGGTATCTTCCATCGCTTAATCCAGTTCACTACTTTCCCCTTTATGTACTCAAGTGCTGCCTTTTTCGATCTCCCAATTTATTTATGGCAGTCCTAGTCCTAGATACTCATTTTTGCTAAATCCAAGAATTCCTTGTTACTCCCTTTTCGCTTCTCCTGAAACATTAGCACTGAGCAGCATGGGTGATTTGTATACTCATCTAGAACCTGTTTCACCCTCTCACATTCCGCTTTGTCTGTTGTCCAGACTCCAGAAGATTAGTGAGTCATATGCGAAAAGAATGTGAGATTGATGGTCCTCCTCTACTAATTTGCACTCCCTTTAATCTCCCATTCTGCTCCTCACTTTCCTGTAGACTGGAAAATCCCTCTGCACATAACAAAAATATATATTGCTAGAGGGGTTCCCATTGGCAAATTCCCTTCTGAGGGCATTTACATATAAGACTTGGTTGTAAAATTGTATATTTTTTTCTTTTTGAATCAGGTTGAACAGAGCAATTTCGACAATCATGAATATTTTAATATTAAAATAAGTATGAATGGAGTAAGTAGTAGTTTAAAAGAGTCAAAATCTCGGATTGATTTTACTATGGTCAATGCTATGAGTCTTTTATGTGTTGATTTTCACTAATACATGTTAGCGCTTTTACTTGAATCTGTATTTTGCCCTGACATTCATTGGTGTATTGAGTAGTTTACTTTATTCTACTGACTGCTTGTCACTCACTACGTTGCTCTGGTATGCCACGCTATGTGCCGATGGAGCGTTAGTTTTGTACGATATTCCCGCCAAGGCTGTAGATGCCACCAAGAACGAAGAGATGGCAGAGCCGTGGATCTACGAGTCGAATAGATGGCTCGAGTTATCTGAATAACTTACTATCAGATAACTGAAACTTTTGCGACAACCTCAAGTATCAGAACTACGTTTTTAGCAAAACTGTCAAAAAGAGTAAAAGACTTAATGGTTAAGTTTACAGAAGATTAGTTCAAATACTAGTCCGCAAAACGGGACCTCCAATGGATCTTCCTTTTTCACTTAGTAACAATATGAGAAACACATAAATTAAAGATGGTTTAAACTTGTTCTTTAATTTAAACATAATTTGTGTTATTGATAGTCCAAAGTATTTGTCTTGAGGTAGCAGATATCCCACAAACCCACCAGGTACTCAGTATTGCATCTCCAATGAATTATTGTCCTTGCTAAGGTACATCGTATAATCTTTCCAACTTTCCCTCCCTTGTAGCACTTTCTGCAGACGTAACAATAACTTGTTTTTTGCAAAGTGATGGTTTAAGATATTGGATGATTTTTTTGGCGAGTAGATATTTGGATGTTGTTTCTCCACTGTCCCATATAACATTACAACAGAACATCCATACTAGCAAAACAGTCGTAGAACTTGGAATCAAATCATGCCCGAGTTAATGTGACACTATTTGATTGTATATAACTAGACTTACGAGTAGGATTGCAGATTATGGATATGTAGCTACAACTCAGAAATCTGGTACCACATGTAGGGGAAAATAGATAGGATTCATATGTACTAGAGGCCGGGCTACACGCGATGCGTGTGCAAATTGGATTTTGTCAAAATTTCCAAAATTTGTTTCTGTTTAATGTTTGATCGATTTTTCACAGATTTTGTACAAATCCAACTTGCACATGCATCGCGTGTGCCCCGGCCTCTGGTTGTGGTATAATATGTTGCTGGGGGAGAAAAAGTGGGGAGCCGTGTACCCCCACTTTCATCACTTGAAGCCAAAAAAGTACCCAATTTGCTACTCTTTAAATGTGGGAAAAACTACCGTAATTAATCATATCCATTCCATTCCTGAATAAAAAAGCTGCAACTAATATTAGAACTACTGCAAGTTAAGAACTGTAATTGAACAAATTTTTTTTTCCCCTCTCAGTAGGAACGCAACAAAATTTCATTGGCTTTTCACATAGCAAAATTTAGAAAAAGTGCTGGAGCGCACGCGTTGTGTGTGGAAGTCGCCTTGGCCTCGGCTTCAAGCTGCCTTGGCCTCGGCCTCGAGATAAGTAGTGTTTACTTGGCTTGGTCACCGAACTGAATCTGCACCTGGGGTTTTCGTACGATCCAAAGGTTTTTTGGTCTGAGAATATGTGTTTCTCCAAGGTTTTTTTTTGGGGGTCCTTTGTCCAAAGGTTTTTGGAAGGGAAAAGTCGGAAAAGAAAAAGTGAGAAGACAATGACAGGGCTAGTAAGGGAAAAAGTAGTAAACGAAGGATAATTATGGTAGAGGAAATATACCTTCTCAGTTTTCTTTTTGCTTGGTTGGATCAACCGTCAGCTTTTGGCAGCCATAACAGTTCCTCTGAGGATGAAAACAGTTCTCTACGGAGTGCAGTTTGCAAAGTTGTGTTACTGCTAGTGCTTATACGTGGGGTTGTGTGGGTATGATTTTACCTTTTGGTCCTTACGGTTGTTTGTGCAGAGGTTATTTGATTTGTGCTGGTTTTTTTTGTTGTTGTTGGGAGGACAATTTGGGAACTGCAAATTGTGAGCCAACTTCAAAAAATTGTCCACACCAAAGGGTGCTCTCCCTTTATATATTAGAATAGATAAACATATTGCATATCGAATCCAGTTTATGTTCATTTCTGTTGGGGATTGGAGACCTCCAACTGATGGGGATAGGATCAGCTATTGTGAAAGAGTTAACTCACTAAATCCTTATTTTAATGTCAAGGAATAAGAAAGTTAACCACGGAATCTCTAGTTATGCATGCGATGACTTTCAATACTTTTTGAAAATGGATGATTAACATGGGAGAGAAGGAGTACCTTTTTTCTTCTTTGAGTCAGGCTGAAGTGTTGAACACATTGCAACTTTTCAAAAAAAGCAATTGTTATGATATTTTCTCATCTTTTTATATATAAAATGAAGTATAATAAGAATTTGGAAAACTTGAAAGGACTAAAAATTCTATATTGGTTTTCCCTCTGTCCCATTTTATTTGCTTTTTACGGTAGATCGTTTCATTTTAACTTTGAAAATAAACTACTTCCCAAAATTATTTTTTGAATGTTTTTTGTTCAAAAGATCTCAATTAGTAATTTTGAATGGTACAAAAAAAATTCAAAACATTATTCTTGAACCCTAAGTAACACGAACTATTCAAAGAAAGATACATGTCTCTGTCTCACATGTCCGACACTCTTTTTGCAAGGACACTTCATAGGTGTCTATGAGTACAAGATTGTCAATTATGTTGACAAATTTTGAAAACTTGTTAGCATGCTATCAAAATTTTTAAATTTGACATTACTATCTAATACAAGATACATATGTTTAAAGCTCAGTCAAAATTTATGGAGAATTGAAAAGGGCACATTATAGAAACACTAGGAAGATAAATTAGCATTTTCTAGCGGTGTCTAGGGGTGGACCCACCATAGGGCATGTGGGGTCACGTGCCCCCACGCCCTTCAAATTTTTTTTTTTTTTTTTTGCGATTTTGTATATATATTATTTATGTCGAATGCAGGTACATAGTTGTCTGTTGGGGCAGTGGTAAAGTGCTCTCCCTATAAACAAGAGTTCCTGGGTTTGAGACTGCCCCACACTCTCCTTTGGGGTTTTTTTTTGCCCTTTTCCCAAAAGGCAGTAAAAAAATGTGTTTTTTTGTTTTTCTTTCCAAAAGGCTGTAGAAAATAGTAGTGCATACCTTGTTTTTTATACTATTCGTGGGTTCGAGTCTACCCCCACATTGCATTTGTATACTTTTGGTCCCCAAAACTGTAATCGTAGAGTTAGTAATAGAAAAATAGATGATAAACATGTGACAATATTGTTTTAATGCATATAGTTGAGGTGCGCAAGTTTGCCAAAGTAGCTAGTTATTAAAATACATACATACTTTAAAATTGTTAATTTATCATGAATGCTAAAATTATTTTGGAGTAAATGTGCTTAACTGTAACTCGCATTTTACGGTATAAAAAAAATTGTGCCCCTCACTATGTCAAATTCCTCAGTCCGCCACTGGCGGTGTCCATGCCTGGTTTAGGAATTCTTGAGTTCCTTGTCCATCACGATTTTTCATAATATCTTGTACCTTATCTCTAAACTCATGGTTATAGATTTGTAGCTACACACACACACACACACACACACACACACACACACACACAAAACATCATACCTCCAACTTGTGCATGTAGCCGTGTGCTACTTTTTGGCAAAATAGTGTATCCGCGTATCCGTTTCCAGTTTATGTATCTGTTGTTCTTAGTTTGAAGCCAATCACTATGATCTGCTGCTCTAGTTTTCTCGAGACAATCTAGAATTAGAAGTGGTGGTCGGGATTTAGACCATGTTGTGAGTTATATATGGCAGTGTCTTCCGATGGACTTTGACTTTTTCTGTGGGTGATATTTTAGATTGGGTTGATGAACGCATATTACCAAGTGGAGATGAGATGCATTAAACGGAACGGAACCTACTTAAGAATGTGTTACCTGGCTCTCAATGAGGAAAAAAATAAAAAAACTATTCTTGTATGTTTCTTCAATAATCAATATATTGGCGAAATATGTTTCTTCAATATATTGGTGAAAAGTCAAATTGCTAATGATCATAGAGGTAATGTTTGGACATATCAAACTGCACGTTGCTTGTTGTAGCTGCCTTCTTAATCTTATTTTATTTTATTTTATTTTATTTGTTGATGTTTCGTTATCTGATTGCTTTGCGTGTAGGTTGTCTTCTCGGCATTGGCTTGATTTCAACCCTTAGGGAAGTTTGAGAGTCAAGTTTATAGTGTTGCATATAATTCTACGTGGTGAGATGCAGACTTAGCTCCAACCAATTCTTCTTCTTGAAGTTCTATCGTATCTAAGATACTTTTGTATATTGAAGGAAGATAGTTGGAGTTATGGTCTATGTTATGCCAAGGACGTAAAGCATATTGAAGCTTGGTTTTTGCTTTCAATACTAGTTTTTTTTTTTTTTGATAATCAAAAGGGTGAGAGGGGGCGACCAGCGTAGCAACTCCCTTTGGGCGTGACCAGAGAGGCTCTCTACCCGCCAATGGAATGTCTGGTTCGAGCTATAGCTACCGTCCGGAAGAACGGGCTGTCACCACGGCACCACTTTAGTGCACAACTGGTGAAAACTACCCCCTTTGATCCATAGATGAGGTTCGAGTAGTTGCCAGGACTCGAACTCCCGCCTGCGTTAAGGGAGGTGATCAGCCTCACTAGCTGGGCTACCACCTCGGTGGTTTCAATACTAGTTGTTACGCTGTCATTTTTCCAATATTACTATTGAATAGCATGGCCTGGGGCTAAGGTAACTCAAGTGGGAGAGCCGTGTTATGTAGACCTGGGTAACGAGTCGTGTCGAGTCGTGTCAGTCGGGTTCGTGTCACAAATCATCCAACCCTAACCCGACCTATTTAGAATTCGTGTTCTCGAGTCGTGTCATTTTCGTGTTTCGTGTCAGAAATATTCAACCCTAACCCACTAACTTCGTGTCCGGTTCGTGTCGTGTTATCGTGTTTCGTGTCTGTTACCCAGCTCTAGTGTTATGGATCAGAATGACAATTGGTGTTGCTTGAACAGAGATGTTAATTTTCAGCAAGCCTTGAATTCATGGAGTTTTATATTTGACAAAATGCTTCGATTTTTTCATGTAGGGAATATATCTCTTCCTTTTCCTTCTAGTAAGTGGACTTGTGCCCTGTAGGTTGGGCAGAGTCTGGTTCTTTAGGTTGCCCAATTTCACTTTGGCCCTCTAACTAGTGTCATTCTGATAAAAAGGAGGAAAGTAAAATAAAGGAATGGAAAACGGAAACAAATGTTTTATTTCATGGGGTTTGTTTTTGCCAAGATCAGCGGGGTTAGAGAGGTTTTTTTTTTCCCTCTTTTTGATGGATTAGAGAACTTCGTCTAAAATATATTGCAAAACAAATAAAAACAACGGACACATGAGGTACATAGGGACACATGAGAGAATGACTCCCCAAACAGAAAGTCTGCCCACACAGCAGATCTGTGCACAGATTTTGTTGTGGGGCCGACCAAGGGTCCCACATAAATCATCCGAGCCATTCATTAAATATAAAACATTTTTTCAAGGGTCTCCGTAAAAAATAAGTTCAATCCGATACCTATAGATATTCGATCCAACCATATAACTTTTCATTATCTGAAAATCTGGATGAAAAGTTAGATGGTTGGATGAAGTACCTATAGGTATTGGATTGAGCTTATTTTTTATGGGGGCCCTTGGAAAAATGTTTTACATTTAATGAACGGCTCGGATAATATGTGTGGGACTCGTGGTAGGCCCCACAATAAAATATGTGCACAATCTGTGAACATTTTTCTGTGTCTGTAGAACGATTCCTCCCCAAAACGGAGGAAAGCAAACCTATACACGGAGGAAAGAGAACCTCCGCACAGGGAGGACTACCTTCCAGAAGACATGAAGCTAGTTACACAGGTTGTAACTCAAAGTTAACGGAGCCAAGGTTTGAATGAGGGTAACCCTAGAGAGTGTTAGAGCATCCCCAATGGGGGATGAAAACCAGTTGCTATACTTAAAATACAATCGGATGCAAAAAAAAAACCCCCTCCACTGGGGTTGTACAATGGAACAAATCAGGTGGTAAAATGGCAGAGATGGGAAAGGAGATGGATATTTCCATCTTCATTTGACTACAGCTATAATTGATAGGTCATCACCTAACTGATTGTACCAGAATTTTGGACAGTCGGAGTTACTTGATTTCGTCGAAAAGTTGTCGGAATTTGGAAGAATACGCCGGAAGCTCCCCGAAAACTGATTCAAGGTTTGGAGATCACCGTCTCCGACCCCGATTCTTAACGATCCATGGGCGGCACAGATGCATGCCGCCGGCTGTGATTTCCCTTCGGTTCGTAGAGAGAGAGAAAGAGGAGCTAGGTTCTACGAACCCGGGGGGGGGGGGGGGGGTGTGTGGCGGTTTGTAGAGCCAGAGAAGGGAGAGAGAGAGAGAGAGAGAGAGTAAAGTAAGGTTGGGTCTGTGGTGATCTGCAACGGGTCTTTGTCTGACTGTTGCCCAACGGATGTGTTGATCAACGGATGAAATTAATCAGCAATGGGCATTTTTTTCCCAATCTATAAATGGGTGTTTTTTTACATGATTTTACACTACAAAAAATTCCTCCCTTCTTCATAAACACACTCCAAAAAAAATAGTGTACCAATTATGGCAGACGAAGTCGTATTGCGAGAAGAAAATTATTCAACTCCGATCAAGATGAAGCAATTTGTAATGCTTACTTGTGTGTTAGTCAAGATCCGATTGTCGGTACCAACCAAGCATGATCTAAATTTTTTTTTAAAGTTCTCGATTACCGGATACCTAAATTATTTTTCAACAGAAGTAGTACTTGTTGAGAAAGTTTGGGAAAATTAAGGAGGAGGGAAAGTTAATTAATTATCCATCATTTTTTTACATCTCACCATTGGAGAGGGGTGAGTTCTATTTTACATTAATAAGTCAATTTTTTGTCTTTATTAAAAAAATGAGTTTCCATCGTAATTTTTCACTTTTTAAAATTTTCTTGTCACGATGAAACAATAATTCACAAAAAATTTATAAAAATCAAAAAATGTAAGTAATTTTTTTTAAATAAAAACAAAAAAATAAACTATTTGGCTAATTTGGCCAAACCATCCGAGCAATACAGAATTTCCGATTTTAAAAAAATACATATATGCAGCAAAACAATTACATCCAGTGTGCTGTATAAAACTCGCCTGATCAGGCAGAAGCTTTCACTTCGAACTTCGAGCTACAGTATACCAAAACCATTTCGACCGATCAAACCTCATTGATCAATCCCTTCATCTCTCCACCGGCAGAAGTGTTCCTTGATTTCTTTGTAATACGCTGTTCAAGGGGCGGAAATGCTGCTCCGAGTGAAGATATTCGAACCCTAGAAGCGTTGTGAAACCCGACCCGCCCGCCGTAAACAACGCACGGACGCGGCTCGGTGTGATTTCGTCGAAGGCTGACATTCGTTGAGTCTTATATGGGTAGGTGAAGTTATCTTATTGGATTTTTTTAATGAAGTACATTTGCAATCCCTGCTTTTGTTACTCGAACCTTGATCTTGATTTTTTTGTCCAATTGGATTTATCAATTATCGATCTAATTAACCGTATGGTTGCTGAAATCTTCAAGAGTTGGATGGGTTGGTGGATAAAAAATTTGATGCCGCTTAATTACCGAGGACTAGGGTTTTTGGGCAAGTTGGGTGGTTGCCAAGTGGTAGGCACCATGTACTCCCATGCATTTGACACGGGTTCAAATCTCACTAACTACAACCGACAATACTGCCTTTCGCTGGGCTGAAAAAGAAAAAAAAAAAGAACTCGGTTTTTGGTAGGATATACGTATATTTGGCTATTTGCATCTAGATAGGGCTCTCTTTTTGGGGTTTCTATAATTCTATCATAAAAAATGTTAACTGTATACTAAGGTTAGCTCTTAGTTGTTTCGTTGGATGCAAAAGTGGATTGATCAAGTTAATTAGTAGGGAGGATAAATTTGTAGTGGATGAATTCTGTGATACCTTTGTCGGTCTGTAGGTCAACATGTGTGGGGATCAATTTAAAGGGGGAGTGCATAAGATTGAGTTGAGGATATGGATCACCTTCCATCATTTTGAATGTATAGCAACTCTATTGGTTGTATCATCTAACATTACTTCTTGACTACAAATTTTCTATCTTATCTTATACAGTTCCACACGATAACAAAATTCAATTAAAAAATTGGTCCTAAAGGGGACAGTACGCACGCTTTGGCACTCCAGGTTGTTAAAAAAATAAACCAAAACTGTGAAAGCCTAGAAACTGTGCATGACTTTCGATGCCATATGAACAAGAATGGATCTGACATTCAAACACGCCCTGTTTCTTTTTGTTATTTCTTGTGTGATATTGAGAGAGAGCAAAACATAAAGTTTACCTAGGATAGAAACTACTTAGGTGAGGAATGCAGAGGGTAGCATAACTGATGGCAAATATAGTTTTCTTATTTTTGAAAAGAATAACCAAACTGAGCATTGTGTCCCAATCAATTGGGGTATAAGGAAAAGAATATGCTTTCATATTTTTCACCCATAATAAGAATGGCTTTGTCACTCGATATTTTCAACAGATACCTAGATGAATGATTACCTTATAACTAAATTATTATTGAAGTGTTTGGTTACATTTTCAAGCATAAAAGTGGTTTCAACACTTTAAAATTTAAGACCTTGTATTCTGCACCCATTGTGGTTCGACGTGTTTCAAGTAAATCTTTCGGAAAGGTCTCCAGTTGCAGACAGACTTGAAACAATGGAGTTGCTTTCACATAGATTGTGAATAGAGTTATGCTTTTCCAGTTTCAGTTAGTTGAGTTCGTATGCATTTTTCTATATGTGTGTGTGTGACATTTGATGGCGTATGCCATATGCAGGGATTGAGGAGTGGGCTTTGGTTGTGCAGCGGAATGGAGACAACTGAGTGGGAATGGGGGCAGATCTGGGATAGAATGTTGTTTTAGCAGATCACTTCGTGATGTTCCACAGTTTTGATAGTTGCTAGTGGAGCTTTGGCTGCTAATTGCTATGGCTGGAGGGGATGAGATGGGAAGGGGATGATATGATCACAGTAGAAGGAGACCGGTGAGAGGGAAAATAGGGAATATGAAAGTGTAAGTGGGTTCCCTCAAAAAAGGCATTTTCTGGTGAAATATTCTGTTTTTAACTCAGAAACCTTGTTGCTGTCACTGTACCTAACGGAATACTAATGAAAGGGGTGGTATTGGTATCTTTGCATATTGAATTTGAGGGGGTCAAATTTATTGGTTTTGAAAATGAAGGGGGTTAAGTGATGCTCGGTGATAGGTCAAGGGTGTTTGAAAAAGTAAGCCTTTTTTTCGTAACCCAGGTCTCAGCCAGTGTAGAGACCAATTTTAGGGTGGAGTAAAGTTCTGATAAAGTTAATAACTTTTGAAAGTTTTCGAACGTGAATCTCGAAGCGAAAATGGAAGATGAGACACAAGCAAGAGATAACAACAAGAACATACGTTGGCTGAATATCCCCGACGAACTTGTATTCGACATCCTGTCCAGACTCCCCGTCAAATCCCTACTCCGATTCAAATGCATATGCAAATCATGGCTATCCATGATTTCCCACCCCGAATTCATCAAAACCCACCTCCATCTATCTACCAAATCTCCCGATTCCCGAAGACTACTACTCAAAACCAAGCAATCCCCTCTCTCCTTTGCTTCAATCGATTTCGAAACCCCCAATCACAATTTGAAATCGCTTCAATGTCCATGGGAGAACCCTGATTCCTATTTCCAGCCCCGGTGCTCTTGCGATGGTCTATTACTCCTGTCTGTTCATGATGGATACTTCGCTGGAACTAAATCGGGTAGGTCATTTGTTCTTTGGAACCCATCGATTGGATTGTACAAGAGAATTTCATGCCCTTATGAGCTTCCTTCTATCTCACTTTATGGACTTTGTTACGATTCCACAGCTGACGATTATAGGGTGTTTATCGTTTCACAAGAAAATGAGACCTCTGTGGTTATTTACAGTTTGAGAAACAATTCTTGGAGTATTTTTTTTGACAATCGTTATGATCTTTACCTGTCAGAACATCAGGCTGTTGTGAATGGAGCTGTTCACTGGGTTATGAATCCATCTGGGTGGGGTCATTTTTTATGGGCCATTGTTTATTTTGATTTGGTGGAGGAAAAGTTCAAGGAGGTTCCGCCGCCAAGCTCTTGGAATGAAGATGATGAGATGAATTTGGTTTATTGGGGGGATACCTTTGCGTGTATTGTAATCTCGGTGTTAAACAGATTGAGGTATATGCAATGAAAGAGTATGGAAAGAAAGATTCATGGGCTAGATTGTTCGTCATGCCTTGTGCGATAGTACAGAGGGTTACGAGTTCTACCTATGTGCAACCGTTGTGTCTTACGAAGAGAGGTCAAGTTCTGATAAAGATAGGGAAAAAGGGAATTGGCATTTATGATCCTAAAGACGGCACATTTTTACCGTATGACTGTGTCCGTGGTCGGATGCCGATTCCATATGTGGAGACTCTAGTTTCACTCAATGGTGGGGTGTGAAATTTAGAGGCAACACCAAGCATATCCAAAGAAAAGAAACATGAAGAGCAGGTAATTCTGATACTCTATCCTGCTTTTCCTTTCTGGTTGGTAGCAATTGAACTTTGGCGGTGTTCATGCTTAATATATTGCTTCCTGTTGTTGATTAGTAATTCTTTGGATCATTGCACTTGAGTAGACAACAGCCGACTTATTTAAATGTAGGTCAAACCAGTATTCTCAAATTTGCCCATACTCATCATTTTGGAGAAGGGAAAATTTAAAAATAACACCTGAATTTTGCACCAAATGTCACAGAGGCACCTGAACTTAAGTTTATTTCAATTAAACACCTATACTAATAAAATCCCCAAATTTAGACACCTGAACTTAAGTTTATTTCAATTAAACACTTGTACTAACAAAATCCCCAAATTTAGACCCCCGCAGTTATGCTCCGTCCCAAAAATTGCTAACATGGCATCTCCAACCCGTTTAAGTTGCCTCGTTGCACATATTTCTAACAAGGGACGATGCACCCGAGCGAAACCCATAGGCAGACTTCTGGAGGGAGAAATGGAGGGAAATCAATTAGGTTAAGGTCATTTTCCCTCCAAACCATGTTTTTTTGCCCAATCCCAGTTCTTCTTTCTGCTCGGCAGACTTCTAATGATGGGTTTTGCTTGGGTGTATCGTCCTCTGTTGGAAACATGTGCAATGGGGCAACTTAAACAGGTTGGAGATGCCATGTCAGCAATTTTTGGGACAGAGTATAACGGCGGGGGTCTAAATTTGGGGATTTTGTTAGTACATGTGTTTAATTGAAATAAACTTAACTTTAAGTGTCTAAATTTGGGGATTTTGTTAGTACAGGTGTTTAATTGAAATAAACTTAAGTTCAGGTGTCTCTGTGACATTTGATGCAAAGTTCAGGTGCCATTTTAAAATTTTCCCTTTTTGCAATTCTATTTTTAAAGAAGTCATAAATTGTATTATGGAGAACTCAACGTTCTTTTGGATGCAACTAACTTAAGCTCTAGACCTGCTGCATTGCTTACAAAAACCTTTGCTGGAAATGAAAATACACAAGAATCATTGCCACAACTCAACACTGTTGTGTGAAGCTCAAATATACGAGAACAATAATGCACTGGCGTCGGCCCGATGCCTAGTATGAAACTAATTCATGAATCTACCCATTCTACCCACAAGCAGACATAATGATGTACATATAACTAGAAAAAATTTCAACATATTTAATCAAGAAGGATGTGATGATTCTCATATCAACAATCCTACCCGCACAGAGAAAACACACAGATCTTCCACAGATCAGTCCACGTGGAATATAAATTGCAAATGGGCCCACAACCTTTCTCTCTCTGCAAGACCCTTCTCCCAAAACCCACTTTCCCCAATTTTTGAACAGAAATTGTCTCTCTCTTCCACCACCGACGAGCCTTAACTCCACCACTTCTGTGTCTCACCACCGCCGACGCCCACCCCTTCGTCACAGACTAACACTTATCTCCGTTTTGCACGATTCTCTCTCTCTCTCTCTCTCTCTCTCTCTCTCTCATATTTGCATAAAAGTTTTCACATCTCCAATCAAAAAATTAAATTTATTCTAGAGAAAATGCAACACTACCCAAAAAAATGCAGTACCCAGCCACTTCATATTAGCAAATCTTAATCATATTGTCATAAAAAGATTTCCCTTTTTTTTAATCCACAACAAGTTCTAACTCTTTGATTCAGTTGAGGTGAATAGATATCCAGAGTATGAGAGAGGAGGGTTTCGAGATTCAGGTTGGGAAGCCTACCAACAATGGTCATATCAACTCTTACCAAGTCTCAGTAATTCACGATTTTTTCGAGAAAAAAGAAAAAACAGGTATGAATATGTTATGATTCCGATTGATCTGTCGAGGATCATGGAAGAGAGAGATTGATAGTGGATTTATTGGAAAAGAGTGAAGATAATGGGGGTGGTGAAAAACTAGGGAGAATAGAGAACAACATGGGTTCAGGGGGGGCAGAGTGAAAAGTAGGAGACGAGAGAGGAAGGTTGTGTGCCCATTTGCAATTTTATTCCACATGGACTGACCTGTGGAAGATCTGTGTGTTTTCTCTGTGTGGGTAGGATTGTTGATACGAGAATCATCACATCGTTCTTGATTAAATATGTTGAAATTTTTTCTAGTTATATGTACATCATTATGTCTGCTTGTGGGTAGAATGGGTAGATTCATGAATTAGTTTCATACTAGGCATCGGGGCGACGCCAGTGTATTGCCACCGGTGTCAGGTGATCCCTGTGAGCTGGAGAATCAAACAATTTATGAAGTCTTAACTTTTCAGTTTTGGGGAAACGTAAAGTGAGATGACACCATTGAAAAAGATACCTTGAACCCTGTGAGCACATGTTCAGATTTGATTCTTATGGTTGTCATGTGTGCAGCTCACACTGCAACAAGGAAACGCAAAGTGGAAGACCCAACCCCACAATGATTAGCCTCTCTCTCTCTCTCTCTCTCTCTCTCTCTCTCTCTCTCTCTCTCCTGTCTGTACTTCTCTAGCTACTGTATTGTTCTCAAACCCGTAACTTCCCCCCATCGAAGGGAAAATTATTACTCAGGAGCCCTGAATAATCACTCCCATCTAAGAAAACTTACATTTCTCTGTCTTTGCTTTTTATTTCCTCTATTAGTGGTCGGCAAATGTGTACAATTCTTCTAAACTGAAATAGAACTGTGATGCAACTTCGAATGTTTTGGAACTTTAAATTATGACACAACTTGTTATAGTTTCTGGAGTCGCCACTGCTGGGCATTGTAGCTTATGGCATTTTATGACAGGTGAAGGCAATGCGACGGATGGCAATTTTGAGCCAGAAGATACATGTTGTTCAGCTACACGAATCAGTCCCTTTTTCTACTACTTTTTAACTTGGAACTTTAAATCTTATTTTGGGTTGTAATATGATACAGTATGAAACATGACAAGTACTTTATCTTGGGATCTGTTGGTGTTGTTTCTAATACTATGAACTCTCAGTATCTACTTTGCTATAATGATATGTTTAGTTACTTTTTAATAAGAAATCACTGTATTTTTGCTATTTTAATGTCCCAAAATTTGGGGGGTTACAACCGTTAACTGCACTGCGAGCCATAGGTGCAACTGCATGCAAGCGAACAACCTAACACCACCTTGTCCTTTATCGCTTGTGTCACCGTATCACGTCCATTATTTCTTGGGCCACCATCCTCCTCTTCTCCTTCTGCGTCAACATCGAATCCCATCACAAGATTGAGCCCGAGAGCCTTATTCTCTTATAATCCTGAATTCCGGTAGCACCTCCAAGGATAAGAGATCATCAGCAAAAATCAAATAGCTGAGAGATTAACTTGCTTGCAGATAATCAAAATTCCTTGTCCCAATGCTGAACCGAAAGAGATTTGTAAAAGCCTCCATCACTTAGAGAGATAGTTAAGGGTTATGGTTGCATAGGAGACACAGAATCAACTGTGAACTGTCTTGATTGGTCTTTGCCATGAATTCACTACTCTGAAAAACCTTTTCCAAAACTCAAACCGAAAAGGGTCACTGTATGCTGCACTGCAAGCCATATTTTTAAATTTTTTTTATACCTAGATAAAGATCTCAATTAGTTCTTTTTCAGTTAGTGCAAATAAACTAAAAAAATGATGCACATAATTAGAAAATCGCACATCTTTTAACAGTCGATTAAAATTTTGAGACAGAGGGAGTGTTGTATTTCAAGTAATTTTTATTCTCCCTGAAACTGTTATAGTTAAATATACAATCATCATCATTATTTGCGAGAAATTATTTTTTGGAAAGTTGAATTTGAAAAGTATGTCAAGAAAGAAAGGCGCACGGAGAGAATATACATAGAGAGAAATACTAATAAGACTGGTGGAGTATTTTTACCAATTCGATTTTGGAAAGAAAATGAAATAGTAGGAAAATTCTAACAAATGTTGGGGAGATAAATTTCCACCTCTTTAACACCGTAAAATGTTTCCTATATTCTATTTCTTTTTCAAAATTCCAAATAAACTTTTTAATTTTTCTTTCTTTTCCTTTCCTAGTTGCAAAGAAAATTCCCCTTTCCACTCTTTCTCCGTCTTCCAGAGCCTACTTTGAGGAGATAATTTTGTTTGGTTCCCATCTTGAATTTTTTTTTTCAACTCAAAAAACACTCATTATCCATATTTCCACTCATTTCTCTCTCCAATCTCCAATCATTATTCTCATTTCTCTCTCTATCTCTCTCCACTCATTACTCCTATTTTCAATTATTACCATATTTCTCTCTCCACTTATTACCCAAAAATCAAACTTAAAAATTTTCAAAAAGCCATCCAAACACAGCATTTAACACCATAAAATGTTTCCTATATTCTACTGTATTTCTTTTTTAAAATTCCAAATAATTACTCTATTTCTTTTTTAAAATTCCAAATAAACTTTTTAATTTTTCTTTCTTTTCCTTCCCTAGTTGCAAAGAAAATTCCCCTTTCCACTCTTTCTCCGTCTTCCAACTTCCAAGCGCAGTATGCTCTGGAACTCAATCAAACGAGAGAGAGAGAGAGAGAGAGAGAGAGAGAGAGAGAGAGAGAGAGAGAGAGAGAGAGAGAGAGAGAGAGAGAGAGAGAGAGAGAGAGAGAGAGAGAGAGAGAGAGAGAGAGAGAGAGAGAGAGGCTCTGTTTGGAACCCATTGGAAAATAAAAGGAAAGAAAAATGAGTGGAAAATGGGAGAAAAAATTTATTATTCACTACACTTAAATTCAAGTTCTTATTTTTTTTATTCTTTCTCTTCCGACCAAACAATGGTAGAGAAATTTTTTTAATTTTCCTTCCCTTCCCTTCCTCTAGGTTACAAACAGAGCCAAAATCTAAAATGGAAGGTCAGAGCCACAAGCCAGGGGATTCGGCGCCACAAGACCCAGACACAACAGCAAGAAGATCAAATAGCAGATGTACCAAAACAGATACAAATACACCAACAATATCTGCTGGGGTTTGCTCCAGCTTCTCTCTTGCAAAATTGGAGAAAGAAACATGCTTTTCGTTTATTTTTGGATGGAGGTTGACGGTAGAAGTTTAATTGATGAGTGTTTTTAATACATTAAGTGTTTATATGATATTTCGCTAGGGTCAGATGTCTATGTCTATCACCACCACTCCACAGCCATCGCCACAACAAAGTCTTTTTTTTCTTAAAACAAAACAAATACAGATATACCCGATACAGATACACCAAAACAGATATAATAGAAATACCACAACAGATACACCAACACAAAACAGATACAGTTATATCAATAGCAGATGTACCAAAATAGATACAAATATACCAACAATAGATACAAAAAAATAGATATAAATATACCAAAATATATACACCAACACAACACAACACAACACAAAACAGGTACAGATATACCAATACACTAAAACACATACACCAACACAACACAAAACAGATACAGATATATCAACATCAGATATACCAAAACAGATCCACAACCTTCACTTCCACCACTACCTCTACCAGCACAACCTCCACTTAAAATACAAATATATCAACAACAGATACACAAAAAATGAACAGATATACCGGCCAACGTCAAAGGTCAAAAAAATAAAAAATAACAGATACACCGGTCAACGTCAATGCCGGTCAACGGTCAAAAAAATAAAAAAACCAACAGATATACCAAAAGTGAACAGATACACTAGTCAACGTCGGTCAACGGTCAAAATAAAAAAAAATAAAAAAAGATACATTTTTGTGTTAGCTAAACAAGGCCCTTGTCTCATTAAAATTAATTTAAATGAAAAAGACATTTTTTTATGTTAGTCAAACAAGGCCTTTGTCTCATTAAAGATAATTTGGTCGTTTCATGGATCTTAAATTCCAAAATATTTTCATTAATGGATTTTACACATCATTAAAACTTAAGCTGGACTAAATCTTCTTTGGGACCTCACCTTTTGGACTTTAAACCAATTTGTTGAAAAAAGAAACGTGAAGAGCAGGTAATTCTGATACTCTATCCTGCTTTTCCTTTCTGGTTGATAGCAATTGAGCTTTGGTGGTGTTCATGCTTACCCATTATTGCTTAGTAATTCCTGGGATCATTACACTTGAGTAGACAACTGCCGACTTATTTAAATGTAGGTGGAACCAGAATTCTCAAATTTGCCCAAAGTTATCATTTTGCAATTCTATTAGTAAAGAAGTCATAAATTCATTAAATTGTATATTTTGGAGAGCTCAACATCCTTTTGGGTGCAAATAACTCTAAGCTGTAGACCTGCACATTGCTTACAAAAACCTTTGATGGAAATGAAAATATACAAAAATCACTGCCACGACTCAACACTTTTGTTTGAAGCTCAAATATACGAGAATCATCAATCACATGCTTCTTGATTGAATATGTTGAAATTTTTTCTAGTTATATTAGTATATCATAATGTTTGCTTGTGGGTGATTCATGAATTAGTTTCATGCTGGGGGTTGTAGCTTATGGCATTTTATGACAGGTGAAGGAGATGCGGCCGATGGCAATTTTGAGCTAGAAGATGACATAGAGCCCTTGTTGTTCAGCTAGACAGATGAGTCCCTTTTTCTATTACTTGTGAAACTTTGAACTTTATAGATCTTAATTTGAGATTGTAATATAAATATGACAAGTACTTTATTTTGGGATTTGGTGTTGTTACTAAAGCAAACACCTAAAACTACTAGGCTTGCCAACCCGCTCCTTCCTGTCCCGAATGTGGCGGGTTTTCCACCACATTTTCGTGTATAGGGTAGGGTTTGGGTGACAACACCCTGCCTCTATATTATCCGCCCCGATCTATCTATCTATCTATCTATCTATCTATCTATCTATCTATCTATCTATCTATATGTGTGTGTATTTATATACATGTCCTTACATTTTTATCCCTAGTACTAAAGTAGGAATGGGTTGATTATACATTTTAAGGTTTTTTCGGGCTGATTCAACATTACAATTTGATTTAGGCTGTGGGATGGGCCTAAATTTAAATTTTTTTTACAACCCAAGAAAAGATTAGAAGAGTTACAATTTTTTTTTGATTCTAATTGAGAATTGGGAAAAAAAAGACGGGGTGGGTACGGGGAAAATTTTCATTACCCAGTTGGGCCCGTCGGGAGAGTTCGAGAAGTACATCAAAACCCGTCCCGCCCTGTTGCCATACCTGAACACTACATTGTCCTTTATCGCGTGTGTTGACATATCCCGTTCATTATTTCTTGGTGGGCCACCATCCTCTTCCTCTTCTCCCTGTACATCAACACTCTATCCCATCATTTCCCCCTCCTATTACATTTTTTTTTTTTTTGTTGAACTTTTGGTACTTATAGATAAAATAGTTCATCAAGTCCGTTGTTAAAACAAATTTCTTGAATCTCCACCAAGTCCGTTGTTGTGTTCACCCATCTCAAGCTAATATCTGAGTAGGCATTTGGCATTCAGATCTGTGAGCAGGCTATAGTCTTTGAAGTTCAAGCAATGAACTCAGCATAGGGTAGCAAGTACCGGACTACCGGGCATGTGCCATGATCTCTGCACCACAGCTTTAAAGTCCTTGTGAAGCATCCACAAATGAAAGAACTCAAATGGTTTCTTCTGTGATGCGTCTGGTAAACCATTGACTAATATAGAAGACTGGTCTAAGATGCCTGAGCCAAGAACAACGCTTCACTATTAGGGAAGCTATCCATCCAAGGGATGTTAACAAGAAACCTATCAATCTTGCTTTAGTAATTCCCCATGTCGCCCCTCTTATCGGATGAATCGAAACCTCCAGAAGGCATGTCTTGTATTTCTATTTCATCCACACATAGTGAACCAAAATCTCCAACCTGCCCCAATCCTTTTGACCACATTGAAATTCCCTAACTGAATCCAGTGTAACAACCAATAACAAACTTCATAAACCTCATATCCCTCCCATGACCACCTCTCGGTAATCTGTCTGATTTCAGGCTTATAAATTTGATACACAAAACAGTTTTTTACCCGTGGGATTAGCCGCCTTTGCTAGGTTCATTTGAGGTGAAGAGTGCATGATAGAAATATTTCGCTGTTGGGAATCCGTAGCCGTCACAATCGTGGCCTCCTCGTCCCCTCTTTCAATGTTATGAGTTTCAACCAATGCACTGGGGAAACAAGCAGCTTCAGTTCTCTCCATATTTTCCTTCTAAGCTTTTAGCCATAGTTGTTGAAAGCATATAGTAGAGTGGACATGAGTTAAACTCAACGAAATTGAACCCACTTAAAGAGTATATTCAGTTTGATTATTGTGTGGCCGTGTATTAAGGAGTGTGACAAGCATAACTGAGATGCCTATGCTTACTTTCCTCTAAATTGTTAAAAACCGAACATCGTAAATTTCGTTGGTTTTGATGTGAAATAGAATGGCGAAGGATGTATTTCTGCTGTAGGCTTGTAGCCTTGTTTGTATGTTTCTTTATTCTCAACAGGGCATAAAATCTATTCTTTAATGTTTCTGCAAGTTATTATTGAAAATTCACTTTGGTGATTGCTATTGGATTATATAGCTAAAGTTTCAACCGCATTCAACTTTAAGTTGGTTGTTGTAGCTGCCTGCTTAATCTTTTCACCAACTGATTTTGAGTTATCTGATTGCTTTGCTTTTTATTTTTTTTGCCCTAGGATAGTTCCATTGATAAAGAAAAAAAACAGTATATCAGGAAGGGAATACATCATGCACCACAGAATTGCCACCACTCCGAAAACTCACTGTCATTACGTCAAAACACTCCACACAGCCACCAAAGGGGTGAGAAAGTCCCATACGTGAGGGGGAATAAAAGCCCACACTGGGGTAGGATAAACCAAAGAACAACTTCCCAACGGAGGCCCAACAAAACAAGAACAATCCTCCAAACGGAGACAACAAGCTACGATCTAAAAAAGAAAAAAGAAACAACCAGTAACAAGTCACCGAGTAGCCTATTGAGTCACACAATGAGTCACACTAAGTAGCACCGAGTTGCATCGAGTTGAGGACGAGTTGCACCATCACAGATCATCCCGAGGCCAAGGCTCTGTCTCCGTCAAGACCCCAGCGACCTCAACCACAAAATCCACCTCTGGCGACCACGAGCCGCAACCTCCAGCGACTACAACTGCGAAAACCACTGACAAATTGCCCAACAACGCGGTGAAATCATTGGAGAAGGAGCGACGGATAGAGACGGCTGGTGCTAGTTGTATGGGGAGGAGGAGGGTGGGGGGTGACGAAGGAAAAGAGAGAGAACTCCCGAATCTAGAATCGGGAGAGTGAGATTGAGAGGGAGAAACCATCCCCTCCCGACGCCGCATAAGGGTTTACAACCCCAGGGGAGGAGGGAGGTGGGGGCGTCGGCTGATTGCTTTGCTTTGTACGTTATGTTCTTCGCATTTGGCATGATTCACACTATAAGGGCAATTTGAGAGTCAAATGTGTTGTGGGACACAGACTTAGCTACAACCCAACTTTCTTATTGAAGTTGCAACACATGTAAGATAATTTTGTGTATTGAAGTTAATTTTGAGTATTGGAGCTTGTTGTGATAAGTAATTGTCCCAAAAGTTTAAACTGTTCATCAAATGGGCCGAACAATATGCATCAAGCTATCTAGCAAGTAACAGTGGTGATATTGTAATAGGGATGTTAATTTTTATGAAGCATTTAAATGTATCAAGTGTTAATTTAACTTGATATTTTCATCTCTTTTTTTTTTCCCCCAAAAGAATGGAAATGAGTAGGCACATTTGTTGTTTTTTCTTCTAGTTAGAGCATTTCTGCCCTGTGGATTAGACATATGCCCCATTTGCTAGCACTTGTCCTCTAATTTAATTAGGTTATTTGCTTAAAAAACCTCTAATAAGTGTTTGTTAACAATCACGAGTTAACGTTGTTTGGCTTTTCTAGCTTATTTTACCCAAAAAAACTAGACCATTTTAAACTCCAATTTGAATTTTTTTTTTTTTTTTTGGTGTGCTTATTTTAAGTTGTTAAAACATGAATCAGCAAAAGAATCCTAAATTGAAAATGTTTTTTTTTTAAGCCAATAATCTAAAGGGAATGATTCTCACACTCCCCGGGCCTTCTTACGACACATACTCCATTTGCTGTCTTTATCCACATGAATTTATTATATTGGTCTTGGATATGTGAAAAAATGAACATAAGCAAACCCACATGGGAAGGAGGTTTGTGCATGTCTTACGTACAAAATTGAATCTTCGTATGTATTTTCATATTGGGCCTTTAAATAAAGCAATCTATTACTGTTACTTCCAATTGCAACAGCGGGTACTAAGCCCCGCTTTCTTCCAAAATCTTTTTTTTCAAAAAGAAGGTAATTTCAAATTCAAATATAACGAAAATGAAAAATAATTTTTAAATTTTTTTTGTACCGTTTAAAAGATCTCAATGAGATCTATCAAACAAGATTCATATTGGTGGAAAAATTATTTACGTCAACACATAATTTTTGACTTTGAAATTATCTTTTTGTTTTTCCAAAACCTTCTTTTTTAAAAAGTGGAACGCCAGAAGTTTCCCCTTAGTTCAACTCCACTCTTATAACGATGTCAATAAAATTCTTTCCAACAATTGCTCCGTCAAAAGGCATTTGTAAACCAAAAAACAAAGCAGATACAACATCAAAAAGAGGGGGGGATGTTCAAGCGAAAGTGGCACTGCAATTACTTTGGTATATTGGGATTATGTTATCTATGAATAACATTATCTTATTGTAGCTAGATTTGAGCCCTACAATGGGTATACCACTATCCCATTGACCTCCCCATATATTATAATTAGTTAAATTACTTCGTTTTTTTTATTTTTTTTGGGTGTCAATATTGTATACATTAGCCGGAATTAGTGGTGTTAGTAGGTTAGTCTACCGGGAGTTTCAAGTTAAGGCTATTCATAATCCTGAATTCCCGACGCTCGCGATGTGACTTGAACCCTGACCTCCCACATGAGGAGGATAAGGAGATGCCAACTAGCTAGGCTAGAGCCTAGTTCGGGACGGGAGCATGGTACAATCGAATAACATACTCTTCTTGTCCTTCTGATCACTCTGTATAGTGAAGATTTAATTCATAAATCTGTACCAAGGTTCTGAATACCGCACCGGCTAGAGTACCGATTTTCTCACTAGTAAGGTATGTACCGGTACCGGTGAGATACCGGATACCGTTTCGGATTGATCACTATTAGTGTTATTTTCCTACCTAAAAGAATTTATAGTATAATATTCACTTTTTAAAAAAAAATAAAAAATCCGGTATTTGCCTAGTGCTATCCTGTATTTGCCCAGTACCGTCTGGTATTGACCGGTATTTTCTGGTACTTGAAGAAAAAAATAATTTGAAAGTAGTCCGGTGCTATCTGGTCCTGGCCGGTACTGACTGGTATCTCCGGTATTTCCCGTACAGTCCGGTATTGGCCGGTACCGACCAATAGTTGAGCTGGAACGGAATTAGACGTGTAAGGTACCGAATATGGACAATACCGGTATGTACAGGTCCATACCTGCCAGTATGATACGAGATTCATAACCATGAACTGTACATGCATGACTTCTAGTTGGAGCAGAAGCGCTGACTTGCTCATACACTAGTATATTTTTCGCGGTTAGGCATCGCAAAGTATCACCTACGCACACAAGGATTAAAAAATACATTGACCACAAGACTCAAACCATTAACCATTTAGACTTGATCAACAGCCCCAGACTATATCACCTCCACGCGGTTAGGCATCACAAGTATATATCCTGCTGCCTTCCGGTTAAAAACAACAGTATTCTTCCCCTGGGAAACTCAGAGAGAGAGAGAGAGAGAGAGAGAGAGAGATGGGACTTTGGGAAGGTCTGCTGCGCGTCGTCCTTGCGGTGGGGAGTGTGATTGGGGTCATTCGACAACCAATTGTCGAGGACGTTGTACATCGCATCGTTGATGCTTTGTATGGTTTTGTGTCACCGGAATTGGAGAGATTGTGGCGACTTGTCCATCAAAAGAAGCCACAGGCAGCTCCTCCTGTTCTCTTGGATCAAGGGCGAGCGGTAAACATATGAAACTATCTTTCTTGCTTTCTTTGACTACGTATTTGTTTTTAGTTTTTGAGTTCCGGAACAGTCTTTCTCCATCCTATTAATTACATGAACTTTACTACTCTGAGTTGGTTGAATTTGATCGTAGAGATAGATATATAAACTTAGAGGGGCCACGTTACCCATGCTTCACCCCTTTGACTTTGTTTTACTGGGCTGCTATGTTTTGTTTGGTTGCCTTAACACATCTCATATTTATTTTTTATTTTTGTAGTGTTCATTATAGGTCTTACAAAAATGATTCAAACCGCAAATTATTCTTAGAATATTTTTTTATGTGTTTTTGGAAAGAATTAGCTCAATTCGATATCAGTGAGAGTTGTTTCAGAATTTATCGGCGCCTTACGAATTCTGAAACTGCCCTTTCTGATATCAGATTTAGCTAACTTTTTTCAAAAACGCAAATTTTTTTTCATAATAGCTTGTAATTTGAATCATCTTTGTATGACCCTTAACGAAGCCCACAAAAATAAAAAAATTATTAATTTATTTCCTGTTTCTTGGGTATCAACCAAACAAGTTTTAATGGGCAAGAAATTAAGGGTAGTGATAATGCAAAAACTATTTTTATTGGTGCCAAAACTCTAATGCATAAAAGTCTTGTACATTGCAAATGGTACAAGCCTTTTATGCACTAGAGATTTGGCACCAACAAAAACGGTTTTGACATTACCATTTCCTGAAATTAATGATATTTTTTTATTTTTGTGGGGCCCATTACGGCCGGATCCTTCAAAGATGATTCAAACCGCAAGTTATTCTTAAACTATTTTTATGTATTTCAGAAGAAAAAAAATTAGCACAATCCGATATTAGTAAGGGTTATTTCAGAATTCATGGGGCGCTTTTGAATTCTGAAACAACCCTTAACGATATCGAATTGAACTAATTTTTTTGAGAAACTCATAAAAGAATTTAAGAATAAATTGCGATTTGAATCATTTTTGTAAGACCATAATGGCTGGGCCCTACAAAAATCAAAAATAGTAAATAACAGATATGTTAAAGGCAACCAAACAAAATGTAGCAGCCGAGTAAAAGAAAAGTTAATGGAGTGGAGCATGGGTAACGTGGCACATAGATAGGTATGGGACAGAGGAGCCGGACAGAGGATCCAGGGAATGCATTAGGCCATTAAGGCCATGGTCTAGGGCCTCCACCTTAGGCGGGGCGGCCCTATTACACACAAAATTGCCTTAATAATGTCAACGTCACTTCGCACTCTCTATATAACAACTCTCTAACATACAAATTTTGTGCCTCACTTTTAACTCTTTTTGTCATATCGCACACAAAATCTTCAAGATTCAAGTGTGAATGCTCTAACAATATATGCCTCTATACGGTAGTTTGACTTCTTACATTTCTCGTAAAAAAAACTGCATTGGGAGAGAAGGCCCCACGACCACAAAATATTTTACATTTACAATATAACTGCATTGGGCGGGTTCGGATGGCAGCGAGGGTACATGAAGTAGAGAAGAGAAATGGCAACAAAAACAAACAGAGAAAGAGACAAATTGGGGCAAGGGATAGGGGATTAAAAAAAAGAATGGAGAGAGAGAGAGAGAGAGAGAGAGAGAGAGAGAGAGAGAAGGAGGAGGAGGAGGAGAAGGATCCGATGATGCCTGGGGGAGGAGTAAGAGTGTCTCCCCCAAAGGCAAAAACCCTAGAATTTCCGCCGCTGCTCTATTTTTGTTTAGAGAGAGAGAGAGAGAGAGAGAGAGAGTGTGTGTGTGTGTTTAGGAAAATATAATAAACTTTAATTCTTGTAAAACAAGAAAACATAAAATAGGAAACTCACTCAGCCTAAATTATGAAACTATAAATACCTCTATGTTAGTAATTCCAAATTATTAGATTCCCAACAAAATACTAAGGAAAATGATATTGGCACTCCAAAAATTGATGCAGGCACTCCAAAATCAGTGTAACTCCAAAACCACTTTCCTTTGTTTTTTGGAGTGCCTGCATCAATTTTTGGAGTGCCAATATCATTTTCCAATACTAAATCTAAAATAGTAAACTAAAATAATGATAAACTAATATTTTTTTCGAATTCTAATCTGCATCAGTCATAACTTATTAATCTTTGAAGCAAAAGACAAAGATTAAAAGGATTACGGGCAAACCGGCAAAAGTCAACCGAGAACCATACCCAGAGGAAGGCAATAAGCTAACAAAAACACCACAAGTCATAACTTAATAGTCATGCGTCAGACATGATGTCAAAAATAATTCAAACAAGATGACTATACTTGAGAAGCTTCATCTTCATATTTTTGGACTTTAATTATATATGTTCACCTTTTATTTGACGTTCTGTTACAATATAACACCGTAAAACAATAACATGGTCATTCGAGTAGCTAGCGAGAGAGTATTGGATTTCATTATATTTTTAACCATATAGTGGGATGAGATTAATATTGGCACCTCTATACAGAGCCTAACGGTCGACGACGATGGGAAGAAATGTTATATGATTGGAGCAAGGGGACTCAAAATTGGGAATGGAAATTATCAGGCACATTGGAACTGGGCATCTCACCCTCGCACCAGGTTCTCTCTCTCTCTCTCTCTCTCTCTCTCTCTCTCTGGGCTTTATCCACCACACTACAAGAAAAAACATCATTGGCAACTAAAATTACTGAACAAAAAGATTTAGTCGCCAAAAGCATACTCTATGGCGACTAAAACAAGTACACCGCTGAATGTATGCTGCTTTCCCGACCACTAAAACTCTAGTCGCTACTGTAAGTTTCGTCTCCAAAAAGCAGGTGCATTTTGCGACTAAGAAATTTTTAGATGCCGAAAGTAGATGTTTTGAAAACTAAATGTTTATAGGCGGCTAGATAAACATTTCACAACTAAATTGTGCCATTGTGGTCACGGAGAATAACATTGACGACTACATTAAAATTTGGTCGGCTAAAGGTATGTAATTGTAGTTTTCCCGTTTAAAATTAATACACATATATGTATTCGGTTTTAATAATTTTTAATACCATGTAACCATTCATATAAAATATAAATCTTTGAACATTAGCTTAATGTAGCATAGTATAAATATTTTTATTTGCCCAACATGTCACAAGTATGGGTAGCCTAGTGTTTAAATGCTTTGGTGTGTATCCAAGAGGTTAGGGGTTCAACACTGAGCAATGAAATATTGCCTTGTTTAATAGCACTAAATGTGCACAGTCCGATTTCATTTGTGAGATGAGATGGAAGAAGTGTGAGGCTAGCAGATGTCCGGAGTGAAAAAAACTGTTATTTCTCACAAAAAGCTAGATTCGAATGCGCCAATTTCTCAACAAGGGGAGGAGCTTTGAAGGAGACGGTTAAGGGAAAGCAAGTTAATTTGGTCAAGCTTGAGGGCAGCAAAAAGCTAGATTCAAATGCGTCAATTTCTCAACAAGGGGAGGAGCTTTGAAGGAGACGGTTAAGGGAAAGCAAGTTAATTTGGTCAAGCTTGAGGGCAGCAAAAAGCTAGATTCAAATGCGTCAATTTCTCAACAAGGGGAGGAGCTTTGAAGGTGACGGTTAAGGGAAAGCAAGTTAATTTGGTCAAGCTTGAGGGCAGTGTTTTAGCAAGAGGAGCTGGTGTCAAACACGATTCCATTAGTACAGGGGTGGAATAGGGTGAATATGGAGCAAGGTACGTGGTCGCGTATTGACTCGTACAGACGCATACGAACCAGGTGTAGGAGAAATCTCAAGGCCCAGCATGCATCTAAAAAGCATTATAAGGGGTATATAAAGTTGAAAATGATCAAAGTACAAGGGGTGTAAATTTTATTTTTTGCCTATTTTTACCACATTTTTTTTTCCACCAATGTTTGGCAATGCTATGATTTGGCATGGAGAATAGCAGGCAATTTAATTAGATGAATTCCAATGATGCTAATCGAATATCCAATTTTATGTTAAAGGGTAGAGGGTTGACACACCTGTAAAATCGTCTCATTGAAGTCTTGAAAATCGATTTTTCTGGATTCCTTTCCGCGAAATATATGATTGTATCATTTGTATATGGTTGCACTTTTGTTTGGTTAATTAAGTAAAAACACTTGTTTACTTTGTTTTGAAAAATATTATAGGGTTCCGGAGGTTGCTGAACTTGTATCTGTGTGGTGGTTGGGGTTTCGAGCAAAGATGAATCTTGAGATGCTTTCCCCAAGTACCACCTATGTTGTCTACCTTGTGTTCAAAATTGCGAGGGATTCCCGTGGGTTATCTGGCCCGGCAACAGCAGCAATTAGAACATGGGAGTCAGCAGGTAACGTTGGAAATTGATATTTCAGAAATTTCTCTGTGCTTTTTCCGCGGTTTTAGATTGAAAGGATGTAGGAGTGTCTTTATTATTGGGAACGAAATCGCGATATTTCAAAAATTTGACCTGGTTTTTGTGCTTAGTAATGTGGTTCACGAATTTTCATGGCTACGAAATTCCATGCGTACACTTCCAAATTTTTTATCGTGGACCATCGCGTTTTAATTCCCTTTTCAAATTGAATTGAAATTTTCAATCGGAAATTATCCGTGTATAAAGGCCAAAAAGCTGGAAGCCCAAAAAACCAGCTCTTTGAGAGCTTGATCTTAGATATTTTCAAAAGTATTTAAGTGAAAGTCATAATTTTTGTACTTTTTCATCTACAAAAGTTAGGCACAAAACTACCAAACGGGAAAAAAAATTGAATAAGGACAAAATAAAATTAAAAAAAAATCTAAAAAGCCCTTAGCAAGACTCAGCCTTAGTCTAGCTATTTTCTAAATCTGCTCATTGTAGTTGAGTGTGTGTATTTAGCGATGATTCTGATATTGAGTTTATGATTTTTGTCTAAATATTCAACAGTCAAAACTAAAGGACCAAGATGCACTGTATTTTTGATGAACGGCCATCATGTGACCGAAGAGTACTATGCCCCACAGGAAAGAAGTGATGGGTGGATGGAGGTTCGTCTGGGCGAATTCTTCGTCAACCGTGAAGATTATCGAGTCTTATGTTTGAAATTCAAGTTGGTTGAGGACAAAGATATTGAAAAGAAAGGCCTCATTATCCAGGGAATTGAGTTTAGGCCTAAATTATATATGTAATTACATATACGATGTTTTTGTCATCGGCCTCCCGCTCCATGATGAGGCCTACCTTTGTGATTTTAGTCCTACCATAAGTCTTGTAAAACCCCGCCGAACATATCATGGTCGTACAAATGATAGGGCTCCTATGTTTTATGAGGAAGTTTCTAGGCCGGTCCTATTTGGATTGATTTGTTCCCACAAGATTTTTCCCATCAAGTCCGAATATATCATGGTTGTACGAATGACAGGGCTCCTGTGTTTTATGAGAGGGAAATTTCTGAGCCTGTCCTATGTAGATTGAAATTTCTGGACCTGTCCTACCTAGATTGATTTGTTCTCACAAGATTTGCGCACAATTATTTTTTTAAAAATTTAGATATTTGAAATATACTCGAAAAAATCTATCAAACAAATTCAATATTGAATATGAAATTATGTGTAAAAATAAAATAATTTTTTTGGTATAGGCTTCTCTTTTTTTTATTATAAATTCTAATCAAAAATTAAAATTAAAATTATAATTAACAGTTAAAACACTGCTAATTAACCGTTAAAATTGAAGTTTAGGATTTTCAGGGTTAGAATTTGGGGATTGAAAATACTGCTAATTAACAATTAAAATTAGAATTTTATGGATTGAAAACACTACTAATTAACAATTAAAAATTAACAGAATAAAAATTAATATGATACTTGTTTGATAAATTTCGTCGAGTAAGTTTCAAAATTATTTTTTAATAAAATTTGATATATAAAATAAAAAGTACTCGTAATAAGCATTTAAAATAGAGAGCTATATCATATTCAGGTGTTGTTCCGCTTTCTTTTTAAACCTTCTTTTTCAAAAAGAAGGTAATTTCAAGCTCAAATATAATGAAAATGAAAAATAATTTTTAAATTTTTTTTGCACCGTTTAAAAGATCTTAATAAGATCTATCAAAGAAGATCCATATTGGTAGAAAAATTATTTACGTAAACACATGATTTTTGAGCTTAAAATTACATTCTTTTAAAAAAAAATTTCTAAGAAACTAGAACACACTCTCAATGTGACAAGACCTAGTGTATGTGTGTGTGTTTGGGTTTTACAGCAATGGCCTAAGAGTTGGGACCATGAGAGAGAGAGAGAGAGAGAGAGAGAGAGAGAGAGAGAGAGAGAGCTCTGAACTGAAAACAGAAAAAGTGGGGAAAAAAAAAAAAACAGAAAGGGATATGTTGCACCTGGACGTGGGGGAGAGAAGAGCAAGAGAGAGAAGAAAGAGGGAGGGAAAAAGAGCAGGCGCGTGGGATTATTTTTAGGAAGGATTCATATTGCATATTTTTAAATTTTAATAAATTCATAATTTTTAAGCTTGAAATTGCATTTTTAAAAAATAAAGACTTTTTTTTGCGTTGCGGAATGAGCTCTTAGTGGGCTATAGATTTCAAAAACAGGACTGGCCCGTCCTTTTCTCTTTATGAGATGGGCATTTCGGATCATCGTGGCAAGCGTATAGGGTGGTCCCATCACAGCTAGCCCAACAATACAATCCAACATGTGAGCGGAAAACAATGCCATTCCTAGATGATCTTGTATTTTGATTGCATTGTATAGATGATCTTGTATTTTGATTGCATTGTACAGTACGTTGTTGTCGACTTACCTATCGTTTTATTATGAGTTCTACATCACATGTAATACAGTCTCCACTATGTAGTGGTTCATCTTGATCTTGTCAATTTTGGAGGTCCCAAATTGTTACTAGTTCTTCTTGAAAAGTCTAAACATTAAAGTTCAAATGTTTTCGCAAACATTTCGTCAATTATGAAGAATAAAATAATTCATCCAAGGCTTTTCTTAGGTGTTCTTATGTATTTTCATCATCGAGGAGACGACAAATCATCCCTTATTAAATACAACTAGAGGCTCAAATTTGGGTGTATACTAATAGTGGTCGCCACTACTATGATTTTAAAATAATATTCTAGAACAATATTAGTTTTATTTATTGGACGCCAAACTAAATAAATAACCTCGATCATCCCCTTCATTTATATAAAAAAAAAAGACCGAAACTAAATTGTCAAAATTAAGCAAACTCCCAACACAGAGTCAAGCATCTTACTTTAAAATGTTTAAAAAATAGTTCATGCTTGTTATAATTCCAATCAACAAATGGATTATTACTACAGTTCTAATGCACAACATTTATGACTTTGGACGTCAAATCACATACATTGAGAAATACATTACTAGAGATTTTGATATTGTTATATATACCATTCTTTTAACAAGGGGAAAAAATGTCAAGCATATATAATTCAAATAATTAGGACTTTAGTACGTAGATAGAATAATAATACTATCTTAATATAGATAGCATTCCACCTATGCATGTATAAAAAATAGAATTACTGCTTTTTTTTATCGGCAAAGATGAAATTTTATTAAAAATGGGGAAACAGAAAAGGGATCCAACAAAGAGTTGGAACACACCTACACCTGAAACGGGCAATAGAATTACTGCTTATTAACGTAGCATTCCATATTTCTTCCAAATTTCTACTTCAAGTTGTTGGGATTCCGGGCGAAACTTTGAGCAAGAGAAGTAGGAGCAGTACATCCGAGGCTTCACAGCATTTCCGATCTCGATCTGGAGACGAATGTGGTGGAAACGATTTGGTTGGGTCAGTGTTCAGTGGAGATGAACAACGAAGCTATAAGGAGACGAATAAGAAAGCTATAAGTCAGAATATTCATTATAATATTAACGAGACTAATTATCATATATTAATAAATGATAATATCGTATATAAATAAATAAATATCTCTATATTATCTTATGATGGTCGTTACCATTAGTTAAGTCTATGCCATACTAGCATAAATCTTAGCATAGACGTTCTTCGTCCTAATCACCAATAAAACATCCAAACTGAACCCAATTATGCAGGCAATAGACATGATCACAAACACCAGCCTATAACAATGTGCCCCAGTGCAACTGTTGCCGCCTCCAGCGGTGCTTGTAGCCTGCGCATCGTAAAAGTATCCAGCAAGAAGGCCAGAAAAGAGGAAGGAGCCGAGCGGAAGGTTGAGGATTAGAATATTGTAGATGAGACCGTAGTATTTGAGGCCGAATAATTCAGAGGCTGTGGAAACCATGATAGCATATCGGACCCCATAGCATACTCCGACAAATATTGAGCCGACGTGCAGAGAACCCGGCAAAGCCATGGCCATAATAACGTAACCCACGGCCATGACAATTTGAGAAGCTGCAGTCCAAAGAGGCCTTGGTGTTCCTGCTATCCTATACATGGAAAATGAGAACTAGATTACATTAACTGTGTAGAAAGTTTTAATATTGACCCCCTCAACTATGGAAACGTTTTCAAATAATCCCTTAACAATAAAAACCTACAATTAATCAACCATCTTGAACTATCAAAAATCCTTCAATTTGGTCCTCCTTAGTCTTCAGTCTTGTAATGGCCCGAAGAGCCCAAATGTTGTTTCTCTAAAAATATGACGAGAATGCCCACACTATCACATACATACACACTTGCATGTATAACAAAACCATAGACCAGATTTTTGTTGGGACCGTCTTTTTCAATTCATCTCCATCAATCGACCACCTATTTCTCCCAATAAACCTTCTTTCTATACCCCCTATGTCATTAAAACTATTAAGATCCCAAATAGCTATTGATGTGAAGTACTCGTTCAACAATAATATGACTTCTGGAGTTAATTAGATACGTAGGTTTACAAGTTTATCACAAAGGGGCGTTCTTGTCATACTTCAAGAAAAACGACATTTAGATATCATCCTAGGCTCTTTACTAGCCATTATGTGGTGAAAGACCAATCGGGGTTCAAAATTGAGGGTTCTACAATTTTTGGAGTTGAGTGTAGGATTTTATGGTTAAGAATAACTTTAAAAACTATCATAATTTTTTTTGATCGGCAAAATAACATTTTATTAAGGGAATTTGTCAAAACTAGGTTATAACAAGTTAGGTAAAAGAGGAGGGAAATCCAACCAAGGTTGGATTAAACACCTGAAAGCAAATATCTTAAACACCTAACAGGCTAAGCCCGAACACTTAAGGGCCTATTTGCCCAAAAATAAAAATAAATACAGCACAAATAGTAAAAGGGCCTAGTGCCCAGATCTGCAAATAATAACGCAGCCCTAGACCCAAAACCTAACCCTTCATTCCAATGAAACCTCCAAACAGCCGCCCAACCATCACCTGCAGCCACCTACATCAGACAGCCATACCTCCAACACCACCTATCATAATTTAGAGGACCACGATGTACGAAACTAACCTTGATACACAAGATTAATGCCTTCTTCAGTTTCAAATTTGAAAACAAAATCCAACCCCAAAAACACTCCTTACTTCTACTTTCAATCATTACTTTCATCTCTCTGTCAGTTTATTACCCATCTCTCCAATCAATATTTTCATTTCTCTTCTTATCTCTCTCAACTCATTACCCATATCTTCAGATATTACCTTAATTTCTCTCTAACTTATTACCGAAAAAATCAAATTCAAAAATTTCCAAATTTAGAACCGAGCGTAAGCAACTCCAGTTTGGTAAACCAAACAAAGAGTGGTTGGTGGTCCATATTCTATTCCTATCAAAACGTGAAAGTTACAGTTACAAATAATGGTGCCCAAAGTGCATATAACAAGCAAACCTTCAAAACAACAAATATGACAGGAGGATATTCATTAGCAAACGTCAAAACAACAAATACTTCCTCTGTCCCATTTTGGTTATTTATTTTCATTTTTCGTATCGTTTTTTCAACGTTTATATCTCATAACCTATAATGTTTTTCATAATTTTGAAAACTTTATATTATAGATCTAATAGAAAACTATCAAACAAGATTCATATTACATATTTTTAAAGATTCATATTAGAAGATATAAGTGCTAAAAAATGACACGAAAAACAAAAATGAACAACAAAAATTGACCGGTGGGAGTATGGCGGAAGATATTCATTAGTTGAGCTTACTTGATGAAGTACTCCGAAACCGTACCCGAAATGATCCTCCCGAAGAACCCGAATATACTGATTAGCGATACGAATATGGACACATCACCGTACCCGACTGCCTGCCCGATTTGCCCCATATTATTCATAACCGTCAAACCCGTCCCCACTCCGCACAAAAACGACCCGAACAGGATCCAGAACTCGGCCGTCCGAAAGGCCTCGAAAATCGTGTGGTCCTCCCCGATCACGGGCCGCCGCGTCTGCTCAACCGCCACCGTGGCCCCCGCCGCCATCTCCCGCTTCTTCTCAGCTTCTTCAACACTCTCTTCACCCAACAACAACGGTTCATTCACGAGGTTATAACCCTCCACGTTGTCCGAATCCGATTTGGACCGAGATGGAACCAAACTCTTGATTGCGAGATAAATTGGTATCCACAAAGGGGAGGCTAAGAGGATGAGAAGAACAACAGCGACTAGAAACGACACAGCGCTGCTGCGGGTCCCGGTGACGTCGTACACCAAGAGGTAAACGGCGAGGATAACGGCCAGGGCGTTGGTGATTCCGAAGTAACGGGTTTCTTCGCTCTCCTCGGCGGGGGTGGAGGAAGGCGGGATCTCGCGGAGGAAGAGGGCGGCGGCGAGGCACACCGGTATGGGGACGACGGCGGACATGAGGAGGAACGTCGACGGGTTGTCGGAAGACAGAGCCGCGCATAAATCCGTGAGAATTGCCGTGCTTAAAGCCATGTACCCCTTGAGAATACCCGATACGGGTCCCCTGTTTTTTCTGAAATTCCGCATGCAAGGCACGAGTACGGCTGTGTTCATCCATGTTCCACTATTCCCTGCCATGCCTAGAATTACACACATCTGTATAATGTCCAGTGAAGACAATATCAAATTATCAAATTATAAAGAAAAAATATATGAAATTTTAGTAGTATATTTTTTGACACCCTGAAAGGCTAGTGCAGCCGCCCATGTTCATTGATTGAAAATAAGACAGTAGATGATAGAGGAGAAAAGGAAGTTCAACAACAATTTAATCACAGCAAAGACATATGCGAACCCAATTTGCCAAAAGTGAAGGAGAAATAAAGAGAGAGCAGAGCTGCAGACTGAAGGAGAAATAAAGCACGATTTTTTTTAAAATTAGAAACATTGTAGGAATTGAAGAGGGAAAAATAAGGAAGTTAAGAATTGGGTTTGAGAGATTTTTCATTCTTGAAAACAAGATTCAAAAATCTCGGAATTTGATGATGAGGATTTAGAAATTAGAAGGATGGGAGGGCATACTTCATTAGTTCATTTGTTTAGAGAGAGAGAGAGAGAGAGAGAGAGAGAGAGAGAGAGATTGATTTTCCAAGTTTCCAACAGCAACAGAATTAATATCTGCACTCTGGAGTGAGGTTATTAGGTGCTCTTTTCGCGAAGTATGAATCTTTTTTGGTGGAATGAGTGTCTTACCAGCCAATAGGGAAGAGGATTGATGATTTTGGCAGTAACGAGCCACAGGACGCCGTAACCGATGAGAGCTTCCAAGGCGCCGATGAGGAGGAGGAGAGGGGAAGGGATGCGGTCGGAGGCGAGGCCTGGGAGGAGGCCGAAGGCGAGGCCGACGTCTTTGGCGACGGAGAGGTTGTTGAGTTGGAGTTGGGTTAGGTTCATGAGGGCCTTGAGGGCGTCGGAGTAGTTGGAGAAGCCGTAGATGATGCCGCCGATGGATTGCATCCATACGGCCGTGACGAAGCCAAGCCATTTTCCGGCCGGACTCGTCGGCTTTGGTGTCAAACCCATATAGGAGTAGTAGAATGGGCGCTACGGAGAAGAGATGAGTAAAGGAGAGGGTGAGAGCATTTTTTTTGCATACATAGTACTGATTAATAATTCTGGCAAAATGAGAGTAATTATTCAATACTTCGGACTATATGAACAATATATTTTATCCTCTCATATAACATATGGGTCCTATATGTGTTTTCCGTATGGATCTCACATATTATGTGAGAGAAGAGAATACACTGTTCATATACTCTAGAATTATTGAATAATTTTCAACAAAATGATTGTCTTACTTGAACACCCATGGTTCTATAGGTCTCCTTACTAACATGCATGATAAGGTTCAAAATTAAGTACAGGGTGGATGAGGGGACTAAAGGATGGTGTTGTGCATATTCGAATCGTCTGTCTCGACAATTAATGGTTATGATTGTCAAGACGGTTGGACGGTTGAGATTACGCACAACATCGAGCAATTCGAACCATTAATTGCTGAGATGAATGGTACGGATGTGTGCAGCACCATCCCCCTAAGAGATCAATTGAGGTGTGTGCAAACTGGATCGGACATCAAGTTATCAAAATAATAATGATACGAGGTGGAAGTGGGATTTGTCCCGTTCAGCTAAATAAGCCAAGTGGCTTATTTTTTTGTCTTTATCCAAAAAAAATTTGTATTTGTTAGTTTGTCGTTAATTTTTGGGGGATTATTGCATCGTTATGATGAGAGGAATCTAAAAAGTAAAAAATTTATGATCGAAATCAAAAAAATTTTGAATAAAGAGGAAAATAAGCCAATAAGCAAATTTTTTCGTCTTGTTTCAAAAAAAATTAATTTAAAAATGATTCGAATCTCTCCATTACAAAAAAAGAAACAAAAACAATAGTCGCGTCAGGTCGCAATTCACACTTGCTTTTTAGGATTTTGTGGATAATTCCTTCAGAAAAAAAATCATATGTCATGATTCCTCATAAAGAAACAAAACCACATTACCTATAGACATCTCCCCTACAAATTTAATCATTTTATAATTAAGAGAATCCCTAAAACAACACCACTTAATTAAGGCCCCATTTGACAAACTTTCTTAAAAAATAAGTAGCTTATTTCATATTTACAAACTCAAAAATAAAGTAAATGAAATAATTTTTTAATTTTTTTTGCATCGTATAAAAGATATCATCGAGATCTTCCAAACAAGATCCATATTGCATATTCTTAGATTTCAATAAACCTATAATTTTTTGAGCTTGAAATTGTCTTCTTAAAAAATAGGACTTTTTTTTGGTTCCGCAACAGAGCCCAACTATCTCCACACAACCAAAGGGCTTGTATCCCAATGGTTATCTCCTGATCCTTCCACAGAAGATACCATGGTTCGAATCTTGTTAGAGCAATTTGGGAGTCAGGGCTATTGATAGTTTTTGGATCCCATGAACTAACTAACTAATTATCCGGCTAATCCCATTGACGGAGGATGCAATATTGGCAAAAATCTCCATGTAGACTAGCTTCGATCATAAGACTTTATAGTTTCGAGCTGGATCCAAACCGAGGAGGGAGTAAACCCCTAATTAGGCTGGAGTTCTTTTAAACGTAGCTTATTTCTTCATTTTGTGTATTTTAGTTGTTTTTTTCTGAATTTTTTAAGATTCACGTGATTTTTTTGGATTGATCTCATCCATCTTGACGAGAGGAATTTAAAAAGTACAAAATTATTTTCAAAAATGAAAAAAAGTTCACTAAAGTTGAACAAAGTATCAAACAACTGTCTTTTGTAGCTTAAATGCCGTTTTATTTAAATTTTTTTCAACATCAGTTCATATTTTTATACTTCTCCAATTCATTTAGTCGAGACAAACGATTAACCCCTAAAATTATGTCAAAAAGCTAAACAAAATGTTACGAAAAGTAAAAAGTACCGAAATAAGTTCCAAACTTATCCGTTTAAAAAAATGCAGCCTTAGGAGTACAGTGCGGGTCTACGAAAGGTCCCATTTTGTCCCAGAATTAAAGCTTGATTTCTGGGACAAAATGGAAGTTTCGTAGACGCCTTAAACAATACGAAATTGAGCTTATTTTTCAAAGGAACTATAAACAAAGTATTTCAAATAAAATGAGTGGCTCCGATCATTCTTTTGGAACCCCGAAACAGACCCAAATGAGCTTTGTACACGCAGTTATAGATTTTAAATCATTAAAATCTGTACCATTAACCTTTCTATACAAAATTTCCACCTTAGGGGAAACTCCACGATTTCCACCGCATATTATGGGCCTCGTCGCATGTTCGTTGTAAAGATCTGAACCATTCATCTTGTAGAATCCGCAATGTAGTTTATCCATGCAAGAAATCAACTTGGCTGAAAATTGATTGGTATATCAAAAATTTAATTTTGATTTGTAAAGTAGACGGCCATGAACAATTTAACTTTAAAGAATCAAACCATCCATTTTACAAATAAAAATTTAAGTTTTGATATACCTATTGCTGTCCGAAGAAACTATTTTCATTTTTATTTTTTATGAATATACTGCTCTGAAAGTCTTACAAAATGAACGGTTCTAATTAATGTAGCAAATCTACAATGGAACCTACAAATTGCGGTGGTGGAACTTGAGATTTTCCACCTTAGGTGGATAGTAAGTACAAGTGTACCAAAAAAACAATCGATCAAATATCGTTACGTGTCTCATCAGAATACATATAACTTGAAAAAAAATGAATCATAATGGATACGAAAAACTGAATTAAAACCATTGAATCCATTTTTTTCAAGTTACATGTATTCCGATGAGGCATTTAACGATGTTTGATCGAGTTGATTTTTAATACTATAGTAGTACTCGACAAGCTCTACGAAGTGGACGTCTCCGATCGTCGGACCAATGCTGATAAAGCCACGCCAATAGCCACGCAGCACGCTGCACAGTACTGCAGTATGGAGCTGCGCATCACAGTCTTCGGATTCACAAATTGTGGTGGAAAGTTGAGATTTTCCACCTAAGGTGGATAAAATAAAGTAAAGTAATCTCTTATTGATAATGCAAACATATTTTGACCAAATCATTTGTTCCACCAGTCAAAGAGTGCTCTCCAATTCATGCATCAGCGTCTCATGTAAGCTATTGGTTACTCGGTTCTAATATAAACGTTCGGTCACCGGAAAAGAGGACCAGTTTGGCCTATCCATCTCGACGGGAAAACATTTTTGCCGGAGCCACCAAAGTCAATAAACCCAAAATTCCTCCCCATCGAGCAATCGTCCCATCCGAATACCCATCACCAGAGAAATTAATCCTTCACCACCAGCAGCTACCGCCGGGCCACCTCCACCACTGGATACACCGCTGACCAATACTCACAATATCGGGCACCATCAGATCCAATCCTGACCACCTTCAGGTACCATTAAAACTTGCTCTTACAGGTTTAATACTTCTCAGCTCTCTCCCAATCTGTTGCTTCCTTTCATGAAATTGTGAAATTTTAAGTTTATAAAATATATATATATATATATAGAAAAACCTTCGTGCACATTTTTTTTTTTAAAAACTTTTTGGGACCAATTTGAATAACTAACTGACATGTTTAAATTGGAGTAAAAAATTATGAACGAAAACTCTTTTTTTTTTTAATCGAAATATCATACGGTGCTCAGAAAGGGATTAACCATTTGGAATGGACAGAGCATAAGAATTAACTCTCCTTTGGGTCTAGATAGGGTAAAACCCAATTTCTAGAGACGTATTCATGTATTCATGTGTGTGTGTTGATTTTTCGCGGGTACCCTTAAAATCAAGTTCTAATCACATTGAGCGGCTCGGATCATTAAAATTTGATCGGAAACTATGAGGTGTTTTTTTAGGTGTCTAAATAGTTGTCTATAGAACCGCCCCGTATATATATATATATATATATATATATATGTATATATTTCAACAACAAACAAATCCTTTGGTTTGAGTAAATTGCCAGCTACAATTAAAGAATTTTTAAGCGGATTCAAAATTTGGGTACGCATGTCATCTCCAAAGTATTGTCGATATCTTCTCAATTGTCCAATTTTCTGATAATCAGATCTGTAGCGTTAGTGTTATACACATATTTCGGCAATTTAGCCAAAGATATAAAGAATCGCGTTACAATTTGATTTCAAAAGATAAGAAGTGTAAATTCGGACAAAAGAAAAGAGAAATAGAGATGGATCTCCATGTAGTGGGATTCTATGTATATAGAGAAGACCTCAATTGGAATTGGATTAGAGTGACTTTGATTTCAAAAAAATATGCTCTTAATTTTTGGGAAAATGACGGCCCATGACGTATTTTGATAATTAATACCCGCCAAGGACATGCTAAGAACATTTGTTAATGCTGAAATGTCCTTTGCGGGTATTAATTATCAAAACACATTCTTGGCTGGCATTTTCCCCTTATTTTTTCAAAATTGAGATATGAAGATGGGTGCAAGATGCTCATGTCCACTAACTATAACACCTTGATATAGAAAGCCAAGACCAATGTGGAGACTTCCAGAGGAAACTATGATGATGATCCTCTTACGACTGCCCGTCAAAACTCTCGGTCAATGCAAGTGCGTTTCCAAGCCATGGCATTCTTTGATTTCCAATCCGCTCTTTGTCAAATCCCACTTGAATCTCACCATTTCAGACCCCACCACCAGCAAATACTCCAAACTCTTCATGATGTACCCATTTCACTCCCTTGACTATGAGTCCCCATCGTCTTTCGAAGATATCGAAGACGATGGGGCCATAGTAGATCTCGGTTCACCACCTAAAGAACCAGACCATGGTGTGCTAATCGTGGGTTCTTGTAACGGCTTGATCTGTTTGTTGTATCTCCCGAATTCCTTCATCTTGTGGAACCCAACAATCAAAGAGTCAAAAGAGTTACCAACCCCACCATTTTCGCCCTCTTACGGTGATTTGTACATCAGAGGATTCGGTTATAATTCCGCCATCGACAATTACAAGGTGGTAAGAAGAGCCCCTAGCGCAAACGCAAATCCCAACCAATTCATAGTTGAAGTTTTTAGTCTTAAGGCCGATTCTTGGAGAAGGATTGAAGACATTAAAGATAGTCTTGTTCTTGAAGGAGGAGATGTGGGAAGTTGTTTGAATGGGGCTCTACATTGGCTAGGAAGCAGGGTTGCAGGTCCTAATAAAAGAGGAGTGATTGTTTCTCTTGATTTGGGAACAGAGGAATTCAGGGAGATCCCAATACCTGATTGTGACAACAAGAATGGCACTATTTCCTTCAATACCTTGGGCATGATCAATGGATGCCTCAGTTTACTTTCGAAGGAAGGCAGATCTAGTGATGTTGGGATATGGGTAATGAAGGAATACGGCGTAAATGCATCTTGGACTAAACTTATAGTCCTCTCGCAAGACGATTTCTTGATCTGCGGTTACTTGGTTCCGGTATGCTTTACGAGTAACGGTGATATTGTGATCGATAATGATGGGACGAGTGTGGTTAGGTACAATCACAACGAGAAAACAATGAGAAATCTTAAGACTCACAGTGAAGACATCATCGAATGGATATTATATGTAGAGAGTCTGATCTCTCCTCATGGTCACTAGGTGTTGAGTTCGTGTTTTTGGAAAAGAGAAAGGACATATGAGAAGAATTTCCAGATGATGTAGTCTACGTACAAACGGAGTTTGATGTTTTTTTTTGTAGTGCTCTTATGCAATGTACACAACTTGGAAAGCATTATGATCAATGTATGTGCTAGAACTCGAGCTAACCTTCCCACAAGAGCCCTTTTCTTAGCATAAAACGTGTTGATGCTAGATAGAAAAATGACTTAACTCCAAAAGTCTCTTTGTGCCCAATACCTCCAAATTTCTAGGAATTAGACGCTTCAACGACCTTTGATGGTTATAGGTACCAAAAGTACGAATGAGATGAATGTTTGTCGTCTCAACCATTCTTGTTAATATCGAGCCTTACAAGGAAGGAGGGCTATTTATAACAAAGTTTTCGTGTTGTTCATTCGTTGGTGTCCCAACTTCTTCCATTATGCCACCTACATATTGGTACGGATTGACCCGAAATACATAACCATTGCGTGTAACATTTCGACTAGTACTAGAATCCACAGTTAAAGTATAGCATCTAAGGCTACATGAATCGAAAGAAGGAATTTGTTTATTTCCAAACTTAGCTTTCTAGAAGATTAGGTTTAGTTAAAAACTTGTCATTTTATCCGTCTAAGCAAGAGAAGTAAAAAAACAAAGACAAATCGCACCAGGTAAATGCCACCTTCTTTCTCCGTAAGTTGTTAGAATTATTCTTATTAAGATATTGGTTACAATTGAAAAGGTCTTATCAATAAAATTTTTATTTATTTCGCAAACTAGGCATAGGTAGCAATCCATTCTATAAATTCTTCTCATTACCTCTCGTGGAAAAATTATGCCACGGAGGAAAGAATGGTAACACACCAAATAAAATAAAAACAGATTAATTTGAAGAAAAAAGAAGGGGGAGAACATCATTTTCACAAATATGAAGAGACTTTTAATAGTTTTTCACTAGTTTTTTTTAATTTTATTTATCTTTTGCTCCCAAGCCTCAAATGAAAGATATCAATTTGAATATAACATTCTTTATAGTTGGAATTGATTGGTTGTGCCAATCCAGTAATCTAATATGAATGTCTTGCATTCTCTGCTCTTTTTGGATCACCATCATTATGTAGCCACATAAGCTTTTAGATTCAAGAAAATTTCAGAACATTGACAAGACAAAACGAGTTTATATCATCAACAAAGATTGTAACGATACTTTCGAAGAACGCGAATAGCAACGTGTGGTGGGCTGCAAATAGCATTTTGATTGGATTATTAGAGGGGCAGAGATGCTGCAGATACAGGGGAGTTTTGGTATGGAGTTGACAATGGTGGGCGATACCGTGAAGGGCAGAGAGAGAAAGAAAGCGAAGGTGGCAAAGTGATGGGGGCCGTGTTGTGGTTGGTGGTAGTGACTATTGAGAGCTCCGTGGGTGGTGTCGGTCAAATACTGCTAAGTTCTAACAGTATCATTGATACGACTATATAGCACTGGTCATGAGACAGACGATATTGGCCGACAAGTAGGTAAATACAAGTATCAGAAGTAAAATGTCGCTGTGTAAAATCATGGGGGTATCCCTCCTATAACTAGTACAACAAACTCGACGAGTCAAAATAAATGAACGATTTGAATTACTTTTTTGGGCCAGAATGTTCCAAAAGAAAAGTTTTCTTACTTTTCCTTCATCTCCTCCACAAGTTTCTCCACCCGCTCAAGAACTCCCTTAATTGCTAAATCAACTGCATCTTCGAAGGTCTCCAACTTAGACGACGACGATGGATTCGCGTATACTACGTTGGGAATCAGCCTTATAACCTCCTCCCTCTTCTTCACCACTTCCTCTTCCGGTATTGCGCTAAGCGTCTTCTCAATATCTGCGCTCGCATGTTTAACGTCACTCTCCAGAATAACTACCGAGTATTTTGCGTACTCCTTTGGTAAATGCCACGCATACTGAGCGTAAGCCGAACGCATATTGAAGAAAACCGGAATGCACCCGGCCAAGATTGAATCGAAAATGGATCGCCGGGTGGGCGTATCACGGCGAGGCTGTAAGCAGAACGTGGAGCTACGGAACATTTTGACCACTTTACTCGGGTCGTCGCAATTTCCGCTAGAAGAGCTCTTACAATCTAACCACTTGCACTTTTCCCCTGCCTCCTGGCACTGACTGATGATCTCGCCGCGGATTGAATCGGGCTGTTTCGGTCCTGGAGCACCGACGAACGAGAACAGATATTTCCTCTTCTGTTTCCTCATTTTGTTCTGCCATTCGATCACTTGGTCGTCGTTCGAGGGATGGAAATTCGTTGGGTACGGAATCGCGAAGTCTCTCTTGATCCAGTGACTCGATTCGAGCGACAGGATCGTCACGTTCTTCGCTTGAGGCAAGTACATGAGTTTGTTTCCCCAGTTACGGTCGATGTTAGTTAGACTCCTGAAATCCCAAGTAGTCCTCCCGGCTATGAAGAAGTGATCCCTACCCTTCATGCGTTCCCACTCGGGCTCTTCGTGTAGCCACTTGAACAGATCGATAGCGCCCGAATCTCTCGTCGACACGTTAAATCCCCACAGGTAACGACCGAGGTCGAGTCCAGCGTAAAACGGAACATATATAGCTGAAGCCAATGAGGAATCATTTGTTAAGCACTTATACTGCTTCATCCTGTTGTGAAAAATGACTTCTAACAAATGTGAGTGGGTTACAAACCAACTGTTGCTGTCGAGAAGTGCCCCATCCCCGCGAGATCGCGTTACGTGAGGACCGAGACCCATGTTTAACACAGCCCGGCACATATCAGAATCCGCCGATTCCAGGAGATTGCGACAGTCGGTGAGGATTTCGCTGTTGAATCTTGTGGGAATATCATGAATGTATATGTACCGGCTGGAGCACGGATCGTTGGGTTGTGTTTCCGCGTACAAGGGGAACAAGTTAAAGCCGCTTTCGCGGGGAAATAATGTCGCGTAATCATCAGAACAAATATAAGCCAGAAACCACAAGAGGAAGCAGATGCAGAAAGCAAACCTTAACTGCCTTATGCAGCCAAATGTGAAGATTGGTTTTTCCATAGGAGCGATCGGGCTCTCATTCAAACGACACTCTCCAAAATATCGGGTCGAATTGAGTGGCAGAAATCCAGAAATCTGCTCTGATTTCGAATAAGTGTGAATAAGAACTGAAGTTCGTGTGATTTGAGCATATGTATGGGTCTCACGAAAATATGTAAAGATTTTGTACTAAGGGAGGGTGCCAGCCGGGGTCTCGGCATTAGTCGAGGTTTTGGTTAAGAAAGTCAACACTGTGTGCGACACCAGATTTTGTTTCCCACATGCCAAGGCAGTTTTAAATATGTCTGTTTTACTGATCATCATGGTAATTGTGAATTCTCATATGGGTAAATTAAGCAGCAGCTCGAGATTCTACGCAGGAGAGTGACATAGTTTAATGCACGCCTATAGGTTGTATCTATGGCATGCACACACACCCCAGATCCATCGGCTCAATTTATGGCCCACTCAACGCCCCCATCTATAGGCTGGCCGCATCTCGCATTGGCCGTCCATTTTGACCATCGACGGCTTGGTTCAGATCTGTATGCACTCGTATTAAAATCTAAATCATCCGCGCCAAAATAAAAGGTCAGATCGGCCGCACTAGCATCCCTAGGTCCTTGCATTTTGCCACATGGTTAAACATGGCATAGAGTCGTAGTCTGAACCGATTAGTTCCTAGGGCATGTTGAGCATTTTATTCACGTAAATCTTCATTAGACATCTAAAGGTATCTAAACAAAGAATAATTTTAACAAATTAATACCTTTTATCGTCTGATGAAGACAATTTTTTCATGAATCATCTTATCAGCAACTATTACGAAATGAGAGGTATGGATCGTCTGATTGTTGATATGCATCATCTTAAAAAGCAATTAATGATTAAAGAATAGTTGTAGATTTCTACTCACAGTACCGCGCTAGTGAACAGAGTCTCAGTGAAATTCCCGAGCCACTGTAGCAATGTTTGTAACAAACACACCTTTGTTTTTAAATTTCTCCTAGCTATCTTGCATGAAATTTAGAGAGCTTACGTTTAATGCCCTAAATTGGCATTTTGGCTAGTCATTGCTATGACTAGGCAACAAATACCTGAGTCACAAGGTAGGATAATTATAGTATAAGCATAAAATTTTAATTTAAATACAACACATCTTATTGTGTTTATCGAGGTTTATGAAAAGTTTATTTGAATTATACTAACCGTTAAATTTTTGTATACAAAAATGTAATTCAATCATAGAATCAATGATCACCAATCAACTTAATTTGTAACACAAGGCTTATTCTCTCTCCAAAAGTGCTACACACACAAAACTAATCTCTAGCCGTCCATTACTGTAATAAATAGTCAGGATTCGCTCAAATTCTTCCCCGGAAAAGTTAAACTTTTCCATGGAAGAGTTTTTTTTAAATCTAGACAGTCCAAATACATCTGGACGGTCAGAATTACGCACACAACCAACACAACGATTGTGCGCCTATCATTTTAGTTCTCTACTAGCAGTTTTTTTTTTGAAAAGCCTCTACTAGCAGTTTGAAATGAAGTAAAACACTAGGACCTTAAGTGGAACCCACAAAAGGATCACTTCTATACCTACATGTTGTAATTGTGGCGAGTTTGGATTAAACATATTTACTTAAAGAGAGTCGGCAGTATTGACATTTATTGATTTTTTTTAGTTATTTGTCAAAATTATTGACATTAATCCTTCATCATAAATTGGGGAATTGAAAAAAACATAAAAATGTGAATCAAAGTTGGAAAAAGTTGAATCAAGACAAACCAAATCTATCATTCTAAAACTTTTTTCATCCAATAAGTTTTTTTTTTTCATGACTAGCATTTGATTTTTTAAATTTCTCTTTCAAAACGAATGATTAATCTAAAATATTTGGCATTACATCCAACACAAAAAAAAAAAAAAAACTTATTAAAAAAAACCCTAAAAAACAATTCACTGAATTTATGCCAAACTGCCCCTTAATGTTGCTGACCAAGTCCAGGTTTGTTGGTCGATGCGCAAATCTTGGTTGATGTATTTTCTATATAAATGTAAATCAGTGAACACATAAAGGAGGATTAAAACAAGGAGAGGAGCGAGCAATGTGGAGACTACTCCCGGAAGAAGTCCTCGTGATGATCCTCGCACGACTGCCCGTCAAGTCTGTCGGGCAATGCAAGTGCGTATCCAAATCATGGCGTTCTTTGATTTCCGAACCCCACTTCACAAAATCGCACTTGGACTGGGCAATTTCAGACCCCAACACCAACCATTCAAGGCTCTTCGCCATGTACCCTTTTCATTCACTAGATTACGAATCCCCGTCAACCTACAAAGACGTTAACGATGATGATAACAACAGCGACGAAGATGATGATGACGGTGCTATAGTAGATCTTGGTTTTCCATCAAGGCAAACAGAGGAGGGCATCGAAATAGTCGGATCTTACAACGGGATGATCTGTTTACTCTACCTCTTGGATTGCTTCGTCTTGTGGAACCCGACGATCAAAGACTCCATAGAGTTACCAACTCCACATTTCTCTATCTCCTACATCGATTTCTACTTCAAAGGATTCGGCTACAACTCCTCCATCGACGACTACAAGGTCGTAATAGCCTCCCGTGAAGAAGGTAATCCAAATGTTCAATCCACAGTTGAATTATTTAGTCTTAAGCAAAGTTCGTGGAAAGTAATTGGAGGCCTCCAAAATGGCCTTGTTATTGAAGCAGAACAACTGGGTACTTGTTTGAATGGGGATCTTCATTGGCTAGCACGTTGTGATACAACAAGTCCTATCGAAAAACGTTTAATTGCTTCTCTTGATTTGGGAACAGAGGAATTCAGTGAGATCTCAATACCGGATTGTTACGATCGGAGTCTTTTCTTCCATGCCTTGGGGATGATTAACGGATGCCTTAGCTTACTAGCGGATGAACGCGACTGGAGAGAAGTTGGGTTATGGGTGATGAAGGAATATGGTGTGAGGGGGTCGTGGACAAAGTTGGTGATTTTGCCGACAGAAAATTTGTTGTTCCGCGATTACTTGGTTCCCGTATGCTTTACGAAGGCAGGTGATATTCTCATCGATGTCGATGGGAGGAGGGTGGTGAGGTACAATCTCGAGCAGAAAACAATAAAGAAGCTTAAAACTCGCAGTGTACATTTTATTGATTGGGTATTGTATGATGAGAGTCTGATCTCACCCAGTAGTCACAATAGGATAAGTTCCGTCTGAGCATTAAAAATTTAGGGTGTCCAGACTAATCTACGTGCATCTCAATTAATTCTTGAGAACCAATATAGCTGAGTTTTGCTTTCTATTATCTTCTAATGCTGGTAGATTTGAATGCTATATTTTGAAGTTGCATTTTCTTGGGGGAAGGAGGGCACGCCTACGTTGTTTATCTTGTCGACCACAACTTTGTTTCTAAGGGGAATTGGGGAAGGATTGGAACCAAGTATTGAATATTGATAGTAGAGTTTGAGTGTGTGTGTGTGGTGGGGGGGCCGAATTTAAAGTGAAAATTAAAGATGGGCCTTCATGCTAAACTATGAAGGCTCCGTTCCGCTTTCTTTTTCAAAAAGAAGATAATTTTAAATTTAAATATAATGAAAATAAAAAATAATTTTTTAATTTTTTTTGCACCGTTTAAAAGATCTCAATGAGACCTATCAAACAATATCCATATTGCTATAAAAATTATTTGCGTAAACACATACTCCTTCCATCCCTTTTTAAGTATCTCGCTTCGTAACTCCAACTTATTAAAAAGTCATCATCATTACACATTTCACATCAACTTTTACCTCCACTTTCCCTCTTTACCCTCTATGGAGACATCATCATTACATTTTTATTCATTAACTTTTCAAAATAGAATCTACTTTTATAGGCAAAATGAAAAATTCACAAATTTTTACCCACTAACTTTACAATGACATTTATTGAAGGACGGCCTGAAATGGAATACTGGACTCTAAAAAAAGGAATGAGAGAGTAATTTTTTAGCTTGAAATTACCTTATTTTTCTAAAAGTTCATTTTTTCCGAAACCGGAATGGGGCTTAAGAGGGCTCCCCTAAAATTCAGGAATGTTTTGGGCCTAAACCGTCGCACTTTGGACTTTAACTTAGAACCGATTCTGTGTGGGAATGGTTGTGGGGGGTGACATCTCTATATTTCGTAGCATATCAGAACTAAAAATTCTCTCTTTTCTTGGTGTCGTTGATTTGGTCAACAAAGTGAGGAAAATAAAGTGCAAGGCTTGTATAGTACTCTCACTAGCATTCTATATTGGGAGAAATTTATTGAAAAAGTTCTTTACGGTAGCAATCAATAGCGACTATTCAAAAATATTTTGGATGGTCTGAATTTTAATGAAACTTTTTAAAAGAAAAGTAACTCTTCCACAGAAAATTTTTATTAACATACGAATCGTTCAAAGCACTTTTAAACAACTATTCACTATATTGATCCCACTAGCATTCTGTGTCATTCTCCTCGTGAGTCGTGACAGCACAGGAGAAAGAACCAAGAGCTCTTTGTTTGTGGGGATTTTAGGTGGGAGATTGGTTCTGAAATGAAGTGGGCCCCAAAAGCTTAACATTTGCTACCGCATTATGGAAGGGAATTCGGGTGTGTTTCGGTTTCTCTAAAAAGGAACTTTTAGAAAAGAAAGGTAATTTCAAACTCAAAAAATCATGTGTTTACGCAAATAATTTTCCTACCAGTATAGATCTTGTTTGATAGATTTCAATAAGATTTTTTAAACGGTGTACAAAAAATTAAAAAATTATTTCACATTTTTATTATATTTGTACTTGAAATTACCTTCTTTTTGAAAAAATAATTTAAAAAGAAAGCGGAACAGCATAATCCATGTCTAATCACATCCTTTATCCTGGCAGGTAGGGCTAGGGATAGAGGTTTTAAAACCCGGCCCAACCCAAAGTCTGATCAATTGAGCTACCTGATTAATCGACCAATTGAGCTACACACAAAGTCGGAAGTAAATTATGTTGATATTTTCAATCCAAAACCCACACTCTAGTGCTCAAATTTCTAACTTTAAGTTTGGAAGTTAACAACCCATGTTGATATTTTCAATCCAAAACCACACTCTAGTGCTGAAATTTCTAACTTTAAGTTTGGAAGTTAACAACCCATGTTGATATTTTCAATCCAAAACCACACTCTAGTGCTGAAATTTCTAACTTTAAGTTTGGAAGTTAACAACCCAAAATATCTAGTGTCCTACACTGGTGCTTCGTGCTGATTCATATACAAAAAATATTTATCCACTTTGTTTTTATTTATGAAAATTTTGTAAATGTACCATTCATTGTTTGATTAATAAAAAGTTCATTCAATATCTTTAGTCCACCATACATATTCAATTATATTTCATGCATTTTTGTTTTGAAGTCATGCGCATTTTAGTTGAAATAGTGCAATAAAAACAATTCAAGTAAATAATGTAGAATTTCTTTATTTTTTAGTAATTAAAAATAATAATTGCCTTCAAAGATACAGTGTGGACCAAGTAAAGGATTCCAGATTTTGTGTTTCTTGCGGACCTCTTTTACCAGCCGTTGGATTATGTTTTCAATGATCCGGATCTGCGGAAGGTTCCGCTCCAACAGCTGAGATCATGGTTCACACAAAACGCAAAATCCGGGATCCCTTATCTAATCCAAACTGTTCAAAGATAATACTATAATTTACTCCTACAAAAGAAACGAGTACTAAATAAGGGTCCTAGAGGGTCGGGCTCAAGCCCAAGTCTTTAACCTGTATATGTCAGGGACAAGGCATGGACTTGGGCCTAGATATGGGCCCCTCAGCCCAAGCCCAAATTTTGGTGGAGCAGGGCCTGATGACTTGTGGGCCAAGCCACTACTCGATCTACCCTTTTAGTGAAGAAAGCGTGCTGCCAATCAGTTTAGTTGGATATGGTTGGTGTGTTATTTTGGAAAATGTGGCACGGCACGACAAGGGCACGAAAATAGCACAGGCACGGAACGACGTGGGTAAATATGATCGGACAAGTTGTTATATTTATTTCTTAATATTATGTGTAAGTTCCACATAGATAAAAGTTTTAGTTGATTAATACTACGCACAATGTTCAGATGACCGACTTTGAAAATGGAATAAGTAGAGGAGTTGATGAAGGAACTAGCAGCAGTTATGCACCTATTACAACTACGTCAAACCACCCGTTGAGAGTCATGATTGATGCTATCATAGAGCTTGGAAGAACAGAGCCACATTCAAAGTTGAATTTAAAAAGTACACTTACAATCCGAAACTAGGAAAACAATAAGGGATATTTTGATCCTAGGGTGGTTTCAATAGATTCATACTGGCCACCATGGGAAGGAGGAGGTCTAGAAGATCAAGTCTATTGTAGCACAACTATTTAGTTTGAGTAGCGGAATGGACATGAAAGAATTCGATAAGAAGATTTTGGAGATAGTTGATGATGCAAGAAGCAGCAACCTTGAAGAATCAACACAAAAAATATTCTGACAAGGAATTTGCTAAAATGATTCTCCTCGACAGTTTATTCGTTTCGACTGTTATTGAGTTCAGTGATCTCAACGTAGATCAAACAATTGATGACGAATTAGTAAAATACTTTGACTATCACATTGTATACCTTCTATCAAACAATGTAAGGTCTTTACTTGAGAATAAATTCCATTTTCATGTTTTCGAGTTGTTGATGAACTTAAAGTCCAAAAACTACAAACTAGACGAAATGGTGGACAAGCTGTTGGATAGATTGGAGTCTACGCAGTCAAGGCGACAAGATAATGAAGAACCCTGGATGAAAACCAGAGGCTTGTTGGACAGTTGAAGAATTGGTAAGAAGCAACTACTTCATTTTTTAATACATCTGGTTGTGGCAAAATAAATGAAGTCAATCTAAGTACGAGCGCAGTGCCTTAGTTAAGAGTGTCATTTCGGACTTTTACTACTCTTTCAAGTCTATTCGTGAGTTTAAAACTAAGGAAATCTATGCTAGGAGGGGTAGTTCTTTTGCTCGAATGGAGTTTAAGTTCAAGTCTTTCTTTTCTTTGCAAAGCTCGAAATTCCGCCAATGATTTTGAATCCTAAGTTTGTTGCACATATTTCAAACTAAATAGCTTACGAGTGGATGCCAAACAATCCAAACAGCCTACCCACAATGGCTTATATTAACTTTTTGAATTCGCTTGTCAATATCATAGAAGATGTGAAATACGTGCGCGCAAAAATATCCTATGCACCTCTGGAACAAGTGATGAAGAAGTGGTAAAAATATTTTCCAACATCTGCACATTTGGAGTGGAGGACTTTATAATATCAGAAATATCCAGAACCACTATAACAATAGGTGGCAGACATGGTTTGCTGAATTGATTCAAATGTATTTAAAAAGTCCATGGACATTCCTTGCTTTCCTTGTTGCATGTGTTGTACTTGCCATGATCACTATTGTTCAAGCAACTACACGATCCACCCTTCCAAGTAATTGGTTCAAGTAGGGCCGGCCCTGAGTTTTTGGTGACCTAAAACGATAACAAATATGACACCTTTTATAAGTTTTTAGAACAAGCATAAAATAAACATATCATCTTTTCCAAAACAAAAGAGTATTGATCCTACATTCAAAACAAGTGATCTGTTAGTTGGTGTATTGGCACCGTTCATGCATAGATTTTAAATGGTTTCCAAGTTCAAAACTCTTGTGTTACGAGAAGAAGAATTAAATTTTTTATGTGAAGCACTCCTATTACACATTAGCGCCTAAAAAGGAAGAAAATTTAAATTCCACTGAAGCAAGATTAGCGCGTTTGGTTGGGGCAACTACTTAAACAAATCCTCTCTTTCTCTAAACCTTCTCTCTATATGTTGGTGAATGTATTCTTTCCGAGCAAAATTAATCAATCAATTCAGTGACGATTGCATATCAATAATCACTCTAGGTGGGTATGGTTGGTGTGTTGTTTTGGAAAATGTGGCACGGAACGGCAATTGCACGAAAATAGCACGAGCAAGAAAAGAGCATGGGCATAGAACGACATGAGTAACTATGATAGGACAAGTTGTTATATTTCTTTTTTAATATTTTTTGTAAATTCCAAATAGATAAAAGTTTTAGCATATTAATATTACACACAATGTTCAGATGGCCAACTTTGAAAATGGAACAAGTAGAGGAGTTGATGAAGGAAACAGCAGCAGTTATGCACCTACTGCAACTACTTTGAACCACATGTTAGGAGTCATGATTGATGCTATCAGACCCACGTACAAAGTCAAATGAAAAAAGTACCACTTGCAATGCAAAACGACAAAAAGAATAAGAAATATTTTGATCCTAATGTGGTTTCAATAGGTCCATAGCACCATGGGAAGGAGGAGCTCCAGGAGGTCAAGAAGATCAAGCCTATTATAGCACAACTATTGATTTTGAGTAGCGAAATGAACGTGAATGAATTATGTAAGAAAATTTTGGAGATAGTTGATAATGCAAAAAACTGCTATCTTTAAGGATCAACAGATAAACATTCCAACGACGAATTTGCTGAAATGAAACTTCTTAACGGTTTATTTGTTTCAGCTATTATTGAATGCAGTGGCCCCAATGCGGTCGAGCAATTGATGACAAATATGTAAAATGTTTTGTTTATCACGTTGTATACATTATGTCAAATGATGTAAGGTCTTTGCTTGAGAATCAACTTCCTTTTCAAGTTCTCGAGTTGCTGATGACCTTAAAGTCCCAAAACTACAAATTGACTTAAATGGTGGACAATCTGTAGGATAGATTGGAGTCTACGCAGTTAAGGCGACACGATATAGAAGAACCCGAGATGAAAACCAGAAGATTGTTGGACAGTCGAAGAATTGGTAAGAAGCAACAACTTTTTTTTTTTGAATACATTTGGTTGTGGCAAAATAAATGAAGTCAATCTAAGTACGAGCGCAGTGCTATAGTTAAGAGTGTCTTCTCGGACTTTTACTACTCTTTCAAGTCTGTTAGTGAGCTTAAAGCTAAGGAAATCTAAGTTTCTTCGCTCAAAGGGAGTTTAAGTTCAAGTCTTTCTTTTCTTCTTCGCAAAGCTCGAAATTTCGCCGATGATTTTGAATCCTGAGTTTGTTGCACATATTCAAACCAAATAGCAGACGAGTGGACGCCAAACAACCTACCCACGATGACGTACATTAACTTTATGAAATTGCTTGTCAATATCATAGAAAATGAGAAATACATGCGCGCAAGAAATATTCTACTCACCTTTGGCACAAGTGATGAAGAAGTGGTAAAAATGTTTTGCAATATCTCCATATTCAGAGTGGAGGAGTTTAGAATATGATCAGGTGAAGCAAAATATCCAGAACCACTATAACAACAAGTGGCAGACATGGTTTACTGAATTGTTCAAATGTATTTGAAGAGTCCATGGACATTCCTTGCTTTCTTTGTTGCGCGTGTTGTACTTGCCATCACTATTGTAAAGTCCCACTACACGATCTACCTAGGTATAATTGGTTCAAGCAGTGTCGGCCCTAAGATTTCAGAGGCCTAAAGCGATAAAAAAAGAAGAAGTCCTTTTATGAATTTCTAAGACAAACATAAAATAAAAAATCACATTTTCCAAATAAAAAGAGCACTGATGAATAAGAAAAAATCCCAACTGCATTCGGAACAAACTATCTATCACTTGGTGTATTGACACTTTTCATGCACAGATTTCTAATGGCTTCCAAGTTCAAAACTCTTGTGCCACAAAAAGGAGAAATTAGATTTCAATGAAGCGAGATTAAGGTGTTTAGTTGGGGCACCCACTGAAACAAATCCTCCCTCTTTCTCTAAACCCTTCTCTCTATATGTTGGTGAATGCAATGTTTTAAAAACCATACCGGTGAGTGAATCGAAAATGTGACTGGGCGGACGGGTCACCGATTTAGCCGTCAGTGAACTGGAGCTGAAGCGTCACATTGCATATTCAATATATTATATGTGTACATATATATGTGTCACATCGTTTTTAGCATAAATAGTGACCTTGATGGATTATATTTAATTTAGATGTAATTTGCAAAGTAAAAGTGTAATGGTTGATCTTTAAAAGTGAGGATGAGTGAAATGCTTAGAAATGTTTAATAAGCCAAAGTTGCTTCTTGTAGGCATGTAAAATTTCCAGCTAATCACAAGATACCACGTGTTGCAGGACCTAATAAATAGGGCATGGTAAATGACCAATCAAATGTTGCCAAGTGTCTTTAAGTCAAAAGTCAAGATGATGCGTATAGGCCAATCAAATGGTGCTGCATATTAAGCCACTTGGACTGAATCAAGCCCATTAAGGGTTAGAGAGAGAGAGAGAGAGAGAGAGGGAGAGAGGGAGAGAGAAAGAGATGGAATATGGGTAATGTTATTGCATTGTAACTTGATTACGATGATAAGTTTGACCACCCCGTACGTACGTGATAGTATGTCGTAAAGTAGTATTTTTATAATACACCAAAATGTAGTGACACATTATTACATTTTTGAGGTAGTCTATTGGTCAATTTATTCTCTGACGAAAACATATGAACGTTTTAAATTTGAATAAATCAATAACAAATCTGTCTTAATTTTGCAGGAAATTACAGTATGTTAATTCATGAGTTCAACCCAATGAGGCTCCAGCTGGACGAGGATGCCAGTGACTCGTTGCAGGCAAATTCAACCAGTTGACAATTTCTGATAAAAGAAAAAGGGAAACTTAGAAAATTTTTGTTGTGTTCAGTTCTTAGTTTAATTTTGTTTTAATTTTATTTTTTAATTATTATCCTTTTTTTTCCAATCATTACTATATTTCTCCAATTATTACTTTCTCATCTCTCTCCAATCATTACCCTATTTTTCTCTCCACCCACTACCAAAACTAAACTAAACTAAACTCCCAACCAAACAAAACCGTTTCCATCGTTTTCCATTCCACCTTTTCAGAATTGGTAAAATAAAGTCCAGTGTTTCCATTTCCATCTCATCTGCTGCTGTGACCTAGTAGTAGTAGTAGTAAGGGTTACTCATACGTACTGTACAATACAAACAAAAGTCCCGTACTGTTTTTATTTTGGATCTGCGCGTCAAGAATAAGAGTTAAAACAAAAATTATTTTGAGAATTGATAATGTCATAACTATTTTTGTTGGTGCCAAAACTTCAGTGTATAAAAGTCTTGTACATTACAAATGGTATAAGTATTTTGTGCACTAGAGTTTGGCACCAACAAAAACGGTTTTGGCATTATCATTTCCCATTTTGTTAATTAAATTTATAATTTGGTAATTAATTTTTGAACCCCTTTTTTAATAAAGACGCGCTTCATTTCCCATTTTGTTAATTAATTTTATAGTTTGGTGACGCAGTTATTATTTTTATTAAGTTCGGCCAATCAAATTAAGCCACTTGGTAAAATAATAATTGTGTTTCTCTTTACAAATAATTGTCTTTCTTAAAATAACAGTAAGAGGGATAATTATCGAATTATAATTATTTCTTTTACATTAGATAAAGAAATAATTAAAGAGAGATAAATATGAATGAAGTAGAGATTGGTCATGACTCTCCATCCTACATCCTCTATAAATAGAGGTGCTCTCCTCTCATATTTTTCCATCATCATTCAAGCATCCAACTCCAGAACTCTGAAGATCAAAGCCTCAAAGCCCTTCAAAATTCCTCAAGTCTCAAGTCCAAATTCCTCAAGTCTAAAGTCCAAATCCAACAAGAAGGTTCTTTTCAGATCAAAGCTTCAAAACTCCGAAGAACATTCAACCTAGATCATCATCTTCTTCACAAACATTGGAGAAGATTCCGCCGTTCGATCCGAGAATAAGCGTTAAGCCCTCGTTTCAACAACGACCGAAGAGAAGAATTAGAAGATTATTTTCTCTTAGAAATTCATCAGAGATTGTAGCCCTAGTTTTGATACATCAATAAAATTGACTATTGTTCATCATTTTTTCCATCTTTTTTGTAGACTCGAAATTTGTGTTCAACAGATTTTGGCACGCCCAGTGGGATGCTCTTTACCTCTCATCTCTTCTCTTCAACAAATCAACAAGCTATCGATGGCTCCTAAGACTGCCCACTCAAAAGCTCCTCAAGATCCGATTGCACGCTCCAAGTCTTCAGCCGCTGCAAAAACTGGCTCTAGATTTCACACTAAAGGTGTTGGTGCAACACTTCGAAGTAAGGCGAAGGTTGTAGCTATCAAATCTGGCTTTGGATCTCACACTAAAAGTGTTGGTCCAACAACTTGAAGCAAGGTGAAAGTTGCCGCTGCGGATACTGCCTAAGCCTCGCTTTTTGTTTAAACCAAATCCCATGTTTGAGGCTGATCTACCAAAGGCACCGCCAAGCTCTCCAAATTAAATCCCGTGTCTAAGGCTGATCTACCAAAAGCACCGCTGTGGGCAATGCGATTTTGCCCGATCTTTCTTTCCTCCGGGGAAGGGATTCCGTTCCCCACCCTTTTGAGAAAGGAGAGATGCTGCCGGTTCGCGGGAGCGCTTTTTTGAAGCTGGACGTCAAGCGCTCGCGAAAAATACAGAGTCGCCACTCGGGTTTGAAGGTCCGACACCCAAGGAACCGTATTTCGAAGCACTTGCCGCGCTGTTTGATTTGAAAAAGGTAAGGAACCAGTCCGTCATAACCATATCTGGGTTCGGGAGCCAGGTTACGAGAGGGGAAGGGTTTTATGGCACCCCTCTCGCCCAATCCGGAGATCGGTCTCTACTTAGGCATTTGTGAAAACATTGTTTGTTTGCGATTCTGTTTGATTAATCAATTTTTAGCCAATTAGGGCGGGGAAACAGTTTAATGGGGATTAAAGCTGTAACATGTTTGCAAGATGTGAATGATAGCATGGATGACAGTTAGTATAGGATGAGAACAGACTCCTGTGGGAGTTTAAACAAACTGGGAAGCCCTTGTTTTGGAGCGATGTGTGCAGGAAGAAACCAGTATGCACTGAACAAGTCACTGCATGCTGTTCACTCCTACGCGCATAATTCCAAGACAAGCGCGCGCCGGTGAGCTTAAAACCCACAGCTCTTATTCTCAAACCTTCTGGGCTCTGGAAGGACCAGTGCACACCCAGGACAAACCACGCAGTTTATATAGCAGCATAATAAATAGTTTAAAGGCTGAAAAGCCCTACAAATTGACAAAACACCCCATAAACAGTGTGGGGACAGAATAACAGCCTAAATCCAAGTTACCCGTGCAAGGCCAGTCACTGGTCGGAGAAGACTATCGCGCGATGGAATCACTCTGTCGCGCGAGGATGCGCCCTGGCGCGCGATGGTGCGCCCTGGCGCAGCCAGACCAGTGCTTGGTTCACATTTTCTGGGTTCTGGGATAGGTCCAGAATTATCCCAGGGGTATTCCAAAGCAGAAAACATGCAAATTGAACTACAACTAGCAATTTCTAACAAAGGAAAGCAGTAAACTGGTTTTTAACATGCTTACAGTGATCTATACGTAAATAAAGCACAAAACAGCAAGACACCAATCCCCACGAGAACCGTCGCGCGATGATCGAAATCGTCGCGCGAGAGAGTGGCTCCATCGCGCGCTGGTTCTTGCCATGACGGTTTTTGAAACCTCGCCAGCTTTAGGACCAGGACTGGTATTGATTACTAGCCTTGGCCCTGCCAGCCCCCCTCAGAGATCAGAACAGAAACAGAACAAAGGTAAGCTATACCTTTGGCTTCGGGTTTGAAAGAGTATTTGAGCTTTGAATTGAGGTTGAGGTTGTTTGAGGTGGTTGAGTTGAAGAAGAACAAGCTATGCTCTTTATTGTGCTTAGGGTGTAAACCTTTGAATGCCAATTTTTTGTTAACCCTTTTGAAAGAAGAACCATGGAAAATGCTAACCCCTTGAAAGAGAAACAAATGGGGGTATATATAGGGAAAAGGGGTGAATCTGGTTGGAAACAGAGGAGTTCAGACAGTCCACGAGGCCTAGCTGAGGCTGCATTGGTGGCTAACTGTCCTCCTCAGGAAAGGTCGGTTGTAGGTTGGACCCTCGCGCGACGGAGTGAGACTGTCGCGCGATGGTGCGCCCTGGCGCGGACCAGCAAGGTTTTTGGTTTTTGAAGTGGCTTAGGCTAGGTTAGGTTCAAGGGTTTTTCAAACACTCAAAGCTCAAACACGCTATCATTCCCGGGGTGTTCTTGATCCATTTCATCATCGGGGAATCAAAAACCGTAAGTAAACTAATCTGGAAGCCCAGATTGGGGTGTCTACAGTAGCCCCTCTTTGACGGCACTTGAAGCACCATCGACTTGGCACAAGTAACGTCAAAGATATCTAGGCACCCCTCAAGGCAATCCAGAGCAAAGCATACTAGCAAAGTAGACAAGTAAACTTAAGGAACCTGATCGGTGGAATGGACTGGTTGTCCAATTGCAAGGATGGAAGTAGAAGTGGACGAGTGAATCGCCGCTTGTTGATCAAATTTGGACAGGACAGGCTGTCGTTGCAGATTTGGACGGGACAGGCCCTCGTTGCTGGGGATCAAGCTATCCTCGGCATAAAGTATTCCAACAAACACGGGTAGGTCGTGTCAGGCAGGTTGAATTCCATCTGTTGGAATCAGAGCCAATCTCCTTATCAAAGACCATCCGAGACAGAGCAATAAGGCTGCTGAAAGATGCGCGTGAAGCTAGACTGAAGTAGAGGTAGTTGTTTGGGGCAGGCCGAGGCAGACTCTCCTGGGGAACAACTAGTTGCAGATAGTGGACCATTGAACAAACCATCGGACGATAATCTGATCGTCGTTGTGGATTGTATGAACGATATGGCTAAATACCGTTGATGGATTTGACAGGACCGGCTGTCGTGGATGCGGACGGAGAGATCAATGAGCTGAGTGATCAAACCGCTGAGGAATTTGACAGGATGGGAGGATCATCAGTATAAATGATCGAGCCGTTGAAGTCTGGATGGGAGGATCATCAGTATAAATGACCGAGCCGTTGCAGACAGGATGGGACAATCATCAGTATAAATGATCGAGCCGTTGAAGTCTGGAGGGGAGGATCATCAGTATAAATGACCGAACCGTTGCAGACAGGATGGGACAATCATCAGTATAAATGATCGAGCCGTTGAAGTCTGGATGGGAGGATCATCAAAATAAATGACCGAACCGTTGCAGACAGGATGGGACAATCATCAGTATAAATGATCGAGCCGTTGAGAAATGGACAGGACCGGCTGTCGTTGATTTGAGACGGGCAGATCAATGTGCAGAATGATCGAGCCGTTGAGAAATGGACAGGACCGGCTGTCGTTGACTTGAGATGGGCAGATCAGTGTGCAGAATGATCAAGCCGTTGAGAAATGGACAGGACCGGCTGTCGTTGATTTGAGACCGGGTGGATCATGTTTCAGGATGAACATGCCGATGAAGATTGGACAGGACCACCTGTCATTGATTTGTTATGCAGAAGATTTTATCGCATCCTCCGTCAAACAAACAAAACAATATCGCAGGAGATTGCATCGCATCCTTCAGTAAACAAATCGAGAGTTTAGGGATTTCCATTGCCTCCGCTAAACAGAACAACACCACAGGAGATTGAATCGCATCCTGCTATGTGAACAATGCCGCAAGACATTTTCGATCGCATCCGTTGGCAAACAAATTGTGGACTCAGGGAGATTTCTTCGCATCCGCTGACCAACAATAACAAAACCGCAGGAGATTGCATCGCATCCTTTGGTAAACAAAGTCTTGATGGCGACCATTTTGACCACCTTCTTGTTTTCAACAGTTGATATATACAATATGCAAAGATGTATATACTAACAAAGTGCACAAATTGAAAATGCAGACACAAGCTAAGGGCGGCTCCTAAGAGGACAACGATGCCTAAAGGACTATCACTGAGCCGCATTACTTTACTGTCTTTTGCTTCTGAGATGTGCATCCCGATAGAGAGACACTTGAGATGGCCGGCGTGCCCAATTGACATGTAGGAGCGGTGTGGCATTGGGCCTGCATGCCCCTTCTTCGATGCTTGGGCGGATAAGCCCCAGAGAGATGCTTTGCTTGGCCTTGGGCGGACGTGCCCTTGCTGATGATGGGACTCTACTGCTTGTAGATTACCGAAGCTAGGGTAGCAATGTAAAAATTGCATTTTCCAGTTTATTGACATATAAACCATGCGCTAATATCTAATTTGCATTGACAAGTGAACTGAGTCGACACACAGACATATGTACAGACGTGCCTAGCTCGAACGAAAAGGGGGAAAGAGCCCCAGGGAACGATGCGAACCCTTAGACACATGGAATACAATGAAATTTTGGGAATTAACGTGCCAAAACTCACAATATCCCTAAACGGGTGAAACTGACACTTGCGAGGTCAAAATAGCTGTACAATGACCTGCACGAACAAATTGAACCGAGAATAGCATCTCGACATGACAATGGATTGAAATCTAGACAAATGCCACAAAGACGGACATAAGACGCAAATAATGACACATATAGTCCCGGACTGAAACCGACACCCCCGTGCAGTCACATTAAGTCTACACGGTATGACCAAACTTGGCAAAAGCCCCTTGAACAGGACTCGAAGGCAGTAGCTGACTGCTATCGATTGCTGGCCGAATTGAAAAAGTGCGCGCAGGGTTGAGACCAACGCACATAACTATGAACAAGTGCTCGTGAACCTCATACTAGCGCACATGACTGCAAAGCTACTGCAACTGCTCACACCAGACTTCGCTGAATTTAGAATAAACTGTGAGCCGTTAGGCCTCGCCAGCATTTCGTTCTGTTTTTGATGCTTAAAATCTTTTAAGGCTTTATGCTCAGCTTTGAAATTGAATTAGTAGTTTGCAATAAAACTGAAAGACAAAAGGTTTTCCCCCTTTCAGACGCCTCACATGCAGCTTGATCTTCGAATCTCTTCGACCTTTGATGTGTACCAAACGTCAACCATGGATCCAATTGATAGATTGCGACCGAGTCTCAAAGAGAGACTGCCTACGTATCCCAAGCTAGGGAATCAGGTCAAAACGTAGTTCAGGCCAAGGTTCACTCGAGTATTTTACCTCACCTTTTGTGCTCTAACTTTTGCCTAGAACCGCCACTTCGGGTTTTCGGTCTAGCGAGCTGCTCTAATTTTTGCTTGGAACTGCCCACCCTTGGGGTTTTCAGCCCAACGAGCTTCTCTCAGGAAAAAGGCTTTTGAAATGATCCAAGTTGACCAAGGTATTGATTTTGATTGCCGTTGAGGTCTATGAAATGGCCGGAGGCCCAGATGAAATGGATGCGAGGTCCAAAGTGCTTCAGTTGACATGCCTTGCACAGGCCACTATCGAACTTTCCAATTTGTGCTTGGCGGAACGCTGTTCCTACAAATTTGAGGATGGTATGAGGTGCTGGACCTTCTAAGCTTTGCTTTGTATGGTTTGGCGCCTGGTAGCAAGGGGACTTGATGTTCCTTTATCTCAGGGTCAACGTTAGACATGTCATTTGAGAGACCCTGCCAAAACATTGTTGAACTCTTCGAGCCTGTCTGACTGGACACAATGCTCCTCTGGGAACAGCTTTGAACCAAATTTGAACCATTGGGAGGTCTACTTCATCTTTCAAGTTTATTTGAAAACTACTATTTCAATTAATAGGCTGAGCATGCCTTTCGTCTTCCCTTTCGGCGAGGGAACACATTTCCTTGGGGAGGATCCCATCGAAATCTATCCCTTCGTCGTCAGGGTTGACACAATTTATTCAAAAGCCAGCAAAGTACTTAGAAGCAAGATAATGCATATCAAAAGAAAGCCCCTCAGGGTTGCCAAGTACAGCAGACTCAAAACTTGAAACAAAAGCTACGATGTGGAGGGCCAAGAGGCACAACCTCCGACTCAGAGCTAGACTTAGACAAATGCAAACGACTCTGTGTCAGACTCAGACGAAACGCTAATGCAAACTAGACGCGGTTTGAAAATGCAATATTTAAAAAGCTACCCATAGCTTCCACAAAAAGAGGTAGGATCCAGCGGGTGTCAGGCCCAAACAACAGCACTTCGGCTTACTCGGCTTCTTCAACCAAACCTACTCAGTGCTCCTTTGAATAATGGACCTCAGCAGGCCAGTCCTTTCCTTTGTAAGCTCCTCATCACTGTCAATCCAGGTGTCGGCAGTGAAGATCTCAATTGCCCAACCTACAGCCATCATGTTAACCTCCGGTTCAAACGGGATGGATACGATTGGTTTGGGTTGCCTTTCTGGGACGATATAGTGACTAGGGTTGAATATGGTGGAGCTCGGGTTGATTTGAGTGGAGGTGATTGATATCTGACCAACCAGAGGGTCAGCGTTGTGTTGAGGCAAGGAGTTGGAAATGACGTTGGGCTTTGGTGGAACGTGAATCGTGCCATTATCAATGAGATCTTGAATCTCATGTCGAAGACGATAGCATGCATCAGTGGGATGGCCAGGCATTTGGTGGAAGGCACAGAAAAGGTGAGGTTTGTAACCAGAAGGTAGGACTTTTGGCGAAGAAGTTGGCGTCAAAGGCTTGAGATGCCCAGACTTGACAAGTTTTTCCATCACTGCGGACAGAGGTGCCTCAAAGACAGAGAAACTTCGAGGTTGGGTTCGGGCCCGATAGCTTTGGGCGTTTTGAACCTGATTGACATCGGCAGCGCGATTGGAGGAAGCAGCAGCGTTGTCCCCATTTGTAGTTGAATTGGCGTAATTGCTTCCACCAAATAGTGCGCTACTATATCCAGAGTAAGCCCTCGGCCTAGCTTTCTGTGAGGAGGACTCTCCCCTAGACAGAATTCCACTCTGCAGTGCATCTTCAATGGCCAGGCCAGAGTCGAAGAAGGTTTCAAAGTTAGCAGACGCTTGAACAAGAACCAGGTGCTTGGCAAAGTCAGGTTGGAGATTGCGGGAGATGATGCGGAGTTGATCCCTCTCGCTCGGGCGATCAATCATCAATGCGGCTTTGGCTCTCCACCTCTTAACAAAATCCGCAAAGGACTCCTTTGCTTCCATTTTGGTGGACTCTAACTCACGAGTAGTCATCTTGAGCTGAGAGTTATAATTGTACTGTGAGACAAAGGCAGCCCCTATGTCTTCCCAAGTTCTTCTTTTGGAGATGTCAAGCGACATGAACCAATGGAAGGCAGGCCCAGAGAGAGTCTGAGGAAAAAGCTGAGACATGGCCTCACTTTCTACACCCAACAACTTCATTGCAGCATGGTAGCCAAAGAGATGAGTCTTGGGATCACTGCTCCCGTCGAACTTAACCAAGTCAGGCATCTTGAATTTGTCAGGAAGCCTAGCATTAGGGTACAAACAGAGACGATCCAGGTCAATTCCCCCTGCACTGATCTTCTCGGATTTTGAAACAGCTTCTTCCAGCTTAGCCATCTTGGCCATAAGAACAGCTATGTCAGGGTTTTGAACAGGCCCAACAACAGCGGGGTTTGGATTTGGAGTAGGCACACGAGCCTCTCTACGGTTGGGCTGCACAATGAGACGCCCTGCATGGTTTGGATCCTCGACAAAGACAGGTTCTGCATGAACATCCTCATCGTCCTCGCCTTCCTCTTCGGCTGCTGATGGAAGACGAGTGTTGATAAGGTCATTCAAACGGGAGATGGAGGCATCAGTCTGAGTGGCTCTCTGTTGCATAGCAGTGATACTATTCTGGAGGTTCATGAGCATGGTTTCCAGAGTGAGCGATTGCGGCTGATCTGTCATTGCAGGTTTTTCAATGGAGTTTGATGAAGAAGCTGAAGATGGGGAAGCCGGCGGCTTGAATTTTTGCAATATCGATGGCGAACCCGACTGCAGGGTGGCCAACAGTGAACCTGGAGAAGCCTCCGTTGCGACTGACAGGGAATCTAGCCTGACAAGCCTTTGAACCGGATGCTGAAGACGTTCCCAAGTAGGTTTGGCTCTTCCTTTCGATACTTTCTTGTTCGGTGCAATGGTTCCAAGCTAGACAGTAAAGTAATTGAAAGCTTAGTGACGTTCCTGCAGCAATTAGAATGCAATGCACATGTTGCCATTGTCGGTGTCCTCCTAGACTCTACAACTACAAACAAGTCTGTCTCATGATGTTTGGACGCTGCCAGAATCCTCGGATTTCTTTTCGAGGTGTATCCTTTGAATAGATCGACTAACGCTAAGAGATGTCAAAACAAACTAAGCCTTTGTCTATTTCGTTCTCAAAATTTCAATTTTAGACTTGGAACAACTCGGTATAGATGACATGGCACCTTAACTTTGAACGCCATGGTGTATAGTGACTTCGCACTTCAACCTGGGTAGTGCCAGTGTCATGGCATCCATACTTTATGGTTCCTTATTTTCGGTTGAAATTTCAATCGGGCATGAGCCAAGGACTTAAAAAGGTTTGATTTCCCAAAGTCTCGTTGATCTAAGGACTTTGAAAATTTAGCAACGTGCACCATCGAGATGCACGACTCTTCATCGGGCCTAGCAGCGTCCTAATAGGCATGAGACAGACTTGAAAGAGAGACAACCTAAAAGCCGCCCTAAACATGCTTCTACGCAGAAACGGTATGTATGTACAAAAACAGAGACGAGTTTGCCTCACGAATTTCAGACGTTGCCAGAATCCTCAGAATTCTTTTCGGCCATGTGTCCTTGAGTAGATCGTCAGATCCTAAAAGATGTCAAAATAGACTAAATCTTCGACTAGTCCCATTTGAAGGTTCAACTTTGAATTTGGAACAACTCGGTGGTGATGACATGGCACCTTAACCTTGAACACGGCGGTGTATAGTGACTTCGCACTTCAACCTGGGTGGCGCCAGTGACACGGCATCACTACTTTTGTTGTTCCATATTTTGGTTGAATTCTTAACCGGGCATGAGCCAAGGATGTAGTAAATTTTGATTTCTCAAAGTCTCATTGAACTAAGGACTTTGCGATTGATAACGAACATTCGACAGAATGAACGACTCCTCATCGGGTCCAACAACGTCTCAGACTGCGTAAGACAAACTCGAAAGAAAGAACCACTCTAAGCAAGCTCCTATGCAAAACAATGTATGTACAGTACATGCGATAGGGAAAGCAGTAACACGTAGACAGTATATGGGGGGTAGATGCAAGTAATCTTACCCTGTAGGTACCTGTCCTAGTTTGGAGAGTTCTAGTGCTTTGTATATGCAAAGGCTGGTTTTGGCTTGTAACAGGTTCCTCGGACTAGAGCCAAGATATACCTCCCGCTGCCCGCGTAACCGCAGAGCAACAGTCGAACGGTAGAATGACTCATCATCGTCGAAGGTTGTTAGTCATTCAGGGTCCCCGGGCTCCGGTAAACCGTGCCGGATTGCCAAAACGATCTAACGAGGCTTATCCCACATCGATGCAAATGAGAATGCTAAAAAGTTTGATTAATGGAACAGAATCGCAAATTCGCAAATGCCTTTTCAAATTTGGCTCTCTTTATTAATCAATACTTAGAGGAAACTACACGAGAGAACAATCGGAAAAGCCCCAGATTGGATGGCCGGACACGAGGTCCTGTTAAATCACCAATCCTTTCTTCGGCAGCGCGAAGCTCACCGTTTTGACAGGCTTTTATGGGATTGTTCCCAAGCGTATTAACTTCTAAGTATAGACTAATATTGATTCGATCCCCAGCGGAGTCGCCACTGTGGGCAATGCGATTTTGCCCGATCTTTCTTTCCTCCGGGGAAGGGATTCCGTTCCCCACCCTTTTGAGAAAGGAGAGATGTTGCCGGTTCGCGGGAGCGCTTTTTTGAAGCTGGACGTCAAGCGCTCGCGAAAAATACAGAGTCGCCACTCGGGTTTGAAGGTCCGACACCCAAGGAACCGTATTTCGAAGCACTTGCCGCGCTGTTTGATTTGAAAAAGGTAAGGAACCAGTCCGTCATAACCATATCTGGGTTCGGGAGCCAGGTTACGAGAGGGGAAGGGTTTTATGGCACCCCTCTCGCCCAATCCGGAGATCGGTCTCTACTTAGGCATTTGTGAAAACGTTGTTTGTTTGCGATTCTGTTTGATTAATCAATTTTTAGCCAATTAGGGCGGGGAAACAGTTTAATGGGGATTAAAGCTGTAACATGTTTGCAAGATGTGAATGATAGCATGGATGACAGTTAGTATAGGATGAGAACAGACTCCTGTGGGAGTTTAAACAAACTGGGAAGCCCTTGTTTTGGAGCGATGTGTGCAGGAAGAAACCAGTATGCACTGAACAAGTCACTGCATGCTGTTCACTCCTACGCGCATAATTCCAAGACAAGCGCGCGCCGGTGAGCTTAAAACCCACAGCTCTTATTCTCAAACCTTCTGGGCTCTGGAAGGACCAGTGCACACCCAGGACAAACCACGCAGTTTATATAGCAGCATAATAAATAGTTTAAAGGCTGAAAAGCCCTACAAATTGACAAAACACCCCATAAACAGTGTGGGGACAGAATAACAGCCTAAATCCAAGTTACCCGTGCAAGGCCAGTCACTGGTCGGAGAAGACTATCGCGCGATGGAATCACTCTGTCGCGCGAGGATGCGCCCTGGCGCGCGATGGTGCGCCCTGGCGCAGCCAGACCAGTGCTTGGTTCACATTTTCTGGGTTCTGGGATAGGTCCAGAATTATCCCAGGGGTATTCCAAAGCAGAAAACATGCAAATTGAACTACAACTAGCAATTTCTAACAAAGGAAAGCAGTAAACTGGTTTTTAACATGCTTACAGTGATCTATACGTAAATAAAGCACAAAACAGCAAGACACCAATCCCCACGAGAACCGTCGCGCGATGATCGAAATCGTCGCGCGAGAGAGTGGCTCCATCGCGCGCTGGTTCTTGCCATGACGGTTTTTGAAACCTCGCCAGCTTTAGGACCAGGACTCGTATTGATTACCAGCCTTGGCCCTGCCAGCCCCCCTCAGAGATCAGAACAGAAACAGAACAAAGGTAAGCTATACCTTTGGCTTCGGGTTTGAAAGAGTATTTGAGCTTTGAATTGAGGTTGAGGTTGTTTGAGGTGGTTGAGTTGAAGAAGAACAAGCTATGCTCTTTATTGTGCTTAGGGTGTAAACCTTTGAATGCCAATTTTTTGTTAACCCTTTTGAAAGAAGAACCATGGAAAATGCTAACCCCTTGAAAGAGAAACAAATGGGGGTATATATAGGGAAAAGGGGTGAATCTGGTTGGAAACAGAGGAGTTCAGACAGTCCACGAGGCCTAGCTGAGGCTGCATTGGTGGCTAACTGTCCTCCTCAGGAAAGGTCGGTTGTAGGTTGGACCCTCGCGCGACGGAGTGAGACTGTCGCGCGATGGTGCGCCCTGGCGCGGACCAGCAAGGTTTTTGGTTTTTGAAGTGGCTTAGGCTAGGTTAGGTTCAAGGGTTTTTCAAACACTCAAAGCTCAAACACGCTATCATTCCCGGGGTGTTCTTGATCCATTTCATCATCGGGGAATCAAAAACCGTAAGTAAACTAATCTGGAAGCCCAGATTGGGGTGTCTACAACCGCTAAGCTCACCAAAAGGAAAGGATGTTGTTTCTACCATAGAAGCAATGAAGGATGTGGCAACCGACATTGAAAATCCTTCTATGCCTCAGGAGTCTAGTTCAGAAATTCAGAAGAACCTGGAAGATGGCTATTTAAGCAGTTGCAGTTCTGACTCTGACTCTTCTAAAAGCACTTCTCAGTCAAAATTCAATGCTCCCACCAAGTCTACCAGTTCTTCAATCATGGATGTTATAACAACAAATGCGTCAGCCTAGAAGAACAAGTCGCTAACCTGGCCAAAGTGGTTAAGGGAATGTCAAAAACCCTAAAAGAACATGACGTTGAAATCGCCTTCCTCAAAAGTAGAATCCAAAGTAAAGGGGATTCAAGTCAAGTTGAATCCTCAAACAAACTAAAGATAGTATCAAAAGAGTTCACGCTTTCTGGGAAGGGTTCGATTCCTATAGACCAACTGAAGGATTTCATTCTAGGCACTATCAAGCAGAAGTACGAGGAGGCGCCAAAATCTTCTTCTACTTATGCTAAGCCTTATACTAGAAGGATCGACCTTTTCAAGATGCCTATTGGTTATCAACCACCGAAGTTTCAGCAATTTGACGACAAGGGCAATCCAAAATAGCGCATTGCCCATTTTGTTGAAACATACAGCAATGCTGGAACTGACGCTGATCTTCTCGTTAAACAGTTTGTTCGAACGCTCAAAGGCAATGCTTTCGACTAGTATTGCGACCTTGAGCTTGGCACGATTGAAAGTTAGAAGCAGCTGGAACAAGAATTTCTTAACCGTTTTTACAGCACTCGCCGTATTGTCAGTATGTTCGAGCTTACAAATGCTCGCCAATGGAAGGATGAACCAGTCATTGATTACATCAACAGATGGCAGCACATGAGTCTAAACTGCAAGGATAGACTGTCTGAAACTTCCAGAATCGAAATGTGCATCAAAGGCATGCAATGGGATCTACAATACATTCTTCAAGGAATTCTGCCTAAAACCTTTGAAGAGTTGGCTTCTCGAGCTCATGACATGGAACTCACCATTGCAGCAAATGGAAGGCAAGGCCTACCAATACAAGACTCTCGCAAAATGCAAGATTCTCGTACCATAGGAAATAAGCCAGACGTTCACAAAGGGGGCAAACCCATAGTCAAAGGAAAAAAGAAGGATTCCATGACAGTGAATATTGCACCCTTCAAAATCTCTACTAGACCTAAGACAAAGCAAGTAGAGAAGTTTACTCCTCCACAAGTGAAGGAGAAAATGAGGCTCACGTTGAAGGAGATGCAAGAAAAGGTGTATCCATTTCTAGATTTAGAGGTCCCTTCAATGTTTGATCAATTGCTGGATCTAAAACTCATTGAGCTCCCAGAGATGAGACGACCTGAGGAAGCTAACAAGGTGAATGATCCAAATTACTGCAAGTACCACCACTTGGTTAGCCACCCCACTCAACGGTGTTTTGTCTTTAAAGAGAGGATAGTAGAGCTCGCTAGCCAAGGGAAGATTGTCTTTGAGGAAGAAAACGAAACTGTGGCTACAAATCAGACTGAAGTTACTCTGCAAAATGACACTCTTCAGCCTAAAGCATCACCAAGAGTGAAGATTCAATTTGGGTCATTTGATCCAATTGAAGTAGTACGATGCCCTTCTATTCAACAGTCTGGGGGCAGCATCTCTACCAACACAAAAGTTAAAGACGCGGATGATGAAGGATGGACCATTGTCACTCGTAAAAAGAAGAAGCACGCATCAAGTGTGAAGCATCCCCAAGCTGCAATACCAAAGCCTAGTCCCAAAAGGATGCGTGCAAGAAAGCAACAAAGAAGGAAGAAGTCGAAGAGAATATCCTCAAATCGGCAAGAAGACGCGCCTGTCCGAAAATTGCATGCTCCTTTTACCCTATGGGATTTCCTTCCACAGAGAATTCGCAACTCCGATCTTTTTGAGGCTTCATGCAGCACTGTAAGTGTCGAAGAAACTGAGGATCCAAAGGTTGAGTCACTTAAACATACTTCAATCAGGGTTGACTCTACAAGTTGTGTCAGTGATTGCCTTGCTTGCATTGGAAGCATTACACTCTCTGACAAAGATTTGTTGCTTGGTGACATAGCACATAAGCGCCCACTCTTTGTCACTAGAACATATGCGAAAAGAGGGTCAGTAGAGTGCTCTTAGATGGTGGATCTGCAGTTAATATCTTGCCGCTTCATACCATGAAGGAACTTGGCATCCCTATAGACGAACTAGCACCTAGTCGTCTCATGATCCAAGGTTCAATCAAGGGGGGCAAAGAGCTATTGGCGTGATTTGTCTGGACTTGTTCATCGATAATATGACTTCGAGTGCATCACTTCATGTCATTGGCGCCAAAACTTCTTCCCAAAAAGTTCCTTTTTGAAAAAGAAGGTAATTTCAAGCTCAAAAATTATGTATTTATGCAAATAATTTTTCTACCGATGTGGATCTTGTTTGATAGATTTCATTAAGATCCTTTAAACGGTGCAAAAAAATTGAAAAAATATTTTTTATTTTGATTATATTTGAGTTTGAAATTACATTCGTTTGAAAAAAAGAAACTTTTTGGAAAAGTGGGACACCACCGTAGTCATGTAGATGTGTCACTTGCATTGATCAAAAGGGTATCATAGTCAGCGACATCAAAATGTGGTGGCAGGAGAGAATATGATCGTGGCATTATCATTGACCATTAAATAAAGATTATTTTTTTTGTTCGAAGTCTTTTTTGTTGTTCATTTATTTTTTGGTAATTGAAAGCCTCCAACAATCTTATTGGAGTATTTTTTTTATTAAAATGAAAATTAAGTTAAATTGCAAAAAAACAAGAACACTTCCAACCATCATTAATCCCCAAAAAAAAAAAAAAGAATGCATACAAACTAAAAGAAAAATAAAACAGACAACTTAAACATTACACAAATTAAGCCTACAAATTAAAATAACAAGAAAAATATATTCCAAAACTGGTGAATTTAATAATTACATAAATTAATTATATATTTAAATAACCATCATTAATTACTCAATTTAAGTGAGGGTATTTTCGTAATTGACCTGAGAATGTGAAAAGCCAAAAATGCAAAAAAGACCTCTTGAGCTCTTTTTGGCTTCTTGCCTCTAAATCCAAAATCAGTGAATCCATTTTCTGAAAATGGGTTCTACAATTAGGTTGCCAAACACCCAAAATAGGATAATGAGATAATGAAAATGCATAATGAGGGAACCAAACACCCCCATAATAAAAAGCTTGACTACTTAACTGATCAAAATACTGTAATCATCATGATAACAAAAAGTATCTTTAAGCTATAAGATAGTCAAAATCTCTCTTTCAATATGGGTGTATTTTTGTTTTATTTTATGCACAAAAATATTTTACTTATTTTTATTTACATGTTTCTCTCAAATTTTTTCTTGATACTTAAACATAAAAACTATACATGGATATTCTTTTAATTATACAAATATGGGTATTTTGGTCATAAGTCAATAATATCACATTATAACCATATAGGTACATGGACACTTTATCAAACTCAGTTGTTTGCGTATATCGAAAAAAAAATCTTTTTTAATAATATCTTGGTGTTATAATCAAAACCAGAAACAAGTTTTTCCTTAAATTTGAGTAAAATATCATAAAACTCCTTCACTCAAACTTGTACTAACTACTAAAGTGAGTTACATTGGGGGGGGGGGGGGGGGGGGGGGGGGGGGGGGGGGGGGGCATAGTTATACTCAAAAAGCTCAAGTTTTATAAGGTTATTTTTTTCAAAAATGCTATGGACGTAAATGTTCGTGCAGAGATTCAGATGTAGATATGTCTAACATCGTGTAATGTGTGCATGAACGTCTGTTTCCATAGCTTCGCTCTTTCGTTCCTTTTAAATTGAGAACTATGCCGTTAATGAACAATTTACGAATTTTATGCATTTGGATTTATTATCAAGCAAAAGTTAAATGCTTGCTCTTAGCCTTTATAATTACTCATAATCACATCTAATCCAATTGAGTCCCCCAACGACAATTTTAAAACACAAATTTTGGACATAATTCCATTTGAATTTATTACCAAGCAAAAGTTAAATGCTTGCTCTTAGCCTTTATAATTGCTCATAATCACATCTCATCCAATTGAGTCCCCCAACGATAATTTTAAAACACAAATTTTGGACGCAATTCCATTTGAATTTATTATCAAGCAAAAGTTAAATGCTTGCTCTTAGCCTTAATAATTGCTCATAATCACATCTCATCCAATTGAGTCATCCAATCCCCTCGAGTCCCCCAACGATAATCTTATCTTAAAACACAAATATCAAACACAATTGCATTTTGAGTCAGTTAGTTGGATGCATATAGATCCATATCTATCGATCCGGAACGAAATTGTATCAGAGTTGTGTTGGTAGTACTCAGTACTCATCCCAAAAAACCAGGCTGTTGGGCTAGTGTCTTTGTAGATTGCGTGTTTTTTTTCTCCTTTTTGTGTTGATCGTAGACTAGATTGCGAGTTCAATCCTGTGGAGAAAACTTTGATACCATTGTGACTGGTTGGAAACCTGGAATGGGATTAAGGTAGAAATGAATCAATGATGAACCCAATCTCACAGCAAGGGGAAAAAATCATGAATCGAAAATAAAACACACCGATAAATGGAAAGACGGCGATATGTACTCTGCGTTGATTCCGAGGAAATTCCCGCCGACGGCGTCGAGTGACAACAACCCACTTCGACGGAGGAATGGGCCGGCTGAATACGGTGAGAGAACTCTCTCTCTCTCTCTCTCTCTCTCTCTCTGCAGAATATTCTCTCTTATAATGGAAACATATCAATCCAGGAACATACACATCTTTTGCTTCCATGAACTTATTTGCAGTACATATCTCAGAAACCCTTAACACTCAAACTTCATACCTATAACACTCAAACCCTGCATACATGCATATATACAAGACTATAACCCCAAATGGTTGGCGATGGTCAAACTTAGGACTTAAAAGTAGTTTGCTCCTCGTAATATCTAACCTTAGAAATCTTACGGATGTTATCAATTGCTTTGGGGTCGGTTTCCGGCTTTAATTGGGCTATCATCTGCTTGGGGGGTTATGGAGTAAATTCTCCGGCTTTAATTGGGCATTCGGAAGTGGGTGGTGGGATTGGCCTCCAGAATTAGTGGCCCCCCGGAAGTGGGCGGTGGAATCGGCCTCCAGAATTAATTGAGATGCACGTAAGCTATCCGAAAACCTGAATTATCAAAAATGTATATATACACGATTGAACATACTGTTCTTTAATTTGATTGGAAAACTTACCTCGAACACAGACCCCTTTAAGAAAAAAAGAGATGGTTTCTATGCAGTCTGCACTAAGGGTGCAGTTTTTTAACGTGGTCCCAACACGGGTCTCATTATAATGATCCGAGTAGTTCACTTTTTAATGTTTTCTGAGAAGATTGATGCAAGCAAAAAATAAAGTTAATGGGACATTGTTAGCATCCAGATCGAATTACTACTATTACTTAAGACTCCAAGGATAATCCGATGAACCTGAGTTTTCCCATGGAGACTCTACTCAATATATCCTACAAATAACACTGTGACGGCTCCGATCATTCAGTTGGAACCGTCTTGGGCCGGTCATGTTAGTTACACCCTACGGTTAAATCCCAAGAGAAGGATTTGTAAAAATGGGATTTTAGCGTGTAGGAGGCAACCCCAGACTGGGTCTCAGATGTCAACATTGCTAAGTCTTTCAGAAGTCTTCTTACCTGGTACACCAAGCGCAAATTGCATCACTGACATGAAAATGTAGATTGACCCAACCCCCAGAAGTTAAACTTCATCCAAATCATCACCCTTTTCCCCATCTTGACCAAACCCATTTTTTCCTCCATGAATTTGGTTTCAAAACACCTCGTTCAGCCGTTGCCTTTGGTGTAGCAATCCTCAGTTGGGAAGCATTTTGAAGTATAGAGCTTATAGAGACAGAGATGTCACTTCTCGGACCGGTGGGGGGCTTGGTATGGGAAATTGTTTCGACCACTGTTGTGACATATGCCGTTGCTTGGCTCTCCGAGTTTGTGTCGCAGAGAATTCTCCCGTTGTGGCAGAGATATTGGCCTGTTATTTACCAGAGCGTCCTTGTTCCCACATATCATCTTGTTTCAGATACTATTCAACCCTTACTACATGATCTTCTGTCTAATCATGGTGATTCATCTGCAGTATCCGCGTCCGAATCTCCTCCTGGAGGGACTTCGGTAAAATTCGCCTTTCTTCTTTGTTGCTTCTTGTTGACTTTTTGTTCTTTTTGGTCTCTGTAGTTTTGTGTATTTTGGCATAAATATCATATAACTTCTAGTCTTCATTTGAACTGTCCACAGCCCCTTGATCAGAAGACCCTTGATCCACCACAAGACCATGATTCGCTTACCTTTTCCAATGTATCAAATGGTCCGGTGTCTGATCGTGAGGATATCATTCGGATGTCTCTCTCTGAAATGCACACTCCCCTTGATGGAGGAGGGACAACGGAAAGCGTAATCCTCTTCTTGCTTTTTTCTTTTCCTTGTACTTCTTTCTAACTATATGCTTTGAAATATATCTCTAGGTTGAGCTCGTAAATGAATTGAACACAACCCCTTTTTCAGAACATCCTAGGTCGGGCATCATAACCCATTTGAAATCCCACTAGTAGTATGTCAACAAATCACGACAATAGCTATCTCTTAATCTGCAACTCTAATTGAAGGACGGCATTACTTTCTTCTAATTTGATTAACCCCCCCTCACCATCTTAGTTCCTTGGTTATTACACTTAATAGCATTGTCCCCGTTCGATACATGAGGCAATAGAAGAAATATTGACTTCAACATTGTTTTCATTGTCCCGTGCACAGGACGCTAGCATGTGACCATTCGATACATGGGATAACAAATAATTACTTTTCGTTGAATTCGTTAACAACTTTTTCCTTGGTCTGTCCTTTTTCTTCTTGTTTGGTTTTCGTCCTCTCTTCTATCATAGATTTTACACCTTGACAATATAACTTGACCTTCAAATAAAATGAATACCGTCCCTTGATCAGAACATCCAAGGTCGGGCATCGGAGCCCATTTTAAATCCCACTAGCAATGGATCATCCGATCACAAGGATAAAACCAGGATTTATGTCTCTGATTCCACTACGCAAAATGGAGGAGGGACACTAGTAAGTCCTCTTTCTTTCTGTCTTTCTTGTTTTGTTTTTCCTTTGCCGTTTCTTCTTCTCGTTTCTTTTTTCGCTTATAGATTTGGTACTTTGAAATCGATATAATTTGCACCTTTCGACAAAATGAATACAGTCCCATGATCAGAACATCCATGGCCGGGCATCAGACCCCGTTTTAAATCCTACTACAAGCATATCCTCAGATAAGAAGAATATCACTAGGATATCTACCTCTGAATCTCCTACTCCAAGTGAAGGAGGAACACCAGTAAGCATTACTTTCATTCTTTCTTTGCTGTTCTACATCTTATGATCATTTACTTTGTCCCTTTCCTTTTTAAATGCATATGAACACATTGGACTTAAGCATGATGAATCTTAGTTTCACAGAATATTGGGTTTTTCTTTCAGCTAGAGGTCTGTTGTCAGAAAAATCAGTAGTTGCGACAACCTTTTTTGAGGTTGAGCAACATAGCACCTTGTTTATATTTGATGCTTTTCAGTTATGTAGTAGCTATTCCCATTTTAGATTGAAGTACTAGTATGGTTCAGCAATCCAAAATTACAGAAGGTAAGGGGCATTCCCACAACACCCCAACCTAGATGAAGCAGCAACAATAGCCGAAAGACATGCGAGAAACACTCCTCCGGCTCCAGCCTACCCTTAAACACAAACGCAACCTAGACTACTTGGATGGTATGAAACTAACTAGATGAGATATGTCATTCCGTACGTAAATAGTCTATTATCATCAGTTTCTTGATCTGGAGGAACTGATCTAAAACCTGATATCTCTGTCAATTCTGGCCAATGACTCCGATATTTGTGCTGGAAAATTCTTCTATATTTTCCAAAATATTATATAGCACTGCAGCCAATGAAAACATAAAAATAGTATGTTTGAAGGTTTTACCTCCTCTACTTTGCCCTGACCACTCAATTTCCTCAAGTACTATATATGAACATCATTCCTTTGCAGAAAGTAACCCAACACCTGAGTGGAGAAAGGATAAGTGAAGAGTAAGTGATTGTGATTCTCAGTTCCATTTATGCATAGCATATAGTCTGCGTCAAGTGTAACCTCCCTTCTGACCTGGCCTTAGTAGTTATTTTAAAGAAAAAAAGCATACTTCGTTATTTTAAAGTAAAAAAGCATACTTCGCATTCCAAACTGATTTGACTGAGAAAGAGCCATTACTGTTAAGAGTCCAAAATCAGTGCATCAGATTGAGAACTGTTAGGGTGCTAGGTACTAGGAGCATTAGCTAGAATATCCATCGTCATGTATTTCTGTATTTAGGCCATTTCAATCCATGATCAAATTGTAGCAACTTTAGCATTCAAAGATGCCCCCATGTTGTAGGCAATACCTTCACATATATCTCTTACGAAGAGGGCTTAAAGGGACCATCTCAAAGACTCCAACTACATACCTGATCGATGGGTGTGCAAATGTTCTGAGCCTATTGATTTTTCCTCATGGTCCAAGAAACATTTGATGGGACATTCATGTTCCCTATGCACTAGTCTTCACTTACATATATTTGCACACAGCCCAGAGATGTCTGAACTTTACCCATTGTGTATCTGCCTTTTGACACAGCCCATAGATGTCTGAAGTCTGAACATTGAGGCCTTATTCCAGACCACCCTTTACTTCAGGTGTGCTCGTGTCTAAATTGGGCACTAGTTGTGTTTAACTTAGAGTGATCTCAAAAGGATTCTCTCAGTAAACTTCACAATTCTTTTTGCACCTTCCGAGGGATGACAGATATGGAGCTCCAGCACCTTTGTATAATAAACTACGCAACATTGATTAACTGGTGCTCTTCCTCCATACTCCATAGGGTACTGTGCTCTATTCAAGTCAAAACATCAAGCAACTAGCAGCCTCCAGCTCTCAATCTGGTAGTTATTAATGGAAGCGTCTAATATTTCTTAGGTGTCTCCCTCTGTGAAGGCAATAATAGCCTGTAATACTCCTTTGTCTTTACCCTTTCTCTGCATATTAGGTTTTAATCTGGAATCCTTATGAATCTCTTTCAGCAAATCCCTTAGCTGTGCAAATGATTGACCATCTGCCCTAGACAAAGTAGAAAGGTCACTGCAAATATGAGATGGGAAAAAGTAAGGCTCCATTTTGCCTGCCACTACCAAACATAGCTGCTGCTGCCGAGGCCAGCCACAACCCCACCACCATATCGCACCTGCTTTCTCCTCTCAACCACTACTCCCTTTTCTCACTTCAGCCACCACCTGCACTCGCTCTCCTTCCCACCCCTCCCTTCTCCCTACCACCAACATCATATACAAGAAGTTTTGAATCTTGTAGTGTGCGCTATGGCATACGGTAGCATATTTTGTTACATTTAGCTTTTGAGTTTTGAATTTTTAGTCCCTCCAACTTAAAATATGGCATAATCATCCATGTCATACGTGGTGCCTTGATCATAAATCATGTGAGGCTTGGAATATTGATCACATACTTATTTCCCTTAGCCACGTAGTCATCATTCAAAACAAGCTTTTATTTACTCATTTCTATGCTTTTCATATTAGTAAATCTTTAATATCTAATGCATATGTGTATGTATCTTTGTATTTTAAAATTACGGCTGAATCTTCACAATTCATGAATCAGAGAAAAGGAAATTCTGACAGCTTGATCAACTATGTTTGGCAGTCCGAGTATATTGGAATTATTTGATAGTGGTTGTATGTTTCTCAATTGAATACATTTTGAACCTGTACCAGTATTAGATACAGTTATATATGGCAAAACGATATTACCGTTTATCACTTTTTAAATGTTGATGTTAATTGCATCTCGCAAGGACGATTCAGTTTTAGATCAGATTTGTTTTCTGTCATTCATGGCAGGTTTAATGTTTGTTTTGCAGGCATCTGTGGATGTCGATTTTTTCAGGGAATATGACGAGGGGAAGAGGTATAGAATAGAGAAAGTAATTGGCAAGGGTAGCTGTGGTGTTGTCTGCTCAGCATATGATACTCAGCTCCGGGAAAAAGTTGCAATTAAGAAAATTAGTGATGTCTTTAGACATGTTTCTGATGCCACACGCATTCTTCGTGAGATTAAGCTTCTTCGATTACTCTGTCACCCAGACATTGTGGGAATCAAGCATATCTTATTGCCTCCTTCCAGAGACTTCAAAGATATATACATTGTTTACGAACTCACAGAATGTGATTTGCGCGACCTTATTAAAGCGAATGATGAGTTGACACCTGAACATTGTCGGTTCTTTCTGTATCAGCTTCTTCGAGGGTTGAAGTACATACACACAGGTTCATTTATTTCAAGTGGCGCTACTGTCTCATTAGCTCAATTTTTTACTTCTTTCACTTGGTTGTAGTACAAACACTTTGGGAACCACTCATTCCATTCCTCATTGTTAGTCCTCTATTCCATTTTTTAATGTCCCAAGTCAAGGAAAGAAGTGTTTAAGTTTCCAGAACTATCCTTGATAAACTCTTAATGTTCAAATTGATGCATGTTCCCCTGAAAAGTTTTTAGTCTCGAAATCGACTCCCTATTCTGCTTAGGGTTCTTAAAAAATAAGTACTTATTTGCAATTTTCAAACTTCAAAATAATGTATTTACGAAAATAATTTTTAATTTTTTTTGAACCACTCAAAAGATCTCATTGAAATCTATAAAACAAGATTCATATTACACAAAAAATTATTTCAATAAGGTCATTATTTTTAAGCTTGAAAATTGCAAATAATTACTTATTTTTTAAGAACCCTCAGCAGAACACAAGATGTGACAAAGGTAGTATCTAACCCTTGAAGTATAAAACTCGTGTTCAGTTACTACCTCGACCTTATGATCTTCGTAGTTCTGACTTGTAGGGTTTTTGTTTACTGGTTTTGCAGCAAATGTCTTTCACCGAGATCTAAACCCAAGAAACATTTTAACAATTGCTGACTGCAAAATCAAGATACGTGACTTTAGTCATGCCTTTGTTGATACCCCAACTGCTATATTTTGCGCGGTAAGTTTCTCTGATTTAGCTTTCATTCATTTCTAGTTGCTTAAGGGCTTAGTTAACACGCAACACACACCCAAGGCATGGTAGTTTTTTCTTCTTTTCTAACTTTTTTATTTGGGTGCTTATAGGACTATGTTGCAACAAGATGGTACAAGGCTCCTGAATTGTGTGGAGTTGGACAGTTTTTCTCAAAGGTGCAGGAGTTATTGCCCATTTCAGTTGTTTGGCAAAATAGCTCATTTGACTGCCTTACTGCCAAATAAGTTTGTGTGCCAATTCGTTTCGTACCATACATATTTTTTTAATTCTGGAACATGATACCAAAAATTACATGGTTATAAGTATGGGTCAGTTTTAAAGGAGATATAGCATATCTTCTACATCAGACACTATTTTCACTATGGCATCTTGTCAATACTTTAATTAATCAGCAATTTTTCGTTCTAATTCCATCATATCTGATGCCTTAGTTGGTATATTTATCTTTTCTCCCATGGTTATTTTCTTTTTGATGAACTTTTTATATCTAAATCCCATATCTCAATTTTTTGAATTATGCAAAACTTTTGATTCACCAAATAAAGGATAATCCATACTTTACTGAGGAAACTTTTGTATTGTATTCAGCTGTATTGATACCAAAAACATAGACAAAGAAATTGTAAAATCGTGTTTTCAGTATAAGTTTGCCATTTGCACCAATGTAAATTACAATAAAGGTGATAAAATTAGTATCACTGCCAAAGCTAGCAAAGTGCATTCATCAAATTTCACCCTCTTTAACAAACTCATTACCAGGAATGAAAAATCTTCATTTAGCCCATCAATTGTTACTTAAAATGGTAAGGTAAAATATAAAGAAACAAAAATTCTAAACATCTTGATTTGTCCATTCCATCATTAACTTTGTAGAATTTGGATTTGGCGTTTTATATTTTCCATCAGCATCTTCATCACAATTCAGTACCTTGAAATAAACTTATTGTTTATAAGACTGTCATTTCAACATGCCTCTGCTTGATTGGTTGTCTTCTTTTTGAAAATGTAAGAAGAAAAATCTTGTGAATATGTAGAAAATGGGTCCAGTGAGTTTGAGGAGATAATGTTTTTTTTTTGATAAGTGCGAATCTGATTAAGCTCCACAAAAATCACTGTCTAGGGATGGAATCCCATACAACAACCAACAAATATAACTACAAAAACAGCCAATATCTAACAAAAGAAAACTATACAGGGAAGAAAATCCTATTCGGTAAGCCCCATTGCCTGCATAGGTCTTGATTCTTCAGAGATTGCTTTACGTTTCTCCTTGTGCTTAGGAAATCTCTAACACCATCTACAATGCCTTTCATCACCTGGTCATGCCCCATAGCTTTCCCCTGGACATTCGACAATTCCTCTCTCTCCAAAGCCCATAAACAGCAGCAGCCAAAGAACATGTAAGACTCATACACCTCAAGCTTTTACCCTTCACCTGCACACCATACCAATCAAGGACCTCCACCAAGTTGCTAGGCATATCCAAAACCATGTTCTTATTAACCAAATGCTGCCACACAACAGTTGAAAATGGGCATTCAAAAAATAAATGTTGATGAGTTTCAGTAGCCAAGTTACAGAGAGAACAGGTTCCATCCGAGTGCAAACCCAACTATTCAACCTATCCTTTGTGCTCAGTCTTTGAAGGACTGCCAACCAAAGAATAAAAGACCATCTAGGCACTGCATTACCAGTCCGTATAATCTTGTGCCAAGGCTGAATAGGATACCTCTTCCTAATGGCATTCCAAGCTGACCTAACGGTGAAGATGCCGCTTGGGTGAGGTATCCAAGTAACAGAGTCTTCAGCAGTTGGATTTGGTCTCAAACTGGGAGGAGTATGAGCCATAATTGTTTGAATGGACTGATTTCTCAATCTGGGCCAGCACCAATCTCCTTGGTCAATGATTGTAGCCACTTTAGCCCATAAAGTCTGCCCAAATTAGTCACAACCCTCTCACCAAATTTAGCATACAAAGGTCCCAGAGTGTGCCAGTTATCTAGCCAAAGGAAGGTATTTGCCCCATTACCGACATGATATCTAATAAGAGGTTGGCACAATTTCCTTAAACCAAGGATCTTCCTCATGGTCCACGAAGAATCGCTAGGAATATCCATGGTCCAAATACAATTCTCTTTAATAAATTATGTGTGAATCCATTTTACCCACAAAGTATCAGCCTTCTTGCACAATGCCCACAGGTGTCGGAGCATAGAAGCCATATTCCATTCCTTAATTCTTCTGAATCCCAAACCCTTGAGGGGATAATGTTACAACAGTCTCTCCCAAAATAACACTTTTTTTCTCATGCAGGATAGCTGTAATAGACAGCAATAGTTTCCATGCAAGGGCAATGACATAATGAAGAATTTGCTTTTGAGTAGATAATGCCAACAGATGAAATAGAGGACAATCGTTTCATGCAAGGGCAATGAAACACTGAATAGTGTGCATTGAAGTTTTAGCAGTTTCAGTGAACATGTTTTGGTTTCTAAAAAGAGTCCTTGACTTGCAAGTTGAAAGTCCATCCAAACTTGCTCTGGCAAGGAATCTTCTGTCCCCACTTCCCAGTCCTGACGTTGAATGCAGTCTTAACCACATGACTACACAAAGCTTATTACTCTTATCTGTGATAACTTATCTGTTCGCCCGTGCCCATTACTCTTTTTCTTTGATAACTCGTCTATTAGATATATTTTACTTCAGAACAGCTATTTTCCTTTGTTCCCGCACCAAGGTATCACTATCCTGCTGATCAAAAAAAAAAAAAAAGGTATCACTATCCTCACAACATATCAAAGAAATTTGAAAGTTTTCAGTAGTTACAACTAAATCAAGATCTTGGATTGTACGGATATCTTTTGTTTCTGGCTTTCATTTATGGTCTATCTTGTTTTCAGTACTCTGCTGCAGTAGATATATGGAGCATTGGCTGCATATTTGCGGAACTTTTAACTGGAAAGCCTCTATTTCCTGGGGAAAATCATGTCCATCACTTGGACTTGATAACAGATCTTTTGGGCACACCATCTCCAGAATCCATTGCCAAGGTTTGTATATTGTAACGATTTTGTTCTCATAATGCAGAAATTCTACTGTACATCTTAGTGAATCTGTTTTTTGCTGAAATATTGAACTAATTTCTTCAGATAAAGAATGAGAGAGCTCGTATGAGCTTAAGCAGCATGGGGAAGAAAAGGCCTATTCCTTTCCCCCAAAAGTTTCCAAATGTAGATCCACAAGCACTTGTGTTGCTGAAAAGAATGTTAGCCTTTGATCCCGAGGATCGACCGTCTGCTGAAGAGGTAAACTCAAACATAACTTTTTTGCCTGTAACGGTATACACAATCATAATTTGTTCTGATAAATGCCTAGAATGATGTGCAATGTCAAGTGTTTTAGTTTGAAATGGAGGGACCACGGGAAGCCACATCCTAAGTAGCAAGGACACAACACTAATACACTGACGTAAAAAAATTTGGAAATGTTATGTTGATGTTTCATATATTTTATACGCAGCACATAGGAATATTTTACTGACAGGTAAGTGGAAACGCAACATAACAGTAGGTTAAATTAAAGAACGGATATTCCAGAAGTTAAAAGACCATGTAGTGGATGGAAAAATATATGCATTAGTGTTCAAGCAGTGTTTTTATGTTTGCATAGGTGAGAGGTAATGAGATGTGCATCCTAATGTGTCGGAAGAGAGTCCGGTTATAATATGCCACGTGTGTAAAGAGCGTATGGCTTCAAGAAAATAAAAACTTAATTAGACACGGCTGGACAAGTGTACTGCACGGTGGATGAGTGTCCAGCAAATTTGAGTGTCTGACACTGAGTCTGATACGACGCACAACCTCAATCATGTTCGTGCTTCTTAAGCCATATCCTTTCGGGCGAGAATTTTGCATAAGTTGAATTTGTATAGCAGTACCTTACAGGGTATTGATTTTTTGAGTACTAAACATGATATTAAATGGTATTTGGAGATGGCTTCTCTCATATGTATGGTTTTTTGGACCGGAGGTTGTTTGGACTAGACTTTGATGATCTGAACCTATGAAGCACCGACACTCCAAAAAGGCGCCGTTTCCACATGTTTGGAGATGGCTTCTCTCATATGAATGAAGGGCTTGATCCATGCACTTTCCGGTCTTTTTTTTGCTGATTTCTCACAGGGACCCTTATAATCATGTTCTGAACACATTGAACGGTTCAGATCATCGAAATTTGATCGGGAAAGGGAAGGTCCTCATTTTAACAAAATAAGGGATCCCGCCGTGTTCGTATAACCATTTTTTTAGAATTGTCGTGTCCCGTGTCCCATGTCCGTAGCCTTAGCCATACCCGTGCTACATAGATTTGAACCAACCCTTCAGAGTAGAATGTAGATCCTTATGCTAAATATTTGACTACGCTTCTAATTGTAACAGCATGATTTCATTGTTTGCCTTCCTAAACATTTGATTGTCTATCTTAAAAATCTCAAGTGTGATCCATATCGTGGATGACAAATGTGAACTCATGTGGTTATGGTTATTGAGCCGATTTCGTTGCACGCCTTCTAACAATGTATTGTCTGTTTTCTGGAATCTGAGTCCCGTCCATATTGTGGAAGATAAATTTTACAAACTCATGAGGCTATGGTTATTGGTCCAACATGAGTTTTACATGAAAAATTTAAACACCAGGGGCCACAACATGAACGGATTGGATCATCATTGTCATGCCCGTGGTCAGACCCATGAGCTTGGACAGCTCCCTCCAGTCCAAAAGCGGACCCGAGAGAAGCTCTGCATGTTTTATCTTCTAAGTTCTAATGATGCACATTGTGTTGCAAATTGTTAGGCTCTTGCAGATCCATATTTCAATGCTTTGGCTGGGCTTGAGAGGGAGCCGTCTGCTGAACCAGTTATGGAGGCTGAATTTGCATTCGAAAGACTATTTGTGACCAAGGCAGACATACAAGAACTAATGTACCAGGAGATTCTTGAATACCATCCGCAGTTGAAGGAGCACATCGAGGTATCGGAACCTAATGCAATCCATTCTTGTTCAAGGAGGAGGAGGACGTTGCCCAGAGTGGGCGGAGTGGCAAGTATACTGCATCACCCTCACCCTAGCTGAAGCCTCGCTATGTTCAACTTTGCTAAAGTCCCTCTTAAGTGTTGATGTGGTATTGTTCTTTAGCTACTCTTTTTTTTTTTTTTTATTTCCATTGCTGTCCATAAAATTTGTCACCGCGGTCTCCAAACAAGGGCTGTAAGTTGTGTGCATTCATATGCTGAAGTTGACTCCAATTGAGACACGGCTCGTGATGCCACCGTCTCATGTCACATGTATTTAGTGAGTTTGATTTCTTAGGAAAAAAAGTATATAGGCCACAGAATGATCTTTGAGAAACATCAGGATCTGGGCAGTTGGTAAAACAGGTCATTGTTTCTTGAAAGTGGATAGCAATTCTTGACCGTCACCTTGTTGAGTTGTCGGTAGTTTGTTCACAGTCGAAAGGATCCGTCCTTGTTTGGCAACAGAGCAGGTGCTCCCCACTGAGAGGTGTTGTTTCGAATGGATCCCTCTATCTAGCATTTCCTGAAGTTGAACCTTCAAGTCTCAAAGTTCAGACGCTGCCAATCTACGAGGGGCTGATGAGTGCTGAAATCTATGCATGGAGCCTGGAGGCGTCTAAATCTATATTTGTTGAGTTCTTAATACATATTATTTGACTTGCTTTGGGCTATTTTGTGATTATAGGTCACGGGGAGCCTTTGAATGATTTGAGCCTTAATTTGGAGGTCACGAAGACGGAGCCGGAACAAAGACTTAGAACTTGGGATCATTCAAATGAAATCTCAATCAATCCAATTGGGAAGGAGAAATCAAGAGTTTTTGGGTGCCATCCCGAATTCAGACTCTAGTTGTACAGCTTCGGTATCTTGACCATAACTTTTTCCGCAGTTCTCCCAACCGGGCCGTTCAAAGTTGTTTGAAAAGCTGGTTTAAAGGGCTACAACTTCGCGTGGAATAAGAATTTCTGAATTTTGATATTTACTAGGTCAAAATGTGCTCACAAGCAGTCATATATGCTGACTATATGTTTATCCTAATTTTCTTCTTGGTTGAGAGTTTCCAAGTTTGCTTGGAATTTGTTAAAAGTATAGTGGCTAAACCAATCTGTAACGTGTAGATGAAGATATCATTTAAGTAATATTGTTTCTTGTATAAATTCTAGATTTTTATTAAAATCTTGTCTAGAGAGCAAGGATTCTTTTCATTATTTTAATTGGTTTGAATAGTGCCTATATATTTTGTTTTTGCGATCTAGATTTCAATTACGACTTTGCAATGGTTCTATTTAGTTTACATAATATTAACAACAGTCAAGAGTTTAAAATTAAGCACAGTTATATGATTTGGACCTAAGTCTCAATTATTGAGTTAAAAACAAATACGAAAGATTTAATTTTACCAAAATAATAAAGACAAATCAAGAGCCCTAAACTATTTAACCAAAAATAAAAGGTCATAATTTAGTTAAGCCCAATTAAATACAACCAAGTGCCACATGCCTTCCACTTTGCTGTACTACGGGAGGCAGTATATTGTTTTGTCCAATTGAGATGGTAACCCCAGAAGAAAGAAAAGGGAAAACAAAAAAATTTTGCAGATGACATTGACTAGGGAGTGCGAACACGTGAGTCACGGTTCTATGAGTCAGGATTCTTTGTGCCGAAATCTCCCGTACTTCTGTACTCAGAGATTTTCGAGTTGAATTTAAAACATAGAAAAAGATTACAAAATTTAACGGCCGAAAAGTTTCTTGGACCAGAGGCACGAAGATTTTCGGATTGAATTTAAAACATAAAAAGATCGGCCCCGACCTACACTGGGCGGACTGGCCCGCCGGCCCCGCCCCTTCTTGCAATAACAACAAAAATTCCTTGGACCAGAGGTACTGAGCTTTTTGAAACAGAAAAGATCGGACCCAAACCACCCCCGACCTACACTGGCCCGCACTACGAAAAAGACATCCCTACATTAAAAATGACAAGAATACCTTATTGGCCTACAAAGAATGGTCAAATACTACTTCATCCGTCCCAAATTACTTTATCTTTTTTAGGTAACACGTATTACAATGTTTACGAATGTCCTCTCAAACAAATTTACACTAACATAAAGATCTCATTGAGAAAAGAAAAAAAAAATGGTGTAAAAAATTTTCCAAAAAATTGTCATAAGCACATTACTTATTACGTGTAGAGTGCACGATCACCCACAGAAGTCTAGCAATTCGGGACCGAAAAGGAACTTTTTTTTAAATATCGACATGTCCAATTTTTTATAATGTAGTCCAAACACTTCACTACTTTAATCATCACAACACTCCAATCATCGTCATGATAACAAAAACATTTTCAGCTATAACATAATCGAAGTACGTTTTCCAAAACGAGTGTATTTTTTTCATTTTATATACCGAAACCTTTCTCATGTTTATATACATAATACTTTGGCCATATTAAAAGTTAGACATGAATATTCTTTTATTTTAAAATCATGAGTATTTTGTCATTCGTCTATATTCCAATATTTAAACAATATCCGTATACTTAACATTTTATTATAGGGCAAATTTTCGTAGTAGTCCTTGTAGTTTTATGGTTGTCTCACTTTCGTCCCTCTAGTTTCAAAGTGCTCGAATTTCGTCCCTGTAGTTTGTTTTATGTTCTAAATTGGTAAAATCGTTAACGCCGTTAACGAAACTAACGCAAAAAACAAATAAGTGTTCCAATTTTCAATCCGTTTGAACCGGTGCGAAGATCTTATTTTTTTGATCATTTTATCCTAAATGGTCGTAATGAATTTTTGACTCTAAGGCCTTTCAATGAGCACCCTAAGAGAGCCCTGAAACTAAATAAGGAGTCTTCGGGTGCTCGTTGAAAGGCCTTAGAGCCAAAAATTCATTACGACTATTTAGGATAAAATGATCAAAAAAATAAGATCTTCGCACCGGTTCAAACGGATTAAAAATTGAAACACTTATTTTTTTTTTTCCGTTAGTTTCGTTAACGGTGTTAACGATTTTACCAATTTGGAACGTAAAACAAACTACAGGGACGAAATTCGAGCACTTTGAAACTAGAGGGACGAAAGTGAGACAGCCATAAAACTACAGGGACTACTACGAAAATTTGCCCTTTATTATATGGAGTATTTATTGGCATATGTCGAATAGCCAAAAAAGTTTTCGTGTTACAATCAAATTCAAAAAATATTGTACGGATAATGGTTTTTGAAAAGATTTTCTCCAAAACTAAATGAGCTATTAGATCATCCCCAGCATTTAGGCCCTGTTTGATAACAATGATAGATGGATTGGGATTTGTAAGGAGATGGGATTAGGATTGGGATTCGTAAGGAAATGTGATTAGTAATGAGAAGAGGTTGATAATGAGCATATTTGTTTGGGATGAGATTAAATGATGGGATTATTAATATCATGTTTATTTGAGATGGGATTAGATGATGCGATTGAATTGATAGAAGAAATTGGTAATGAGAAGGGGTTGGGTTCGGACTATGAATACTAAGTCCCACGGGGTATTGCTAATACCCCCTAAAGGCTGGATTCATTATCCCAACGGACTACGAATCCGAACCAATTTTGGAAACCAAACGCAGTATTGTTAATACCTTCGGCTTAGTAATCCAATTTAGTGTAACTTTTTCTCAAAGCTAAAATTTGACTGAAACCTATATCAAATTCAATTTCATTCAAATTAATGAAAACTCAAATTTTACAATACCATTTCCTTTTTTTAAAAGCTATAGACAGAACTATGTAGGCAAAGATCCGCACAAATATGTGTCCGACGTAGTCTAATGTGTGTGAGCAGTGCCGAACCCGATGTTTGGGTTGCCCTAATCCGATCTCAAATTTGGTTGCCACTTTCTATTAGTCATAGAAAAAGAAAAAGAAAAAAGAAAAAAGAAATACAAGTCAAAACCAAAAAAATAGAAAATACATTCTAGGTTACATAAAACGTATATTTTCTTACAAAAACTTGAGTATGAGCTAATATATACTATTAGAAAAAGCAATAATGAGTATTTCTATATCTTTTAAAGGTGAAAAGTATTAGCACTATTATTATTTTTTATTCATGGGGAGTGTACAAGGATGGGACCAATGGGGTCTAGTGGCGGTGACTGCGACGACAAGAATTTTAAAAAATACAATTATGATATGGTAAAAAAAAAATTATGCCTAATTTATATAGTTTCGCCATCACTAGAATTTTTTAATATACATTTTGCCACTAGAATTTTTTAGTATACATTTCGCCACTGTTAGGGTAAAATTCTGATTCCGTGCTTGGGCGTGTATATGTGATATCTTTGTGGTGCCAATGCTAACTAAACTTACGTGGGGTTCAAATCTCGATAGGGTAAAACTCGTGAACAAGTTTTCTTTCGGCCACAAGGACTCGAACTCAATAGCAAATGTGAAACCATCAAGTATTACCACGGGTACAAACAAGGAGATTTACAAAATTTCGGGCTATTTTATACCTCATCTAACTTTTTTTTTTGGGTGATTTACGGGCGGTCCACATTTTGGACCCAATTCCCGCTGACTCCAGCCAAATTTCAAAAAGTATTTCTAAGGATCTCAAGAAAGAGAGAATTCTCTTCTACTGCCTCATCATCCTCTTCGCAATCACATTGGGGTTGGGGTTGGGGTTGGGGTTGGGGTTGGGGGGTGGGGGGGGGGCGGGCGGGCGGTGTTTCTTCTCTGTACTTCTACCGGTGGAATGAGAGCTTCCTCCTGCTCAGCACGCAGTTCGTCGGCGGCATATTCTTGGGTACCTTGCTCATGCACTTCTTCAGTGACTCGGTCCAAACCTTCGGCGATCTAACCACCAAATCGTACCCTTTCTCATACATGGTGGCCGTGGCGGGGTACCTACCGTACCTTCTCACCATGTTTGGCGATTGTGTCATGTTTGAACTTCAGAGTATACTTTTTTATGCACATAAATCTGCTTGTTGTCTCTTTCTTTTAGTGAAAATTAGTGAATTTCCCTAGTAATAATGTCCAAAAATTCTTAGTGAATTTCACTAAGTGAAATCCAGATCTATTGAGATTTAGTGAAATTTGAAATCGGGGTGAAATTTGGTAAAATTTAGTTAAATTAGTGAATTTTGAGAAATAATGAATTTCACTAATTTTTTGAAGTAGTGAAATTTCGCCGAAAAAATTCATCGACCGAAGGTGGTCGCCGGCCGGAAGGGTTGTGGGGTGGAGGTGGTAGAGGATGATGAAAATTTTGAAAAGATAATGAAGTGTGAAATTATATTTAGTTAAAGGTAAAAGAGTAATCTTCATATAAAATTATTCTTAGAAGTAAATAAAATTGAGTTAATTATTAACGGAATTAAGTGCTGCTGTAATTTTTCAGATCACATGTAATTTTTTGAATTTTTTTTTGGTTGCCGGTGGGGGTTGTCCAAGCCGAGGGCTTGTGGGGGGTATCCCGGGGCCAGCTCTGTGTGTGAGCTCAAAACCATTCCACATACGTCTCGATTTATGCGGGGTGTTTTGGCTAAATAATATATTTAAATTATTTTTTAAAAATAATTTTCACAGTCTAAAAAGCTCATTAATCATCCACAATCCTTTTTTTTTTGTTTTTATCCGCAGAAATTTATAATATTGTCCTTAAATGTCTGAAAAAGTTTATTGAATAAAGGACAATATAGTAAATTCAAGTGGATACAGACAAAAAAGAGAGAGTTAATTGTAACAAAGGGAGTATGAAAATCAATTTTTTTTTACTTTTTGCTCTTGTTCAAAACAATTACATTTATAAGTTTTACGTTAATTTTTTTGTGAATTATTAGTTCATCTCAATGAGAAAAAATTAAAAAAGTGCAAAATTATTATCACAACTCAAAATTTGTAAATAAAGATAAAAAAAAAGACTTTTTGACTAATTTTTATCTTTATTCAAAAAATTTGTGTTTTGGTCATAAATTTTTACTTTTAAAAATTTTTCTCATTATGATAATGCAATAATCTAAAAAGAAAAATTAACACAAAATTAACAAATTTGAAAAAAAAAAAAAAGAAAAAAAATCCAAATGGATTATTTAGCCAAAAGGCCCCAAAGTCTATGTATGCAGAGCATTAGTGCATTACAGTTTTTTTGTTCAAAATTTATGCTTAATTTTTTTGCCACCAGAGTTTTCATACCAAATGGAGTTTTATCCAAACTTGGACAAAAATTTGAGTCGCTGGTCCGTTATACATGCTTTTGGCCGAAGTTGGATAATTGTTTCCAATCCAATTGGGTCCGCCAATGAATCCCAAATCGCTCCCCCATCCGCCGCATCTCCGACCACCGCCTCTTCATCAGGAGGCACTATGTACTCAAGCGTTGATTACGAGAAAGTTCCGGCCACAATTCCGGCAGCCGCCGGCAAGTGACAACAACCCACTGCGACGGAGGAATGGGCCGGCCGAATATGGTCAGACAACTCTCTCTCTCTCTCTCTGGATTCACATGAACATACATTTTCCCTTTTTATTATTCGGGAAAAATTCAAATTACCCCCCAACCTATACACCCAAATTCAATTAGACTCCCAACCTTTTAAAAACTTCAATTTTACTCCCAACGTTATATTCCGTTAATCAAAATGCCCCCTTCCGTCCAAATTACTAACGGATTCCGTTAAAGGCTCCGTTAAATAGTGTCCCGATGGAATTTCGATGATCCGAACCGTTCAATGTGTTCAAAACGTGATTTTAAGGGTACTCAGAAAGAAATCAGCAAAAAAAATGATCGGGAAGGGCTTCATCTGAACAGTTTTTTATTGAATGGTTCAATAAAAAACTGTTCAGATGAAGCCCTTCCGATCATTTTTTTTTACTGATTTCTCGCGGGTACCCTTAAAATCATATTCTAATCACATTGACCGGTTCAGATCATCGAAATTAGATCAGAAAAGGGGAGGTACAGACCGAAGCAAAATCCGAACGTCCGTACTTGAATAAAATCCGGATCGATCCACACCTCCCCTTTTCCAATCGAATTTTGATGATCCGAGCCGATTCAATAAAAAACTGTTCAGATGAAGCCCTTCCCGGTCATTTTTTTGTTGATTTCTTGCAAGTACCCTTAAAATCACATTTTAAACACATTGAGCGGCTCGGATCATCGAAATTCGATCCGAATACTATTTAACGGAGCCTTTAACGGAATCCGTTAGTAATTTGGACGGAAGGGGGCATTTTGATTAACGGAATATAACGTTGGGAGTAAATTGAAGTTTTTAAAAGGTTGGGAGTCTAATTGAATTTGGGTGTATAGGTTGGGGGGTATTTTGAATTTTTCCCTTTTTATTCTTATTTGCATTCCATGGCTCAGAAACCCTACAGCAACACTCCGATTCTGTACTCACGCATGAGCATACAATATATATGTATATATATATATATGTGTGTGTGTGTGTGTGAGTGTGAGTGTGTGTGGGTGTGGGTGTGGGGGTGGCCCGGATGGGGGTGGGTGGGTGCGAACACACATAAACGTGGTACATTTCTCTGCATTAAATATTTGTTCCTTGATCTTAGACCCTTTGAAGAGAAAAAATATATGGTTTCTATGGAGTCTGTAAATATAGACAAAAAGTTGTAGTTTTTTTAAGTGGGCCCAACGCTGGTCTCATTTTAATGATCCGAGTAGTTCACTTTTTTCCTGAGTAGATTATGAGCCCAAAAATAAGGTTAATGGCCCCGCTAGTGGACGGTATGCTTATGGTCGTCGGATTAGTGGAGGTGGGCGTAAGATTAGTGGAGGTGCGCGTAAACTGGCCTATACACTTTGGTTATCAGAAAAAAAAAGAGAGGTTAATGTGACATTTTAGCATCCTGATCGAATCACTCTTACTGAAGACACCACTGGTAATCGGATGACCTGAGTTTTTTCACATAGGCTCTAGTGAATAGGCCCTATGAATAGCATGTCGTACTTTCATAGCATGTCGTACAAAGTAGACGGCTGCGATCATTCAGTTGGGACCCGTCTTGGGCTGGCATGTTAGTTGCATCATTCAGTCCAATCCAGATTATTATGGGATCTCCCAAGGAAAAGATTTGCAGAAGGAAATTTTTGTTTAGGACAATGCTCCAGGCAAACCCAAGACTGGGTCTCAGAAGTCAAAATACAGACAACCAAACAGTTCTGCTAGGTGCTACCTGGTACGCCAAACACAAGTTGCATCTTTACATGAATTAAAAATTTGGGCATTGACCAAACCCCCAAAAGCTAACTTCATCCCCTTTCCCCATCTTGATCAAACCCTTTCTTTTCCTCCGTGAATTTTGTTGCAGACCCCACCTCTTTTGGCCCTTCTTGTTGCCTTTGGTGTAGCAATCCTCAGGTGGGAAAGCACTTATGAAGAAAACGGTATTTTTTGCCTTCATTTCTCCAACAAGGAAAAGATTTTGAAGTACAGTCTAGCATATAGAGACAGACACAGAGAGAGATGTCATTCCTCGAACCGGTGCGGGGCTTGGCATGGGAAATTGTTGCCGGAACGGTTGTGGCTTACGCCGTCCCTTGGTTATCCGAGTTTGTGCAGCAGAAAGTTCCCCCGTTGTGGCAGAGATTCTGGCCTGTTATTTATCAGAGCATTCTCTGTCCGGCATGCCAATTCATTTCAGATAGCTGGAGGAGATTCAGGCATGATGATTCCTCTACAGTATCCGTGTCCGAATCTCCTCCTGGAGTGACGATGGTAACATAAGTCTTCCTTCTTTGTTGTCTTCTTTTTTCTTCTTGTTGACTTTTTTTTCTCCCTGTTTTTTGTTTATTGTGACATAGATATCTATATCATATATAAATTCTGGCCTTCATATGAACTGTCTGCAGCCCGTTGATCAGAACACCCTTGATCAGGCACCAGATCCTGATTCGCTTGGCATTACAAACGTCTCAAAGGATCTTCGATCTGATCATGAAGATATTACTGCGAGCTCTGTCTCTGAACCGCACACTCCCCTTGATGGAGGAGGGACAACGAAAAGCGTAATCCTCTTCTTGCTTTTTCTTTTCGTTATACTTTCTTGTCAACTGTATGCTTTGACATATATCTATAACTTGAGCCTGTAAATTAATTGTATACAACCCCTTTATCAGAACATTGTAGCTCAGGCGTCAGACCCCATTTTAAATCCCACTAGTAGTATATCATCAAATCACAAGGATATCAATGGTATAGCTACCTCTGAATGTGCTACTCTAATTGAAGGAGGGACAACAGTAAGCATTTCTTTCTTCTTCTTTGAGTAAGAACACCCCGCACCCCCCTTGCCCTCTTAGTTCCTTGTTGATTACACTTGTTCTTCAATGTCATGCATAAATTGATCTTTCAAATGAAATGGATACAGCACTTTGATCAGAACATCCTTGGTCGGGCATTGGAACCAATTTTAGATTCAACCAGCAACCTACCATCCGATCTTGAGAATGTCACTGAGAGAGCTGCCATTGAATCTGATACACTAAGTGGAAGAGGGACACAAGTAAGAATTGCTTTTTCCTTTGTCTTTTTTTTTTTTTCCCTTTTTACTCCTCTCTTCTTCCATAGATTTTGTGCATTGAGATGTATATAACTTGGGCCTTCGAATAAACTGAATACAGCACCTTGATCAGAACATTTCTTTCTTAAAGATTTGATACTTTGAATGGATATAATTTGTGCCTTCCAATGAAATGAATACAGCCCCATGATCAGAACGACCTTGGCCGGTCACCGGACCCCGTTTTAAATCCGTCTACCAGCATATCCTCTGATACTGAGGATATCACTGGGATATCTGCCTCTGAATCTCCTACTCGAAGTGAAGGAGGGACACCAGTAAGCATTACTTTCATACTTTTTCTGCTGTTCTACATCTTAATTTTTTAATCATTTACTTTTGCTTTTCCTTATTTTTTAAAGCACATGAACACATTGGACTTAAGCATGATAAATCTTAGTTTCACCGAATATTGGGTTTTTCTTTCAGCTAAAGGTTTTTTTTTTCATCTAAACGTCTATTGTAAAAAAGAATTCCAGTAGCTGCAACAACCTTTTAGGAGGTTGGGCCTCATAGCACATTGTTTATGTTGGATACATTTCAGTTATGTAGCTGTATGGCCCAACAACCCAATTACAGAAGCTTAACCTGCTTAGGGGCATTCCCACAACCACAACACCCCTACCTAAACAAAGCAACGGCACAAGCCGAAAGATCACTATTACAGACACTAAGTGGGTACAAACACAAAGTAGGTAAGGATCAAAGAGGGCGAATATAAAACACAGGATTTTAAGAAGACACAGAAATAATTTTACTGGATAGCTCGCTCACTAGCTTACTGAATACAAAGGCGATGCTCCCCTTTTATAGACGGAACAAGGGAGAACATGACCTCATGGATTACATCATTACATAATTGATTAATACTGTACATTGCTAGCCTTATTAGCCTGCTAGCCTTTTGACCTTTACAGACACTACTATACTATTACCTTTACACGTAATGAACGCTCCTTAGGCTCCAGCTACCCTTGGGTAGTATTATCAAACTACCTAGATAAGTTATGCCATTCCGGAGATATTAGTGTAATATCATCAGTTTCTTGATAACAGGAAACTGATGCAAGACCTGATATCTATGTCACTTCTGGCAATGACACTCTGTGTCCAATCTTTGGTGCTGGAAAATGCTTCTATATTTTCACCCAATATGTTATAAAAAAAACTCCCGCCAGTGAACCTAAAAATAGTATGTTTGAAGCTTTTACCTCCTCTAGTTTTCCCTACCCACTCAATTTCCTCTGCAAGTACTATGAACATAATTCTTTTGCCAAAAGTAACCCCACACCTGAGTGGAGAAGGGACTAGTGAAGAATAAGAGATTGTGATTATCAGTTCCATTTATGCATAGGACACAGTCTGCGTCAAGGGTAAACCCCCAGCTGACCTGTCTTTGGTAGTTAATCCACAAGAATTGACATCCATTGGAATATTGCCCATCTGAGCACATGATGGGAAAACAAACAGTCCTACTTTAAGGGACCCAAGGAGCTTCCGTTTTGATGGCATTCAAGCAGATTTGACTGAGGAAGAGACATCACTGTTGAGAGTCCAAACCAGCGCATCAGATTGAGAAGTCTTAGGGTGCTAGGAGCCTAGGAGTATTAGCTAGAATCCATTCTCATTGTGTTTCTGTATCTTGGCCATTTCAACCCATCTTGATCAAATTGTAGGAACTTTAGCATTCAAAGACCTCCCCATGTCGTAAGCAATTCCTTTACCGTATCTCTTATGAAAAGGGCCTGGAAATGGCCATCCTTCACTCATCCATTTCATCCATTCCCTGCTCAAAGGGAGTACCAAGAATACGTTTGCATCAGTGCAGTTTCTCTTTCTTTATATCCTTAGGATCATCCTCCCTAATACCATATTAAGCAGGCTACTAATCTAATTCCTTTGCCTGTCGGTAGCCATATTTGAATGGAGAGATCAGTATCATTATACCCGAAAGTAGGCCAATTCACTCAAGATTTCTTCTTTTTGAACCCTTCTTCGTTAATCTCCACAAATTCAGCAGCCAGCTCCTCCCTCGCACACAAATCAAGGTTGAAACGATAAGCAAAACACGGTGCTTGAACTTGGTATAGATTTATGTAGCTTGCCTAACCCTTGAACTGGTGTTAGAGTAATACTTCTGACTCGGCTCTTCCAGAACAGTTTAAGTCTCTTCAATTTCAAACTCAATAGCACGCCAGAACCTTCCAAAGATGCATTCCAAGAATTCACTAGCAAAACCTTAGACCTCACAATCATATCCAGAAGTAAAGATTTGGAAAGGTCTCTTCCTAAACTCCTCAGGCGCTACAGTGAACAGTGATTATATATACCAGCAGCTAACAAACGAGCTTCAGATTAGTGAATTCATCGAACCAAGTAGAATATAATAGCCCTGCCAATTCGGCATTTATTTTTCCCACTCCCCAGCACCTCCTCTTTTAATGGATCAGGTGAACAAAAACCGTAATCAGCATATCATCCATTACACATTCTTCAAGACAATTGTTAATGTCCATAGCAGCAGTACTATCAAAACCGTCCGGATCCTTCATTACATGTTCTTCCAGGATTAAATCCCCTAATTGAATTTATGAAGCCCCTCCAATTACCGGATTAAGGTGTCTCACACCAATGCACATCATCTTCCTCTCATTAGGCATTTGAATGACTAAAAACACAAAAACTATGGACAAATGAAACCGCTTATGTCTTTCAAGTCCGAGGACTCCAGCCACAAGCATTTGAGGAGAGTTAAAAATAAAAGATGATACATATCTCGAGAATTAAGGGTCCCAAGTCATGCTGATTCTGTCCCAATACTATGGACTTAGCCAATTGAAGGAAAACAATGAGCAACAGTTGAGGCTATATTCTCCCCCAGATCTTAATCTCAACTGTAACAATATTTGCAACAAACTAATTGGATTGTATCCACCCAGTAATAAATGATTAAACAAGAACTGATGGGGATTTCGTACCCCGTCTTCATGGCCATTGATGAACTCTAAGAATCTCCTCTAGTGTTGAGGTGCACAAAACAATCAAAATGGCAGTGTGCTATACCTAGTCTTCCTACACGCTGAACGATAGGACTTCACGTGCATGTAACCATAATATATAGGTGACTGGGTGATGACCACTAGCCCAATTCTTAACCAACTAGGACTCCAAATATCATATGCCCTATTGGGCTGAAGCACATAGAAGTCAAATTCCTTATGTACAAGAACTCTATCTATATATTGCCTAGATGCCCAATCCAACGGTGAACAGTCAAACTATGATGACTGTGCTAATGCGAAACCGTTAATAGCTAGGACCAACCCTATTTAGATCATTAAATTGGGAGGGAGAGCAGGGGTCGGTGATCGTTGATGTGGGGAAAGGAAGTGTGGGTGAGAGACGAGAGTAGGTGGTGTGATGGTAGGGGTGTTGGCGCCCTCGGCTACAACATCTATTTTTGCCTGTCTGGTGTTGACTCGCCAAATGGTGGTGACAGTGGCTGGCTGGTGAGTAGTACAAAGGAGGAGGTACGGTTGGTGGACTGTGCTGCAACTCCTTCCATAGGTAGAGTTTGCATTTTTTTAGGGTTAAGATTCTTAAGATTGTGTACGGCTAGATTAAGGAAAAGTAGAACTGCTTTTAACAATAGCATTTCATTCATGCCAAGATTGAGATCTTGAGAATTGGTGCAGATAACTTACATTCCATTTTGTTTCTTATATAACTACTTGTCAAAAAATTAAATGGTAGGGAGGCAAATTGCAAACTAACCTAAACTACTAAACCAAACCGAGCCTTATGTCCCAATCACTTGGGGTCGAAGTGGCTGCTCCTTAGTAGCAGGATCCTTCTAAAATGGGTGCTCTCCCAAGACGGGAGCTCGAATTGGCATTCCTAAGATGGGAGCTTGACAAGAGCTCGCTCCCTTCAAGACAGGAGCTCTCTCCTAACTAAGACGGGAGCTTGACAAGAGCTCGCTCCCTTCAAGACGGGAGCAAATGGGAGTTTGACAAGAGCTCGCTCCCTTCAAGACGGAGCTCTTTCCTAACTAAGATGGTAGCTTATTAGGTTGTTAAGGTAGCTATTCCATTAGTTTTAAGAGAGCTATGCATTGTGAAAATAAGAATATGAAGATCACATCAGTCAAGAAGTTTTGCAAATTAAAAATATCGGACTACAGTTAATTACCCTTTTGAGATCGGTAAAATTCTCACTAAGTATCATTTTCCCTTCAATGGTTGAGTATTTAAAGATATTTTAGCTACATATTTATTTATAATCTATATACGCTCCTTAGGCACTCCCAACCTTGGGAGCTTTTAGGTGTCTCCGCTCCCCCACTCCCGCTTCGTGCTACTAAGGGCTACTCTAAGAAAGTCTTGCCACTAAAATAGGGGCCCAGGACCTCATATACCTCTGAAATTTGAGGAACTCAAAGACGTTATGTTGTGGAACAGTGCCCCTGAATAAAAGTCGGAAAGCATCAGAGAGGGCAGGCCTAGAAACTTGATTCAATTTTTATGCTCACTGCCTTGCTCTTTTACCCTATAAATAATGATGATTTGGTTTTCCTCAACAACGTGCCCATTTTTATACCAATGCCATAGCCATGCATGTCTTCTCCTTGATTAGAGGGAGATCATTGAAGGGTGAGAGTGGTTCCAACCGTGGAAGGTGGAGTAAGAATGGAGTTGTAGCTTATAGGTCAGGGGTGGCGAGGGTGTGGGATGGGGCAGTGGCAAGGGGCATTGGATTGCTTTAGTGGCGGGGAGTGTGGTAGGGGATCTTGAAGGTGAAAGGGAAATTACAGACAATGGATCGGTGTAATTTGATGTGTGAGCCTCCTTTTGGTAGATATTGTAAAGGCATAGCTTCTATAGAGTATAGACTTATATAATTTTCTTGGCTTAGGATATACTGCTGCATGCCCTCAACATACATTAATTGTAGACATTGGAGAGGACGATACACAAGATGAAGGGGGTCACTCAAATAGATAAGCCTTGAGTACCTTGTGACACTGGAGAAGAGTTGAAGAAAAGTGGGAGAGCACTGATGCTAGACTCCATGCGTTATAACACTAGTCCGAAGAAATTGAAAATGCACCAGTATCTTTCACACACACATATAGTTTGGAGATAAGGTTTGCAAGCTCATCATTGACAGAGATAGTTCTATGATTGAGGTGTCCAAGTAGCTGTCCCTAGATTGAAGCTTAAGCCAGAACCACATCCCAAGCCGAACAATACATGATTACCTGTTTTGTCTATTGCCTGGAGACAAGATTATGAGTGATGTTCAACCCAGTTGAAGCTCATCCGCAATGGGGCTGGGCCTAAACTTCTTGGGGCCCTAAGTGAACTGCTAAGATGGGTTGCTTTGTCTTTTTGGCAACCAGGAGTAACTTACTTCAAGAAATGGAATCTTTGAATACGAAAGAAACCTAACAAATTGTGGCTTTTAACAAGGGGAAAAAGTCAAACAAAAAGCTGATTCTTTGCAGAGCATACTATTTTTTACGCAGTCCTTGTGTTAGTGGTTTGTTTTTTAAAATATCATGTTCTTTGGCTGGAACTAATAAAGACCATATGTTCCGTTGCAAAGTGTATGTTTTGAGCTAGAGTTGTGATAAATTAATGTTGCTGTGAATTGAGATTGTATCTCATAATATTCAAAAGATTTATTCAGGATTCATTGTTGTGGTCTTGATTATATGCCAACGGTCATTTGATCAAGGCCACTGGGTGAGGGTGAGAAGAGAGCAAAAGACTACTGAGGCAATTACTTGTAGTGCACATGGGAGGAATGTCTACATTTCAGATAGATGATACCACATCAGAATTACCAAGGCCAAGGGTCCTCTGCTGGTATATAATTGTTCAGCACAAGTAACCGAGCTTAATTCTCAGATCAGATAAGCTAGGAGCTGAGAGGCTCCTTTGTAAGTGTAAAGACCCTTCATTTGTTTGCCTTTGGGATGGGGAACCAAGATTAGCCTTTGTTATTAAGTCTTCCTGAGCCCTTGTTATTGCAAGGTGATTTTTAGATAGCTCCTTTTGTTGGGCCTAAAATATGAGAATAAAAAACTGGGGCCCCTTTTTAGTACAAGTTTTTGGGGGGACCAGAGCTACTGTGGCTCCCTTGCGTGTGATTCAGGTCACCTTAGGTCTATGATCTTAAAATGCCAAGAATTTTGACAGTTGGAATAATCACGGAGTTGCAGCCACCTGTCACCCATCCCTCCCTCCTTGCCACTGTCACCATCCACCCCAACCACTAACCGCATGGCAACTATGGCCACCATTTTGCCGGCCACTGCCAAACATCACTGCTGCCAAGGCCAGCCACCGCCCCACCACCACATCACACCCACTTTCTCCTCTCAAACACCACTTCACTTTCTCACTCCAGCGACCACCTGCACTCGCTCTCCTCCCCAGCCCTCCCTCCTCCCTCCCACCAATATGATATTCCAGAAGCATATCTTGTTACATTCAGCTTGGAAGTTTTTTTCCCTCTATCTTAAACTAGGGCATGATCATTCATCTCATAGACTCATACGTAATGTCATGATCATAATTTCATAAATCATGCGAGGCTTGGATTATTGATCCCTTACTTGTTTTCGTTTACGCAAGCGCCTTAAATCTTCGCAACTTGCGATTTGAAGAAAAGTAAATTCTGATTCACAGCTCGAACAAACTATGTTTGGCAGTAGGAGTATATTGGAATTATTGGGCAGTGTCATATGTTTCTCCTCGATTGCAAGCATTCTAAGCCTGTACCATTAGTAAATACGGCAAAACGAAACTACAGTATATCTCTTGCCAAATGATGATGTTAATTGCATATACCAAGGACAATCCATTTTTAGTTCACATTTGTTTTCTATCATTCATGGCAGGTTTAATGTTTTTGTGCAGGCATCTGCGGATGTAGATTTTTTCAGGGAATATTGCGAGGGGAGGAGGTATACAATACAGGAAGTAATTGGCAAAGGAAGCCATGGTGTTGTCTGCTCCGCATATGATACTCAGCACCGGGAAAAAGTTGCAATCAAGAAGATTAGTGATGTCTTTAGACATGTTTCTGATGCCACACGCATTCTTCGTGAGATCAAGCTTCTTAGGATCCTCCGTCATGATGACATTTTGAAGATCAAGCATATCTTATTGCCTCCTTCCAGAGGGGACTTCAAAGATATATACATTGTTTTCGAACTCACAGAATGTGATTTGCGCAGTGTTATAAGAGCAAATAATGGTTTGAAACCTGAACATTGTCGGTACTATCTGTATCAACTTCTAAGAGGGTTGAAGTACATACACACAGGTTCATACATTTGAAGTTGCTGCTACTGTCTCGTTAGCTCAATTTTTTAGTTTCTTTCACTTAGTTGTAGTACAAACTCTTTTTGACATACTCCTTCCTTTCTTCATTTGTTAGTCCTCTATTCCATTTGGAAATATCCCAAGAGATAGCCCTAAATGTCAAGGAAAAAAGTATTTAAATTTCCATAACTAACCTTGATAAATTATCAACTTTTGGAATTAATGCATTTCCCGCTGAAAAGGTTTTAGTTTTCAATATGGACGTACAAATTGTGACACAGGGAGTATCTAACATATTTGAAGTATAGAACTCATGTTCAGTTACTACCTCGACCTTAATGATCTTCCCAGTTCTGACTTTTAGGGTTTTTGTTTGCTGGTTTTGCAGCTAATGTCTTTCACCGAGATCTAAACCCAAAAAACATCTTAACAATTGCTGACTGCAAGATCAAGATACGGCACTTTAGTCATGCCTTTGTTGATCACCCTACTGCTATGTTTTGGACAGTAAGTTTATCTGATTTAGGTTTCGGTAATTTCTAGTTGCTTAAGGGCTTAGTTAATGCATATCACACACCCAAGGCACGGTAGTTTTTTCCTCTTTTGCTAACTTTTTGCTTTTGTGGTGCTTATAGGACTATGTTGCAACAAGATGGTACAAGGCTCCGGAATTGTGTGGACAGTTTTTCTCTAAGGTGCCAGATTTATTGCCAATTTCTGTGGCTAGGGAATATAGCTCATTTAACTGCCTTACTGCCACTAATTTTATGTGCCAATTAGTTTCCTACTATACCTTTTTTTTAGGAAAAGTTTCCTACCATAGATATTTTCTTAATACTGAAACATGACAACAAAACTAACTTGATTATAAGTGACGGCCAGTTTTACAGGAGGTAGTATCTTTTAAATCAGACACGATTTTTCACAATGGCATCTTGTCAGCACTTTAATTGACCAGCAATTTTTGTTATAGTTCCATCATAGCTTATGCCTCAGTTGGTATCTTTTCTCCAATGTCAGTTATTTTGTTTTTGATGAAGTTTTTTCTTGTTAAATAACGATTTGTAGAATTATGTAAACCTTTTTGATTCACCAAATAAAGGATAAGCTATATTTTAATGAGGAAAACTTTTGTATTGTATTCTGCTTCCTCTTCTGCTTTTGTGTGAGTATAGGTGAAGACAATGAGATTGTGAAAATGTGTTTGCAATATAAGTCTGCACCACTGTAAACTATATAATAGAGAAGGAAATTAAATTAATATCACTGTAAACTATATAATAGAGAAGGAAATTAAATTAATATCACTGCTAAGTGCTAAAGCAAGCAAATTGTATTCATCACTTTTCACATTTTTAAACCAACTCATCACCAAGAATGAAAAATCTTCATTTAGTTCATCAATTGTTGATTGAAGATGGAAAGAAAAAATAAACAAACAAAAATTCAAAACATACTTGATTCCTCCATTCAATCATTAACATTGTAGAGTTTTGGGTTAGGCATTTATAGTTTTCCATTAGCATCTTCATCACAATTTCATTATTTTGAAAATAAAACTTATTGTCTCTGAGGCTATGTCATTACCACATGAATTTGCTTGACTGGTTGTCTTCTTTTTTGTAGTTAATTGATCACTTTCGTTAACAGTTAACCTGGAAATGTAAGAAGAAAAATTCTGTTTGAATTGGTGAAAACGAGTATACTGAGTTTGAGTGGATAATGTTACTGCAGTCTTTCCCATGATATCAATTTTTCCTCAAGCAGGATAGATGTAATAGAGGACAATAGTTTCCGTGCTAGGGGAATGAAATACTGAAGAATCTGTTTTTGAGTAGATAATGTTACTTCTACAGGACAGATGAAATAGATGACAATAGTTTCCTCCGAGGGCAATGAAATACTGAACGGTGTGTTTTGATATTTTAGCGGTGTCAGTGAACAACATGTTTTGGTATTTAAAAAGAGTCTTTGTCTTGGAAGTTTAAAATCCATCCAAACTGATATATTGTCCCCAAATCCCAGCCCTGATGTCCTGAATGCAGTCTTAACCACAAGATGTGGAGGATATCTCTAATTACATGAAGCTTATTACTCTTATCTTTGATAACTCGTCTGTTCTCACTTTTCCATCTCTTTTTCTTTGATAACTCATTTATCGAATTTATTTTATTCCAGAACATTTTATTTTCCTTTAGTTGTTCCTGTACCAAGGTATCACTAAGCTCACCACATATCAAAGAAAATTGAAAGTTTTCACAGTTGCAAATAAAGAGAGACACGGATGGTAAGGAAATCTTTTGTTTCCGGCATTCATTTGTGGTCTACCTTGTTTTCAGTACTCTGCTGCGATCGATATATGGAGCATTGGCTGCATATTTGCAGAACTTTTAACTGGAAAGCCTCTATTTCCTGGGGAAAATCCTGTCCATCAATTTGACTTAATAACCGATCTGTTGGGCACACCATCTCTAGAATCCATTGCCAAGGTTTGTATTGTGCAATGATTTTGTTCTCATTGTGCAGAAATTGAACTGAACATCTTGGTATTAAATGTATCATTTTTTTGTTTTTTGCTGAAATATGGATTTATTTGTTTAGATAAAGAATGAGAAAGCTCGTACAAGCTTAACCAGCATGCGGAAGAAAAGGCCTATTCCTTTTCCCCAAAAGTTTCCAAATGCAGATCCACTTGCACTTGTGTTACTGAAAAGAATGTTAGCCTTTGATCCCGAGGATCGACCGTCTGCTGAAGAGGTAAACACGAACATAACTTCTTCTCTGAAGAGGGATACACAAACATAATTTTGGTACCTTTAATTGTCTAGAATGATGTCTAATATTGAGTGTTTTAGTTTGAAATGAGAAACACCGGAAGCGTCATCCTAAGTAGCAAGGACACACCATTAGTATACCGTCTAAAAAAAAAGGGGAAAGTAAATGTTGAGCACGTGTTAGCAATTCTGTTTCATATATTTTGTATGCAGCTCATAAGATTAATTTAGTGACATGTAAGGGGAAATGCAACACAACAGTATGTAAAGTTAAAAGACCGGATCTTCGAGCACTTAAAAGACCATGTAATGGATGGAAAAAATATGCCTGAGCCTGAGCGTTGAAGCAGTGTTTTCCATGTTTGCATGCGTAATGAGATGTGCATTCCAATGGGTCTGAAGAGAGTCTGGTTCTAAAATCCCACGTGTCTAATGAGTCCATCAAGAAAATAAAGAAATAATAATGGTCCATCAAGAAAATAAAGAAATAATTATACACGGATGGACAAATGTTTGACACGGTGGACGAGTGTCCAACACTGAGTCCGACATGACACACAACCCTCAGTAATGTCTGTGCTTGTTAAGCCATATCATTTTGGACAAGATTTATGCATTAGTTAAATTTGTGTAGCAGTACTTTACATGATGTTGATTTTTTGGAAAAGATCACATGATATTAAATATTTGGAGATGGCTTCTCTCCCATCTGTGGTTTCTTGGACGGAGGTTATCTGGGCCCTGACTCTGATGATCTGAACAGGCCCGCCCTTGTAGATACTTATGCTAAATATTTGATTACGCTGCCAATTGTGACCACATGATTTCATTGTAGCTCTTCTAAACATTGGATTGTCTATCTTAAAACTTTGTGGATGACAAAGGTGAACTCACGTGGTTATGGTTATTAAGCCAATTCATTGTACGTCTTCTAAAAAATGGGTGGTCTGTTTTTAGAAATCTGACTGCCGTCCATATTGGAAGATAAATGTGTCGAACTCATGTGGCTATCCTTATTGGTCCAACATGATTTTCACATGAATAGTTTCAATACAATGGTCCACAACATGAACGGTTTGGATCATCATAGTCATGCCTGTGGTGGGATCCATGAGCTTGGATAGCCCCTCCAGTCCAAAATTGGACCCAAGAGAAGCCGTTTTACCTTTGAAGTTCTAATGATGCTCGTTGCATTGCAAGTTGTTAGGCTCTTGCAGATCCATATTTCAAGGAATTGGCAAGGCTTGAGAGTGAGCCATCTGCTCAACCAGTTACGGAGGCTGACTTTGCATTTGAAAGATTAAACGTGACCAAGGAACGCATACGAGAACTAATATACCTGGAGATTCTTCAATACCATCCAAAGTTGTTGAAGAAGGAGCACATAGAGATACCAGAATCCAATGGATGCCAGTCTTTTTCAAGGAGGAGGAGGATGTTAGCTAAAGTGGCAAGTATAGCACCAATGAAGTTACTCCATCACCCGAACCCTCAACTTCATCCTCACCCTAGCTGAAGCCTCGCTATGTTTTAACTTTGCACAGTGCCTCGTCACTTTTGATGAGGTATTTTTCTTTAGCTAAGTAATTTTTGTTTGTTTTTTATCATTTTTTTTTTTTTCCGTTCACACAACGCGGTCAAGGGCTGTAATTTTTGCGCATTCATATGCTCAAGTGGACTCCGGTTTATATGCGGCTCAGGGTGCCCCACCATCGCACACCACGTGTATTTAGTTAATTGAAATACTTAAGAAAAAGGAGTATATAGACTACAAAGCGAATATTTTGGGAAGTCACATGGTTAAAATATGAGCTTCGCTGTCTTTTAAGGCATAGTGTGGATCTGTATTTATTGAGGACTTACATGGGGAAAACTAGACTTTAGTAACAAGACCAGAGTTCCGTGTGGACTTGGGAGCAGCTTCTTCTTGAGGAAATCAAAAGCAGCAACCTGCCTTAATTGAGAACTGATTCTTCTTGCGCCGTTATACCTCGGTAAGCTTCACCGAGATATCATTATCATGATCTGAATGACGATGATAATTCTTGGAGGTTGTTGACCAAATCATCATGAGGAATAATCAAATTGATTGGGTTTTGGGTAATGCTTATAAATCATAAATGGATGGTGAGTATGGACAAATCTATCTTGATCATATGGTTAGATTTTCAAATGACTTGATTTTTGGTCCAGAGGTAAGAGTTCTATGAAACTGAAGGTTCAGATCATGACAATGAGCTTTCAATGGTTCAATTTTCGATTGACTTGATTTTTTGGTAAGAGGTAGAGTTCTATGAACTGTGTGAACTGAAGGTTCAGATCATGACAATAAGCTTTCGATGAAACTACCGAAGTGGAGAAGGAGTTTGGGTCACTACATGGCAGTACCCTCGGGACATTCAATAGTTTTCCCTCTAAAAGAAAGTTGCGTTGTCTGGTAGCCTTCATTTTATCCTTGACATTTACTTGCACCAAATTAATTGGATTATTCAGTACTTCTCCATTCTCAAATAGTGAGTTCACACTATATTTTGAGTGTTTTTCTTGTTTCGGTATTTTTGTCAGTCTTTTTTGAATTTTTGTTTAATTGATGTTTTATTTTTTTGAATTAATCAAACATCTCGATTAGATGAGTCTAAAATGTAAAAAGTTATAAACAAACAAAAAAATTTACTAGAGACCAAAATTACAGTGGAAGTTAAACAAAAATAACGAAAAAGTAAATTGATGGTCAAAAGATACCAAAGACAAAATATATAGCATGAACTCGTCCCTTTAGGATCAAAAAAAAAAAAAGACTTGTCCCTTCTGAACTCCAACGAGAGAAAATAAATTTCGAGTAGCTTATATTGTACTTCCAAATGACTCATTCAAAATTATTTGCTTCAGGCCACAAATTGTCTCAAGTCAGGTCTGAAATTTGAAAAACTCTCGGCCAAGCAGAAATTGAGAATGCAGCATTTTCAATTCTACTTTACATTTTCTGAAATGAAATCTAATGTCACAAACAAGTAGATCAATAAATTTTCCGACTAATTAGAAACAAACAAATAAGTTAAGTTTCCGTTGCCTAAAACGAGGATCATAAACAAGTTACATGCCCCGGATCAATAAGCCATGTTCGACACATTGAAATTCCCATCGCAGTTGGGAAAACTCCCTCAAATTCTTTCCCATCCAATATGAGCATTTACACTTCAATATGTGCAAAAAAATAATATCAAACTGTACTTTTCCCTTAGGGGAAGGGACGATCAATGTTGCTTCCCCCATGGGCGTGACTAACGGGGTTCCACCCGCTATAGACTGATCAATTGTGGGTATTTGTCCCGATTAGAGGAGTCATAGTCACAAGACACACTTGCGAGTTAGCACACTGCCTGAGGGAGGACAACCCATCACTTGCGAGTGTGACCAAACCCTACTCATAGCCTCTGCCCTCCGGTAGAGTCCTACCACCTGTAAGCATAATTCGAACCCAACAAGACCATGTGGGAGGGGGGATTTTTAGACCAGCTCCTTGGGCATCTCGATTACCACTTCAGTGGTTAAACTGTATAGACCATTCCAAAGTTGAATTGATTTCTTTATATCAAAATAATACAGACGAAACAATAAACAGCATGCCTGACAACATCCTAATCAATACATATGCCCTCATAGGTAGCAATGGCTACCCACATTTTGACCGCTAACTAAAATAAATACTTATTTTTGGAATTAAAGATGATGTATTGTAAGAGAATAACCTGTCTCGTAAAGCAGGAAATAAATACTTAAAAAATAAGAACCTTAACGGAACAGAGCCAAGTTGAGGATTACATTTCCCTTTTGGGGAAGAGATGCAAACCTAGTGAATTTAACCATGTGAAACATAATGTCTCTACATAAACATTTAACACTACAAAGTCCAGCTCAGCTCGGCCCGTTTGCACCGTACCCACACAGCAGCAGCAGAATAAGGAGGGGATATCGTTATCAAAATGTAAAATCTAAAAACCCAAGATACAAAGTTCGTAAGCATACCATGCTTATGCTCAAACACATTATCATGTCCACATTTATTGTTTCCCTACTTCTCAGACTACTAAGACGAGATACTAGTACGCTGAAATTCAATAGACTCTACTAGTATCCTTCAAGAAGGGGACTTTTGAAAGTACAGTTTTCGAGTTCTATTCGGCTTAGTAGCAAGGCCCTGAAGTCAGAGTGATCAGTGACCCAACCCGATACCTTCCTTCCGAGCTCCCAAGTCAAAATCTTCGACAATCTTGTCTCCCATCTAGAAAGAAGTGTGCTCCTAACTGAAAACAGTTGTTTTCAAGCATATAATCTCAAAAGAAACAAAAGAAGTACTAAAACAAGGAAAAATATAAAGTAACATAACATACTAGAAAAACGTTCACTCTAATTTGCTCTATTATATTGGACGAAGGGAATTTATTTAATTAACTAAAAGGGGAAAAAAAAAAAACGTTAGCAATTCACACAAATTACTCTACGGGGAGTGATTTCCACACTCCCTTCTTGTTTTTTAGGATTGAAGTCTATATTTTTTTTGCCAACAGACAAAAAAAAGAGTGGATATAAAAAAGGAAAGTGACATGCATAGTATGACCAACTTTAGATTCTTCACGTTTGTCTTGCTTCCCTGCTCCCGTTTTGTAAACTAAGATACTCGATTTCTGCACTATTTCATATACAGTATGGAAAGACATACAAGAATCTTAACCAAAAAAGGGCAACCTAAAAATGCACCTGAGAAGATATCAAGCAAGAGATTGAACAAGACAATAGAGCAAGAATTGTGCTCACACTCACAGACATAGACAAAATAAACTTACTAATTAAGTTCAAGGGTCCCTCCTTGAATGTTCCTACCCAAATTTTGAAACCTATAACATAATCATGGACTCGTGGTTAATGCCATTAGTCCCATTATTAAGGAGACAATTATTCATACACTTTTTAATAGGGTAGTGGTAATGCCAAAACTGTTTTTGTTGGTGCCAAAACTCCAGTGCATAAAAGTCTTGTACATTGCACATGGTACAAGCCTTTTGTGCACCAAAGTTCTGGCACCAACAAAAATAGTTTTGGCATTATCATTTCCCTTTTAATAACTCAGGGTGTCCGGACCAATTTACGTGCATCTCGACTAATCTCTGGGAGACCAATCCCACTGCCCCCAACAAGGGGCCGATTTAAGGCCGGGTATGGACTGGCCTCAAAGAGTTGATCGCTCCTAAGGGGTTTTAAATCTGAGGCTACGACTCTACGAGAGAGCAACCTGTATATCTCATACCTCACAATCAGGCCAATCCTTTGGCCCTATTGAAGTCCATACCTTGAACTTAGTTGGTGAATTGGTCTTTGCAGTATGGAATAATTGTTCACTTTTAAGTTCTCTAATCAGTAAGCAACTTTTTTGGTGGAGTTCTAATCACATAACGATGCTTGTATGGACACATCTACTAATCTCACGTGTCGAATACCGGCCGCATGTATTCATTGCATAGGTTAGTTTCATTCTCCCAACATACCACGTATAAAAATATTTCATAGTGTGGGGTTAACATTGTGTTGCATACGTATCAAAATGGAACAAATAGCACAATCAATTTGCAAACAGGTAGTTGGTGCAATATAAAAGGCGTGAAAGGAAAAATCAACAGAAATGTGAACTAACTTGTACCTCTCTTCATGAGCTGTTATTGGTGTTGCCTTGGAACCATATTGTCAGCATTGGGTGAGACTAAGCTCTCAACATAGGTACAAATTTGAAAACAGGGTCCCAGTTATGAATTATCGAACTCCTAGAAGTACAATTTTTTGGACTGTAGATACTAAACTTTTGCCCAAATAATATTAAATATTCACCATTGTTTGAAATGCACATCATTGCTGAGAATATAAGAGCCCATGCTTCAGCTACATCCTGTATTGTGAACAACTTGGTCCAAGAATTTATCGTGCCGTACTCCTTCATTATCCATACATCAGTATAATTCTTTCGACACATACACAGCACACCAAGGCTTCCTTTTAGAACACACAATTCCAAATGGAAAACATCAGCACCATAATTAGGTAGCAAAACATCGTTATACATCTCTTTTTCCAAATCAAGAGAAACAATGACAGAAGAGTAGCTTGAACCACTGTTGTCACGTGCAACCCAATGGATCGACCCATTCAAAAATTTCCCTACAAAACCAAAAGGAGCATCACAAGAAAAGCCTCCAAATTTGTCTCCACGAGTCTGTCCTTAACGTATAAACCATCACTTTCCTCTCAGCTGAAACCCCACCACCACTATCGCAGAATGTCAGCACCACTTTGTAGTCATCATTGGACTCATCAAACCCATATAAATCGTGACAATTCCACCCCCTCCTAACTCCCAAATCTGGCAATCTCTTAGGAGTTGTTCCACTAAGCTTTTGGGCTCTTTAGGCTTTTTTGGCTCGATTGTGTTTGTTTGTTTTACGCCTAATGCGAATCGGAAACCTAAAAGTTATAAATTTTACCTAAATATTTTTTAAAATATTGAAGAAAAAATTCCAAAAGCCGACTTTGTGACTTTATCTTGAATATTTAGTAACATATTCGGGTAAGGGTAAAAAAAATCACTTTTACTTTTTTTTGGGTACACTGCTACTTTTACAATTATAATCCACCAAATTTAGACACAAAATTAACAAACATAATATATATATAAAACTAAGAACAAAATAAGAAAAAGCTAAAAAAGTTTAGTGGAGGAAGGCTTTTTGTATAGTCCTCGGGGTTGATTTGGTAAGATCATTTTTTTTTTTTAAACTTTTTGGAAACTTTGATTGGGAGTTATAATCTATATGTTTTTGGTAAATTTAACTTCAGACCTCATGTGATTTCAATATTTATTTCACCCACACCCAAGCAAAAGTTGTTCGACCAAACAAGGAATATAATCGACAAAACATGTCTATATTGACAAACCCAACCTGTTTATAAATAGAGTGAATAATAAGAAGTTCTCAATTCTTAAAAAAATGACCAAAATATAATAAATTTGTCTTACAAACAAAAAAAAAAATAGTTGTTTCGAGTAGTAAAAAATAAATTGTAATTAGTCAGTTGTACCTTTTTATCAAAAACAGTTCCTTCAATGGGTAACAAAAGTTATTTTGATTCAAAATAAGGGACAGGGGGAGTGTGCTGTGCAGCTTCGTGCTGCACAGCGTGCTGCAAGGCTTCCGGCGAGGCTTTTCCGGTATCGGTCCGACGATCGGAGACGTTCACTGCGTAGAGCTCGTCGAGTTCTACATGTACACCAAAAATCAGCTCGATCAAATATCGTTAAGGACCTCATCGAAATATATATAACTTGAAAAAAAAATGAATCCTAATGGATACGAAACACTGGATCAAAACCACTAAATCCATTTTTTTTCAAGTTAAATATGTTCCGATGAGGCCCTTAACGATATTTGATCGAGCTGATTTTTGGTGTACATGTAGAACTCGACGAGCTCTACGCGGTGAACGTCTCCGATCGTCGGACCAATGCCGGAAAAGCCTCGCCGGAGGCTGTGCAGCACGAAGCTACACAACACACTCCCCCTGTCCCAAAATAAGTAAGAGTTGATAGTTTTTTATTACTTTTTATTATCATGAATTTTTCGATGCAAGTCACTCTTGGCTCATTTCATCACGTGTTTGGTCAAATAATTGTCGACTGCGGTGTTGGCAAAACACACATAAAACCCACCAGAGGTTCATTGTTATTCCTCTTGCCGATAAAAAAATTGTTATTCCTCATACGTAAGAGGGTGTCCGTCATTAACACAAATCTCAGGGGTGGGTAAGTTTACTCACACATTGAGTAATTTCTAGGGGACAGTCCATATCCATTGGTAGAAAGTCCAATTAAATCCATTGGTAGAAAGTCCAATTAAATCAAGCCAAAGGTCCATATAAACTAGCTTGAAGGATGAAACTCTTAAGTCTCAAGCCTAAACAACCGGGTCAATCCCTTGACTCTTGAGGTTGTTCATGCCCTATCTTTGTTTTGCATTGAATTGAACGATAGAATGATTAATATCATGTTTGTTTGGGATCTTTGAATTGAATGGCAACAATAATGTTCTTTTTTACCCATCAGTATACAACATAATTCACTATCCAGCTTTTATATTTTTGTTATTTATTTATCTCAACCTTTTGAGAAACCAAAAGTAAAATGTACATATTTTTATCAACTTTCAAACTTTATGGTTCTATACGATAACATACATATATGTCATTTCCCCAATTTAAAGCAATCATTTTTTATAACCCAATTTACACAAAGCAATAGTTTTATGTGGATATTTTTAATAACCCATTTTCATTATTCAAAAAATTATTTGAATTTGGTTATCAACCACTCCGTATCTTGCATAAATAATTGTCTTAATCACTCTAATACATTTTGTATATCATTTAGAACTTCAAATGGAATAAAAAATAAAAAGAAGAACGGGACTTGTTTTGTGCACTCTAATATCCAAGGATATTCTAGTCATTATCAGCCAAAAGTAACAGGGTTAGAGCAAACTTAACGGAATGGCTGATTTGGCAAATAATTTGTAAAGTAGGGAAGGGCCGTGCAATAGTCAGAACCTAAGGGGAAATCGTGATTTGAGAAACCATCAGTGAAATTTAATGGTGAGTAGAAAATTTACAACAAGCACTAAAATTAGGGGATCATTTTGCCAGTACCCGCAGCTTCCTCATTAACAGTATGAAAAATTTTCAAGCTCAGGGATGTAGAAAAGCGAAAAATAACTGAGAATCCCAAAAAATAGTCTCCAATTCAAAAATCACAGAGAATAAAAGCTGAGGTAATAAACAACGAACTTGTGAAAAATTCAAAATTACAATTCCCACGATATATGTAAATAAACCCAAGAAAAAATGCTGAACAGGAAATATTTTGCTAAAAGTGCATCTCCTAGAACACGGCAACGCGCTGCCTCCAAGACTAAATTGCTGCTCCGAACTAAGGCCTACATCACCGCCACTGAAAAATAACGAGCAAATGTGAGCAAATAACACACATTCCGCAAATAAACAACTTTAAGTTTTTCTGAAAAATATCAAACAATTCACAGCAAAATCCTATCACCAATTACCCCCCCAAAAAAAATCCTATCACCAATTCAATGAGAATACAGTATTTTCACATCTACTTTGAACATGAGACGGGAGAACAAAAATGAAAGGAAACGGGGGATGGTGCTGTGCGCTCCGTGCTGTGCACATCCGTACCGTTGAACATGAAAGACATATCCAAATCAAAATAGCAATAAAGAGCAAGTTGATTCCATCAAATTTATATGAAACATTTACTTGCATTTATGACAGTAAGGAAATATGGCAGTTGCATTCGTAAAAGCTAATATCGCAAACAAAGAAGATCAATAAATATATATTACTACAACTAATTAGAAACAAAACAATAAATTAAGTTCCCGTTGGCCGTTGCCTGAAATGAGGATCTAAACCATGATCAGCACACTAAAACATACATCTCAGTTGGGAAAGCTCCATTTTATTCTTGCCCAGACAGCAAACCTAACGAATAGATATCTCCTAATCAACTCAACCAGGGCCATGGAAAATATCATGCAGTCCATGGAAATACTCACTCAGTAGCATGTACCCAAGCCAAATTGAGCATACATTCTAAACAATACCACCAATTATTGAACCGAAGCGAAACACCCATCATAGCCTCCATCAATAAGATAATCACAAACACCACCATTTCACCAATTGAGTTTCTCTAGCAAATGTCTTCTTAGGTTCATTATACGGTTTTTCTTTCCCCACCGACCATCACACACACCAATTGGTACATAGGTACAACATCTACACGAAACTAAACAAGGAGAATGGGATTTAATCATCCTTCCTATTGGCGGAAACCACAACCATTGCTGTAATACTGCCATCTTCAGCACCTCCCTCCCTCATAGCAGAGTAGGGAGGGGAAATTGCTAAAAAGCGAAGTCCCTTGGCATGACATGCTTTTGTTCCAAACAACGTATCACACCAATGATATGCACCCACGATTGTATAATCTTGGTGCTCAAGTTCCCTAATTTGTAACGTTTGAATCCTTAAGTTATCGTTTTTAGTCCTTTTTGCATGCAAGGTTGTTTTTTATTAGTTTCAGGTTAAATGTTGAATTAAGGCGACTTTTATCGCCATGGCTTGCTCTCGGAAGCATCCATGTACCCAAGGCCGTGCAGCGGCTCCCCACCAAGTCCCAATGGGTGTCTAATTGAGGATGGAGAGGTGATCGGGTCGTCGTCAGGCTGTTCAATCCAAGGCAAGATCAAAAATCAAGTTCTGCCAACCATGAACCGGTACTGGGGGTTGCCCAGTACCGGTACACACTGTCCAAAGTTTGGGATTTTCAGTATTTTTGAAGGCTTTGTACCGGTATTGGGAGTCGGCTAGTACCGGTTCATCCTGCAAAAAATATCTACGTTTTTGCTACTTTTTCAACCTTCCACTTTTGGGTTGTTTTCTACTTTTGGCTACTTTTAGGATATTTAGAGATATTTTGTGAGAGAGTAGTGGCCACCTTGTATAAATAGGCCACCCTCTCTCTCCTTTATGACTCTTTCTCTTTCAATACAACTTTAAGTCTTTTAGATTTGTAGAACTCCATTAATGCTCTCAAGTTTTCTAGGTTAATTCCTTCAAGAACTCCTTAAGGTATTTATCGTTTATTAAAGTTGTTTGTATGGACTAGATCCTTTATAAAATCAAGTTTGTTTTCGTTTTTATCGGTTAAATCTTATGGTTCATATTTCTAGCATGATGTGTTCTTCAAGTATGTGTGAGTAGTCGTTTGGCTAAGTCTCGGGATAATCTTTCCCGAGGACTAAGGCGGTTATTAGGTTCTCGAATCTTTGGACTTAAAGGCATGATTTTCGGAATAGGGCTTAAATTGTATTTTTGGTCTAAACAAGGGGTGTTAACTCCTTGGTAAAGCGCTCAGTCAAGCGGTCTTGGCAAGCGACTCACCGAGGGCTCGTGGCCTCTTACGTGTTCGATTAATTTGTTAAACAAGTTGGTTCGCCTCCGTTTAATCACATCTTTCAATAAACGTAATCGTTAAAGTTAAATTTTCCGGACGTGAGCACGCGGTAATGACCCTCGCTTGAGTTATAATTGAGAACCGGTAACGGTTTTTGTCAAGGGTTAGATAATCTCTAGACTTGACTTTTTTTAGTTCATTAAGCTCTTTTCTAGTCTTTTGCCTTAGTTTTCCACCGTTTAAAGCAAAATCAAGTTGGCCGTCTTAAACGCCGAAATCCACCATATAAAACCTACAATCCAAACTAGCTATATTTCGATTCTCTGTGGGTACGATCCCGGACTTTCCGGTTATTATGCTATCAAAGACCTAGCCCTACGCTTGGGGTATTTCAACCTTATTTGAAGGCGAGGTTGTGGAGCTAAGCAACCAACCCTTATTTTATCTCTAGTTGTTGCACTTCTGCTGCGTGAAATGAGATACTAGTGAGTTAAAATTCAATAGACTCCTGTGCTACAAGAGGGTGACCTTTTGAAGTACAATATTCCGGTTGTCTTCGGCTTAGTTGTAAGGCCCATGTCAAGGTGACTCACCCCGAAACCTCGTTTCTGCACTCCCAAGTTAGAATCTCCATGAAAATTTCCTACCATCTAGAAAGGAATGTACTGGTGACAAAAAAATAAAACCTTTCAAGCATATAAATCTCAAAAGAAACAAAAGAAAAGTTACCAAGCAAGAGAAAATATGAAGTAACGATAAGGTACTATAAAAATATTGACTAAATTTGCTCAACCACATTGTATACACAGTATTTATTCATATTTACACAAAGAAAAACACTTGCAAATGACTCAAAACTAATACGAGTAATTGACATGCATAAGAGGACTAACTTTAGTCTCTTCACTATTGTCTTGCTCCCTTGCTCCCGCTTCGTAAACTAAGGACCTTGGCTTATGCAGTCTTTCACATAAGTAGGAAAGGCATACAAGAATCTTATCCAAAAAAGGGAAACCTAAAAAGGGAAAGGCCCTGAGAAGTTATCCAGCAAGAGATTGAACAAGACAATAGAGCAAGAGAGTTACACTCACGAACGTAGACAATGAACAATCTTACTAATTGTGCAAGTGTCTTGCGTGGCATGTTCCTACCTAAATTTCGAAACACTGGACATATTTGTGGACTCGTGGTTGATGCCATTACTTATGCCACTGTTATGCATAGCCTTTTTCATAACTCATGGTTTCCTAGCTTGCTTATCCACACCTCGACTGAAGGGGACAATTCCACCATCCACTAGCGGAGGTCCCATTTGAAATTGGGACAAAGCCCTTTATGGACTGGCCCCAAAGAGTTGATCCCATTTAAAGACATGACGACTCCAGGATTTTTTAGGAGGGTGTTCAAGAATTACTTTAACTCTATTCCCTTTATAAAAAGTAGAATATACACAAAATTTCGTACTCCCTATATCCCAAAATGATAATCCCCAACAAATAGACCTACAATTTTCGAATCAAAAAATAAATATTTGCATTCATAATTTCTCAAATTTTTTCCACACCAAATTAAAGAGCTAATCTAAATTTTAATTAGGTGTGAAGAAACTCGGAAACTCGTGTACGAAAGTATTTAATTTTTTTATCCAAAAATTGTGTTGGGATTTGTCCCACATTGGTTAATTATCTCCTCCAATACTAGTATATGAGCCTGGACAGCCTCTCCACTCTTTGCCAATTGGTTTGGAGTTGGATGCTTTAACATGGTATCAGAGCTAGAGTTTCGGAGGTTTTTCCCCTTTGTCTGTGCCATAGTTGCACTTTCTTTCATTGTGATCCGTGTGTTCCGGATTCTTTGTTTATCTTTCCACGTGCGAGTCAGGGGTCGCACGTGTGGGGGAGTGTTGGGATTTGTCCCACATTGGTTAATTATTTATACTTTTTTTCCATCAATTGGTTTGGAGTTGGATGCTTTAACAAATTGCACGTCTTTTCAAAGGGAACTATCATTTTGAGACGAAGGCACTGTTTTAAATGGCGAAAGGCGCACTAATGCACCAAGGTCCCCTGGAGCTTTAGCGCAAGGGAAGGCACGCGCTTTATTGACGCGAAGTGCAAAAAAAATAAAATTTCTTGGCAGCTAAGCACAATTTATTAGACAAGTTTCAACACAAATACACACTTATAAAACTTTCAAATGTCATAAAACATAATCCCTCCGTCCCTTATTTAGAGTCCAGTATTCCATTTCAGGTTGTCCCTTAATAAGTGTTTATTTTGTAAAGTTCGTGGGTAAAAGTTGGTGCATTGTCTATTTTGTCTCTAAAAGTAGATTTCATTTTGAAAAGTGAGTAAAAGTGTAATGATGATGCGTAAGTAGGGAAAGTGGAGGAAAAAGTTGATGTAAAAGGTATAATAATGATGTCTTTTTAATAAGTTGGACTTACGAAGCAAGACACTTAAAAAGGGACTGAGGGAGTAACAAACACAAACACTTATTTACAGATGTCATCTACGATGAACAAATAGAAAAGATACCATAAACTATAAACAGAGATCTGAAAACAAAATCTGTAAAAATAAAAAATAAAAAAAATAGCAGCAGGTGAAAAAGAAAAACAGAGCTGGAATTTATTCACGAGAAGAAGAAGAAGAGGAATTGGAAACAAAATTTGTAAAAAAAAAAAAAATAGCACCAGGTGAAGAAAAACAGAGCTGTAAAAAAAATAGCAAAACATGGAAGAAGAAGAAGAAAAAAGGAACGAGAGAAGAAAGAACATGAGAGAAGAAGAAAGGAGGAGGAGGAAGAGAAGGAGAAGAAGCTTAGGCGCTGTCACTGAGGCTGCTGTTATGATCAATCCTCTCTAGGTTGAGATTGATTTACATAGAAGAAAATTATTCAGCGCATCACGAACCTTTCTGCATCATAGATCTAACAGCCGAGATCAATTTTGGCTGAAAATCGAAAGGCGGCCACCTTAAGTGCGCTTTAGTGTTCTGCGCCATAGCCCACCCGCTCGAAGCGCAGCCCTTGCGCCTCGCCTCGCCTCGCCTCAGCACCATGGTGCGCGAGGCATGCGCTTTTTAAAACACAGGATGGAGGAAGTATAATATTGCGATTAGAAAATATAGAAATACATAAAATTTTACAATTTTTCTTGACTAAATTTTCCATTTGAGCCAAGCAAGATTAAATAGGTTTATAAATCTACTAATATTTTTTTAGGGGAAATTGAGGCAAATAGGTTGGCATAGATCTTTTAGGACATATTCTCTTCCTGATACCAAAGCATGATATTGATACCATTAAGTCATTCTTTTTCTCTCAATGTTTTTTATAATATGTACATTGTTTGGGCTAATGTATTAGGTGTATGATTGTGAATTACTTGAATTGATAGGTGTTAATAATATAAGGCTAAGTGTTCAATGGATTGATTTGTGGGCTAATATTTTGGATAGGTGTTCGTTTAGTTTGGGAGTTCATTCACATTTGGACTGGGTGTTCAAATGATAAACTAATCTACAATAGTACAATTTTTTCATGTATTCTATGGAAAAAAAAAAATTTGGGGTGGTCATGTGACCATCTTCCTCTTCGCCAATGCTTAAAGAGATTTTGAACCAAAGACCTAGGAGAGAGCAAACCCCTAAAACCTAGGTCTTAACCACCACGCCAATCCCTTTGGTTACTGTTGTCTATAGCCTGAGCTTAGTTAAGTGGTGAGTTAAAGTCTGTTTGATAAAACTGAATACTGAAAAATTAAGTACTGAATGCTGAATTTTTTAAGCTAAAAAGCTATTTGGTAAACATATCAAGTACTAAATTAAAAAAATGATAAATTAATTTTAGTTCCGATTCTCTCTTAATTTACTAATGGTCACAATGTACTTATAATAATGGTGGAATGGTGATTGTGGTGGTGGTGGTGTGGTGTGGTGGCGGTGGCGGCGGCGGCGGCGATGTTGGAGCGCTGACGATAGTGGTGTAATGGTGGTGGTAGGGTGATGGTGATGTAACGGTGGTAATGAGTGGTGGTGGTGTAATGGTGGTGGTGGCGGTGGAGTAATGGTGTAATGGTGACAGTGAGTGGCGTCAATAGAGTGATAGTTGTGCAATTGTGGCATTGTGGTGGTGGCGGTGGCAACGGTGTGATAGTGGTGATGGCAATGTGGCAGTGTGGTAGTGGTGGTGGTAATGGAATGATAGGGGAGTGGTGGTGGTGGTGGTGATGTAGTGGTGGTGGTGGTGGAGAGGTGGAGCAGTGGCGGTGGCGATGGTGGTGGAGTGGTGGTGATGGTGGCGAAGTGGCGGTGGTGGTGGTGATGATGGTGATGGTGGCAAAGTGGTGGTGGTGGTGGAGTAGTTGTAGAAGTGGTGGTGATGGTAGAGTAGTTGTAGGAGTGGGAGTGGTGGTGGTGGTATGGTGATTAAATGCAAGTACACAAAAATTCAGCCACAATAAAGTAGCTCAAAAATACTTGGCTTTGTTCGTTTTAGAGTTTGGAGTATTTTAGTTTTGGTAGTGGGTGGAGAGAGAAATAGAGTAATGATTAGAGAGATAGGTAATGAGTAGAGAGAGATAGAGAGAAAAATAAAAGTAATAATTGAATAAATAGGGTAATGATTGGAGAAAGATATAGGATAATGATTAAAAAACTAAGTTAAAACTAAGTTAAGTATCAAAACGAACATAGCCCTTATTTTTTCTCAACTTTTTAGCCTACATTTTAAGTAGCACTTAATTTGTTAAGCAATGTATAATGTTGTTATCTAACCTACTGAATCAATTAAGTAATCACTTATTACTTAATTGATTCAGTTTTAAGTGTTGAACTTAGGTTATCAAACAAGCCCGAAGTCTTTGTGGTATGGAAGAATTTTTAGTTTTTTTAATCTTCTAATAGGTGGTCAATATTTCTCTGGTGAAGTTCTAACCAGGTAACAGTTGATTAATAAATTCCTTTTGCTTAGAAGAAAAAAAAAATCTTGTACACATCTACCAACCTCACGCATTTGTGCCCAACAATGCCTCAGAGTATTTATTACATAAGTTAGTTTCATTCTCCCATTGTCCCTCGTATATAAATATCACATACTATGTGGTTAACATTGTGAGGCAGAATTATCAAAATTGAGCATATAGCACATCAATTTACAAACAGCTAGTTGGTTCAATAAACTAGGTGACAAAGGAAAAATAACAAATATATGGAATAGCTTGTACCTCTCTTGACCAGTTGTTATTGGTGTTGCCTCTAAACCACAGTGTCAGCATCGGGCGAGACTAAGCTCTCAACATAGGTACACATTTGTTCGCAGTTGTTTGCGTTCTGAATTACCAGATCCCTAAAAGTACCATTTTTTGGACTGTAAACACTTAAATGTTGCCTATATAATATCAAAAGTTTGCCATTCTTTGAAATGCACAATGGTGTTGAGATTCTATGAGACAATATTGGTTCGGCTACATCCTGTATTGTGAACAACTTGGTCCAAGAATCTATCTTGCCGTACTCCTTCATTATCCACACATCGGTATGATTCTTTGGAGATCTACACAGCACCCCGAGGCATCTTTCTAAAACACACAATTCCAAATCCAAATCCAAACTGGAAAGAGCATTACCGTAATTAGGTTGCGAAACCTCCCCATACGTCTCCTTTTCCACATCAAGAGAAACAATGACATAAGAGTAGCCCGGACCACTATTATCAACACACACAAGCCAAAGGAGCGACCCATTCAAAAAATTCCCAAAAACATTGCAAGGAACACCACAAGAAAAGTCTCCGATCTGTCTCCACGAGTCTGTCCTTAATGTATAAACCATCACGTTGCTCTTAGCTGAAACCCCACCACCTCTATATGATATCAACACCACTTTGTAGTCATCATTGGACTCATCAAACCCAAACCCATATAGATTTCCAGAATCTCCCGAATCTGGCAATCTCTTAGATTTCCTAGTAGATGGGTTCAATAGATATATAGTCCCTGTACAAGTAGCAGCAACACACATCAACCCATTACACGAACCCACAACACCATACTGATCAAGGTCATTAAATGGATAATCGAGGTCAAACGCAATCTCCCATTGTTGAGACTCCAACGCAGAGCGTAAAGTTTCTAGTGAACACGCCTTCAGTCCAGTTACATTATGACTAGGTTGAGTGCTCAAAACAAGTCTGTGGTGGGTATAATCATCGTCATCATCATCACCCTTATAAGATTTTGTGCTGAGATGGGTTTTAACGAATTGGGGATTTGAAATCAAAGAAAGCCATGGTTTGCAAACGGACCTGAATCGCAGAAGAGACTTGACGGGAAGTCTCGAGAGGATGTCGAAGATGATTTCATGAGGGATGTGCCGTGGTGGCTGTGAATCTTCCGTTTTGATGATGATTTCGTGGTGGGTTTTCTTGTACCTTTTGATCTCACAATCGACCGCCATCGCCATGGATGCTAGGCTTGTTCGTTCGGAAATCTCTGCGGTACTTAAAAGTTCTGCGCACAATCGAAATTACTAATTTTCTTTATCAATCTCTTTATTAACTATAGTTTAAAACCTTCCTCCAAACCCTGCTCAAAATCCAAACCCAACAAGCCAAAGTGTTCTGGAGTTCTGCTTACCCAAGGATTATACCGTAAAGCGATGAGTTTATACTGTGGAGGAAAAGTTCTTTCCGAATCAACCGGGCAAGGGGCTGTGATGAGTTTATACTATGGAGAGAAAGTTCTTTCCGGATCAACTCAAAATTTTTCTATCATGTGCCAATGTGGTATTGGGACATGATGTCCTCATTTAATATGAGCCTTTAGATTATGTTTTGGGTGAATCTCAGCCTTTGGATCAAAATCATTCCCAAAAAATATGTTGGTTTTGCCTTTTTTTTCAAAAAAAAACGTCATTATACTCACCGTAAACATTGACTCTATTTACCATAGTTTATGTTGACACTTACCACAAAATATTGTATATTTATCACAACGAAAGCCTACACTTCAACATTTTTGCCCTTTCTCTCTCTAACTTGTTCTCTGGGTAGCCGGTTTGGTGGGAAAATAAAATTTTTTGCGGGAAAATGTACCTTTTTTGGAGGAATTTTTTTAATTATCGAAAATTTATAAATTCACACCATTTTAAGTCCTATTCACCCTATTCTTTGTCCTTTTGCTAATTATTTGTGTAAACAACCAAATGTTGGGTGGAAATATAAATATAATTAATTAATATTTAATTTGTAAACCAAATTTTTTTAAATTTTTTTGAAACTAAATATATAAGGGAAAAAATTACCTTAATTTTAAAATAATATTGTTAATATATTCCATTGAATTATTTTGTTAGTAAAAAGTAATTTACAAATATTATTGTGAAAAAAATATTCATTTATTGTTTTGAATAACTTACAAAAATTACTTAATACTTTATCAAAAATATACGCTACTAATTTTCATTTATTAGTTTTGATAACTTCCAAAAGTAATTTATATTTCTACTATAAACACACACACACACACACTACAATATAACTATAATAATAATAATATTGAATGAAAAATGGTAAATAAATATTAAATAAGTGGGCCTTCCATTGAAATAAGATAACGTGTTTAATACAATTAGAATATTCAATTGGATTTAGATACTAAGCAAGTATTTAAATTAATTTCTTGAATCGATCGACGTAATATTGTAACAATTAATAGCTATAATTGACATTTGACTATTCAATTAGTGTTAGAGTGGCGATTAATTGCTATAATCAACTATAGTAGCCAGAGTCATTTGACTAAGAGCTTAATTGGTTAATCATATTCAATGAGTGATGATTGAGTTTTAATGCTATAGTGATAAATGATTGATCATATTCAATATTAAGTGACGATCGACTATAGTACACAGAGTCATTAGCCAATTGTATTAATGCTACAGTGATGATTAAATATTAATACAATTAGCTAAAATGAATTGGTTAATGTAGGTTGATAGTGATCAATGTCATTTGTAGATGTAATAGTTAACAATAGTGTTGTTTGACAACGATTAATGAGTAATTGATACAAATGGCTAATGCAAGAGCAACCACTAACTCTTGATTCCTAATGTCCCATTCAATAAATCATTAAGTTTTATTAATTATATTAAGGTATTATGCTTTAATTACAATAGAATACAAATTAAGTAGAACTATGCAACCACTTACTCTTGATTCCTAATGTCCCATTCAACAAATCATTAAGTTTTATTAATTATATTACGGTATTATGCTTTAATTACAATATAATACAAATTAAGTAGAACTAAGAGATTAAATTTATTGTGGTAGTTACCTAATTAACTACCCTCATTATAGTGCATTAGTTACGTTACATAAATCTATACCTACCCGTTATTAATGCTATACTTACCACACAATTAATAAGTCCATGCATAACACACAACCTGGTCATTATTACCACTATAATATTCAGTTGTTACTTCATGATATGTACATACCACCATTTATGCACTTTCCTTTTGAAAAGGATATACTTACTACATCTTTTGACTTTTTTGCCAACTTCATAGATGTAACAAGTTTGAAGTCTTGCTTACCTACCATACATTGTACCATTAATATTGATAGTATGAAGTCAAGGTAGTACAGATTTAGTAGACCTTTTAATTTAATGGATGCAATTTGCTGATGTTGGTGCATTAATAATGATACAAGAAATGCATACCTACATACCCACCACTAATACAATACTTAACATGTAATAAGGCTATAGATACCACAAACATGATCCCACATACCATCGTAATAGTCAACTATTTCTTTTTGACGCAACTTTATCACTATTTTTACTAGTTCTTACCTTCTTGAAAGAAAATACTTACTATGTATTAAGGCGTTTTTTGCCAACTTTTTAGGTGCAATAAGTAACTCAACTTATTTATCAATGTGACTTTACACACTATGGAAGTGGCTCAAAGTTACTAAATTTAAGTCAAATGATCTATATAATCTTTAGGTTCGTCGACATATAACTTCTTTTTTTGATGAAAAGCTTAGTAAAAAATCATTGCACGTCGATATTACAGAATTTCTTCAAGAAGACCCAATAACTTTTTTCATTTTCTATTCCTCTTGCCGAGAAGAACTAATAATTCAAACAAAATTGATGTATTAAGAAGGGTGAATTTGTTTTGGAATAAAGATAAAAAATATTCCAAATGATTATTAAGCCAAAATAAACCGTATTTTTAGTTATAAATTTTCTTTTTTTTTTTCTTGAGCCACTTTTTAAAACCTTGCATTATGAAATAATCACAGTGAATAGAAATCTATTTATGAGGAAGTTTACTAATCTTTAAATTTCTTCAAAGTCTTATGTTTGGTAAAGTTTAGGGCCTTCCCGATCACTAAACTAAAATTGTCTTAAGACTAGAATTATTTGGTTACAAATCTCAGTAAACAATAATTTAAGGGATCAAGAAACCTTTTTGTGATCGAAGGATCGAAAAATCTTAGAAAATGGTAGTTGCACATTTGCATTCTTTGCAAGGAATTTGGCTGCAAAGCCAGGAGGTTAGGTAGGAGAGAGAGAGAGAGAGAAGGAGAGGAGGAATGGCTGTGGCATGGAAAGAAGGGGACAAGATAGAGGTTACCGGCTAGAGTGGTTAATGGGACATGCAACTAACGGTCCAGATGAATTTTTAACAATCCAACGGTAAAGAAAATGGTAGTACAATTCTGGGGCATCAGAGCATCCACAGTGGAATAAGCAAAATAAAAGGTTGTTAAAATTAACAATATTTGTTCAAAAAAGTGCCCACATTGGAATAACCAAACTTAACAATCTCTTAGCAACTCATCAAATTTTGACTTTTGAATAATCAAAACTAGCAACCTTTATCTAATAACCAAATTTAGTGATCCCCATATTTTCTCAATTAAGTACACCCATCATTACACAAAATCTTTTTCACTCTCTCTCAACAATGTTTTCAAAAAATAATTATAAAAAACTATTCTTACTATTCTTTACAGAAACTTTTTCTTAAAAAAAACTGTATTTATATGAACTCTTTTTTTTAATTTTTTTTTAGAAAGACCGTTTCTTCAATTTTTTAAAACTATTTTTTTAAAAAAAATTGTATTTACACAGCTATTTTTTTACACATTCTTTTTTATTAACTATTTTTTTATCCAACTGTTTTTAACTTAAACTGATTTTTTTTCTACCAAAAACTGTGTAATTAACTTTTTTTTTTCAAAAACAAATATTTTTTTATAAAAAATATTTTTAACATAAACTAGTTTTTCAAAAGATTTAAGTGAAATGAAAGGGAAAAATTTGGAGAAAACTCATGAAAGGAAGCAATGATCCCATTGGTTTTGATTATGAGCAAAAAATAACCATTGTGAGACTTGATATTGCTAACTTTAGCAATCTCTAAATGGATAATCAAAATCTGATGTGGCATGTTTTGATTATTCACTTTTGCTTATTCCACTGTGGATGCTCTCAATGCCCCCAAACAAGATTGGGGCATGGTAGCCAAGGCCGGATCAACTGGACAAGAGGCTATCTGGACAGCCCCGTGTGGTCCCTTCGCGTATTTTTTTAAAAATTCGAATAGTGCATCTTGCACGACACATAAAATAATGTATTTATGTAAAAAATCAGCTTATTCAGACATCGATAGGTATGTCAAAAGTTGAGTTTCACACGAAAAAATGGACGACCGTGATCTGTCAACTGTTTTTAAAGTTAAACTGTTCACGGTCGTCCATTTTTTCGTGTAAAAACTCAACTTTTGACATACCTATCGATGTCCGAACAAGCTAATTTTTTGCATAAATACATTATTTTGCAAGCTCTACAAAATGCACAATTCGAATTTTTAAAAAAAATACGTGAAGGGAGCCCACTTAGGGGCTGTCCGAACAACCCCTTGTCTGGTTGATCCGGACAGAACTTTCACGAGTCCACATAGGGGCTGTCCGGACAAACCCTTGTCCGGTTGATCCGGACATAACTTTCACTCAATTTTTGACAAAAGAAAGGGAGGGGCTGCGTTTTTTTAAGAAATTACTTTTTGGAATTAAATATTTTGATGAGAAATTAAGGAAAAAGTAGATATATATATATATATATTTGATTGGTCCTTCCCCTTTCTCACTCAATCTCACCAGAAATAGTGAAATTTTTAGAGAAATGACTCTTCTGTATTTTCTTCTCCATTCTCACCATCCAAATGGGGTGTAACGCTTGTTTGGAACTTGGGGAAAGAAACCGAAAGGAAGAGAAATTTATTTTGAAACTTTCTATCCATTGTTTGTTTTATAGAGGAAGAGAACGAACAATTTAAAAAACAAGTTCAATTTCCTCTCTAATTCCCCTGTGTCGTCACAATTTCCTCTCTAACAAGATCAATTTCCTTTCTCTCCGGCCAATTTTTCTCTCCATTATTTTCTTTACTTTTCTCCTTCCATACCCAAGTTCCAATCGGAGACTAAATATGATAATGTGGTGGTTTACGTAATTCTCCACCAGTGGCATCCATTCATGAGACTTCTGTTGGATAAAATGGAATTTTAATTATTAAATTAAAAAATCATTTGGGAGTGAATTAAAATTGACTCCGAAACAATCACATGATATTTGGTTGAAGTATGGGTGGACCTCAAATTCTCGTTGGTGGGAAACAAAAGAATACAGGGGTTTGTAGTTTAATGGTGGACCCATTAAACATGTATTCTTGTTACGAAAATTGTTTGGAAATTTTAAGTGTAAAACTTATTATTTCTAACGGTAAAGAGATTTTCCCAATGGGTGTAACTTTTCATGGTAATTGCTTGGCATTACCTGGTGGATTTGCCGAAGTGGTGTGTCTCTTTTTCACATCCGTTCGCGGTTAACCATTGTATCCCAATTGATTGGGTGTCTCCGATCAGTCACCTCCCTTTTATGAAAGGTCACCATATGCTCTATAAATAGGGTTCATTTGCATCCTTTTTATGGACTGGAAAAATTATAGAGCACATATATTACATTCATATAGAGTCTGAGAGAGAGTACTGCACAAGTTTGCGTTCGCCTGTTGAACAGATTGTAGTGCTACTTCCGTTCTTCGAAAATCAGGTAATCTTGGGAAGCAAACGTTCAAGAGACTCAAGAGCACCGTTGTGGGGGACGAATTTGCTTTAAGAATATAGTATTATTCATAAAAATACTAGCCTCAATTGCCAATTTCCGGACGCCTGAAATTGGTTCAGTAAGTTTCTAATCTCGTTGTTTTTTGGTATTGTGCATATTTCCAATGATAAACGAATCCCATTTTCCAAACGGTCTTAAAGCAAATTCGTTTTTTTTTTAATTTCTGGAAATATTGCATTTCGAGGACTGAAATTGTGTTTCTGTTTTAACGGGAATCTGCATGTGCAAGAGTTTTGTTCAATCGGTAAGGTTAGAATCTGATTTCTAGGTTTGGGATAGAGCTCGGTTTAATTGGTTGGCAAATCATTGTGAATCTGTTTCTTTGGTTCATAGTTGGAAAACTTTGTTTAATCAGTAAGTGTAATCTTCTAGTGGTTTCGTTGTTAAAAGTTTTAAAGGGATATCTTTTTGTTCTCTCACTGATCTATTTATTGTGAAGTTGGTAATCTATTTCGATTTCGGCATTACTTCTCTCTGTGTTCAAAGTGCTAATTTGGTCATTAATACATGGTCTCGATTTTTATAATTACCATAATAAGTGGGTGTAAAACCTTGAGAAAACCTTTGGCGTTACCATTCTATTCTTATTGTTTATATTACAGTGGTTTCACTACATAAGTGTATATTTGGTACGTGAATTCTCGGTTCCCAAAAGTGTATTCAGTGGTTTTTGATTTCTGTAATTCTGTTTTAAAAAAAAAGATTACAGTAGCCTTAATATTACTTTGTAATTGGCGTGGTTGTAAAGTTTCTAAACTGATTGTTACTCTCGGTTTTGATTAATCTGTTTAGTTTGATCAGTGGGTTTGAAATTTTGGTTTTGGACTATTTTCAAACGTATATTCTCTTCAGAGGGTGTTGACGTTGTGTCGTTTGCATACTTCGTTTGTTTAGCAAAATTTTGTCGTTACATTATGTTCCGATAGTTTTTGCCGTTAACAGTACTTTTTGTATTCGGTTTAACACATTTAGAAATGTTTAGTACTTATTTTCTGTTGATCTTTTGTTTGTGGAACAGAAATGACTACCGAAACTGGGAAAACATCTGCTTCTAATCCTTCTGTGAAAGAAAGTGGGAACACCTCTGGGTATAACCCTCCCATAATTCCTACTGCTGCTATGGCTTCGGTTCCCGCCATGGTGCCTGTGAACCATGCTGAGAGGCCAGAAAAGTTCAGAGGAACTGAGTTCAAGATGTGACACAAAAGATGTTGTTCTATCTTACGACTCTCCGACTGGCCCAGTTCCTGATTTTAAGAACCTCCTATTGTTGGGGAGAATGTGACGGACGTTCAAGTCCACAAAGCTTATAATTGTTGGAAGAACTCCAATTTTCTATGCAGGAATTACATCCTCAGTGGATTGGACAATGCACTGTACGCCGTGTATTGTTCAGTCAAGACTGCCAAGGAACTCTGGTTTTCTTTGGAGAAAAAATACATATCAGAAGATGCCGGAATGAAGAAATTCGTTGCTGGCAGATTCTTGGACTATAAGATGGTTGATTCCAAGTCTGTGATGAGTCAAGTCCAAGAACTTCAGGTTATTCTACTGAGATTCATGCAGAAGGGATGATTTTGAGTGAGTCATTCCAAGTGGCATCTATCATTTGGAAACTGCCGCCACTGTGGAAAGACTACAAGAAACATCTCAAGCACAAATGCAAAGACATGAACATGGAGGATCTGATTGTACGGTTGAGGATTGAGGAAGATAATCTAAATTCAGACAAGAGGGTTGTGAATCAGTTTGAGGCTAAGGTAAACTTGGTGGATCAAGGAAACAAGGCTAGCAGCAGCAAAAGCAACAACAAAAAAAGGAAAAAACCTGGTAAAGGTTTTGACCTAGGCCCTAGAGGTGGTGTTGCTAAGAAGCCCAGGTTTGATGGGAAATGCTTTGTGTGTGACAAGCAAGGACATAAGGCTGCTGATTGCTGAAGCAAGCGAGGTAATCAGAATAAGGAACCAGCGCAGGCTAATATAACTGAGATGGAGTTGGAGGCTCTCTCAGATGGGGTTGAAGAAAAATTGAACCTATCGGCCTGACTAAAAGTGAGGTGTATGTAAGTAGAGGCTACTTATGTAATGTATTGTTCCACATTGGTGTACTGACTTAGGTTCCAGCCTCTCCAGGTTTATTTGTGAAATAAACACATCTTTTATTTGTATCCTAGAGTTTTTTGATTTGTGGGATGGTAGATTAGGTCTTGTGGATCTTTGCACATTGTTATTACTCCCTCCGTCCCTTTTTAAGTGTCCTGTTTCGTAATTCTAACTTATTAAAAAGACATCATCATTATAACTTTCACATCAATTTTTTCCTCCACTTTCTCCACTTACCCATCATCATTATACTTTTACTCAATAACTTTTCAAAATGGAATCTACTTTTAGGGACAAAATAGACAATGCACCAACTTTTACCCACTAACTTTATAAAATAGATACTAATTAAGGGACAGTCCAAAATGGAATACCGGACTATAAAAAAGGGATGGAGGGAGTAATTTAAATTGTCTACCTAAATTCTACATATATTCGGATCATAAATGTGAAAGATGAATGGAGACTAGATGGCAAAGAACTCTTTGCACAAAGTTGAAAGTAACACAGAATTGCGTGTTGAAATATGTTCAACTAAAAGGTAGTTGTAAACAATTTGTTACTTTTATTGGTAATGACTGGCTCGGACTATGATTCTGTTAAATTGAATTGAGTATATACTTTAGTAAATCATGGTGATTTAATTGAAGTGCGCTGAGATTGGAGAAAATCTCATTTCCTGGTTGTTGATTGCCCATGTTTGGGTAAAGATAAATTAATGTCCTTCATTTACGGAAGAATGAATGCTTGACGCGTGTTATCAAATTCCAGTGGACTTGAATCAGCAAATTGGTTGGACATTTTATGACTTGATATAAAATGTGGATATGGAGCCATGTCATTGTAAAGATATTAGATATTATGTCCTAATATCTTGAGTATTTCGTTGCTGTTTGAACAACTACGCCCACGAGATATATCTATTTGTGCTATAAAGTGTATCCCCTGCATCTGTACGGATACTTAGTAAGCATGTTGCAAATAATTTTACATCTTTTGATTTTGAGTAAAGAGTTACTCGATATATTGGATGCGTTATTCAATTTGGGGGTTGTTTCTTACTAAGAAAGTTTAGACAATGTTTGAGTTATGTCATAAACTTGGGAAATTATTTGATGAATTCTTATTTAACTTTAGAATTGTGGGGGGAGCAATGTTTATAATTTCCATAAAGGTAAAATATATGTTGCACTATTGGAGATGTCCTAAAATACTTGAAGGATAAAGTATTGTGATATGTATATCCAATTTAATGTTTTGAAATCCAAAGGTGGATACAATATTATAATTTGAGCGCAACATTATTTTTGAAATTCTCTACGTGTATAGCAAGGTCTACAATGGAGTCTGATCAACCCATTGCATTAGGCAAAAGTTAGTACATGGAGTGGCCACAGGTCATTTTTAGAGGATGCTCCATATGGTCTGATTATATGCCAAGAGTTGAAATGTGATGACCATCTGTAGTTGAAAGGCATAGGGGACCTTCTAATACGGCTTGTCTCAATATTTATGTTGTAGACAACTCGCCGTTAAACATTTGTTCTCATTTGAGATTGAAACGTCAAAAAGAATTATTTACGGATCCGCCAAACTTGAGTTTTGACTAGAGAACAAATGATCATCGAGGGGAATGAGATTAAAGCCTACAAATTAAAAGTTCTCTATGACGGCAACCCAACCTAGCTGACTAGAGATTCCAAGATTTAGGTTCAATGGGACAACCGAGTTGTATGAGACTTAGGAGTATCACTGAAGAGATATCTTTTCAACTTATTCCTATGGTGAAACAGTGATGCCTGCAATGTATATTAGGTTAAGCTTTGCTTTTAATGGTTCTAATACTGTGGAAATTCCAAGTAGGGTATAGCAGGATACTCTTAATAAGAATTACCTATGTAAGTGTGAAGTGGGTCGTTTCTATGAGAATTTTAAGGCTGAATTCTCTGAAGCACTCTTTGAAACCAGGCAATGTTCCAGGGCCAAAATGGACACAACCGTAAGAACCAAATTGTGTTTGGAAAGATCCTGTGTGACTACTATTGTCTTGGTTTACACAAATGGCTAAACAGTTCAAGACATCGCGTTCACTGGTTAGCTAGTAAATCCGATAGTAACTCACAAGGGGAGGTTCAAAGCCAAAAGCTACCTTGCTCTATGTAGGAAATTTCCTACTACACTCTCACTTCATCTACATTTTATATTGCATTGTTTATCCAGCCAATTTTATTCATGTGGGGGATTGTTGGATAAAATGGAATTTTAATTATTAAATTAAAAAATCATTTAGGAGTGAATCAAAATTGACTCCGAAACAATCACATGATATTTGGTTGAAGTATGGGTGGACCTCAAATTCTCGCTAGTGAGAAACAAAAGAATACAGGGGTTTGTAGTTTAATGGTGGACCCATTAAACATGTATTCTTGTTACGAAAATTGTTTGGAAATTTTAAGTGTAAAACTTATTATTTCTAACGATAAAGAGATTTTCCCAATGAGTGTAACTTTTCATGGTAATTGCTTGGCATTACCTGGTGGATTTGCCGAAGTGGTGTGTCTCTTTTTCACATCGGTTCGCTGTTAACCATTGTATCCCAATTGATTGGGTGTCTCCGATCAGTCACCTCCCTTTTATGAAAGGTCACCATATGCTCTATAAATAGGGTTCATTTGCATCCTTTTTATGGACTGGAAAAATTACAGAGCACATATATTACATTTATATAGAGTCTGAGAGAGAGTACTGCACAAGTTTGCGTTTGCCCATTGAACAGATTGTAGTGCTACTTCCGTTCTTCGAAAATCGGGTAATCCTGGGAAGCAAACGTTCAAGAGACTCAAGAGCACCGTTGTGGGGGACGAATTTGCTTTAAGGATATAGTATTATTCATAAAATAACTAGCCTCGATTTGCGAATTTTCGGACCGATCTCGTTGTTTTTTGGTACTGTGCATATTTCCAGTGATAAACGAATCCCATTTTCCAACAACTTCACCCCCCCCCCCCCCCCCCCCCCCCCCAAAACAGTGTCTTTTGTCCATTTTATGGGATATATTCTGCCATTTTTTTAATCAATTCAATCCATTAACATGGAAAGCCCGAAAGCAAATACTAATTTTTCTCACGAAATATAAGAGTGAACCAAAACTACCTAAATCTAGACGCGAGCACCTGCAATGAAAGCAGACAAACTCAAAGGCACCTACTACCAAAACAAGTTGGCGATAACATCAAGACATAAGAACCCGTCACAACGAAAATAGTAGAGTATCCAACATAGACACACAGCTCAAACCCACAATCAACACAAGAAGAAATCTAGCTGGTATGATGTCCAAAAGAAGCTCAATGCCAGCACACCCATATTAAAAGGCATGCCGACGAGCAACCACCGATGAGCGAACCCCACTAACATGGGTAGGACCACACCGGTATGACCTTGCTGACACTTCAGGCTCTAGCACGCAACCGCTGGCTTAAAGACAAGCCTGCGAGACCACAGCAAAGCACCAAACACCAAAACTCCCAGCTACCCCCAATCGTGCTACTGAAGCTACCAACACAACCCAGAAGAGCCAAGAGGCCCTAAACGCAATTGAAAACTCCGGCCAAGCAACCAAATCCTGAACTAAAATAGATTATTCACCCACCACCAACACCAACCGGATCTAGGGATACTAAACTGATACAGACCAGACTGGGGAGACAAGTCGGTAAAAAAACCGTGCTAAACAGCCGGCAAAGAAGTAAAGAAAAGCAAACCCTAACCCCAACCTCACATTTATTAACCAGCATCTGAGTGGTTACATTGAATCTTTCTCATATACTTTGCCACTCTTATTTAGTGGTTACATCAAATCTTTCTCATATATAATTGAGGGATTATAACCAGCATCTGAGTGGTTTAATTTATGAGCGTAATCGTTGTGAGGTTTGAATCAATGCGTGGTGGAGGGGTCGTACTCTACTTGTAGACTGACATTGCATTTTCTGTAGCTTTCTTTTCACTCTCTCTGAATTTTGATTAAGTAATTATTTATCTTTAATCGTAGGCAGTCTTTTGAATTTTGATTAGTAATTATTTACTGTATCTTTAATCGTAGGTAGTTTTTTGAACTTTGGTTAATTCTTATGCTTGCACAAATACCATATTCTTACTATACATGATGTTGGATTCATTGCTAGAAAATTTCAGAATTCAAATGTAAATTCAAAGGGATGGCTAAAAGAACTGCTGCTGGTATCCGGGGATAGGAGAACCATTATTCTTGCTCATAACGGGAATAATGGAGATGAGAGATTATTCATTAACAAACACCCCCCCCCCCCCCCCCCCCCCCCCCAAGTACATGTTCGTGTAGGCTCCTCACAATTGAGAACACCACACAAATGTGTGCCGTAGAGAGGGATTGGGACAAACAACCCCCCCCCCCCCCACAACAAATACATGTTCGTGTAGGCTCCTCACAATTGAGAACACCACACAAATGTGTGCCGTAGAGAGGGATTGGGACACAACGTGTCCTTGCTCCTCGTGGAATGATTAATTTTTCGAGGACAAACCTCGAATTTTCCTACCCTTGGAATCACCAAATGGCATTCCTTCAATTAACGTAAAAATCAATTTTTCGTGTTTATAGTAAGTTGTTTCACAGTCTCTGAGAGTCGACATCCTTATTTTCCCCAACAAATATTTAGTTGATCCGATGCGCAATTTTAGAGTGATGCAACAAACATTGACCTCCCGGATAATGAAAAAAAAAACTTACAATCTTCACAGTTCACACTATAGTTAAACAAACGAAAAAAAAAAAAAAAATCTTGCTGTCAATCAGATGTGCCGAACAAGAAATCCGAGCTCCCTCCAAGCAGAAATTGTTGCTCCGAGGTAAGGCCTGAAAATTCATCAACACCACCACCGAAAAATAACATGAAATCGTGAGCAACGATACATATACAGCAAATACACTACAAACAAGAACTTAGTTTTTGGAGAAATATCATAGAATTCAGCCGAATTACAACACGACTCAAGGAGAATGCGGTATTTTCACTCCTACTTTGAACATGAAAATATAACATAGGAGTAATATGAAAGGCATATCCAAATCAAAACATTCGTGAAAAGCAAGTTGATTCAATCATATTTATAAGAAATTTTAACTTGCATTCATGACAGCAAGGAAATATGGGTATATCAACTTTCATATTTCAGGTACGCGTTAAGATTCATAAAAACAGATGTCACAAGTAAAGGAGATCAGTAAATTTTCCAACTAATCGGAAACAAATGGATTAGTTAAAGTTCCCGTTGCCTGAAATGAGGATCATAAACAATTTAGATGCCTAGATCTCTAAGCTGTGTTCAACATACTGAAACTTCCATGGCAGTTGGAGAAGCTCCGTTTAATTCTTGTCCAACCAAGATGAGCATTTACCCTTCAATATGTACATGAAATAATATCAAACTAAACTCTTTTCATGGGGAAGGGGCAACTGGTGTAGCTTCCCCCTGGGCGTGACTAACAGGGTTCCACCCACTAGGGCTGTCCACAAACCCGATCCACCCGACCCAAAAATAGACACAATGGACGGATCTGATTAGCCTTTTCGGTCGGGTTCGGGGCCATTTAGTCGGATTTTACGAGTTGTCAGTCGGGTGTCGGATGTACCACATAATTTCTCGGACGGACCTGACCTGACCCGACCGACACACACACACACATATATATATATATATATAAGCGAAAAAATCCCTGCCCGCTACCCGTGGCATCTAGTTCCAGACTCCTCGAGTCCTCACTCCTCCTCCTCCCCCAAATCGATCACCTCTCCAAACACATACTTCTCCTTTCGCCTAAAACCTATGAAAGTTTGAGAGATCTCTACCCAAATTCAAATGTAGGGCATGTTTCTCATACCTCAGTGTTTCATCTGAAATCGGTGTTTATCTATTGCCGAGTCAAGTGTGTGAACAAAAAACTTTGAGAGTTGATTGATGAAAATCAAAGCTTGGTTCAGATCTAAACTTGGGTACAAGAATCAACGTCCATACGTACGATGGACGTACAATTGGAGTGAAGTTGTTGAAGAAGATGGTGGCGGTGGTCACGGGTGGGATGAATCAACAGAGGAATCAGATTGTTGATGCTGTGATCATTGCAAGAATTCTGGGGGCTGCTCTTGTTGTTCCTAATTTGCTAGTCAACGTAATTTGGGGTGATGAAAGGTTTGTACAATTGTAAAATTAGAGAGATTTGCTTGGATCTGTAATATTCATTTGTCATTCTAGAGATTTTGCTTATTCTGTTCTTCTTCCTCGACAGAGTATTTATGGATTTTTCCATTGGTTTTCAACTATGGATGAATTTGTGGGTTGGTGGGCTTTTCTGTGTGAATCTTCTCTCTCTCTCTCTCTCAGCGTGCAACGAAGAGTTTTGGATGACCAAACCCGTCAGGACTCAGTTCGGTTGGAACCCGACCAGTGTTTCGGTCAGGCTCAGGTGGCCATTTAACAAATCCAACTAAAGTCGGGTCGGGTTGAAACTGACCCGAACCAGGCCAAATCCGACCAATGAACAGCCCTACCACCCACTTTGGAATATTCAACTGTGGCTATATGTCCCGATTAGAGTAGCCACCAAAAGACACTCTTGTGAGATAACCACAGCCCAGGGGAGAACAATTTTGTCACCATTAGGGGTGTTATTCGGTCGGTTCGGGGTGGATTTGCCAAAAACCGATCGGGTTCAGGGTATATAAGTATGGGACCGAACCCGACCGTATTTAATTTCGGTTCGGTTCGGGGGGAGTTTGGGGAGTTCGGTCCCCGACATACCAAAAAAAAAAAGGGTATAGGTGTTTGGGTTCATTCAGAATGCCAGAGGCCCAGAAGCATACGAGAATGTATGCATTACACAAGCTGATTCCCCCATGCCTTCTCAGTTTGGGAAGCTGAAGCTCAAAAAAAATCCCACCTTTCAGCTGTTCTTGCCTTCTCTCTCTACGCGCACGGACAAGTTTTGAAATTCAAACTGAGAAAAGCTTTAGACCTGTGTTGTGCAAGAGGGATGACAGACACGGAAGAGAAGAGGAGTATTTCTGGGGTTGGGGTGTTGGAATAGTTTCCAGTCCTCTTCAAAAGAGAATGGTGATCTAGACAAAATACGATGCTGCGGTTTTCAGTAAGGAGAGGATGAGAGTGAGAGAAATTATGGCTGCGTATGGAGCGGATGAGAGTAAGAGAAGTAGGGTTTATGTGATGAACGGTGTAGATAAACACAAAATTTAATTGACGGTCTAGATTAAACAGATTTATATAAATATATATATATATATATATAAAATAAATTAAGTTGGTTCAGTTCGGTTTGGTCTGGGTGTTCGAGTCGGGTCGAGTCGGGTCGGTCTAACATGCAACAAAACCGAGCCCAAACCAAATTTGGTTCGGTTCAGTTCGAGGTGGACCGAACCAATCAGTCGGTTTTTCGGATTTTTTCGGTTCGGTCGGATTCATAACAGCCCTAATCACCATAGCCCCAAGAAGTTATGAACCAAGGGCCCTCCACAAAGTGTCTAGTTCAAGAACCCTAATACCTGCAAGCAAGATTCGAACCCAAGAAGAATGTGTGCGAAGGAGGGAATTTTACCGCAGCTCCTTTGCCATCTCGATTACCACCTCTGTGGTTAAACTGTATAAACTACTCCCAAGTTGAACGCCTTCTTTGTATTGATAATAAAGGCAAAACAATGCATACCTGACATGCCTAATCAACTAGATCTATACCACCATCAACCTTTCTCTCAAGCAGTCCAAGGAAAATGGAGTGTCAATTCTAGACATTGCCCCGGTGATTGAACCCAGAGAAAAACCCACACCATAGGTTTACCAAAAAAAAAACCACAAACACCCCCTTTTGATCAATTGAGTTTCTATACCACTGGTCTTCTTAGGTTCATTATAGGGTTTTTTTCCCACATCAAAGGAACAACATCTACATGTGGGTAAACGAGCAGACGACGTTTGACCATTCTTTCTATTGCTTGCTGGAATAATGCCATCCTTGGCACTTCTTTTACTGAAAACTCTGCCTTCCGCTTCATCCTCAGACGACATACACATAGAGTTGCAAACAAACCGAGCTGCTCCCAAGTAGCTCAAGGCTCGGCTCATTCAGAAATCGAGAAGGGCATGAGCTCGAGTTTTAGGCTCATTTAGTAAACGAGCCGAGCTCAACACTCTAAAGTTCAGCTCGGCTCGAAAATTATCAACCTTTTGTATAGGCTTGTCTCATTTACAAAGGCTCGTTTAGTAAATAAACTGGGCTCGTCTCATTTAGAAATGAGCTTGGCTCAATCTCAAGTTTCAGGCTTGTTTAGTAAATGAGCCGAGCTCAAATACTACAAAGTTCGGCTCGTTAGCACCCCTACTCACACACAACAGAATAAGGAGGGGAAATTGCTATCAAAATATAAAAACACACTCACACGAGACGAAACCAAGAGACCATGCTTCTGGTCAAACAAATTATCCTATGATGCACTGACATGGACACCGAATCCGACACGGACACCGAAACCAACACCGGGACACGGGAATTCTAAAAAAATGGGGACATGGACACGGCGGGGGACACGCCACGTGTATATATATTTTTATATATATAAATAAATTATTATTGTTTAGCACCCAAAAATTTTAAAAAATTATAATTTGGCCCCAAATTTTTTAAAAAAATTACAGTTTGACCCCTAATTTTTCAAAAATTACAATTTGGCCCCCAATTTTTTTAAAAAAATTGCAATTTGGCCCCTGCCGTGTCCCCATGAAAAATTCAAATTAAATTATGGGACACGCCACGTGGCGTGTCCCGTACGTGCTCCTGAGGTGTCCCCGCGGTGTCTCCGTGTCAAACACTGCGATACCTCGACCTCTAGAGGTGTCGGTGTTTCATAGAAATTATCACATCAACATTTATTTTCTCTCGATAGTCCGTTAAAAATTTCTAATTATACTCGGCAGTTAGTTATCAAAATTGAGATACATTTTCAGCATTCAATTACCAAAATATAATATTTTTTTCAACAGTTGTTTACCGAAAATGTTTATTCGGCAATTGTTTACCGAAAGTTGAATATATTTTCAACATATAATTACCGAAATATAATCTTATTTTCAACGGCTATTTACCGAAATATTATTTATGATTTTCAACAATCACTTACCGAAATATAGTGAGTTATGAGAGAAAATAAAGGGCTGCGAATAGCAGCGCCCAAAAAAAAGTTTACAATAGGCTTTAATGTTTCGGACACCCCTGAATTATCACTCAGTTTCACGTAGTCCCCCTCTTCTAAGATGTATCTTGTTGACACCCAAACATCACTTTACTAGTTATTCTGCCAATGAGGAAGATAAATATATAAAAAACATACGAAAGTACAAAAAGGCTTAGTAATAAATAAAACTACACACAAGACCACAAGACATGTTAACCGTAAGGTACTGAATACCGTATTGGCTATGACATCGTATTTGTTATTAGTACAATACGTAGAGATATCAATATAATTTCAGGTAATGTTTTTGAATTTGTTATTATAAATATCATGTAAAACCTTGGACTTCAATGCATACAAGAAAGGAGAAAGGAAGCTCATCAAAATTACAAAATAATAATAATAATAATAATAATAATAATAATAATAATAATGCATTAAAATGATAGAAAATATTCACACTACATTATCAATTATGTTGGAAAAAGAAGTTATCCATCCAATAAATGGTAAAATAATTTAAGGGTTCTGAATACAATATCGGTTGTGTCATTGTATTTTTTATTAGTACAATACAAAAAGGTATTAGTATAATTTCAGGTACTGTTGTCGGATTTACTATTACAAATATCATGCAAAACCTTGGAGGATTGTGCACTCTCCAATGCTGGAGGATTGTGGGGTTGCAGTTTGTGTGTTCGTATGAGTTAGCTCTTTGTTAGCTGATTTTCTTTTGTAATGACAGAAAATTTCAAGAGGCGAAGATGCAGGTTAAGATTTTACGAGCAGCAGTAATACGAGGGTGTTGTGCACTCTCCAATGCTCTCTATGCTTCTATTTTTTCCCTACTGTACTGATTTTATTTTATATCTTGATGAATGAAAAAAAAAAAAAAAAAAAAACCTCGGACTTCAATGCATACAAGAAAAGAAGCTCATCAAAATTACAAAAAATAAATAAATAAAATGCATCAACATGATAGAAAACATTCACGATACTTATCCATCGAATGCTATTGAAAAAAAAAATAGTTTATTTTTTACTTGGCTTGAAAAAAAAAATAATGAAGGAAAACAATGCATCATTTGTATTCACAAACCCTAGCAAGTTTTACAAACCCTACCAATTATTTGTAAAGCATAGGGAGTCATGTTGATTGGTTTTGAAGATAACAATCGGAACTTACTATATATAATTGTTTCTATAAACTAGTTAAGTTCGTAAATTTCTTAAATAAGAGTCCTTCTTAGAAATTTCAATTTTTTCAGGGGAAATATAATCATTACATCTATTTTCCACCATTACCCCTATATTCTACTTATTTTGCATCATTTGTATTCACATATGAAAGACACTTATGAAATTTCATCAAAATTCTACATCTATTTTTGAAAAAGGACAATCATTTTGGAACATTACAAAATGAAATAAAAGACTCTCAATTAAGAACGGATAGTGTAAATGGTACCAATCAAGTTAGAATGTTTTGAGTGGACATTTCATTCTACGATTCAAGGAGTGTTCCACATTCTCAAATAAGTATTCATTTGAAAAAAAAAATTATTTTTTGAATTAAAAGCAATGTATTATAAGAGAGTGACCTATCTTAGAAAACGAGAATAAATATTTTTTTAAAAAGGAACGGGGCCTCATACAACATAAACAGTTGAAATGACTTCGTTAAGGATGCAACGTCGAAGTATTTTATTTACTCCACTTTTAGAGCATCTCCAATCCATTCTTATTCCTCCAAAATAAAGGATGGAAGTGACACATTGAGAGAAGATTTTATAATTTATTTCTTTTTTTCTTCACTTTTTGTATTTTTTGGGAGAATATTTGAGGGACCCATCGTCCTTTTTTGAGTTATAGAGAAATTTCATACTCCAAATTTGCTTTTGGTCCTCCATTTTTAGAGGACCAAATTTACTTTTGGAGGACCAAACTCTAAAAATGACGGTGGGTTCCTTAAAGATTCTTTTAAAAAGTACAAAAAGTGAAGAAAAAAGGAATAAATTACAAAATCTTCCCTCAATATGTCACTTCCATCTTCTATTTTAGAGAAATAGAGTTGGATCGGAGATGCCCTTACCAAAAACAAAAAGGGTCCTATTTTACGAGGTGGATTTGGGTGGGGCTCAGCTTGCGTGGGCCCCGATCTGAGATACTCCTACGTAGGGTTCCTCTCTTGGATAACATTAATTATGCAGTAAAATATAGTAGAACTATGACGCAAATGAAGACCATCTTTGCCTGGTTAATAAATGACTCGATCGTCACTGAAACAAGCTACGCTGCTGGATCTGAATCCAAGGTCCAAACTCTAATCCACACTCTCTCTTTCTCTCCATAGCAGTACTAATTTTTCACATTTCGTTTGTGGGAATAAATGTTTGTCACTTTGTATCTTACCCCTGATATGGATCAAAATTCAGCGTTCATAAGTCTGTGATTGAGCGTTTTCCTCAATTGGGTGTCAACCTAAACCCCATTGTTTCTTTCCTAATAATTTTTTTTTTCCCGTGATTGGGTTTCAATTAAAATCCGTGCAATTTGTTTGCTTGGTAAGAAATGGGATTTGGTAGTCTTTTTCATCTTTCTAACCTTAGTGATTTTGTTTTTTCATCATCTGTTCCATTTAATTAGCTTATGGTAATAATCTTTAGCTGAGCCTTTTTTTGGTGGGTGTATATGACAAATTGACAATAGTAATTTTCCATAAATGGGGAAATGATATTGGCACTCTAAAAATTGATGCAAGCACTTCCAAAAACAAAGGAAAGTGGCTTTGGAGATGCACTAATTTTGGAGTACCTGCATCAATTTTTGGAGTGCCAATATCATTTCCCATGTTTTATGATGGAAAGTAGTTCTGAACTGGGGAATGGGTTGCTTCTACATTCGAACAAAAAATAGTATATTGCTAGATGAGGGTATTTTGGTAGTTGTAGAGACTCTGATCAAGAGCTGCATGTTTCGTTGAAGGATTGGTAGATCAACGGTCATCCATGGTAGCATGTTTCGTTGAAGGATTGGTAGATCAAGGGTCATCCATGGTAGTTTAATGGTTTAATGGTCATCATGAGCTTGCTTTAAGATTCATCTAGATGCATTAAACACATGTAAGTCGGTTGACGAGATTTGAATTCCCGTAGTATTATAACCCTCATACTGGGGGAATCATAATATGACCCCCATGGGATTGCGAATTCCCAACGCAGGATATTGCTCCATCTTCATTGTAATATTAATCTTAATCCATTTTTTCATTCATTTCTCAATCTCATAGCCTACCTGTAAGAAACAGAACACATGTATGCTCATAGTGCCAAAATCTTCTCCCTTATCCCGTGGTATGACATAACTCACCCTGTATCTCTTGGAATTACACATCTCCTGTACCCCATTATCCCAGTCCGGACAATCAAAGAAGCCCTTGTTAAAGACTGCAAATCTTTCATAGTTTGAATGGATGGATCTTTGTTAGCAAAGTGGCTCTTAGTTGTTTCCGTGTCTCTCTTCTTATTTGTGTTTTCTGTATTTGTATTGAACTATATGTAGGCTTAGCCTTCAATATTGTTTTTTCACTTGTTCCAATAAAATGCTAAGCATATTTTCAATCCTATATAACTCATACCAGTTATTTTTTCTTCTCAAACCTTTGCAACATTTGTTAAGTTCTTAGTCACGGTTATGCACTGTGACCACAATAGCTGTACCTTTTCTGAGATGCAAAAATTGTTTGCTGTTACCTTTTTTAGGATATTGTTTGCTGTTTCTGTAGTAAAGCTATTGCAGTTGCATGAATCCTGAAGTTATATTACGAATTACAGCAACTTTGTCGTCAACTTGCATCAAAGTGGTGTTCTTTCTGCAGCAGCTACAATATTTCTCTCTCGATAATTGGGTAGGGTATTAAAACACGCTCAATAATGGCATTCAATCGATGGTCAACTGTTATTCGCAAAACTATCAGCAATAGCTGTCAAAAAAACTGGTTTCTGAGGGCTGCTCCTTCCTCCTCTGCTTCTTGCAATTGGAGTAGATCACTGTGTGAAAACAATGCGTCCTCATCATCATCGTCTTCACCTTCCATGTCATCTTATCACGTCGGTGGTGGACCTTCTTACATGCGTGGAGTTGTGTTTTGGGAACCTAATAAGCCTCTCTCCATTGAAGAGTTCCGCATTCCTTGCCCCAAGGCTGGTGAAATTCTCATCAAGACCAAGGGTAAACTTTTCCTCCAACCACCTGTGTACACTTGTATGCATACATATACTTGAGTTGAGTCTTTTATGAAGCCTTTGTTGCTACCTCATAAATATAGCTATGCATCTCAATTTTCAGTAATGTATAGAAAAACAAAAAGAGAAAGAAAAAGAAACATTTTATACTTTGTTCATGCAAGGGGGAAACACTTGAAAAATAAACTCTCTCTTGGAAAAAACAATGTTTAATTTGCTGGTCGCTATCTTGGCTCAAACTTGTTCGCATGGGAGGGACCTATATTGTTGCTGGTGTTCTATCCTTTTCTTGTTCAAGTGGTTAGCGGACGATGACTCGTGCATAGAAAGAAGAAGGTAGGTTCTCTTTTTTGTTGTTAAAGCTTGTCCCACATTGGTTAATTATAACCTCCAAAACTAGTATATGAGCCTAGGTAGCCTCTCCACTCATGCGAATTGGTTTTGAATTGGATGCTCTAACATGGTATTAGAGCTTGGAGGCTTTTGGGAAAGACTCTATTGAGTGATTGGCCTGGTTGTTTTGTGCCTTAAGCGCACCTTGTTTCGTTGTTTGTTGTGATCCCTATGTTATGGATTCGTTTTTTACCTCTCCACATGCCGGTCAGGGTTGCATGTGCAGGGGATGTTAGAGCATGTCCTACATTGGTTAATTATAACTCCACAACTAGCATATGAGCCTAGGTGGCCTCTCCACTCATTGCCAATTAGTTTTGAGTTGGATACTTGAACGCTTGTAAAAAACTCTAATGTGACCAATAGTTCTGTTTTTTGCACTAATTATTATGAAACATACGGTACTCGCTTATCCTTGGGTTAGAGAAACAAAAAAGAATTACAAAATGCACGTGCATATATTTGGTGTGTGGAACCATTGGTACATGGAATGGTGTATGGGTGTCAAATACAAGGATCTCTGTGTGTGTTGGAGTCTCTATTTTTTGTCCAAGAACACCGGAAGACTGGTTGAAACTTAATATTAAAAAAATTATTTTCATCAAGTGAATTACTCCATAAAATGACTTTCACAGAGTTCCAATTTGACCTTCAATCATAGTATGGGAGCTTTTTTTTTCTTTTTCTATCATATCATCATATGCTTAACTAGTAAGCCTGCAAGCCCTATGAAGGTAGGTACTTTTTGTTCCTCTTGCTGTTTCCTTTGTCCAAGTCCATTTAAAATTTTCTGATAAGGGTAGGACTCATGGAGACACACAATTTCATTGCCACTAGATACTCCAAGTGGGGATAAGAAAGACATTTTCCATGGCTTTGTCTCCAATACCACCTCCAAGGGCAAGCAAGTAGCCTTCCGTCTCCAACAGAGCAAAGCAACTTGTGGGTTCTAACAAGAGACTCACAAGATGCATAAGGAACTAAATATATAGGACACTCACACGGGTACTTCACATTTAGAAGAGTCTAATACATGTACCAGACTGAAACATCATGAAAGCAAATTCATTAAATTCTTTTTCTTCTTCTTGATTTCTTCTAATTTGTGGGATTTTGGATTCAGATATTATTTTGAGAGGGAAGGATTTATAATATGCATCAATTTTCATTGTCATTGTCTTTGTTGCCTTCCTTTATCTGTTTCCCCGATCTATTGAAGAACGAAGCAGGGTATTAAGTATTTATTGGTAGTGATTCCAAATCCTAGATTCTTCTGGTTTTATTGTTTTGTAGTCACCACTTGTACAGCCTTTTCATGTAGATTTCAGGAGATGTAGTTCGGGAACAAAGTATTTTCTATTTTTTGTAGTTATTTAATTTTGGCTTCTCTTGTTGAGTGTTTGATCCATGCAGCGTGCGGGGTTTGCCACTCTGACCTTCACGTAATAAAAGGTGAACTTCCGTTTGCTAGCCCTTGTGTTGTGGGCCATGAGATCACAGGTGAGGTGGTTGAACATGGGCCACTGACAGACACCAGGACCATTGAAAGGTTTAAAAAACTTGAAATTTCTTCCACAAGATATGCTGTAAATAATCATAATTCCAAAAATAACTCCCTACATGGTGGAGCCCTCAATATAGATGATGGCATCAGTTTTTTCTTGATTCTTCAGATTCCCAAAAGGAGCTCATGTGGTTGGAGCCTTCATAATGCCTTGTGGTAGCTGCTTCTTCTGTAGTAAGGTGGCTACATCAACTAATTACATCGTCACTTGCTTCAGTTAATGTTGACATGTAATTATGTATATTGAGTTTTCAATAACATATCGCACCAACCTCATGTAATTAGTTTTTGCGTGAAAACAGGGGCAAGATGACCTATGCGAGGATTTTTTTGCTTATAACCGAGCGAAAGGAACCCTTTATGATGGTGAAACACGGCTATTCTTGCGCGACAGTGGTAATTGTTCACTTACACTTGCAGTTAGTTTGCCTTATAAACTTGAACATTCACTTACAGGCTACAGCCCATCAAAATTAAGGGTTCAGTTAGATGCTTTTTCAAATTTGTCATTCTATTTGTTTCATGCAACTTTTGTGAACACATAATGTAGAGTGTTTTTTAATTCAGTATTTATTTTGCTCATGAAAGTGAGCATGGAGAGTGGCTTTGAATGACCAGCAGCATATTGCAATGTTTTCATTGCTGATGCCCTTTCCCTTCAATCTATTGCACATAAGGTTCATTCAGTCTTAAGTTGTCGTAATAGATTGCATCCTTCTGTCTTGTACAGAATGCCCTTTTGATTGCAATGACTTTTCCGGTTATGTTAGGGCGTATGAAGTCAGATTAATTTTGTTCAATCAATGCACTGTTTCTCACAGAGTTCATCTGCATTTGCACAGATCGTTCTAAACAAGGTGTTACTGTGATTCCCAAAGATACATTTCTTCTAGGATAGATCTGCTTAGAAGTATTCCCTCCTACCCCATCTTCCACAGGTTTCCTTTCCTGGTTATTCTTAAGACTTTATAGCTTAAAACAGCAGAGAACATTAAGGGAAATACCAACATATTATATGGTGAAACAAACATAGAAAAACCAAGTTTCTGCAACTCTGTCCGGAGTCAAATAGGCAGTGATGAGCGTCTTCCATCTCCTTCCAAATTCCCTTTTTACAGCAATGCATGATATGCATCATCATGCAGATTTTTGACATCAAGAATATTTGGTCCAGCTCACTACTTGGGTTACCATCAGCAGGGAAGAGCCCCCCGCCCCCATATTTGTAATGGTTTGATAATACCACATATGAACTTATGTATTATGACGTTATTTGTAAACGAGTCACTAATATTTACATTAATTTATTTTGAACCACTCGAAATTACTTCGCTTTTAGAAATGTCAACCTAATAAAAGTAGATGGGTGTTTTGGGCCTTTTGGCTACCAAAAATAAAAAGAACGAAACAAGTTTATTCTAGTCTATGAGTTCATCTTTGTTGGTAAAATTTATTTATTTGTTTGCCCCACTTTGAATTAAGATCCTAGCTCCGTCCCTGCCCATCTGTGTTTGCGTGCAGGTTTGTATAGGTGTGCATGTTCCTGTGCCTTTACTTGCCACTCCTAACGCTCACAACACTGCATCTTTGGATGACTAGGAAACATGTCATTTGTGCAGGCAAACCAATTTATATGTATAGCATGGGAGGTCTTGCTGAATACTGTGTTGTGCCAGCGCATGGTTTGTGCATTCTACCCGATACATTGCCATATACAGAGTCTGCTATTTTAGGATGTGCAGTTTTTACCGCCTATGGTGCTATGGCTCATGCGGCTGAGGTTCGCCCTGGGGATACCGTTGCCGTGATTGGCATTGGGGGTGTTGGCTCAAGGTAAAATGCTAAAATTTGTTATCGTGAAGCTAAAATTTGTTATCGTGAATTGTGTTCTTAATTTTCACTATTTTTCTCAGCCAGTTCATGATTTAGTTACTTACTGTTCATGAGCTCCGTGATGCTTAAATACCTGAAAACTTTGTGGGTTCCCTATCAAGCTATTTATTTGTGTGACATCTTCCTGCTAAAAGTGCACAACCTTGACGATTGAACTATTCATTCATACCATTTATCAGTTCATCAAGACTGACTACAATGGAACTGTCAACTGCTGAGGTGGTTTTGATTTTTCATTTACTCCTTCCATCACTTATTCTTGATCATGTTTGGGAATTTCAACATTTTAAGGTGGAACTCGATCTATCTTTTATTCATAATATCATATTCAAATTTCTAATTTTGCACACACTTTTTTGTTCTTGCAAATACGTTTACAACTATTTGTAATGAATAGCTTTGGATAGTTACGAACATATTTCTCTGACTTTTCAATATGAACTTTGGTTTTGGGACATCCAAAAAAGGAAAGGACCATGAATTTGGGAAGAAAGGAGCATTTATTTTATAGGGAAGGATCTTCTTACAGCCTTTTTGTTTTCTTCCTTCAAACAAGTCTTTTTGGTTTGATTCGATTTTGTTTCTACCGTGAGCCATGGGAAGAGTGGCTGAATTCCTAGTCCTAGCTGGAAAGGTGGATGTGTCAAACAAATTGGTTAAGGCGGGCATCTTTCTTTCCTTGCAATCAGGATTTCTGTTGCATCACTTCCTAAAGCAATCTTTTTTCTTTGTGCGTAAGTAAGTTTCTGAAAGGTTTGAGAGGAGGCTAGACAACAGGAGGCAAGGAAGACTGTTCTAAAGACGGCAGACTAAATTTCGCACAATGAACCCTATTGATCCTCCTGATGTGCTTTATATCTATAGCTTGTTGCTATGAATCAGCAGCAGTGCCCAAGCTTGGAGGGCTTTAAGGAAGGCCCCGTTTATTTGATTGTACTGTTGAATGGATAATATAATCCCAAGGGGGTAAGTTATCCAATCAGATTGACGGTGAGGGGATTAATGATACCTCATCCCTCATAGTAGTATATATATCCCTTGATTGGTGGGATTTCATAGCTGTCAAATATGTAATCCCTACCCTCATAAGATCAACCAAACACACCATGTGGTCCCCATGGATGTGTCCAATCCCGGCGCTCAAACTAGAGTAAAAAACTGGGGCCTTAGGATTCACATTAGGTGTGGGAGAAAATTAAAGGAATAGATACCAGTTGGTGAATTGAGATTGTGTGCTTACATCAGGAGGGGAGATTGAGAATTAGACAGTTAGGGTAGTTTAATGAAGCTGGGTAATGGCATTGGAGATTTGCCGTGAACAAACTGTAACTGAGACTTCCTACTAGGCGTCATTGATATAGCTCAGCTAGGTAAACGATAGCACTTCATTTATGCATAATTCAGGGTCTTAGGTCATCGTGTTTGAAGGCTTTTTGTAATACCCAAAATCTTTGCTTTTTGAAAGAAACTAATGCCGTTCAGTTGTTTCTTACTCTGCTCCTGCTATATGTCTTGATTATATTGAGTGTTAAAATGTGCACCACGATACTGCAGCTTTGCCTTTTCTTATCTAGCTTCAAGCTTGCCTTTTCTTAACTAGCTTCGAACTTGTCAAATCTGGTCATGTTCTCAGATTCTTATAATATGAGTCAATTATTAAGCTTTCAAACCTTCAGGCGGAAAATATGACTGAGCATCCCTCGGATTGTTCTTGGTTTGGTGTATCCTTGAGGTTTTGATATCACTATTACATCTGGAAGCTTTAGACGTATTTATGTCTATTTCCTCATGTTTCACCAAAACAAAAAGGTTATGACTGTGTCTTTGAGTCTCTCAATTATTATGAAGCCAACTTAATTGGTGGTAAGTGATATATTTGATAGTTCGAGTTCAAATAGTGTAGCAATCATGATTTGAAACTGCATACGTTTTATTACTCAAATTTATTTCATTGAACTTTGGTTCCTAACCAATAATCAAGTATTCCAACTCTCTTTGTAGTTGGTGGTGTTGGTTTTTGGGTTCTTTAGTGGGCGGGGTATAGGAATAATCTTTGTACAGTGTTTTCATATTTCCAAAGTACAATTGCTGCTGTTGATTGCATTTCAATATGAATGAAGCTTCTTTCTACTAGATCACAACTATATTGTGTTGTCCAGTTGTTTGCAGATAGCACGGGCATTTGGTGCCTCTGAGATCATCGCAGTTGATGTGCAAGATGACAAACTGCAGAAAGCTAAAACGCTTGGGGCTACTCACACCATAAATGCACGGAACGAGGACGCTGTTGAAAAAATTCGTGTACGTGGACCTTTTCTTGATTTTTTTATTTTTATTGCCTAGACGTCCCCAATTTGAAACTAATGATGCCTATCTTATTGAGTTCATAGTAGAAAAGCTCTGTTTTGTCAATGTTTTTCAATTGAAATTGCAAGCGAAATATCTGAACAGAGAGTTGCCATAGCTTTTCTTTTTGATAACTTGGAGTCTTTTAATTCATATACTTGAAGTTTCTTATCTTTGTTTTTAAGAGTCATAGCTGTCATAAAAATTAATTTCAACAATATTCCTGACTCAGGCGAAAAGCCGAGCTTGTACATCTTTGGATTGAAATTGCTTCCATCCTTTCAAGCTTAATGATGAAATGAGTTGTCTCTTTGGACTAAACTTGCATTGACTTTGATTCGCACTTGCTTATATTCCATATTTGTTAAATCCTTACAGCTGTAGGAGTACTTATTTATTATTGCTTTATCTTCTATTTTTTCATGAACAGGAGCTGTTTGTGCATAGCATTATGCTTTGCCATTCATCCTCAGGCTTCACGTGAAGCAAATTTTTAGACTTGATCATGTAAATTGAAGTACTTCCTTTGTCCATATTTTTGACTGGACTTGACAATTGAAATTGTACTATTCCATTTGTCCCCATCTGTTTGTCCATTTCAGTGTTTATTGTGTGAATCCACTGTAGGACTTGTTTCACAATTTGCTTTGGTCCATAGTCTTAAATTTTGATCATTGGAAATTGCAGTACTTCCTTTGTCCATATTTGTCTGGACTTAACAATTGATATTGTAGTACTCACTTTGTCTCCATTTGTTTGTCCATTTTCTATATTCTGAACATATTGGAACATTATCTATATTTTCTAATTTTAGTTTTGAAATTTTTTGCTATAAGAATAGTTGACATATTTTGATTGGTAAAAAAATGAGGACGAAGGTAGCAATATTTCTTTGCCTATGAAATCAGCTTTATTTTTCAGGCATTCTGAGTTAACCTAACTTGAAGAAACCCATTTAGCTAAATACTTGGTCTAATGAACTTTTTTGCTTTTCTGGGCAGGAAATAACCGGAGGAAGGGGCGTAGACGTTGCAGTGGAAGCCCTTGGGAAACCACAAACGTTTTTACAGTGCACCCAGAGTGTAAGAGATGGGGGAAAAGCTGTCATGATTGGGCTTACAGACTCTAGTGCCAGAGGGGAGGTAGATATAAACCGGCTGGTTCGTAGGCAGGTGAGTTTTCTCTTTCTGGCAGTGGTCAATTTATTCCAAGATTTAATTGCCCTGTTAATAACAAAGGAGAGAGAAGCATGGTTTAAGATTATCATGAGATTAAAGAAGTTGATAACAAAGGAAAGAGGCATAGTTTAAGTTTGATAATCATGGTTATATTTGCAATTGTCGACCGTGAGGAGTTCACAGAGAGAACTTTCTAAAACTTCCAAGTATGGATACTACTAGATTTGAAAGAGAAGAGATTACATTACCGAAATATAAGAAAGAACACTAGATTATTATCGTCAGCTTGAAGCTAATTTACGTTGCTAAATAGTCCAGTCAACATGTTGTAGTGTAGCATCCAGAATGACTTTGCCAAGAGAGACAAAAAAGGCATCGCAATTGATGAAGTGGTGAAGTTTACTCTCACATTAGAATAATCATCAGGAAAGTTTCTTGCAAGTACTAATGTAGTACTCCTTCCGTCCCATAATCTTTTTGTTCCTTTTTGCAAGTTGTGCTATTTTTCAGATGAAAAAAATGAAGCATTTCCTTGCATAATTGGTGCAAAAAAAGTCGAAAAGGTATGCACCAAAGTGCGCTTTATTTTTTTATTTATCTAAAAACTAGCACAATTTTCTAAAAGGACAAAATTATGGAACCGAGGGAGTAACAAGTTTGGGTATGATGAAATTAATCACGGATTGTTACAAAAAAATGTGTGTATATTTGTCAAAGAGCAATGGGATTTGAACAAATTTTGTCATTATCCCACTCAGGAAAACCTATTGAATGGTCAAATTACTCCTTGGGGTCAACACCCTCCCCAGGAAATCTGATGCGTGATGTGAATACGTGGTGCCTCCCACCTATCCTCTAGTCATTTAAATAAATAGAAACCTGATGAAGTTATCTAAACCAAGTTAAAATTAAGGGTATATTACATTTAACCCCCCTTAACTAACACCTGTTATCACTTTACCTCCTCTAACAATAAAACTCAACACTTAACCCCCTCTAATTATGTAAATCCTAACACTTAACCCCCTCTAATTATGTAAATCCTAATTCCGTTAAACACCGTTAACAAAAAACGTTCAATTCCCATATTGCCCTCAATTAGCAATGCATCATTGTCCAAAACCCAGTCACCAAACTTAACACAACCAATCAAACCCTAACCTCCTTCCAGCCCAACGCCACCGCCGATTCACCTCCTACCACTATCTCCTCACCCGCTGACCTCTCAGCCAACCTCATAGGCAAAATTGTTTCATCTCTACCACTATCTCCTCCATTGTGACGTCAGAGAAACCTAGGTCTATCTCATCCCGTTTCTTGAAGTAGTCCAGTCAAGACCCTCCAGATCCCAACGGCGCATGATCTGAGGGACAGCGATGAACAACAAGATGAATTGGAGCTCCGATTGCTGGACAAAGGTAGGGTTGACTAGATTCCCGTACCAGTGCGGCGATCTGTTCTTAGATCCGAAGTTTTTCTCTCTCGCAAATGAGCTATACACAAATTACATATAGATAGGAGAGAGAGAGAAGGGGGGTTGGGGATTTGTGGAGTTGTGAACTGAGTAACTCCGCCAACTGAATCAGCCTCGATGACGGAGCTACAGCGATGGTAGCGGCAGTCAGCTCCGGTTTGATTTCAGAGAGAGAGAGAGTAGCTAGCCTTTTGGAGAGAGAATAGAGTGGGCTTTCGATTTCCAACTGCAGCTCCGATTTGGTCAATGTTGGTGTAGGGGAGGTGAGGTTGTGTGGATGTGCAGGGGAGGGGTAAGGCTTGGCTAGGCTTTGTATATGTGGAAAGAGGAAAGGACAATAATGACCGTAATTTTTGAATGGGAGGGCATGTGACTTGCACGTGACATTTACCATCCAATTCTTAATAGATTGCAAACAGATGAAGGGTTTCCATTAGTTAGAGGGGGTTAAGTGTCAAAAATAACAGTTAGAGGGGGTAAAGTGTCTCCAATTAGAGGAGGTTAACTATAATTTACCCTAAAATTAAACCAACCAACCATCCAACTTCCATGCCAAGCAATTCAAATTAGCAATCTAAGAAAAGAGCAATAAAGCTAAAGAATGCAAACAATGTGATATATGTGGAAACTACTTAAGGTCACACCCTAAGCATAAAACCACGGTTTAACTACCAAATTGCTATAGAACAAAAAGTTTACAAAGTGCTTACAAGAGAGGACTTAAAAACTAATCCAATAGCTCAACCTAACTCCGCAACTTTGATGTAGCTCCCCGAGTCCCTTCTTGATCCCATAACCACGACGAGTCCAACACCTCGATCTCCACTCACCATGGCTCCAGTATCATCTGGCCATGTAGTTTCATAGCCATGAATGTATGGATTTTTAAAAGTGAGTCTTTGCAAAACAAAATCAACCTAGAGAGTACATGGGAATTAGAGTATTTCTCTATATCGAACTAAGATGATTCAAATACAAGATTTAGATATCAAAATGCAAATGAAATCACAAGTGCAAAAGAGGGAATGCTTTCTCTCTTTAAAAGTGGGTTGATCTAAAACTTGTGACCTAAAATGGTGAAAAATATGCTTATAAATGAATTAGGTACGCCCTAAACTTTCCACCAATCACAAAGCAAGGAATATGCTGGAGCATGCTACTAAGACTAAGACGCCTGCAAGGACCTTAGTCATACAAGGCACTACTAAGGCATTAGCTCTTTCAACCTAGGTGAAAGAGTAGACATGTCAAAACCTACTGGTAAGGGCCTTAAGAGGGCATGACACCCTTTAGAGGTGCAAGCTTTCTGAATCTAAAAGCAAGCCTGGGGAGCTCAATGCATTCTGATGCCGATACACTTACATCACCTATTAGGTCTTTAGACCAATTTTCTTTCGACAAGGCAAGGCCAATAAAATAAGTCTAGTGCACACAAGAGAATTCTACAAAGATTGAGGCATTTGAAAAAACATATGGCGCATGGAAAATGTTAGGCTAAATGCATATGAGATTCATATACCTTTCCAATCGAGTTTCCAAGAAAATGCATAGCAAAGCGCTCGCAAACAACTCTTGAACCAACGGGCAGAGTATCTAGTCTAGACGAAGTAAAAATACCTCCTAAACCCAAATGGAAAAAGAATGAATACAAATCCCAATGAAAAAAGAATGAATACAGACCCCAATGGTTTGTCATATCCGGAAATCGCCAATAATATTAACAATCTTCCCCTTTGGCATTTCTGATACAAAACCATTCAAATAATAACTCATTACAAGGAAACAAATTCTAGTTAGCTTGAGAATCTCTAAAAACTCCAACTATCTAGTTACCAAAGCTTCCATGAAAGCCACAATGATCCTGTAAAGACAACTCAACCAAGGAACAAGCATGCATAGATAGAATATGATAGCAATAAAAAGTTAGTGCAACAAAAATTTCACAAACAAGACAACCTATCATAAACAAAGCAATGCAAATGGAAGAGTAAACCAAGAGAAGTATTTAAAGCATAGATAAAGCGACCCTAGTCACGGGTGCAAATACTAGGATAAAACATAAACTCCCTAACCACGGGCTCCAACAAAAGTACTAATAAAATAAAGTAGCAAAGTATCAAGTAGCAAGCCTATGCTAGGGCAAATACAAAACATAGCTAAATAGAAGCGATAGATAAAGAGCTACCAAAATAAACCTCGCCCACACTCATAAAACTACTAAACTACCTCACAAGCATCTAAATCTTTATCCCCCTTTTGACCCGCGAAGCAAAAAATTACCCAAAAATCAGAGGAAAGCCGAGGTAGTACTCAAGCATCAAACTCCTCCCCATCATCATCCTCCATCTCATCATCTTGAGCTGGAGACGAGTAATCAAGGTCAATACGAGCTTCCATCCAATTGAGTTGTGTAATTATGGAAGTCATATAAACTTTACGAAAACTAAGCATTATACGCATCTATCTGTAGACACTGTGTGTCATAAGCCTCAAAGCGAGCCTCAAACTTATTCAACCTCACATGCACCCTATCGAATTGGCTCTGATGATATTCCATCAAGTCTGGTGGAGGAGGAGCAAGTACAACAGCCAGTGTGGGGGCATCTGAAGACATTAGAACACCAATGATAAGATTTTCAGACTTGGGAGGATGAACATTTTGATTCCATGGTGGATTGTAGACAGGAGGAGGGTGTAGTGGAGCAAAAACAGCCACAATCGGGGGATACTCAAGTTCGGGAATGAAGTTAGGAGGGGAGGCACTGGCCAAAAAGTTCACTTAAGCTTTACTAAGGCTTTTTTGGGTTTTAGAAGTGATAACACGCTTAGCAGTAATGGTGCGGTCATTGTCAAGCACACTAAGGTGCAAGGCGCGCCACTAACGCGCTTGTGGTGTGCGACAAAGGGTGCTAGTGTATCAGATGCGTTATTGACGCGCCCATGAGTTGCAAGCTCTCTAAAGTTGAACTGAAAAAGAAACACACTTACTTCCAAAGAGGGCCTCAACCCACTAAAGCCCTCTAACGGGGGATACTCAAGTTCGGGAATGAAGTTAGGAGGGGTGGCACTGGCCAAAAAGTTCACTTAAGCTTTACTAAGGCTTTTGGGTTTTAGAAGTGATAACACGCTTAGTAGTAATGGTGCGGTCATTGTCAAGCACACTATGGTGCAAGACGCGCCACTAACGCGCTTGTGGTGTGCGACAAAGGGTGCTAGTGTATCAGATGCGTTATTGATGCGCCCATGAGGTGCAAGCTCTCTAAAGTTGAACTGAAAAAGAAACACACTTACTTCCAAAGAGGGCCTCAAGCCACTAAAGCCCTCTAAGGGTGTTATCAATGACCGCACTACTTCTCCTGAGCGTGCTATCACTTCTAAAATCGAACGCTTTAGTAAAGCTCAAGTGAACTTTTTGGCCAATGCCACCCCTCTTAAATTCATTCCCGAACCTGAGTATCCCCCGATTGTGGCTATTTTTGCTCCACTACACCCTCCTCCTATCTACAATCCACCGTGGAATCAAAATGTTCATCCTCCCGAGTCTGGAAATCCTTCCACTAATGTTCCAATGTCTTCAGATGCCCCCGCACCGGATATTGTCCTTGCTCCTCCTCCACTAGACTTGATGGAGTATCTCCAAGGTCAATTTGATAGGGTGCATGTAAGGTTGAATGAGTTTGAGGCTCGCTCGAAGGCTTATGACACAGTTTCTAAGGATAGATGCATATAATGCTCAATTATCGGATAGTTGATATGACTTCTATGGCTACACAACTCAATCGGATGGAAGCTCATATTGAGCTTGATTACTCATCTCTGGCTCAAGATGATTTGGGGATGAGTCTAATGCTTAAGTGTTACCTCAGCTTTCCTTCATTTTTTGCGGTACTTCTTTACTTCCCAGGACAAAAAGGGGGAGAAAGATTTGAATGCTTGTGAGGTAGTTTTGTGAGTGGCGGCAAGGTTTATTTTGGTAGCTCTTTATCTCTCTCTTTTATTTAGCTATGTTTTGTATTTGCCCTTGCATGGACTTGTACTTGGCTACTTTATTATGTTAGGTACTGTTGTTGGAGCCTGTGGTTAGGGCGTTTATGTTTTATGCTAATATTTGCACATGTGGCTAGGGTCGCTTTATCTATGCTTTAAATATTTCTCTTGGTTTACCCTTCTATTTGCATTGCTTCATTTATGATAGTTTGTCTTGTTCGTTAAATTTCTGTTGCGCTAACTCTTTATTGCTATCATATTCTATCTATGCATGCTTGTTCCTTGGTTGAGTTGTCTTTGCAGGATCATTGTGGCTTTCATGGGAGCTTTAGTAGAGTTTTTAGAAGGTTCTCTAGCTAACTAGAATTTGTTTCCTTGTAATGAGTAATTGTGCGAATGGTTTTGTACAGGAAATGCCAAAGGGGAAGATTATTAATATTATTGGCGATTTCCGAATATGACAAACCATTGGAGTCTGTAATTCATTCTTTTTTCATTTGGTTTGGGAGGTGTCTTTACTTTGTCTAGACTAGATACTCCACTTGTTGGTTCATTGATTGAGGATGCCTTACAACGGAATGCAATAGGAAAGGTATATGTATCTCATATGCATTTAGCTTAACATTTTTTCATGCATCATAAGTTCCTTAATGTCTAAATCTTTGGAGAATTCTCATGTTTGCACTAAACTTATTTTATTAGCCTTGGTTTGTTGTTGGAAAATTTGTCTAAGGCGTTGTGTGTGTTGGCTTGAGAAAGCATGGTTTCTCCTAGGCTTGTTTACCGGTTCAGAGCCTTAATAGGGCCTTGGTGGGGAGCTTGCCCAGTCTTGCAGGAGTAATTGTTTTTAGAGACTTGGAGCCTTAATAGGTCCTTAGTGGGATGCTTGCCCTTTTTAGCAGGTTTCTAAGGAGGCCCTTGCACTTGCCTTAGTACAGCCTTAGTAATGTCTAAGGCCCTTGCACACGCCTTAGACATTACTAAGGTGCTATTAGATGCATGACGAGGAAAACTATGATAGCTTCATCTCTAGACTAACCAAATATCCAACCTTCATGCCAAGCAATTCAAATTAGCAATCTAAGTAAAGAGCCATAAAGCTAAAGAACACAAACACTGTGATATACGTGGAAACTAATTTAGGTCAACGCACCCTAAGCATTAAACCATGGCCGAGCTACCAAATTGATATAGATCAAAAGGTTTACAAAGTGCTTACAAAAGAGGAATTTAACCCCAATAGCTCAACCTAACTATGCAACTTTGATGTGGCTCCCCGAGCCCCTTCTTAATCCCATAGCCACCACGAGTCCAACGCCTTGATCACCGTTCACTAGGGCTCCGGTATCATCCAGCCATGTTGTTTCATAGGCATGGATGTATGGATTTTTAAAAGTGAAGGTTTTTTGCAAAACAAAATCAACCTAGAGAGAATACATGGGAATTAGAGTATTTCTCTAGATTGAACTAAGATGATCAAATACAAGATTTAGACCATCAAAATGTAAATGAAATCACAAGTGCAAAAGAGGGAATGCTTTCTCTCTCTAACAGTTGGTTGATCTAACCCTTGTAACCTAAAATGGTGAAAAATATGCTTATATATGAATTAGATACGCCCTAATCTTTCCACCAATCACAAAGCAAGGAAATATGCTGGAGCACACTACTAAGACGCGTTCAAGGGCCTTAGTTATACAAGGCACCACTAAGACACTAGCTTTCTAAATCTAGGTGAAAGAGTAGACATGTCAAAACGTGCTGGACAGGGCCTTAAGAGGGCATGACACCCTTTAGAGGCGCAAGCTCTTTGAATCTGAAAGCAATCCTAAGGAGCACAGTGCATTCTCGTGCCGATACACTCACAGCACCTATAAGGCCTTTAGATCAATTTTCTTTCAACAAGGCAAGGCCAATAAAATAAGTCTAGTGCATACAAGAGAATTCTACAAAGATTTAGACAAACACCATAGATGATGCATGGAAAAATGGTAGGCTAAATGCATATGAGATGCATATACCTTTCCAATCGAGTTTCCAAGCAAAATGAACGACATGGTCTTCGCAAACAACTCTTGAACCAACGGGCGGAGTATCTAGTCTAGACAAAGTAAAAACCCCTCCCAAACCCAAATGGAACCAGGATGAATACAAACTCCAATGGTTTGTCGTATCCGAAAATCGCCAATAGTATTAACACCCGAACTAACTAAAACAACCGCTTTATTTTAAATTGTTGATTTAGATTAATTTGGCTGAAAAAGTTTGGGTTTCTTTCCTTAATTACTTAGTTTTTTGCATCTTGGGGTTCTTTGTCTGTCCAAATTCGACGTCAGTTGACAATTTCTCATAGATTTGACTTTTCAAGGTTTGTGCTTTGTAAGTTTGTGCATGGTCATTCTGTGTATTTTTCTGATCTATATAGCGGTAAATGCTTAGCACAATGCTCAGGGAAGTGTATTGAAGTTTTAAACTTTCTGTCAAAGTTGGGATGTCTTAGCATAACCGATACAATATTCAGTTTATTACGAGAAGGTTGATTGTTGTAAATTTGGATTTATTGCTTGCATTGTTGTATGTTGACTAACCCCACTTGATAAAGTTTCTAGGTTCAGACTCTAAGTTCCATGGCACATATAACGTAGCAATTTTTATACTTCTACTTTCTTTTCTTTTTTGTTTTTTGTGCTCAAAACTGTTCTGTTGCCAGAATTATTTTTGTTGTTTCAGGCTAGAGAAGTGCTTTTAGAGCATGTACGCAAGTGTAGGTAAATGGGTATATTAGGTAAAATAAAGGAAACCCACAAAACCCCTCTAGACCAACATAGGCAAACACAAAGGCAAAATAGATTTGCTTCAATTGCTCTGTAATTCTACCGAGTTACTGTTCACCGCCATTCTTTATTTTACTCTCTCTCATGGCGTCTTCCAAGCCCAGAAAATGTTCATCCCTCCACTGCCGTCTCCAGTTCCCGATCTTGACCCAAACCAAGCAAATCCAACTACGTCGCCAACCGCCTCCTCAAGAACACTGGCAAGCCCGCGTGAATCGCCGGCACCACCTTTCTCGTCGTCCCCCTCATCATCGAGATGGACCGCGAGCAGCAGCCCTGAGAAATCAATTAACTCATCGAGATGGATCGGAGAGACAGTGGTCCCGTACTTCTCCCTCTTTCTTCCCCCTCTTCTTCTACCTCGATGCCTCTCTCCTTCTAAATACAGTGTGAGGTCATCAATGGCGGAAGCCTGAGATTACAGCCGATGGTGGTGGCCGCGGTTGAGAAGAGAGAGAGAGAGGGAGGGGATGGGGTTTTGGATCCAGTGACCTCGCTCTGGACGGAGGTCTGCAATATAGGAGGATATACATATAGTAGTATATTATATACTGCAATTGTATTATTTTCTAATATTTAATGGATAGAGAGGAAATTATAAAGAGGTTGTTGTGGTGTGAAAGTAAAAAATGGGTAGGTAAAATAGAAAAGTACTGTTTTGAGTAGGTAAAATTGCTATCCTTGGTGTACATGCTCTTAGGATGGATAGCTGTCTTTTCCATTTCTGAAGAGAATCTGATAGTTCTTGTGACTGAAATATTATGGTGCAGGTCAAAATAATTGGCTCATACGGGGGCAGAGCAAGGCAAGATCTTCCAAAGCTGGTAAAGCTGGCAGAAAGCGGTATCTTCAATCTCAGTGCTGCTGTTTCAAGAACATGCCGGATAGAGGACACTAACGAAGTATATCAAGATCTCAACCGAGGGAGTATTATTGGTCGCGCTGTGGTGGAGATTATGTAAGCCCATAGGTTTTGTTCTGTCTCTTTCCTCCCGTCTGTTGATGTAGCACTGAACAAATCTGAACAGACTTCTGTTTATCCAGGGAGAACTGAAATTTGTGTGCAATAATGTGCTTTTAAGTGAGGCTGTGGCCACCGGGGGCAGGGGCTATATTTTACCAATTTAATTTCTTGTCTTAATCGCAATGATGTTGAGATTGTATTTGTAATAACATTCTGTTTCACTTATGTACTAAGGCATCTTGTTTTAATCTATTGTGCGTCTATACTTTTGCTGTTATTATTGGCAGAACTTGATTCTTGCAAAAGGCCTGATCACAACAATCTTGCGAACAGAGGCATTTGCCAATTGATCACCCCTCCCTCTTAACTGCTGAAAATATTGGATGAGTTTTGTGGTGAACAATGTCATACCAGGCAGTAGAACTTGTGTTCAAAGTTCAAACCTCATAGTCTACTCGACCATTACAAATCTTGCTTATGTTGAGAGCTTGACGAGAAGGTCTAACTGCATATGAAGCCTGTTTGAGTACGTGAGCAAAAAATCTACCCCTCCCTATGGCAGATTAATCTTATAGATGAGTTTTTGGAACCCAAAGAAATAGTTGGAAAGTAGAAAAGTCTTGGCATTGAAGTGGTTATGAAGCATCCAATTGCACTCCCATTCTGATAGAAATGCAGATCGTAAAGGACACAAATTTTTTATTGCATCAAAAAGCATTCAGAATATTACATTGTTTGCATAGCAAAAGTTACAGCATCTGAACATTAAGTACAATGTGGCCACTCGAAACAGCAGCTCCATATTGCCTATCAGACAATTGCATTATAGAAGAAACTCGTGAATTCGAACAGGCCTTTTTACTGCATTAGTGTAACCCTGTTCAAAAATAAAAATATGCAGATTACCAAATCATGGGTTGTACCTCACTTTCCCCATTACTGCTGGAAAACTGTTAACATATCAAGAAAATTGAACTGGTACATTAGAAGCTCTATAGAACGAACAGGCTACTTTCTCCCTTCTGCCGTTCTCAAGAACCAAGAAACATTGTAAACCATGAACCCTAATATGCTCACTTAAAAGTTCAAATTTAATCATATTCTGACATCAGATACACACTTCAAAGTGCCACACTAAAAACTACTAATTCTGATATCGAACCTTGGTCTCTAATGAACATATGCATCTGGTTCTTTTTTCGGGTTGTGTGGGGTAAATGAAGGAGAGAAGATGGTCTTCTAACTCTACCAATTCTATGAAGAATAAACAATAAACCCCAACCAACCCATGTGCAGTGTGTACAGGTGGGTTTGTGTATTGGGTTGGTTGAGGTGAGGTGAGTTGGGTGTGCAGGTTGGCGGGATTTCTGCAGACCCCGATTAGTTCATTACTAACTGCTGACTCTACTAGAACGCAACTATCGAGGGATTGTCGAGTAAGGAAGCATCAGCATTGATTGGCAACCTAAGATAGCCTTGTTCTTGTCAGACAGGATAACTATACAACAAGCATTTATATATCATGTCAGTAAATCTTTCTATATCTTTTCAACAGGTGGGGGCGAAGCGCTTGATGGTTCTGAATGATCCATGGTCATCAGTTTGTATGGAACTAACGTTGTTATGCAGCAAAAAGTGGTAGTTAACTGAATGAATGAAGTCCTATGCATGCCCTTACTCCGTCATTAAACATGTGAAGGGTGCTCACTGAGTAAAGAAAAATTGAAAAGCTTTTGATGATATTAATTGAACTGGGGATTACCCCCTTTGGCCAAAAATTTTTGGTCTTTTTCAGTCTTTTTTGGTTATTTTCTCCTAATTTTTACAAAATTTGGGTTAAATTTTTTGGAGTAACCCTTCATCTCGACGAGAGGAATGAAAAATTATAACAATGTAGACCAAAGTTGAAATATGTTCACTAAAGACGAAAAAAAGTCATTTTTGTCTTTTTCGTCCTCTTATATAGACATTTTAAACTTTGGCCTATATTTTCATACTTTTCTAATTTCCCTCGTCGAGACGAACGATGTGATGTAAAAAATTATGACAAAAATCTATTAAAAAAAGGAACTAAAAAAGTTAATACCAACTGTCTTTACCAAAAATTAATTGAGTCCAAACGCTCTCTAAGAGCATTAAGAGTTCATTTATGATGTAAAGAAAACACCCTCTTATTTCTGTTCAAAGTCTGAACTAAAGGTATCATGAAGTTTGCGGACACATAGCAGTAAATCTACTCCATGTATAGTTTGCAACGGTACATAAAGCATTGTATAAAGTGGTTGGTTGTTACCTCATTGAATTTAAATAGCAGAGGACGTGAATCTCTCTCCAAGGTTGCTGGCTTATTCTTAGGATTATCAGCATTTTCAGAACCTTTGCTGCTCAACTTTCTAAACCTGGTTCAAAAGACAAATTATGAGTCTACTTATGTTTCCAGGTAGCATGTGAATTAACCTCCCACTGAAAAAAGCATGACGGATTTCAAGTACAGAAATGTAGAGCAAATGTCAAGCTGTCACAGACACCCTCCCCCCGTATGCAGCCTCATAGATAAGAAACAGAAAAATCAATGGAAATCACAAGGGCTACATCATTTATATAACTCTGACAATTTTGGGAGAACAAAAAATTATCAATTTTGGCAACATGAACTATAAATAAAACATGAAAGAGTGACACCATGTTGCATTCAACCAGGAAAAAGATTGAAGAAAAAACTCTTTATTTGTCAACGATTGTATACACATAAGGAAGACATTTCTTTCTGTAATCTAGTCTTAAAAAGTTGAACATAAATTCAGAGTATGTGTTAAAAAGAAAAGGGCAAAAGCAGACTACATAGCTGGAAGAATTTTCTTTGGGAAAATTGGAAGTTCTGACTAAGATGTCAAAATAGCATTCCATTTTTCTCTGTAAATCCAGTATATACAAAATAAAAGGGAGAAGTTCCAAACATTGATCAAGTTCAACTTCGTAGATAGAGACTTACGATACAAAATACATGCTCCGTTACTCTAATTTCTAGAAAAATCTCAATCCTTATTATCAAAAAAAAACTTCATCATCAGCACATGATCAAAAATTCTCTTCTTCTTCACAAAGACGTTATGCCTCTTCCAGTGAAATGACATTTTCCTTGAGAAAGAATATCTTTGCATTCTGAACTTACTTCTAAATGAGAAATTATTCACCTCTTACGTGACAACTCCCGGAGGCTAGAGCTCCAGTGAACCATTTGACCACGTGTCATATGCTGTTTCATGCCCTTTTTCCTAGCCCATGAACCCTCCTTCATTTCTGAAGTACTAATCCATTCAATTACATTTCCACCTCCCCTTTCTTGTAAGTGCACACCAAAGCCAGTCTTTTATTGTGTTCTGAAAATTGTGCTATGTGTAGTTTTAGAAACCAAATCAAAATATTTGGAGTGCATTTTTAGTAAATGGAGTGTGAAAATCATAACCCTCACTGAAAATACTACCACAAGTGAAGGTTTTGCACTGTCAATATTTGGTTTTATCCCAAGCTTCATCTTCTTTTTTCTACCTTTCTCCCAACTTAAATGGTCATGAATACGGAATTGTTGCATTCAATAAATGGGGCAAGACAACAAACAGCTGAATTGTAAAGTAATACCAAGTGCCAACCTGTCATTCCATTTTTCACTAGTTCAGAAAGATATCATGAAATAAGTTCTTTAAGTCGAGAAAGATGATCATTCATTCTTATCTATGATTCCTTGTTATGAACTCATTTACTTTTCCACTTACAGCATTTGTAGCTATCCTCAAGTGTCATGAAGGTTGCTCATACCAGTAACCAAGTACATTCACAACCCCATTTGTCAACCATTCTCGAGCCAAAACTACAAGCAAACCATACACAGCTTTGGTCACAGAAAAAAAGCCTAAATCAGCTTCAGCTTTATTTTCAAAAATGAAAAGAAATAGGTCCACATAAATCAGGTTGTTCCTCTTTTGTCACTGAGTACGCAATTTTGTTTGTAGGTGCTTATACTTCCATTGTATGTTAAATGTGCACAATTTATGGGTAGCTGCTAACACTGGAGCGGTGGGGGGAAATGTAACAGGGACATAAAACCGAGGACAAAGAAAATAAATTACAAATAGGGAATAATATACCTGTCAAAGAAGTTGAAGGATCCGCTAGAGGGCTTCTTTGAAGGTCCTGGGGAACTCACTTGTACACTAGCTGTGGCACTTAAAGTAGATCCTGAAGCTGCTGAAACTTGGTTAGTTACCAGCTTAGATTGCATCAAATTTGATGTATTCTTGGCATTTTGCATGTTTTCAGCACATGAAGTTGTTTTACAACCAAATGCAGAAGATTGTGCTCTGCCTTTTTGTTCCCCAACTGGTGTCAGGTTTCCTTTGCAAACGTCAGTTGGATCCATGGATTTGCTGACGCTTCCTTGCAGAATTTTTTGCTTTTCCACCTGAGGTTAGTTTGTTATTTGCATGATGTTAGTTTGATAAAACACTCCGCCCTCTGATGGGGTGCACTTTCTCGTAAACAACGGTGCTTATCATTAAACAATTGAATTGAATTCAAATCAAGCTATTAAAAGGACTTTCGTCAATGACATTTTAACTGAATGACATGAATTGAGATGCAGTACATCCCTCGCACAAACAGTCAATCATTTTTCTTAACTAACAGACATCACAGGGCTACGTAACTAAGGACATTTGAGTATTAACTTATGCACCAACTCCTCTAAAAGGCTGAAGCAGTTAGAGCGGGACTTTAACCCTTTTTTCCCAGCAAATGGCCAACATCCCCAGCCACTATAGTTATGTCGTATGTATTGTTTTTCCCCTCAAGGTATGGCATCCAATCCAAAAGAAACAAGATACTGAAGCCAAGGGCAGGCACTGCAATAGCGAGTGGGGCCCACCACCTTCCCAGAGTTATATTTTGATTAGCCCCAGGTATGTATTGGTCCTTACTATTTACCAAATTAAAATAGCATTTTGTCCCCCTCATAGGCTTAATAGCGTTACTTTAGCTGGTTAAAACAAGATAAATAAACCAGCCTCTGTCACTAGCCAGGGGAATTTAATTTTTTTGCTACCTCAATAAATTTTATAGAGAAGGCATCGAGGGAATGGCACCCAGGTACATAAGAAGGCCAAGGACAAAACAGTCCTATACATCAAGAAGCCTGAAAACAAATTGAAAGAAAGTCCATGCACTACAATCTAAACTCCAAATATATCCATCAAATCAAGAAATAGTTCAAGGGTTGAATTGCATTCCATCAAATCCCAACTATGCAAGCTAAAAAGAAAAGACTCTTAAGCCTAACTATAGGCCTCTCCAACCCATCAAAATATCTACTATTCCACCCTCTATAATTTAGCAACATCAAGCAAATTGGAATCCAACTCGAAAGCTTCCATCTTCATCTGTCCATTCTAGCATCGAACCAATCTTGAATCAACTCTACCCCCGAAGGTGAAAAAACCCACGATCCCACCATAAAGAACCAAGCCAAAGCTCCATCACTACTGAACAGTGAAAGAAGGGCGCCACTGATTCTCCATCTCGTAAACACATTCAACACTGACTACCCTCAACTTTCCTATGCCGAACGAGATCATCAAGGGTAAAAATCATGTCCTTAGCCACACAGCAAGTGAAGAAAGACCTCAGTTGAAGCACGAGTGAACCATATGGCTTTTCCAGTAAAGGATATGTAAATACCTCCAACAAAGACTTGTTAATAAGATTTCAACTAGAAAGAGCCATATGCAGCCAGAATCCACCTCAAAGAATCCTTCCAAACTTCAAACCGCGCAAATCATTAAAATTTGCCCAAAGGAGCCAACAACTCATCCAACTCTCAATCATGTATCTTCCTGTGGAGAGAACTATCCCACATCACCATCTCCCCATGCGTCTAAAGATAATTTGACACTGCCGCTCCCCTATCTACCGCCAAGTATAGTATACGGGGATTAGCAATCAGCCTATCACCACCACACTAAACATGATCCAAAAAAGAGTTTAGAAAGAATGTTCTTGTTAGGGCTTGTTCCACATTGGTTAAATATAACCTCCAAACCTAGTATATGAGCCAAGGCGGCCTCTCCAATCATTGCCAATTGGTTTTGAGTTGGATGCTTGCACATCAACAAACTTTTACACTACCAAAACACAAGTTCACAATCTATTACTCCTAGCATCCTGTAAGAAACTTGCAAAATGTTACTCCCTTTTAAAGTCGCCTCATAGAAGGTTTAAAAGATTAGCATGAAACAAGCTCGTTTTGCAGTTCCCAATTCATTGAAAATGAGAAAAAATTACCATTCTTGTTCACCATTTGTTATTTTGGTGAAACACATGTTTTGTGACACAACTTGTTACAAACAATTCATTGAGTTGCATTACTTACCTCATGCACCAGGACTTGCTTCATAGCTGCGGCAAGAACAAAGTGACTAGATGAATAGCCCTGCTCAATACCAAAATAGAAGGGCATTTAGACAAGACAATAAACCTCATCTCATATGTGATACCACAAGAAAAAACACTAACCTTGAAGTTTATTAAGTCACCAATAGGAGGATCAAATGAAAGCATTGAAGCCTCCACAACTGCTTCATGTCTAAGGATACTGGGTACAGGATCAGCCTTCTGGTTTTTATAGGTCATAGAATAGGAGACCATTGTATTCACCAATTGAACCATATCCTTTTTCTCTTTATCTGATAGTAAGTGAACTGCCACCTAAGAAAAAAAGACACCATGCTGTTTGAAAACAATAGGACTAAGAAACTCCAAAGGCAGGGATCATCCCACAAAAGAAATTAAACAAGAAATGCCAGCTTTCCAAACAATCACATTTCAGTAGTAAGCGGGATTGCTAATTTTGTATATGAGAAAATTTTATTCTTCTATGGTAACAAATGCAAGCTGAGCAACAAACTGCTTAAATGAACGGTTAACCTGCGGCACAGTGGCTTAAGCAAAGAGCACTTGTGCTTTTAAACAAGTTAACATCAAGAAAGTCAAGTTGGTACCCCACGGCAATATCAAAGCAAACTTGTTAAGCTATACAAAACAACCACTCATTCATTTTGCTAAATAATTTTACAATGACTCCCCTAGAGTGTAAAGTGTATATCCAAAATACTGTCCTTGAATCCTCCAACTTACAAGTCCGGTGGCATACAACAAAACTAAATTGTTAGGTATTTAATCCCTAGTAAAGAATTTACCATTTTTTCAATTAAATAACAAGGGAAGGGTATTATTGGACCATATATAGTGGACGAAGTAGAAGAAAGGACACGGGACATTAACAATCTAGCATACACACAATAACAATGAGAAATGTCATCACTATAAAACCAATATAACTCTTTCATTTAACCTCACATGACTTCCATGGAATAAACATGTCACTCTAGGTCAAGAACATCGCCTATGTTTACCTCTACAACTCTCTACATTTTATATGTAACTTTAAATATGGGGGCAGTCTTAGAATATCTGTAAAAGCATTGGGGTGCACCTATTAACTTTCCAAAAACTCATTGAGCGACAAAGCACATCGCAAGGGCATATTGAAACTTCGTAGGGGGATCGCTAACTCGATGGCCACTTGGATACATGTCCAAGTCCAACAACAGGCACTTCATAAATGCACTCCATGTACAACAATCTTAGCCACCTCCTGCCATGCCCAACGAAAGTATCTACTTGTCCAAAGTTCATGCTACATTAACTTCAATATTGTTTAGATCTGATTTTTGAAGTAAATTTAGTTTAAGAGCTTGTAAAGGATCATATTTGCTTTTTCCTGGAGGAAAATACACATGCATGCAACAACAAATTGGCTCATTCAAGTTGAAATCTGACAATGTTGTCTAAAAGCAAGCACTGATGATGCATGCTGATGTCAGCATCAGGTGCTGTCATCAGACATGATGGCCTCTGCTCCTGTGGAAGTGCCGATATACACTAGTAAGTATCTCGGTATTCCAACTTGGTTGGCTCTTTTTTGTCAAGGGATCTACTGGTTGGAAACTGATTGATCTGGAATTCCAACAATTTGACAGCTTTGTGAGACGCTTTGCTACTAGCTGAATAGCATTCACCTGTTCTTACTGGATTTGAGCCTTTTTTGGCATAGGAACTACATGCAGATCATATAAGTATACGCTGATGAGTTTAAGCAGATGACGGTTTAAATGAAAAGGCGACTGTCACAGTGGATGCTGTTACAGGTGAGTACGTGACTTTTTCCCGTTCACTTTTTTGGCAAGTACGGCTACTATTCTCAGTGTTCTATGGTCAACTGTTCAATAGTTCATTGTTATTCTTGCTGACATTGTCCCTTTTTCCCAGAGTTTCTTGGCCATTTTTGTTGTGGTACTTGTGTGCTTAACTGGACTTGGAAACCCATCAGAGGGATAGTCAACGCTCTGCAAATACTAGCAGGAGTGGTGGAGATAGAATGGGACAGGATTGGTGTTCGGGTTGAGAAACCTACCCTCCACATCACCACTGTAAGGTTTAGGTGATAAATATTGCCTTGTTTAGTCAAGGTCCATGCTCTTGTTTGTTAAAAAGCAAAGGACTAATAGGCTGTCTGAATGAAATACACAAAGATCCCACATATTTTCATCAGGAATCTGAAAGCTCTGGTTTTGACTTGGCTTCTTTACTTCTAAACCAAAAACCTTGTTTTGTTCAATTCTCTCCGCAGGTATCTTTTGTTGTTAAGACATTTGCCAATTCAATTGTTCTCTCAAGCCTCATGCCTAATCCCGAAAAGGAGGCTATACCTGGTCATAGAGAGGTGTGATAGGCGGGCCTTTTCCTTTGTCATGGATAGCACGGAAGAAGTGGCTGATTGGTAAAGGTACAAGGGTGGCAGTGTGGCCCTTAAATCATTCCCAGTGGTGCACGAGGTTTCAAGGGGGGCCATCCAACAAGTGCCTCATTTGCATTTTTGTAACAAGTGATGTACATTGTCTTTGATAAATGGAAAGCAAATAAAGGACAAGTTCAACATAAAAGGACGACAAAGGAACAATATAGGTGAATTACCGGCCTAAGAGTTGGTGGTGATAGAATATGCAGTAACGGAGATATTGAGTCTTCTACAAAAGATTTTGTTGACAGATGCCTTGAGATGTGTGGCGAAATTTTGTTGTGCCAAGACCGTAATATGTCCATCTTTTCCATCAACATTGTCCGGTATCTGTTGATCCACAGCAACATGCAATAGTGAGACTACTCCAAATCCTCATAAACTTCTAAACAGAAATAAAAATACCTCTGGAAAGACTTTGGCCATTCAATATTTGGTCTCTCATTTTGTGCCACCAAACCACGTACAGCAATTGCGGTGGCGGGTTGATAAACTACAGCATGTAAAACGGTAGTTCACATATTTAACTTGAAAATATGCATAATAATGGAAGGTGAATCCTTATATACCTCATTTCCTACCTTGAAGAGACATCTTTTGTGTACGCATAATATATTGATGAACTAAATCGGAGACGCCAAGACTATGCAAGCATTTGACCTTCATTTACGTGCTATGTTAGACATGAGCGCAATAATAACAGATTTATCTAATTCCCTAGCTTGAATAATTACACAATATAACAAGGTGTTTATGGTAACTATGACTTACAGTCTTTCGCATGACTGGATCATGATAATGGAGCTGCAAAATATTTTCGTGGATCCCATCAAAAATTAAGTCATAGTCACCACTGCACAGTAGACAACCATTCAACAACCGGGACAGATAACATTTCACTAGAAGTCATGAAAGAGAAAACGAGTGTTTTAACTTGAGTTCTTAACCTACCGGCTAGAAATCAGGGAGTGAACAAATTCAAAATCTTTAGACATGCTGCTGCAGCCATTACCGACCTTCCTTTCGCGTTTTTCTTTTCTCTTCTGAAAAATCTTCAGAAACAAAAGCAAAGAATTTCAAACTTAAAATTAAGGATTAAAAGTTAGACAGAGAACATAACTACATAACTAAATGTTTTACCTCTTTCCAAATTTCAAACACACTTCTTGATGTGTCCTTCCGGCCAACCACTTGAGAATCAATCTCCAACTAAGATACAATTAACCATAAAAATTATGTTTTCAGGAGGTGAATCAAAAAAATTAAACGAGTCAAAATAATTCCCAACAAATTCTTTATGAGGAAGAAACAATCTTCCTCAAACAATTCAATGAAAGACGACAACATCTATTGTGGTAATCAAGGCCAAAGGCAGCAGGCATCATATAGTCGAAAATGGGAACTGTCAAAACAAGTAGTCCACATCAATGCCTTTTCCCATGTGGTTAGGGGAGAAGGCCTTACCCACAGCGGTCATCTTCAAGGTAAGACTTTCACAGTGAAAATTGAAGACTCATTACTGATATCACACATTTTAGGTAGGAGCATAGCACAGAATAAATGATATTATTTAGGCTTCCTGTAAGGAAATAGTGGAAGAGTAATTTCCATTTTTTAACAAGCAAGTTATACATTCCCAACTAGCAAAGGCTAGTCCCTCATTCCCATTTTTTTCATCTCCCGTGGGAATTCTAATACTTGAAGAAGACACCGAACAAGCACTTTTGCATTGAAATGAAACGAAAAGGTATAGCTTCAAAACTACTCCTTCAAGATCAAATCCAAACGTATTGACTCTCAAGTCTCGTTCATTTGTAAAGAAGATTAATGGTATGTTTTGGAAATTAATACTTTGAGTTCACAAGTGGGCTTATATTTTGGGAGATCACAAAATGGAAACGATGACTAATTTGGAATGTAGGGAGAACAACTCTAATTACTTGCAGGAGGTAACCTGCCCAAACTTCCTCATTGACCTGAGAAGATTTATTAACTAATAAATACAGCACTCAATCAGGATCGGTAATTTTCATACCACATTGAGAGGTTCCTTCTTCTTGTGGAGAAACTGAAGAGTGTTTAAGCACGAGCGTATGTCACAATCTAACAAGAAGAAGCAAACAACGATGTCATGGACATAATATTCAGAAAAGTCGAATTGCATTGCAGGCATAAACTTAATTGAAGAGTCACTCTCATGTGCCTAATTGTTCTTCGATGTTGTTCGGAATTAGTCTAATTTGATATCTTTGCATGTTGTACGATTAGGTACAACATGTCTCTTTTAACCATGTTTCATAAAATTAATGGTACTTCAATAAATTTCTCAAAATATACCTCAGAGCCACATTAACTAACGAATTGAATGTTTATGTAGACATTGAGATCAAAAGCATTTCTGCATTTTCATATTTTGTGATATCTAATAAGCTTCGATTAGCTAAAAACCCGATGCTCAAATAGAACACCACTGCCTTCAACACCATTGCTTGGGTTTCAATTTCTCATGAACTATATGCTGAAAGAAAGAATCAACTCAACTATTTTCGTTCTTTGGTTTTTTCATCACTGTCCACTATACAACAGTCATTTTCTATTTGGAAACTTCTTCCTTGGGTTTTTTCTCTTTCTAAACACTACCACATATTTTTCGTCCAAGCAACCTTTATTTCAAGGAGGGAAGAAAAACTAGTTCACAAGATTGATGTGTCATGGCAGTAGAGCTATTACTCACCAGTATACTCTGCAAGTGCAGTAAGAGCAATGGAACTTGTCTTCAGTCCTTCCTTGTTACATATATATTTGAGCCTTCAATAACCAACAAAACAAGATTTCATAATAAGAATGAGAGAGCAGTGAGGCTCCACATACAGTTGCAAATGTCAATTGTAGAACCATCACAATAAAGGCCAACTAATGGTCCAGCACAATGAAGACATGCTCTCATGCAGTCTTGGGTTATTAACATCAGTCACTAGTACAATCCTATGAGTCCCAAAGTACTAACCAAATACAGAGCATACATAAAAATGCGATTTTCCAAAAAAATAACTTTCATAAAGAAAAAACGAACAAAATAATGGTTTTTAGACACAAATAAAATGTCAAGTCTTCCTTGTACATATGGTACCATAGTAGCATTAGAATAACTTAGTCCCACATTGGTTAGTTGCATTATGTAATTAGTTCTCACGTAATATAAATAAAGCTCTCTTGTGTTAGGGTTAATTAACACCCTACACACTTCTTTCTATCTCCAATAACATGGTATCAGAGCGTTGCTACCATCCACCACCATAGCTACTACTCTTCACCATCGTCAAAACGAAAACCCAGTGCCGTTAATCTTCTGCCGACATAGCTAAACCCAAACCCATTATCCTACCATCCTATACTCCTGCCGACATAGCTAACCCACCATCCTATACCCCTGCCGAAACCCTAATCCACCATTAATCTTCTGCCACCTCTAAACCCAGTCCCTAATCAACTATTTTATGGTTCGAAATTCTTTAATCGAATAAAAAATCTGCATGCAAACCCCTTACCTGATCCCGACAGCCCACTATTTGGGTAACCCAGTGACCGAAACCTCTCAAAACTCTTCTCCAGTGGCTGGCGATCATCATCCAGTCATTGCCCAGCCGTCGCCGACCCTCCGGCAACCCTTGCTAGTCTTCAGCAACACTCCTACTTGCTGATTCTTCTGATTTCGTGACTCCTTTGCAGCTCTCTGGCCCTAAACACGAACTGATTGTGTTTCTATGATCAATTTGTGGTTCTCCAAGCAAGTTGTGTTCGATCTGGGTTTCAGCTCTGTGTTTTTCTTTTTGTGATACAAGTTCTGGTAATGTTCAACCTCTACTCACTGATTTGGTAAATGTTGTTCTTGTTGGGTTGTTATATTTGGTGGTTTATGGATTGTAGTTCTTGGATCAGCTATGTTAGCATTAAATTTTTGGGTCAATTCCTTATGTTCCTTGTGCTGTTGAGAATGTTGGGTGCTTGTTCGGTCTGGTGATTACTTGGTCGTTGTTAGTAGCTGATTCTATCGGTGTGTTGGTTCTGTTGATTAGTTATTTGGTGCAATGACTGAGTCCAAGTCTAGTTCTACTAATAGTGTGGCTCGGTCTTCTCGGTTTCGGGAGAGGTTATCTATTACCTCTACACTTTTGAATGGCAAAAATTATGCTGTTTGGGCCAAAGCAGTTGAGGTCTATTATTTGGGTGAGACACTGTATCATATTTTGACTGATGATCCCCCTGCGGTGACTGCTGCCACATACGGGGCATGGGTGTCTGAGGATGCCCGGATTCGATCTGAGTTATGGAATAGTATGGAAGACCATATTTCTAGCACATTGGTCTTCTTACCTACAGCCAAACAAGTATGGACACAAGCTCAGGAGATGTATTCTGGTGTTAACAATCTCCGTCGCACGTATGATCTTCATCAGTCCTTCTTTTCTATCGCACAGGCTGATTTATCCTTGGGGGCTTATTATTCCAAGTTTCGTGGTATATGTGAGGAACTCAATATTTGTGAGCCTATTTATGCTGATGTTCAAGTTATGAAGCGCCAGCGTGAGCGTATGCAGGTGACTCGGTTCTTATCTGGTGTATCATTGACTACTTATGGTCCTGTTTGTAATCAGCTTTTGGGGTCTCGAGATTTACCTTCTCTCAGCGAGGTTTTTAGTCGACTTCGTCAGTCTTCTGTATCTGTGCCTGTGCCATCGCCTGATCGTTCAGCATTAGCTTCCGCTGTATTTGGTAGTTCTGGCACTTCCTTCAGCCGTGGCCGTGGTCGCGGCCGTGATTCTGAGTTTAGCAGTCGTGGTCGTGATTCTGGGTTCAGTGGAGACAGTGGTCGTGGTTTTGGTCGTGGTTATGGTGGTCGTGACTCTGGTTTTGGTACTCGTGAGGGTCGCATATCTGGGGGAGGTAGCCGTGGTCGCGGCCGTGATTCCAGGTTTTGTACTCAGTGTCGGGGAACCAATCATACTGTGGAGTTCTGTTACGAGCTTCACAGTTTCCCTCAAGCTCATCAGGTTGCTCTTTCTCAAGATGCTGGACAGCTTACCCATTCTACTGCCGACAATGCAGTGACTCTCTCTGCAGAGGAGTGTTGTTTGGAGAGGAAAATGTGTGTAAGGTGTTAATTAACCTTCACACATAATCATTTATTTATATAAGGAGATAGTTTGTTACACAATGAAATTAAGCAATGTGGGACTAAACACAATATACTAGTATACAAGTATACTAGTATTCCAACACTCTCCCTCAAGCTGGGAAGTAGATATCACACAATCCCAGCTTGTCACATAACATCTTCAACCGGGGCTTAAACAATGACTTAGTAAATATGTCAGCCAATTGAGCACTTGTAGACATGAAGGGAGTTGCTATAACACCATCAGTCAACTTCTCTCGCACCAGATGACAATCAACTTCGATATGCTTAGTCTGCTCATAAAATACAGGGTTGGACGCAATGTGAATTGCTGCCTGGTTATCACAATATAAATTCACAGGCAATTGCACATTGAATCCTATCTCCTCAAGAAAAGATCGCATCCACACAATCTCACATGTGGTGCGAGCCATGGCTCTATATTCTGCCTCTGCACTAGATCGTGCAACCACGGTCTGTGTCTTACTCTTCCAATTAACAAGATTGCCACCAAGAAAAACACAATATCCAGTGGTTGACCTCCTGTCAGATGGGCCTCTTGCCCAATCAGAATCAGTGAAGGCCTCAAAACGCAAATGACTATTAGCTCTATAAAATAGACCACGTCCAGGATGAGACTTGAGATACTTGACAATTCTAAGAACGGCCTCCCAATGTGGCAAACGAGGAGCAGACATAAACTGACTCACAATACTCACTGCAAATGAAATATCAGGACGTGTAATAGTGAGATAATTCAGTTTACCAACCAAACGGCGATATTGGTCAGGACTAGATAGTGTCTCCCCCTGATCAATGCATAGTTTGACATTGGGATCCATAGCGGTATCGACAGGTTTTGCCCCCAACAAACCAGTCTCATCTAAGATATCCAGCACATATTTCCTCTGCGATAAACTAATACCATCTTTAGATCGTGCCACCTCGATACCTAAAAAATATCGCAATCTACCTAAGTCTTTAGTATGAAATTGACTCTACAGAAAGACCTTCAACGCATCAATACCTTCCTGGTCGTCACCCGTAATAATAATATCATCGACATACACAATCAATAATACTTTGCCTCGAGTGGATGTGAGAAAGAAAACAGAATGATCAGACTGACACCGATTCATACCAAATTTCAAAACTGCATCACTGAACTTGCCAAACCAGGCCCTGGGAGACTGTTTAAGCCCGTAAAGAGCTTTACGAAGACGACATACCTGAGAACGCTGCCCCTGAGCAACAAACCCAGGTGGTTGCTCCATATAAACCTCCTCAAGAAGGTCGCCATGTAAGAAAGCATTCTTGACATCCAATTGAAATAAGGGCCAGCCAAGATTGGCTGCAAGAGAAATAAGGAGACGGACAAAACCAAGCTTTGCAACCGGGGAAAAGGTCTCAGCATAGTCAACACCATAAGTCTGGGTGTAGCCTTTAGCAACAAGGCGAGCTTTGTAACGCTCAACAGACCCATCAGGAAGATATTTCACAGTGAATACCCAACGGCACCCCACAGTGGATTTTCCAAAGGGTAGAGGAACCAACTCCCAAGTCCCATTATCATGGAGTGCAGAGATCTCCTCCTCCATAGCTGTCCGCCACTCAGAAATAGACAAGGCCTCCTGAACAGTTTTAGGGTTTGGATGAGTGTGGGTAGGTTGTTTTAGGATTGTAAAAGGTTTGGGTAGGTCGTTTTAGGGTTTTTTTTTTTTTGTAGGCTGCCGAGAATGGGTGGCTAGGATGGGAAGCGGCTATGGTGGTGGCTGTCAGAGATGAGGGTTTAGGGTTTCAAGACCGGTTTAAGAACCCGCTCTGATACCATGTTGTTTGGAGAGGAAAAGGTGTGTCAGGTGTTAATTAACCTTCACACATAATCATTTATTTATATAAGGAGATAGTTTGTTACACAATGAAATTAAGCAATGTGGGACTAAACACAATATACTAGTATACAAGTATACAAGTATACTAGTATTCCAACAAGGAGTACCAACGCCTTATGTCATTTCAGTCTCCCGCTATGAGTTCTTCCTCCACTGCTACGCTTGCTCAGAAAGGTCCATCTGTTACTTGTGTTGCATCTTCTCTTCCTTCTACTCCTTGGGTTATCGATTCTGGTGCCTCTGATCATATGACTGGTACTTCTACTCTGTTTTCTAGTCACCAGTCTGTTGGTAAACCATCTCATGTTACCTTAGCAGATGGATTTACCACAGAACTTACTGGTTTGGGTTTTGTTCCTGTCACTTCCTCTCTTACTTTGGACTCTGTGTTACATGTTCCTCGTTTTCCCTTTAATCTTATGTCTGTTAGTAAGCTTACAAAGTCCTTGAATTGCTCGGTCACATTTCTTCCTCATGGTTGTGTGTTTCAGGATCTAAAGACGGGGAGGAAGATTGGTGGGGGTACTGAACGTGGCAGCCTATATTACTTTACCGATGACATCTGTCCTGCGTCTGTTGCTCTTCAGTCATCCATTTCTCCCTATCAACAACATTGTCGTCTGGGCCATCCCTCACTTCAGACTTTGAAGCGTCTGGCGCCATCATGTAGTACTGTTCAGGACTTGCACTGTGAAGTCTGTGAGTTTAGTAAACACCGTCGAGTGTCTTTTTATCCTAGGGTTGAGCGTCGTGTGTCGCGTCCTTTCCGGTTAGTACATTCGGATATATGGGGTCCTATTCATGTTCCCTCTTTAGTTGGTTTTCAGTATTATGTTTTTTTTTGTCAATGATTTCTCTCGTGTTACGTATCTTTATCTTATGAAAAGGAGATCAGAGTTGTCTTCTGTCTTTAAATCATTTTATGCAGAAATAAAAACTCAATTTGATACTTGCATTCGTATTTTCCGCTCCGATAATGCACGTGAATATTTTCATAATGCTCTTTCTAGCTTTTTTTGATGATCATGGGATAATTCACCAGTCTTCTTGCGCTCGGACTCCACAACAAAATGACGTTGCCAAACGTAAGATCCGACACTTATCTGAAGTTATGCGTGCCATGTTAATCCAAATGCGGGTCCCTAAGTCTTACTGGAGTGATGCTGTTCTTACAGCCTGTTACTTGATTAACCGTATGCCCTCAACTGTTCTTAGTGGTCAAATACCTTACAAGATTTTATTTTCTGGTCGTCCTCTCCACTCATTACCCCCTCGGGTTTTCGGGTGCACGTGCTATGTTCATGCACTCGATCCTAATCGGGACAAACTTGATCCCCGCTCAATCCGATGTGTCTTTCTCGGTTATTCGCGCACTCAGAAAGGGTATAAGTGTTACTCACCCTCTCTTCGTCGTCACTTTGTGTGTGCTGATGTCACCTTTAATGAGTCATTGCCTTTCTTTTCGGGGACTCCTGAGTCTGAGTATGTCCTTTCTGAGTCTGAGTATGTTATTCCTATAGATGTTCCTTCTGTTCCTGTTCCACCCTTACAGGTATATGTTCGTCAACGAAAAAGATTAACAGCCCCACCAGTACCTGCCGCCGCACCTCCTTCGTCCCAAGATCCCGCTTCACCGCCACCACCACCACCACCACCTCCACCTCTCTCGTCCCCTAGTCTTCCTATTGCTCTTCGCAAAGGTATTCGGTCTTGTACTACTCATCCTATTGCTCAGTTTGTTTTCTATAATCATCTGTCTCCGTCACTTCGTGCTTTTACTACTTCTGTTTCGTCCATTTTTATCCCTAACACTGTTCAGGAGGCCTTATCTGTTTCTGAGTGGCGGACAGCTATGGAGTCTGAGATGTCTGCTCTCCATGACAATGGCACTTGGGAGTTGGTTTCTCTTCCGTCAGGAAAGTCTACCGTTGGCTGTCGGTGGGTATTTACTGTCAAGTATCATCCGGATGGCACTGTTGAACGGTATAAGGCCCGTCTTGTGGCCAAAGGTTATACCCAGACGTATGGAGTTGATTATGCCGAAACTTTCTCTCCGGTGGCCAAGATTAACTCGGTTCGCATTCTTATTTCTCTGGCCGCCAATCTTGGTTGGCCTTTGTTTCAGTTGGATGTCAAGAATGCCTTTCTCCACGGTGACTTGCTCGAGGAGGTGTATATGGAGCAACCTCCTGGGTTCGTTGCTCAGGGGGAGCGTTCTCAGGTGTGTCGCCTTCGCAAAGCCCTCTATGGTCTTAAGCAGTCACCTCGAGCTTGGTTTGGTAGGTTTAGTGATGCTGTATTGCAGTTTGGTATGCGTCGCTCCCATTCTGATCACTCTGTCTTCTCTATTCAGTCAGATCGGGGGAAAGTAGTGTTGATTGTGTATGTGGATGATATCATTATTACTGGGGATGATTAGAAAGGTATTGATGAGTTAAAACAGTTTTTACAGCGTCAATTTCACACCAAAGATTTGGGTAAGCTTCGATATTTCTTGGGTATTGAGGTAGCAAGATCTAAGGAAGGGATCAGTTTGTCCCAAAGAAAGTACGCACTAGATATTCTAGAGGAGACTGGTTTATTGGGAGCAAAGCCTGTAGAGACCCCTGTGGATCCAAACGTCAAATTGTGTGTTGATCAGGGGGAGATATTTCCTCATCCAGACCATTATCGTCGCTTGGTAGGAAAGCTGAATTATCTCACCAATACACGGCCTGATATCTCATTTGCTGTCAGTATGGTAAGTCAGTTCATGTCATGTCAGGCCCTCGTCTTCCACATTGGGAAGCTTGTCTTCGTATTGTGAAATATCTCAAGGCTCATCCTGGACGAGGCCTCTTTTATCGTTCAAATGGTCATTTGCGTGTTGAGGCCTTTACCGATGCTGATTGGGCGGGATCACCGTCTGATAGACGGTCCACAACTGGGTACTATACTTTTGTGGGTGGAAATTTAGTTACCTGGAAGAGCAAGAAACAAACTGTGGTTGCTCAGTCCAGTGCTGAAGCAGAGTATCGTGCCATGGCTCATACTACTTGCGAGGTTGTATGGTTGAGCGCTTTGCTTGAAGAATTGGGGTTTGGCGTACAATTACCTATTCCTATGTACTGTGATAATCAAGCAGCAATACATATCGCTTCGAATCCGGTATTTCATGAGAGAACCAAACATATCGAGGTAGATTGTCATATTGTTCGGGAGAAGATAGATAGTGGCGTGTTGGCTACACCTTTCGTGTCTACAGGAGCTTAGTTGGCAGATATCTTCACCAAACCGTTATTTAAACCACGTTTAGAGTTGTTATGTAACAAGCTGGGTTTTTGTGATATATATTCTCCAGCTTGAGGGGGAGTGTTAGAATAACTTAGTCCCACATTGGTTAGTTGCATTATGTAATTAGTTCTCACGTAATATAAATAAAGCTCTCTTGTGTTAGGGTTAATTAACACCCTACACACTTCTTTCTATCTCCAATAACACACCATATAGCTAAAGTTCAGCTCCATAGAGTGATGGGTGATGATTAAGGATACAATGACACATTCATTGCAGTTTTTTATTGGATACACCTTTCATCAGTTTGCTATAGCGTTAACAGTCTCGGTGCCGTTCTTGTTTCCTCTTGGTATGAAATTTTTTGTGAATTGCCTTCTGGGAGATAGATTGATGGGCTATGGAGGCCCTGAAGGTGATCCAGGATACCAACGAGATCCTAAAGGCCTGGGGTGCCGAAGGCGGAGGAGGAGAGAGCCCAAGGCAGATCCTAGAAAGAGAGTGAGGGAGGCAGTAGAGAGACCAATAGCAATAGTATGTAATGTGTTGGACAAAGGCAAGGGTCCTTTATGTAAGAAAGAGATGGCTTGAAGTCTAGCTGGAATGAGGACACGTGGAAGGTCCTCGATGGCTGGTCATCTGAATATCGCAAGCCTATGAGGCCAAAGGGCATACCTATGAAGTCAGATTGATAGTGATGTGCGATATTAAGGGTTTGCAGCTTGCATAAGATAGGTAGCAGCATGTGAGGTCTAGACCTAGGTCTAAAGGTCTAGCGATCAAAAGTGAATGATAAGGGTGTCAGGTGGTAGGTCTTATGCGAAGACCAAGAAATTGTCATTCAGTCAACAGGTCTCCCTTTCTCTCTAAGACTGGTTTGAAATCCAAGCTTGGGCCTTTAGGCAATCCCTTGAAGCTCAACCCTCTATTCCACAATCCTCCTTCAGCCCCGAGCAACTTAGGCCCTGCCTTCAGCCCCGAGCATAAGCCTTTTACTTCAGGGGCGGGTTACCCTTTAGTTATTCCCCAAGGGTCTCCTTCGGCTGGGTTAACCTTCGCTTCCTAAAGTTGCCTTGTTTTCTACACATCTTGATACTTGGTACCATGTACCCACATTAGTCCTCCTGCGCACATGTCCTCACATGCCAATGAGGGTGTGAGTGCATAGAGTTCCTCAGATAGGCCTTTCCTTTGTGGAGTTTCATTTGCTTGAATTGATTTGTGAAGCCAGACTTGAGGTACTAACACACAAAAATGTATATATCATACCGAGATCAAGGGAAAATATAGAAATTTTTCTGAAGGCCAATTTCATAGAAAAACAAACAAAATGGAACCCAAATACAAAAAGGCATGGCACTGACATGGACATGGTTACACTGAGATGACCGTTTCAAAATAGATAGGTATGCTCTATGTACCTATGATGTGTATCATACCAGTATAGAAAACAAGAATGGGAAAATGGTACGCAATATGTACTAACCGTACTATGATAGGATTAGGATTAGGCTTCTACAGATAGCAAAACATGAACTTGCTTCTTTCAAGTGATAAAAACAAATTTTACATTCTATCTTGCAAAAGCTTCGCTCTTCGTAGATTTTACTTCTTTACGTTTGATTTTTCAATAAAACTTTGGGGATCACTTGAAGATAAAAAGAGAAGCTATTAGTTTCCCTATCATTTTCTTCTCCTTTGAAAAATTCCTCCAAGGATCCATAATAAAAAAAAAAAGGGTAAGAACCTCTGTTTTATTGGATACGTGTAAATGCCAGGGTTCACTTGGCACTTGTTCTACTGGCCCAAACGTTAGAATCCTTCTATAAAAATAATTGGACTAATGATCCAAGAACAACTACCTATTTGCACCAAAAATAGATATTTTTCAGTACAGAAGTATTATATACACAAATTTAACTTGCTTTTGTTCATGCAATAATTGTACGAATAAAATTCTGAAAGTCCTAAGTAAATATGAGTAATGAAGTTGCAACGTGGTTGGGGAATAAGAACTATATAACTTTAATCAACAATGAGGAATGGCCTCATTTTATGGTAGTATATCCGTAGAAGGGCAGGTTGCCAAACCACCCAACTGACAAAACACCTGGCTCCGACACAGGAACCAGTTTCCGGACAATTTACAGTGAACAAAGAGTTTGAAGTAAAGCAATGTCAAGCAACAACATTGGTGAACCAGGTGATGCTTCTAACATTGGCCGTCAAGTTTGATACCCATCAAAATAGCAAAGTTGGTAAATCATTACCTGCTTACAACACGACTCACAGATGGTTGAACGAATATATGAACCCTGCGACCAAGAGCAAATCATTTATTATCAGTTGTCAAGGTACAAAAAGTTCTGCTTTGCAATGTTTATATCAGACCTAGATCAACAGAAAATTCAAAGCCACATAAATTAGTTATTTGATTTCTGAAGGCAGACTTGAGGTACTATTCTTTATTACTCGATTACGTCCTCTACTGTTGGTGTTGGTCCTTTTCAGGGGTTCAACTTTTTAACGGGACATGCAATTAATACTCTCAAGTCCAAAGGAAAAAGTTTATTCCCAAGGTTACCATTTTATTCCCACTTTGGGCCATATTCATAAAATACTCTTTCAGAGTGATTTTGGAAAAACTTACAACCTTTACCTTTGGCTTCTCCAAGAAGCATTACATGTTCGAACTTTCCAAAGTTCAAACCACTAACGACGCACGGAGGGAGTATCTTTTTTAAGTAGATACCATACAGCATAGGTTACGCGTCATTTAACTAGTTATTAATTAGCATCACATCAACCCTAATAAGAAATTGACAGCACAAAACCCTCGCATCAACCCTACTAAGAAATTTCCAGGCAGAGAATCCTATTAATACCTAAAATATAAAAATGAAAAGAAAGAGAGCTTCAATTCTTAAAATGATGACTAAATACAAAAATTATAAATCAAACCAAACCAAACAAACCTTGTGCCCCAATCAAAAGGCCTAATCTCGTTCTTACCACTCATCAATCTTAACCTCGTCATATCAGCTGCGCTTATTCTATTTATGTATAGTCTCATAGTTGCTAACATTCTTGTCTGTGTAGAATCATTGACTTTATTATGTTCTCTAAAAAGGTAATCTCAATTTATAGGTACCCGTTGGTCGCATATTGTACCATCACACTCCTCCAAGATAAAACCTACTTTGATTCCATGGGTTACATGTTACCAAAAGTTGAACTTGGATAGCAAAGTTGTTGACACCTCACGGTTTATCAATCTTCACTTAGACCTTGATTCTATAAAATAAATGTTACTACAATTACATTGGATAGATTCAGTCATTCCTACTCGTTCAAACCCTTTTGGCTTCAAAGCTTCTCTCAGAATTTTAATTCTGCATTAACACCCTTTTTAGCTTCATCTGCTAACACAATATCAACGAACACATACACCATATGACATCAAACTAGATGTGCAAAGTCAACTCGTATATCACCAGAAAAGGTAACAAAGATTACAATTCTTTGTCTAATCCTACAACCCTTGGAAGTATGATGTGTCTCCTGCAGGTGATCCAATTATAGTCACAGTCACATCCTATATGTCCTTTAGCACACTAATATCCTCCTTTGTCGCTCTCTTTCTCTTCAACACGCTTCAATTTTATTTTATTTTTTTTGATAACCGGATGTCCGGCCCAACGTAAGCGCACCTCAACTAATTCATGGACCCCGAAGAGAACGACTAGGCATAACCCCTAGTGGCCCCAAGGTATGGAATGGTTGGCTACCATGGGAATGGAACTTGTGACCTCATGGAGGAGCACTTATTACTTTCTCACAACCTCTTGGCCAAACACCTTGGGGTTAACGCACTTCATATTATATCTCCATGCACCCTATCACAGGCTTTTGCTAAGTCTATGAAAACCATCTGAAGATCTTATTGTTCTCTCTCTTCATTTCTTTGTTAGTCTCCTTTCGGTAAACTGCTTCCATGATGTATGTATTCAAACTAATTCTTGACACCATTCTCAAGATAAGTTGATTGATGAAAGGATTTTATAAGTTACTTCTACAATGGTACTAAAATCTGATAAACATTTAACGTATGAAAGATTCTGCCAACCACGACATATGTACATTGTAATCATCACGAAGCTGATATTTAAGCACATATAGAAAGGAAACAGCGTAGGTACACCATGTTCTTATTACGAGAACTTCGCTAATTTTGAGTATAGGTACTGGATTGTATGGTCTTATCCTTCTACTAGTCTGTCATCATTGAGACCAAAACCAAACAAGGCAAGGGTGGTAACCTGTAAACAAAAGTAACTTACTTTGCCACTTGGCGCAAAGGTCTCAAGGCTGGTGCATATAGATCATTACATATGCAAATCACCTGCATATCGCACCCATCCATTTTAAGCACCATGAAAATGATTGATAAACCATGTAAGACAATTTGAATCTTACAGGTCTTGACAATGATGCACTTCTATGTTTCTTTCTTGAGGACGTCCTTCCAATTTGCCCCTCCTTAGATTCATCTTCTTTTCCAACATCAGACTTTCTCTCAGCAGAGAGCTGCATCAACAACATATGTACCATTGCTACTAAAAAAAGTAGTCCACATCACAACGCACAATAAAAGTTGACTATGAGGAAGTGAAAAACCTATTTTCATTATTCTTAACTGGAAGAGCAAGATAATTAAAAAATGGTGAAATTACACAGATACCCCCTCATCTATACCTATATCCTCTAGACCACCCCTAACATTTAAAAATCGCCCAAACAAACCCCCCATCTACTTGAAATGGAAAATTCACCAACTCTGTTAACGGAATGAAGGAAATAACGATGCTATCCCTTAAAAATTGCCCATATTGACCCCTTCATCTATGATAATTAACCAATTCGAAACTCATATTGCAAATCCATCATCCCAATTCCGATTGCCTATTTTGAACCCTCAAACCCAGCCCAAACCTCTAATCCTCAAACCCAACCCAAACCTAGACTACCTCTACGCTTCTACGCCTCCCGCGGCTTCACTGCAGTCGGCTCTGCCCACTGTCACTGTCACCCACAACAGCTTCTTCGATAATTACCAAAGCTACGAAGCTTTGTCGGATTCAAGATTGAGATATTGAGGGCCCACAAACAGCTCCCTCTCTCTCTAATTTGCAATTCTCTCTCTCCCCCTCTCTCTGTATATATATATATATGGCTAAAATTCAAACCCAGTTTTTTCATGGACATGGGTAGTTATTCGCAGTTGTTAGAAGTTATTCCTTGGCCATGGGTAATCATGGGCCAACTTATACTTGCCCATTAGTCAAATGGCCTTCGATAGATAATGACCGTGTCCCACTTCCCCTTTTCATGGGAATTCCAGATCCATCAAGCAACTCCATAAACCATGGGCCTCTTCCATTCTTATCCGGATAACAAAGCCCAAAAGGCCAGGTCTCACAATATATTCGGTTTAAAATTAATGGGCCTTCTTTGCATCAATGTGGCCCATTAATTTTAGCCTAATAAACATCTAATTAATGGCCCAATTTAATTAAAGCTTAATAAATGGCCCTCCAGCGCTCATTGTTGGGCATTTCCCAACAACTTAATTTTTGGAGAGAATTGGTGACTTAACACCAAGCTTTCATGGTAGAAAGGAGGGAAAAGGTGACTAAGCTTATTAAATAACCCAACTTTTAACTGCATGGACTCTCGAAACAAAACAATATACTACAAAAAGGCTGCATAAGTTACCATCTTTAGAATAACCTCCACAGCACCCTTACCATCACCAAGAGCTCCATCAATTTCATCAATTACCTACACCATAATGCAGGCAATGTCATGAAACCATATCATTAAAGCTTTTGGTATATGGCATAACAATAACACTCACCAAACACTTGGGCTTCATGTCAGCCATGACAGAGTTCATCTGAACCACATCGAGAATTTTGCCTTCAATTGTTGAAGAAGACCGATCATCACTCGCATTAATCTGCTTAAGATACCATTCTTAAGGAATAGCTTTTGCAAAAAAAAATATATAGGAACTCTTACTTAAATTCCAGCACTGGGAAACTGAAGCACTACAATATGCACAGCAAACATTAATGAAACCAGTCAAACAAACAAGAAAACCAAAAATATTGTCTGACACTTCAGTGCACATTGAACCTGTGTTGTTTTTTTATTATAACTTCCCAGAAAAGTGCCCATCGGAATTTAAATCCACCAAATACATCTCGTACTCACCGCACAGCAATTAATGTATAATAAAATAGGTACCACCAAAATATAGGAAACAAAATATCATTTCCTCGTTATCCTCTTTATCAGATGCAAATCTCCCCTGAATAAAAAAAAACTTATAAAACCTTAAACCAGGATCTAGTTTATGTCTAGCCAAGAGCATGAAGAAACGCAATAGCACTGCAATGCTATCATTAAAATGCTTTTGCTTATGCGTGTCATTAGAAATGTACCTCAACAACCCGATATCCACAGTGTCTTGCCGTTACATGCGCAAGGGTCGTTTTTCCTAGACCTGGAGGCCCACAAAGCAGAAGAATCTGCAAAAATTACCAGGTTTGCGCATAAACTCCCTCAACATTGTAAATCTAAAAATGAGAAGAAAAGCACAGAAAACTAAAACATATTGCAATTATAAAAAGGAACAAAAAGAAGCAACTTTTAACTATAATGTCCACACTCACACACCTGCAGGGCTTTCTAGCGACCTTTGGAGGAAAAATAAGAAAACAGCATGCAAGTTGGATTGATTTCTTGAAGATTGCCAAGCAGATTCCAGAAGGGGTATAAGTATTATACTAGATTCACAATAAATTGCCTCCTACAACACCCTTAGGGAGCTGCAACAAGTCAACAACGATGCACATTTCAGCTGGGATTATCTAGATCCTACAGTATGGTCAACAATCGGCAATTCTAATTTATGCAGCTATTCCAGTATGTATGCTTCTTGATTGTCAGTGGCAAGTAGGAAGCGCCCCTACCCCTACTCTGAAGTATAGGAATATCTATATTGAAAGTGGTAGACAAAGGCTACACTTCCATACGATGCAAGAGGACTTTTTGAACACCCTCCCTCACATGCAACCCTGTCACATGGAGGTGCAGACATCCATGCATACAGAGAAGAAGGCAAACATCAGAGAAAAAATGCAGACAGACTTCAACTCATGACACTTTAAAACGAAAGCTCTGATAACATGTTAAGTGTAACTAATTTCCCAAAAAACTTAAGTTGTTATGCAATGGGCCCAACAATTGGTGTCAAATATTTAACATAACAGAGAAGATGGTTGCAGAAGAAGGTGATCATGAACAAAACGCAAGGAGAGAGAACAGGAGCAAAGCATCGTAATTAGTTGATGTCCCTTTTCCTCCATTTTCCTCTAAAGATTCCATCTGTGACCCTTATAAGGCCCCACAACCACATATTACCATTCAAATTTATCCTAATCAATGTTTTCAAATCGGGATACGTATCGTGTATCGTTTATTCATTTCATGTATCGTATCGGGATACGTATCGTGTATCGTAAGATACGTTAACGAAAACAAATACAATATAAAATAATATTTATACTTAATTATAATCTAAAAATCTTTTGGATATATGAAAATAAGTGTTTAATGTATGAAAAGTAGGCTTTTAGGATGAAAAATTTCAAGTCTCCCAAGTAGGGTCTATCGTAATGAGGCTTTCATGTGCCTGAGTCGTGCAATACATGATCGAAATATGTTCTTTCTTCTATTCGAACTTCGAATTTTGGTTTTCTCTAAATGGTTTGGATACCGTCATAATTAGATCAAATGATTTAGAATGCATTTGTGTTCCAATTCTTAAAATATGGTATGATTTCTTCTCAACAAGAAATCGTAAGATACGTTTCGAATCGGGATACGCTATTGTATCGAAAGATACGTCATCGTATCGTAGGATTTCTATACAAAAAGGATACAGGGTGGGATAAGTATCGTTTTTGGAAGGAGACGATACGAATCGTAGGATACGTATCCCGTATCGTAAGATTTTAACAACCATGATCCTAATTAACATAATATAGCGTAAGCCCAATACATTGTTGCTAATTCTAAACACATATAATTCTAAAACAAGAAAATACAGCAGTATTAATTGGAAAAGATGTGACAAAATTGCAATGACTAATAGGTCAGATTACAATATCATCTTGTGGAACTTTGACAAACTAGGTATAATCACATGGTTATATGACTCATAATATTGGAGTTCAACTTAGTTGAGAAGTGGATATATGCAGTCATGGACGGAAGCATGTGTGGGAATAAGGGGCCACTTGAGCCCACTCAATTTTTCAAAAGTTTCTTTTCTGTTACACTGGTGAACTTAATTATACTAAGTTGACCCGTTAAACTTACACCATTTGCCCAGGCATCCTACTAACAGCAACCAAATTTCCCCATCGCTCCTTGCAGTCAAAGATGCTTCTGTCACTCGCAAGTCACAACACAATGTTCTTCCTTTTTCAATGTTTTTCTTGTGTACGTAAACGGACAAAAGCATCTTTACTAGTAAATTCTAATGGAGACTATTATGCATTGTTAGGGAATATAAAATTGATGGGGTCTTATGTAAGTCAAATTCATGTCTTGCTCGAATTTTCTCTTTTCTAGTTCAAAATTTTGACCTCACTAACTTAAAATCCAGGCTCCTCCTTGAAGACAAAGACATCCATTTCAGAGATCATTGATTTAATGACCAATGTCATCAGGGAGTTGGAGATTTTGTCACAAATCAACGCACCATTGAAGAAGAAAGTTTCCCAGGGTGACAGTCCATCCAATAGGAAGATGAGATGAACCTAATGAAGCGACCAACCAGGAAGATGTATATGTCTTTCTAATCAGTAATTACATCAGTATGAGGCAAGGTGGCATGAGTATTCTGGTAGCTCTGTGGGACATGTAACAAAAATGAAACCATTGTCCATCTAAGTATATTGAATGTTGTTGTATTGTGTAGTACATTTCGAAGGAAAAGCAAGGAACTATGCTAATAAAATGAAAATATAGCTGCCGATCAAAAACTAAAATGAAAATATAGCCGTCTTAGTATATTGAATGTTGTTATATTGTGACTTTGTGAGTACATTTCAAAGGAAAAGCAAAGGACTATACTAATAAAATGAAATATATATCTATATATATATATATATCAAACCTATTTCCATATCTGACCTTCCGCTCTGGTTGACCAGCAGGTCCTGAGCCCTTGGTCTTCTTGTCCCATGACTCCGGAATACCTTTGGCATCATTGCTTTCTAGACCCAAACCATTGTTAACTTCGAAATTTCCTTTACTCAGTGTATGGTCTCTATTATTTCTTGAAAAGCTCCTACCAGCCAGTTTCTGATGCTGGGCAATTGTTGAATGGCGTCTCAAAGAAGACAAAACCTCATCTGTTGTAGTCCTTATACCAGATCCAAAAACACATGAATCCCACTGCTTCAACCATAGAAGGACCTGGGAACAAAAACGGTGTAAGTTAACAGGAGCATCTCATAAGCAAAATGCTTTCGAACTTTAATTCAGCAGAAACTTAAGAGTTGATAACAAAACTACGAAGAGTATGGGCACCTCCCGATTGGTCTGTTCATCACTAAGAAGTTCCATAAAAGAATTTGGAGCGTATTTATCAACCCAAAGCTTCTCATTCACCACTGGTGTTTCAGGAAGGATTGCATCAGACGAACCTTCAACGCTAGATTGAAGAGCCTGTAGCACCAGAACAATAAGTATCAAGAAAATTCTTAACACATGAAGAACAAAATAAAGAGTCCTAGCAAGCATAGCAGTACTACTTTGTCCTTGCCATCTTGAAGCATTATTAGGACTAATTTGCTGGTTCAGGGGGTTAAATTATATATCACCTCAAAAGTGACTTGAAAAGTCCAAATGTAAATTGTCAAGTCCCTCCAAAGATGAAGAGTCAGAGAAGTGAGCTCTACAAGATTTTGGGGAGCAACTATATGGATCGAAGCAGTTCTAAACTTCAAAATTCATCACATACTAAAAATATGCAGCATTGTCAAAATACTAGAAAAAACTTCAAGGACTTTTTGACCACAAGTTTTCTATGTATAAAACTCATTCCTTTTTTTATAAGTGTCCTGGAAGAGCCTTGATTTAGAAGGTGAAGAAGAGAAAAAGTTAAGTAAAACAACCAAATTTGTAGAGTTAATATTACTGGCTTCTTAGTGCATGAAAATTGTGGTGAAGAAACCTAAAGTAGAAGGGCTGCTTAACTAAAGACATATTTTTGCCTTTCATGCCTGAATCCTATGGGGTCCACCCCGCAGACTAGTCTTTAGACCAGTGTTCTAAAACAAGGAATTAATCGCCAATTAATCGTTGGCGGGGCCTATGTGATTAGGTCCGACTAACGATTAATTGCCAATTATTAATTAATATACACCAATTAATCTAATTAATCGCTCGAAGGTGGCCGACCACCCGACTAGCGCCTAGTGACTTTTAGAGCATTGCTTCAGACCTTTGTGAACTGCTTCAACATCTATAGTGAACATGAACTATCACATTCGAAACATACCTTTGTGAATGCCTGTGTTTCTGCCCTCTGAATTAGGATGTTGATGGGTTCAGAAATAAGACCTGCAAAGTTGATGAATTTATCATAATATACGGCAAGGTAATGACACTTTGCCAATACTACTATTAAGCGAGGCAGTTGATGGTATGACCTACTTTCTTCTGTTTCTATCATCCAACAGGGGACTACTTTCAAACTCCACATAATTTCATTTATATTCTTATCAATGAATGAGATTGTGAATCCTCATTTCTAATGAATTTCATATGATCTCTGGATAAGACCAGAAGATCCTTTCAATTGGTTAGAATCAGTTACGTGAATACAACTAGTTTCTTTTTTCTTTTTTGCTCGGCGAAAGTCAGCTTTGTAAGTTTGTAGTTAGTGAGGTTTGATCCCTATGCATGGGAGTACATACCACTCAGCAGCTGCAACTAGATTTTGTTGTTGTTACACAGCACAATACATCTAACTCATAGCTGCTATATACCATTCCTCATACTTTTCACTTTCAATGTGTCTCCTCGTATGGCATGTCCTACTATCATCTGGATTCATAGGTCATAAACATACACATGGCAGTTGCAGACAGGATAGATATACATGGGAGGAGAACGAAATGGTGAATTTTTTTTATAACCAGGTGTCCGGGCTAGCTTACACGCACCTCGACTAATCCAGGGGACCATAAACCCACCGCCCACTAGCGGCGGCCCACTTAAAGTCAGAGCAAATGCTCCGTATGGACTGACCCCAAAGGAGTTGATAATAACTTGAGACCTTAGGATGGGGCAAACCCTAAGTCTCGGGCCTTGACCACCAAATCAACCCTTGGGGTTATAAAATGGTTGATCAAATCCACTACTGTATATCATTTCCAAAAAAAAATATTATTAAGGAGTAAATCATACCACCAGTATGCACTTTGATACCCACTTTCTTCAACCCATTCATCTCCTCCACCCTACTAGTCATCTTGGCATAAACCCTCTCCCCATCCAATCCAGTCACTGGGACGAAATCCCCGTCAATCTCCGAAGCAAATCTCGACACAACCCTCTCCTCCTCGAACACCACATCCTCGTCAACCATTCCACCCCATTCCTCGGTATGCGGCGGCGAGTACCGAAGCCAATCTTCTTCCGCTCCCTCTCCCTCCCCCTCTTCATTTTCCAACCTCACATCATCACCCCTTTTCCTTTTATCCTCCGACCGGGCACCTTCCTCCGTAACCAACGAATCCTGGCCGTCGGATCGGAAGCGTTTCTTGATTTGGGTTTTTGCGGTTGGTGCGGTTTTTGGAGGGATTGACAGGGTGGGTTTGGGGGGTTGGGGTTGTTGGTGATTTTGGTGGTTGGATTGGGGTTGGAATTCGTGTTCGTGCTCGTCTTGTGGGTAGGGTTGTGAGGGGTCATCGAAGTCTGGGTAATCGTCGTGGAAGTGAGAGTTGGCTTCGAGCCATTCGAGCTCGTCTGGAAGAGGAATGTCCATGTCCATGTCCATGTCCATGCCCATGTCCGTATCCATTTTGGGGATTACTGAAGTGGGAGATGCGGGAACGGCGTAGAAGGGGAGAGAGAGAGAGAGAGAGAGAGAGAGCAGAAATTTGTTTTTGGCGGGAAGGTTAAGGTTGTGTTTGGATTCTGGAACGGTGAAAGAAATAAAAAAAAAAATTCTAGGCTTTGTTTGGTTGAGAGTTTAGTTTAGTTTAGTTTTGGTAGTGGGTAGAGAGAGAAATAGGGGTAATGATTGGAGAGAGATGAGAGTAATAATTTGAGAAATAGGATAATGATTGGAAAAAGAAGTAGGGTAATAATTGGAAAACAAAATAAAAACACTTCCAAACGAACATAGCCCTAATCTCTTTGGCTTTCTCAACATTCCCACTTTGCCCTTGACGGCAATTACTACCTCCGTCCAGAAATAAGTGTCCGGTCTGTAAAAAGAAAACTTGAAAATAATATGTTTTGTAAAAAAAAAAAAAAACTCAAGCATACCTAGTAAATTATTGAAAAAAGTTTGATTTTTTCTTGAAAATTTCGTATTTTTTTAAGTTCTCATTTTGCTAATCGAACACCAATTTTGGGACGAATAAAGTAACTCCTGCCTGCCGGGCTTTCATCAAGTTTTTGGACAAAAGTGTTAGATCCATGAAAAAGTGCTTCATCAATATTTGTCATAGACCCTATCATCCCTCTCTATTTTGGATACCGATTGGGTTTGAGAAAAAAGTTTAATAAACTTGATCAGGATGGGGTTTGGGTTTAGATTACCCTACTCACCCCGAGCTATTTTTAAAAAAAGGTGAAGTTATTTGTACCCGAAAACAGTTATCATAATGATTTTTAAAAAAAAACAGTTATCATTATGCTTGAAAATCATAATATTGTTATCACGATACTAAAATTATTCTCCTTTTTTCCTTTATATTATCAATATGATGCTAAAATACCATCGCATGTATAATTATTTTCTTCTATTTTACTTTATGTTTATTATTTTTCTTATTTATTGCGGGCCAGAACAGAGACCGGAACACCCAAGAGTTACACAGTCGGGGTCAAGATCATGTGGTACATTTCAAGTAGAGGTCGGGGTAAGGCAAACAAACGCCCGCACACCCACCCACCCACGCCACCCTACCCTATCCTACCCTACCCATTTGGCCTCACTTTTTTCAATTTTTTGGCGCAATTTTTATTATTATTTTTAAAAATTCTTGCTAGATTTTGGCCACAATTATGCATCACATCATTGGTCTCAAGGAGAAGAATAGAAAATTAATATATATATCGAAGTTTTAAAAAAAAATTATAAGACAAGAAAAAGACCCAAAAACCCATCTTGTTTTTTTGCCCTTTTTGGACACGAATTGAATGTTGATGGGAACGGCAGGGATTGATTTGATGAAATTTCCTCTAACATTAAATGAATAAGATTTCTATAAGAGCATCCGTAATGGTAATAATCAAAACCAATAATCAAAATGTGTCACATCAGTATTTGATTATCCATTTAGTTCATAATCAAACTTAACAATCTCTACATTAATATTGGTTATTTTTGCATCCCTAATCAAAAAAAAATTCACAATGTACACTTATCCAATCGCAAACGAATTTCAATCGTGCACCTGACCACACTAAATTATTCGTCTCGATGAGATAATTTCAATATGAGGTGTTTTTGAGTTTTGAGTTTGGTTATTGAGTTTTTGTTATTAGTAAAAGTTATTAAGTTTAGTTATAGGGGTGAGCATGGTCCGGATTGGTTCGGTTTCATACTAAACCAAAAACCAAACCAATACTTACAGATTATGAATTTGGAGAACCAAACCAACCCACAAAAGGCATAAAACCAAACCAATCCAAACCATTTAAATACGGTTCGGTTTCGGTTTTAAACCACGGTTTGCTTTGAACTAAGTTATTGTCTTCAAAAAATATTTAAAGTACTTAACATTATGAAGATAAATGTAAAAAAATACATATATTTAAACCAATTCCATTCAAATTATTAAACACACTAATATTAACCAACTAATTAAGAGTAGGAAACCAAAAATTGGCTAAAGTCTTAAACTAAGAAAATAAAATGCTAGTAAGTCACTTAAATGAACCAATTAAGAATACCAACTACTAAACATCTTAAGATAGTTTAACCAAATAAAAGGCAAAAAATAATTTCTAAAACTAATGAATTGAAATGAGGTAGCAAAAGGGCAATAGTAGCAGCATGGTAGAAACCAACTTGTGATATCACTCTACATCAAGGTTCATATCATTATCTTGGCAGTGAAGGAAAATTAAATATTGCAGTGAATTTAATGAAATCAATAAATTAATAAAGTAGTTGACTAAAAGCTCCCATATTTATTGGGTGAATCATAATTAATTTATATATATGTGTATATGTGTGTATGTATGTATTATACGGTTCGGATCGGTTTGGAACCATAACTGTAAACGTGAATCCATAAACCAAACCATGTAACGCGGTTTCTAATTTTTTTAAACCATGACCAAGCCATACTACTAAAAATCCAAACCAAACCCTCCGGTTTGGATTGGTTTGGACTGGATTCGCGGTTTGACGGATTTTTTGCTCACCCCTATTTAGTTATACAATGAGTGAAATTTGGTTATTTGCTAAAAGATTTATAATTTTGCCTATTAAAATGTGCGGTATTTTTTGAGCATTGTTGTTAAATTTATTTATCCACTCTCATTTGCTTATTATAATGTAGATGCTCTAAGAGTGTCTCCAATATCATAATCAAAACTACAATATTTCTAAAGTTAGTAATGTTGATCTAAAACATAGACCACAATGGTATAACTAAAGTCAGCAAATCCCTCAACCAATAACTAAATTTTGATATTTGGATAACTAAAACTAACAACGTTTTCTCTTTGGATAATCAAATTTAATGGTTTTCTAGAGATTTTATTTTTGCCTTTAGTGAATTTTTAAAAAAATATATGTTCAAAATTTTAGTACTTTTGTAAAAAAATGATTTGAAAAGACCTAAAAAACTTTTCCCTCCGTCCCAATTCTTTAGTACCTTTTGGGAGTCAGTGCCGCTTTTCAATTAATTATAGGATAAATTTTCGTAGTCGTCCCTCTAGTTTACGGTTGTCTCAATTTTGTCCCTCTAGTTTCAATTGTCTCAATTTCATCCATATAGTTTGTTTTACGTTTCAAATTGGTAAAATCGTTAACGCCGTTACTAAAACTAACAGAAAATTATGATTAAAAAATTAAGTACTCCAATTTTCAATCAAGTTGAACCGTTTTTATCCTAGGTGGTCATAATGAATTTTTGGCTCTAAGGCCTTTCAACGAGTACTCGAAGACTCCTTATTTAGTTTCAGGGCCCTCTTAGAGTGTTTATTGAAAGGCCTTACAGCCAAAAATCCTTTATGAAGATAAAATGATCAAAAAAATAAGATATTTGCATCGATTCAAACGAATTGAAAATTTGAACACTTATTTTTTTACACCGTTTATATATTAAAAAAATATAATTAAAAATTTAAGTGTTCCAATTTTTAATCTGTTTGAACCAGTGCGAATATCTTATTTTTCTAATCATTTTATTTTAAATGGTCATAATGGATTTTTGGCTCTAAGGCATTTCAATGAGCATCCTAATAGAGCCTTGAAACTAAATAAGTGTATTCGGCCATTTGGGTGCTCGTTGAAAGGTCTTAGAGCCAAAATTTCATTACGACCATTTAGGATAAAATGATCAAAAAAATAAGATCTTCGCACTAATTCAACTGGATTGAAAATTGGAGTATTTAATTTTTTAATCATATTTTCTGTTAGTTTCATTAACGACGTTAACGATTTTACCAAATTGAAACGTAAAATAAATTATAGGGACAAAATTGAGACAACCGTAAAACTAGAGGGACGACTACGAAAATTTGCCCTTAATTATATTTTGCAATCTATAATCTTTAAGGTCACTTTGAAAACATCGCTTAAAATAGTCCATTAAGACCTATTAAATAAGATCCATATTGCATATAAACAGTATTACCAATTAAAAGTTATACTCCGTACTAATTAGTAGTTTTTTATCTGATTAAGATAAGACGAGTGACAAAAAAATGAGTACTATATATGGAGTAATTCTTTTATCTTATCAATTCTTTGGTGAAGAGGGACTTACACTGTAAAATCTTGATAAGAATATTAAAAAAAAATAAAAATGAGAAAATTCCAAAAAAAGCTGCATTTATTTTAAGACATGTCAAATTCAATAAATGAAATTTTGTAGAATTGAAAAGGGCAAAGGTGATTATTTTAAAACAAGTCAAAAGTCGAGAAAACAATGTTTTTTTTAACGGGAAAAAAAAAACACAAAATTGTCGAGAAAACGATGTTTATATTCTACTACTGGAAGTCTAGAATTCTGTTGTACTTTTTTTTTAAATTTTTTGGTCAAACGGAATTTCAAAGGTTTTGTTTGGTTGGGAGTTAGTTTAGTTTAGTTTTGGTAGTAGATGGAGAGAGAAATAGAGTAATGATTGAAGATAGGGATAATGATTGGAGAGAGATGAGAAATTAATAATTGAAAAAATAGAATAATGATTGGAGAAAAAAATAGAGTAAAAATTGAAAAAACTAAAACTAAAACGGAAATGTTAACCGAAGAAAGCCAAAATTCTGTTGTACTTGATCGAATAACACCTGTCTTGGTTAGACATTAGCCTAGTAAAATGAATTTTGAACTGATAGTTGAACGAATTGACTAAGGTACTGATAGCTCTGTCGCTTAATTTTTTTTTGTTCTTATTCAAATATTTTTTGCATTTATTAGTTTTCGTCAATTTTTTGAGAATTATTGCTTAGTCGCGACAATAAGAATATAAAAAGTTAAAAATTACGATCAAAACCTAATTTTTTCGTTTTTATTCAAAAAAATTATCAATACTTAACTTACCTAGTTTTCTCCATGAATGAAGGTTAATGTGTTAGCAATTTTTTGTTGGTGAGTCTAAACATTTTATGTTGTCGAATAAGGTTTGAGTGATGTCGATATCACCCATTTAGTTGTGATCGTTTAGCTAATGTGACCGGTTAATGGACACGTATCTATTGGTTCGTATTTGGGTCATATCACGTATGTTTAAGTGGTGTGGACTTATTTTATATGTAGAGACCAATTAAAAGGGCCCAATATGATTGCATCTATTATGATGGAAACATGACTTATAAATATGTGGTCAAGATCCCCACTCCAAACCCTAACCTCTTTTATCATATCATCTAATTGTGTGTAAGACTAAAGTAAAGATCAAGAGAAGGGCTTTAGAGACAGAAGACGAATAACCACATACTAAAGTTTTTCATTCTCCATGGCAACAAGTATGCATACGGTATTATTTTCTTCAATGGTTTGACATGAGATCTTAGGTTTAGGATTTCTTACGAAATGCTATAATGGAGTCAAGTTTTTACAAAATGAACAAATCGAATTAAAGAAGTGGAAAGTTAAGGTGAACAAAATAATCCTAATATCCCAGGTTAGACTTTCATGCACTGCAAAAAGCTTTTGGGCCCATCTCATGCATAAAAACCCTTCAGGAACCACTATTCATTACCAAAAAAAGGGAAAAAAAAAACTTATGACATAGTCTCGTGGTGTTTTTTTTTTTTGAAAATTCGTGGTGCTTTTTTTTTTTGATCAGAAAAAAGGGTGAGAGGGGGCGACCAGCGTAGCAACTCCCCTTGGTCGTGACTATAGGGGCTCCCTACCTGCCAATGGAATGTCCGGTTCGAGCCATAGCTACCGTCCGGAAGGACGGGCCATCACCACAGCATCACTTGAGTGCACAATGGATGAAAACTCCCCCCCCTTTGGTCCACAGACGAGGTTGGAGTACCTGCCGGGACTCGAACTCCCGCTTGCGTTAAGGGAGGTGATGAGCCTCACCAGCTGGGCTACCACCTTAGTGGTAACTCGTGGTGCTTTTGATATGCAAAAAATGACTCTACGCACTAGGTGGATCACTTCTCTCTCATTCATGTAAAAATAAAAATAAAAATTGTTCTCACCGACTTCGGCTAAATTGACACGACTTAATTTGTCAAGAGTACCACGTAAATAATGTCACATGAATCTCCGGCAGTACTTACGAACATCTTGCAACAATTTGAACCCTTTTCTCCCAAGATAAAACTATCTTGGCTTGCTACTAGGGACAGTTCCATAATTTTGGTTCAGCAATCATAAAAATGTGAATAAAATATTTTGTTTACAAAACTCTTGGAAACAAACATATTTATATTTGGTTGAAAATTTATTGGGTTTAATTTATTTTGTTCTGTTGAGCTATGAGCTATATCATCTTCTTATTCACAAGTTTAAGTCAATTTTTATTTTATTTTGACTACGTATGAATAATCTAGTGCCGACAATATATTTTTTGATGACCAAGAGGCCGGGCCAACCTAAGAAATGTGCAGACAATATTAAATAAAAATTTAATAGTATGTTTAAAAAATAAAAATTCTTTAGTGCGCTCGTGTGAACCCTCTCAAGCAATAGTAGTGCCGGCCCAGTGTTATTTTATGCAAATGTGACAAAACTGCTCTAATGATGAATCCTCTCAAGTGATGTATGTCCCGTTTGATAACGGTGGTAGATTAATGAGATTCGTAAGAACATAAGATTATGATTGAGATTAATAATGAGAAGAGATTATTAATGAGAAAGGATTGATAACGAGTGTGTTTCTTTGAGATAAGATTAGATTATTAATATCATCATCTTAGCAATCCAATTCAAACCTCCAATCCATTTATCAAACGGGGCCGTAAAACTGTCAAATTTAATTTTTAACCACAATTCAAACAAAATGCTTTGATCAAAGAAAAAGTATCCGGAAATTATCCGAAATAAAGTATTTATGACCGATAATAAACGTTTATTACCTTGTTTCGGATAATTTCTGGATATTTTTTATTTGTATCTAGCACAGGAACAAATGGATGCCTTGAATCATTTCATGGTTATATGAACTAGTAAAAGATAACAAGGTAATGCCCATGTAAAAATCAATGAATATACCATTTATTGCACGAAATTAACTTGATTTGTAAAATGATTTGTTATCACTTTTTAACTTGGAAAAAAGTCATTGGACTTTAGAGGTCATTTTTATTTTTTTTATTTTTTTGTGACGTGATTCCAAGCAATGACTCTAACCTTTTGGGATTGTCGTGATGCCAGCTGTTTTTTCTTTTCGGGCATTTTATATGAAGTTTTATTTACTTTAATTTATATTTTTATACTTTTACAATTTATCTCATCAATACGAAAAAACATGATGTAAAAATAATACCCCAATCTTGTAAGAATTAAAAGAAAAAAAAAGACTGTGTAAAAATTTCTAAATATTTTGTCCAAACTCATTAGAAATGGCTTATAACCAAAGACGATGCTCTGAGCATCCTCGTACTTCTATTTTTTACAAGCAAGATTATTTCAATTATATTAATATGAAAATAAAGCACAATACACTTAAAACAATATACCACAATAAAACAAAAGAAAAAGAAAAAAGAAATCAGACGGCAGAGTTGGACCCATCAATCACACTCGTGAAGGTGGGTGGAGTGGCCTGGCAAAACCCGCAACCCCCATCGTCCTTAATTCTTCTTTTTTTACTGAAGCTCAAAATTTTAGTAAAACCTTAAAAATAAAAAATAAATAAATAAACTATTCAGCCTTTTACTCAAACCTATATAAAATTGAGTTTACTCAAATTTTGAAAAGCATATTTCTCCCATTCCATATTCACAACAATGCAGGTAATGAAATTTTTACTCAAATTTGTGCTTACAGCTGGGTTTGCCCATTAACATATTTGATATTAAATGAAGTTGTTATTCAAATTTTTAGTAATAAGGGTTGGAGATGCTCTAATCCCGTTCAAATTATGTGTGACTCACACATAGTGTTTTTGTGAAATTCGTTATCACATAAGGTATACTGCACTAGTAATAGTAATATTTAAAACAACAATGGTAGGTACCCCGGAAATTATATTCCGAAATCACCTTGAACATGTACTCCCTCCGTCCCAATTTAATTGTCATTTTTGAAAGTTCGTGTCACTTTTCAATTAATTATATCTTGTAATTTATAATGTTTTAGATGATTTCGAAAATATTGAATTATAGAACAAATCGAGATCTATCAAATAAGACCCATATTTGATATAAAATTCATTACCACTTTAAAGATATAACTAATTATTTAATCCAGTTAGAATAGAACTAGGACAACAAAATTGGAACGGAAGGAATATTTATTACCGCTAATAAGAGTATATTGACAGTCATAAAAAATTTGGGATATATTTATTGGGGTACCTAGCATTTTTCTAGCATTTTTGTAGGAGTATTAAAAAGAGAAAAACAGGTTACAAAAAACAATTCCCGGGTCCTGCTTGCAGTACACATACTTGAAAATTCAAAAGAACCGTGTGAGTGAGGCTCCATTCCGAAACACCTTCTTAAAAAATAAATATTTATTTCATATTTTTAAACTCAAAAATAAATTAAATAATTTTTTTAATAATTTTTTTTTGCACCGTATAAAAGATTTCGATAAGATCTATCAAAAAAATTTCATATTGCTAAAAAAATTATTTACATAAATATATTATTTTTTAATTTAAAATTATTTTTTTAAAAAATAAATACTTAAAATGAGTTACGAAACGAAACCTGAGTCGATAGAGGCAGAGCAGACAATTCCGATACTTTTCTCAAAGCCCCCCAAAAATTAGATCCTTCCATCCATTTGACCAAACACATCCCCATCTCTCTCTCTCTCTCTCTCTCTCTATTTCTCTCTGTCTTGTCAGAATCTCTCACAATTAAAATAAAAGCCAACATTTTTTCAAACAAAACTGCAGCCACCGACGACCCTCGCCGATCATTCCTTCCCCACATATAAACCCTCCGCCCCCTCTCCCTCCGATCCGATCGTTTCCATTTCCCAATCTCCTCTCTCTCTCTCTCTCCCCTTTGTATAGGGTTTGGGTTTTCGCTGTAAGAAAAGCAGAGAGAAGAAATGGGCCAGCAGTCGCTGATCTACAGCTTCGTGGCCAGAGGAACGGTGGTCCTCGCCGAGTACACCGAGTTCACGGGGAATTTCACCGGCATCGCATCCCAGTGCCTCCAGAAGCTTCCAGCCACCAACAACAAGTTCACCTACAATTGCGACGGCCATACCTTCAACTACCTCGTTGAAAACGGATTCAGTGAGTCCTATCTCTGTTAGATTAGATTTGACCTAATTTCGTCGTTTATACTTTATATTGGATGTGATCCGTTTGTTGAGTCATTTGCGGCGATGAAATTGATGTTGGTGAATCTGTTTTGATCCATAGGTTGTATGATTTGAAGTTTTGAACAAGTAACTATTCAAATAATCCCCATACAGGGCAAGAAATAATCAAATCTTTGCTTCGGGCAAGGATTGACCCGTGACCTCCCGTATGGAAGTGTACAAGGGTGGCCAACTGAGCTAACCCTAGATGGTTATGATTTGAACCATTTTGATCGTATAAGCATTTAAGTTGTTTGGATCACGTCTTTTTGTCCTTATGGTGTGTTTCCCCGTACTTGGAATAAGATCATTTATATCTACTATGCCTTTTGGCTTGATCTTAGGCGCTGACAACGTTCTTGGATGTACGGATGAACCTTGTGGGGCCGTGGGCGAATCCTAAGATTGGCGTTGCAGCTACTACAATAAATATCTGATTAAGTAGAATTGTGTTATATCGTGACGACACATTCTATTTTACTAATAATAGGATCAATTAATTAGAACCAGTCAGACTCTCTAATTCGGGAAATAAGACACACAGTCAAATAAATTCCGCTATGGGGTTTTGTTTGTTTGTTGCGGTAATAATAGCTCTGTAGGGATTCTCTAGGAATTACTTGGAAGATGAGAGTATTGATTTCATTAGCCACAAGAAGTTAGTCTCCACGAGTCATTCGTAGAGGAACAGTAGAAGAGTTAGTTTAGTAGGTATTGCAGATAAAACAGTAATTTTTTGCACCAAAAATGACCAATAGTATACGAGATCAGAAATCAAGGCTTATGAAGGACGCAATGATAGAATTGTAGGTGGAGTTGGTTGCTTGCTGTTGTTTGTTCTGTTGCCATCTGCTATGAGTTCTGATAGATAAGTTCTTATGCTTTTCAGTTTTTCCATACTTCTTATGCTTGCATGCTCTAAATCTATTTTTGTGGAGGAGCCCATGGCAAGAACTCTATCAAATGAGATACAAGTAAGAGGCTTAAGCAGAAGTTGTGCTGACCAAAAAATGCTGTTGCAGTTTTACTGTGTTGGAATGGCGATTTAAATTTTGAGACGAGTCTATGATGTTTCCAAGGGTCATCTTATTGACTGATTATCTTATGCGTAGTTACGAGCTGAGAGACGGAAAAGCTTTTATGAGGCACTTGAGATTAGGCTTCTTTGATTTGCTTATTTTTATTGCTATAATTCAATTTCCTTCCCCAATGAACTGTAATAAACTAAAGCTTGTAACTTCCCTTGTTTGAGTCCCATTTTTCCTATTTAGGAACCGATAAATGGCATGCTTTTATGTTCTCTTTGGTGCCTGTGCAGAAAATTGGTGATTTCCTATTTTTGGTGTGCGATGTGATTAAAGTGTATATGTTGTGATGTCATGCTCATAAATATTTATCTGCTGTGATGATAGCATATCTTGTGATGTGCTCCGTCATTTCCCAATCACATACTTGTGGTCGAAATGGATTCTAAGCTTGTTAAAGTGCTATAGTATGACTTTTCACTTCCGCTCATAATCCGATAAGGAATTACGGCTTGTTGTAAAAGAAGGAATTGAGACTAGAACAACGAGAAAGTGAAGAACCCTTTGGTAAGTGTAGGAAAATAAATTGATGGGGGACTCCTCTGACTCTGTAAACTCAATTGTTCCAGCAGTCCTTCAAAACAAGGTCAGAATGACTCCCAAGGACTCAGGATTTTGTGCCCTACTAACCACTTTTTCTGTCTCCAATTGGCGAACAAGGAATCTGGGAAAGAGCCACGTAACGAGGAAAATAATTGCAAGATCTTCCTTAACCAACCACAGAGCTAAGTGTGGGATGTTTCTTAAATCTTCAGAAAAAATGATGATACCCTTAACTTTTCAGTACTTGTGGGTATAAATGTAATATCCCTAAGGTTTGGAAAGTTTTCTCTTAGTACCCTCTTTTATTTATTTTTTGTAATGGGAATCCAAGACATTCAGATACTACTTTGTTGATATCTACAAAATAGCATCAGTTCTATTGATTTGGTATATATTTGCCATTTATTACTGGAAAAAATAAGTGCTCCCAAAGTTTGTGCATTAACTCCTTCCTATTTACTTAACATTCTGCCAAGACAAAATAAGTGCTCCCAATTCTTTTGCATTAACTCTTGCTTAAGATTTTCACGGGACAAGATAATCTGCTTAGTTGAGAACTTTGTACTTTAGATGTACTGTTTCCTAATGAAATACTTTTGGCAAACAGACATTTGGCGATTTAGACGAATGTGCGATAATTGGGTCCTATGGATAACTAATCCTATCCCTCCAATTTAATTCGGCAACCATATCTGCCCTTAGTATGTTCATGTTGTGCAGTTCTCCTTTCTGTATGTTTCACTCTTAAACTTCTTGTTGTTCTCTGTAAGCTTAAGTTGTCAGATCTGTTTTATTTTAGGCAATCTATGGCAAATTTTGATGGTTTGAATTGGGCTACTGTTTCGCGTAGTTTTTCAGTTTCAGTACTTCTCATACCGCATTTTACTTTGCTATATGGCATTAATTTTGTTAGTTCGTGTTGGGCATTTTAGCCTACTGTGTTGTCGCGGTTGAGTCTGCTGGCAGGCAAATTCCCATTGCCTTTCTAGAGCGAGTTAAGGATGATTTCAACAAGCGATATGCTGGAGGAAAAGCTGCAACTGCTGTTGCCAAGAGCCTGAACAAGGAGTTTGGGTATTTTTCCTTGTCTTTCTTGAGAGCAAGCAACTTTCTGATTTTTTTTGGTAGCATGTGACCTTTTTTTCTCCTGACATTGAAGGCCTAAATTAAAAGAGCAGATGCAGTACTGCGTGGATCATCCGGAGGAGATAAGCAAGCTTGCAAAGGTGAAGGCCCAAGTTTCTGAAGTCAAGGGGGTGATGATGGAAAACATTGAGAAGGTAAAGAGGTTTTGCTCTGGGGTTGTCTCTTAATTCTAATTTGTGTCATTTTGTATGTTTCTTTGTTCATTTTGCTTTTTAGTTTTTGTCTTTTGAACATCAAGTTTACATTATGTGATCTAGAGTAGAACGTTATGTAAATGACTTAAGCTAGGACTAAAAGACATAATAGGTGATGAACACATGGGTTTGTCATCTCACTTATCATTTTATTGTGACATGGATGTAAAAATCAGAGCGAAAGGTTTACTTTAGGCTTTGCATATGAAAATCTAATTGTCAGTATCCAACTATTTGATTTCTGATAGTTTATTATTGCTTTCCAAGTGGAGACGGTAATGATATTCACTATTGTTTTAAATTTTTTGCTTCTTTAATAAGAAAAAGTAGTGAATTTCTGTAATATAAATTTTTGGTGTCTATTTCCTTAGAATCTTTTGCTGCAACCATGGTGTTTATTACTTTTATTACTTATCATTTGTAAGGATGTGAATAAAGGCAATGGGTGCAGTCTTTTGGACCAGATGAAGAAGAATATCCGGATCTGCCAGTAATCACTAGACATTATGTGAATCTTAATTCATTTTATGGTTTCTGATGATTCTGCATATGCTTCTTTCTGATGTGGATAGTTTTTTTTTTGATAAGTAAAAGATTATATTACCAAAAAGGCATAAAGGGAATTCCGCCCATATATAATTGAAGGCCACTAGACAAAAAGACCCTATACACTTGCACTCCTATTCGACTGAAAAAGCTCAAACCAATCTAAATATTGGTCAAGAGATGGAAATGATATGTGGATAGCGATAAGCTGATAACTAAAGATTCTGACATCGTGGGAGTTGATGGGTGCAAAAATATTTAACCTATGTATTTTTCTTGCTTGATATATTGGAACATTTGAGTTGAAGAAATCTGTTCTTTGTGCAGGTTCTTGACCGTGGAGAGAAGATTGAGCTGCTGGTAGATAAAACGGAGAACCTTCGCTCTCAGGTAAGCCTTAAACAATTTGGATACATTTTGTCTTGTAAATTTTGACTGCAGGAGATCTTTAGTTGGAATATTGCATGAACTAATTGTTAATTTGTATTAATGGCCTTGAAGCTGTTGGAGTAGTGTTGTGTGGAATGTGAGTGGGTTATCTTGAACGGCCAATGCAAATAGGTGTTTAAATGGAAAGCTGAAGCTGAGTGACGAAAAAGAAGTTAATTAACATAAACCATTGATGTTTTGGAACGTTAGCTGCTCAGCCCTTCAGCTTTAATTGTTGCGCCAAAATTCCAGCTTTGCCATCATTGAGCCTTCGTGAGGATAGACATGCGAATGATGCCATAATTTTTTTTTATGTTCTGACTTGTTTAGTATATAGGGAATAGTACCGTGATAGAGATGTTCGTTTTGACCTTAGTTGTTCCGGTAATCAATAAAAAGTGGGCCAACTTGACTTGATACCTCAGCGTATAGCTCCCTCTCGCTGATAAGCTCTCTAGCACTGCAACTTGTATCGTCAATCTTCAGTGCGGTAGCAAACTGCATCACTGCATCTTTGTGAGACTGTCAAATTGGCTCAATGACTTTTGCACTCTGCTTTGAAACCCTTCTTTTTTACCCAAGAGGCCAAAAGCAACAATTCCACCATTGCTATTTTAGCCCCACCCCATCCCATCGTCTCCCCCATCCCATTTATTTCCCACCCTTTCGAATCACCATTGAATGCGTAGCTCATACACCATTGAGGCCTCAATATGGCAAGGAAATTCTGTTGCTGGTAGGGAGTTGGGACTGATATGACATTGATAGAGTTGGTGAGAAACGATTAGTTGTAGGGCTTCATGATGGTTTCCTAACTGTGGGTGCAAGGGTGGTGATGATCGTGCATGTAAAACTGCCATGATGGCTTGACAATAATAAGGTTGCAGGAATGATCGCTGGATATGATGAAATTTGATAGGGATGGTAATTCTCCAATCTTGGTCTATTAATAGAGAAAGTTCTTGTTTAAAGACAGGGATAATACTCGTATAATATTTGTTTGCTGGTATCAAATGTATGCAAGTCTCGGGACATTTTTTGGTAGGGATGTTAGAAGATATGGGTGTTTATATGAATAAAGAGGCAAAGAGAGTTGCTGGATACCTCACAAGAAGCCCTAAGAAAGGTTGTTTTGTTGTTGGATAATATTACATTTATTACGGAAAAAAGACAAAAAAATGCAAGGTTTGTTTTCTTTTAGCAGTTAACACCTCCAGCTGGCATCTCTGACATGGAGGGCCGTGTTGTATTTCTAAGAGCTCACCAAAACTTGTGTGGAGATGAGTGGAGGCCACTTTCCTTTGCCTGTAAATAAAACAATCAGAATGGTGACACAAATTCCCTCCACTCCCCCTCTCTGTGCACCTGTGTAAATATGTCTTATTTGTTAAATTGGAAAATAATTTGGGTAGAAAGTAAGTGTAACTACAGAAAGTGCAACTACAGACTCCAGTCCCTTGCTCTGGTTTTCGTATTTTTCTTTTTCGACTTTCATGCACTTGAAGTTGATGTGATTTATACCATCGTTGAATTGATTTGTATTTAATGTCAGGCGCAAGATTTCAGGCAGCAGGGGACACAGATAAGGAGGAAGATGTGGTACCAGAACATGAAGATAAAATTGATCGTTTTCGGCATTCTCATTGTGCTGATTCTCGTCATTTTTCTGTCCATATGCCATGGCTTCAAATGTTTTTGATCAAGATTGCCCTGTTCGATTGGTTCTCCGGCTTGTTCTTGATGTCGTGCTTACAAATTTCCATCTCTAGGGCTACACGCCTTCCCTCTCTCTCAGCCCTTTTGAAGGCCCTGAAATTCGAATTGGGTGTATAGGGATAGTGCAGGAGTTTCTCATCTTCGGTAATGGAATTTTTTTTGTGCTAGGTTATGTTTTTACGCGTTGACGTGACATTTGTTGGAACCTTAACTAGGATTACGTGGATGACTGCGTATATCATTCACCTTTTAAAAGTCTGTATCTTTTCTTCTCAATCTACAAATCTTATATGACAATCAAATCTTGAAATCCATGCAGTCAATATATTCGATTGGAGAAAGGCGAGTGAGGCCCCGTTTTGCTTAGATTTTTGGGATTTTGTCTTCATTCAAATTTTTTGAGAAATTTATAGAAATGGTCTTCTTAGTTTCACCTGAGTCTCATTCTCGGCCTTCTAGTATCAATTATAACTCTTTTGACTTTCCAGTTTGGTTTTCGTATTAAGTTGTTCTAATTGATAACGCATGTTAGTCAAATTGGACGGAAAAAATCAAATTGAGGGCAGACGTTATCAATTGAACCAACTTGGTACGAACTGCAACGTCCAAATTGTCATCAATCTGATTTTTTCCGTTTAGTTTGGCTGACAGAAGTTATCACTTGGACCAATTTGGCACGAAAAACAAACTTGAAGGTGAAAGAAGTTGTAATTGATACTTGGAGGACGAAAATGAGACTCGGATGAAACTAGGAGAACTATTTATATAAATATCCCCTTTTTTTCTTCGTGTTTGTTACTTTTGAGCCTAACTTTCGTGGTTCTCTGATTTATCTCGTTAAGACGAATCGGAAAAGTAAAAAATTAGTTGACTTTTACCTAAATATTTTTTAAATATCCAAGATAAAGTTGGTTTTTTGGACTTTTGGATTTTTCCAAAAATATTTGGGTAAAAGTTATAATTTTTTACTTTTTCAAAAATTTTTTGAATAACAAACGAAAAATGCCCAAAAATTCCTTAGCAGAACACCACCTGAGGCGTAAGGGCAGGGGACTTTCTGGCCAGAGAAATCTCTTATTATCTCGTCCCAGTATGCTCTCAATTCTTAGTGTTAAGGGTGTGATGAATCCAAAACTCCTAACGGTGGATGCTTTTTCGACTATGTAACCTTGTGTCCCTCCGAATTTCTCTCAATGAGCAACCATATGTTCATCGGAATGGCAGCATCTCCCTATAAAAGCGGTGCAGAGCGGCAGGATCGGCTCATCTCAGTAATCGACAGTTTGGATCTTAACCAAACAATGGACGGTTCAAATTTGTGTAAGATCAGATTCGATCGGAGCCATCTGTGCCGAGTTGAATAGCCGGATCAGCCGCTCGGCAGCATCCCCAAGTCTTCATCTTGGTTAATAGCACTACTGGCGAAAATGAATACAAGATTGCCATACAAAGTCTAATCAAGAGGCTGATATAGGCTACTGGTTGTGGGCACGACGTTAATATCATCGTGAGGGAGGTTTGAAATGTCGTTAGTGCAAAGTAGAGTTTAGTACCTAAAAATATTGGAAAATAATATTGGCACTCCAAATATTGATGGAGACACTCCAAAAAATAAACAAAAGTAACTTTGGAATTACACTGATTTTGGAGTGCCAATATCATTTTCCAAAATATTTATGTACCTAACTAATACACAAGAATAGTTGAGACAAGATCAAGGAATGGGTGAGCTCCAAGCACTTGCAAAGCAAGTTTCATTTTGTTTTCTCCAATTGATTCAATTCAAAGAAAGCTAGGCTTGAGCTCGAGTTTTAGGCTCATTTAACGAGTCAAGCTCAACACTCAAAAGCTCGACTTGTATGTATTGGCTCGATTCGTTAAGGGAGTTTTATGCTCGTTTGCACCCCTAACCACAATCAACTAATCAAACAGTTCTTTTCGGGGAACGGTGCAAGTGCACAAAGAAATGCACCTTTGATGCAACCAACTAAACGGATTTATTGCGGACTTTGCTTTATATATATGTAGATACAATCACAACAGATATCCTCCCTATTATACACTACAACTCCCACTTCAGGTGTATATTTTGGGTATTAACAGACATAGCATTGCACTCAATACATTTGACACATTGATTTACTTCCCAAGCCAATGTCTTTGCCATGCTATTTTTTTCACATACCAACATGAGAGGACTAGCTTTTAACTCACAAGAACAATCTCAAATATTGAGCAAAAGGAAAAAAAAGAAAAGAAAAAAGAGAGAGATCAACAAGCCAATTGATCTCTGTATTGGGAGATTTCCTCAAATATGGGAAGTCTTCTTGATCTGAATGGGGTCCACTGGTTCATCAACTGGTCAAGCCCATCTAGAAAGGTATCTTCTAATAAGCTCAGGTCGGCAGGATTGGAAGACGATGACCCTGCAGATTCCCATGGTTCTAGTTCCTTCATCAGTTCCTCGACCCGGTTTCTGGATTTTGGGTCATCGGAACCTGAAATCTTGCCTTGCAATATATCTTCAAGAACGGATCGGGCCTCAGCGTATTGTGTTTGTTTGATTAGACACATGCACAAGTTGCAGGCCTTGTTGGCTTCAGGGTCGATCTGCTGGGCTTTTCGATACACGATTTCTGCGGCTGCATAGTTTGCTTGTTGCATATAGGCCCAACCCAAGTTGCCCTGCACTCAATGCATACAAGAGGCTCAATCAGAACAGTAACGGGAAAGATGGAAGGGGCCAAGGGCAACGACAAAGGGTTCGTTTGGAAGCAGATTGCACATATTTCCTTTAAGCGATCCATATAACAGAGTAGTTTGATGTCTACATACATCTGCTTGCAATTTCAGAGAGAGAGAATCCGGATAAAGACAGTCAAAATGCAGAGAAGGATTGACAGAGAAAGAAGAAGGAAAAGGAAAACAATTATTGAGTAGCCTGAAATAGGTTACAGCTGTCAAGTAGCAGGGCATAGTTTTGCTCCTAGTGAGCAAACTCAGACTACCCATTTACAGGTAAAGAAAACATGGCTCTCCTCTGAGGTTTCGACTTTCATTATATCTTCGTAATCATAGGAAAAGAATGTATGGCTCTCCTCCTAGGTTTAACTTTCCTCGTAGGTCTGCAATCATCGAACGAGAAAATATGGTTCTGACCAATAATGAAAGGATATGTAAAATCACATATGATGAGTAATTCAACGCTACTAATTGTAAGGGTATTAGTCCATATAGAGCTTTGCTAACTCCGCAAGTAGGCGGTGGGGTTGGTCTCCCAAGATTAGTCAAGGTGTGCATAAGATGGCCAGGATACTTGAGTTACGTTATCAAAAAAATTGTAAGGGGATAATTAACACCACGTTTTGGTTGTCCAATCCAAATTCCGGAAGCGCAGTTCCCATGGGTTTGTGATCGAGTCCCAAGTCTGATCCGGCCAATCAAACAGTTCCTTAAACGTTAATAGGTAATTTCACCCCAAAAAAGGGCATAAAGAGAGAGAGAGAGAGAAAAAAAGCAGGAAGAGAAAATATATTAATAATATGGTCTCAAATTCCAAGCCTAGATCATGATAGGTGCAGGGAGCTCATAAAGTGGCGCTGCTCCCACCTCAGGAGTGCGATTCTGCACTCCCAACTAAGGAGCTTGAGGGAACTCGCTCCTTACGAAGATAGGAGCTTTTGTATGATACTGGTATAGAAGAACATTGATTTATTACTTAGCTAAATTGGTCTTCAATTTAGCTCATATATATAGCCCAAGTCATGATATCTTGAAAAGAAAACCATAAATCCAACACTAGCCCATTACTTAGACTTCAGGTAGACTGGGCCCCTATTTTTAACTCCCTAAAATGCTTGTGGTTTTAAAAATATACTACATTATTTTCGTAATATATGTGCACATTCCTTTCACACTCCCAACCTTGTGAGCTTCTATATTCCCCCGCACCCACTTTGTGCAGCTAAGATAACTACCATCGTAGGTTAAAGGAGCAAAGGAGGTAAGCATCACTCCTGCATATTATGTCTTTCTCCTCTTACCGCACGAACATTTTCCGCTTTTATAGTTGGGTATAGAAGTCAAAGAAAGATATCTGTCTGTTTTATTCATTCAAAGTGATTCAAGGATGATAAACCTACATCCTTTTTTTGATGATAAACCAGACATGTAGATTCTGAAGATTTTTATGACACAAAAAACCCCAAAACACGGGGTTTTTCAAGAATGAGATGAATACCAGTATCCTAGAAGTCTCTTGCTTGACAGTGACCTGGAACTTCCTTCCGTGCGAGCGAGCTGTCTTGGTGGGCTTTCCGTTGAAAGCTTCTCCTTGGTGAATCATCCTAAGCTTTTGCTTCAACAAGTCAATTTGCTCATCTAATTTCCCACATTTCTGCCAAATCCGAATATGAATTCATTCAAAGGAGAGAAGAACGATGGGAAAAAAAAAACATAACCAAAAAAAAAATGATGGGGGAAAAATGTCGCTTGAATGTATTACATGGATAACTTACTGTATCGAGAAAACTAGGCTTATTGAACCTACTTTTCTTTTTCTTTTGGTTTGTGTTCCTGATAACAAGCAAAACTGCTGTGCAACATCATCAGGTCTTGGCACAATATATCAGCCATTATGTATCGGGATCATGAACCTTTGATGCCAAGTTACTTATATATCGAGCAATTCAAGTCAATATTGGCTATTTAAACACCTTAATCCCGATATTGTTAGTTAAGACCCTGATTATAAGCTAGAAACTTACTGATGTCTTTTAAATGAGGAGTCTCCTTACAGCGCTATGCAAACCCGTGGAAACCAAATTATAGTAGCTTTGTCTTATAATCCAATAAACTAGGTCCAATAGAAGATACAAAATTGGATTCCCAGCTAACGAGCATTAGAGTTTTATCAGGAAAAAGCAGTACCTGACCTCGTAAAATTCCATTACCAGGAACATGTTCACGGTAGCAGTTGCACACAATTTCAAGTGAACAGATGAAGGAATTTAGATTTCACCAAAGAGGTAAGTCATAATTAGAAAACTTCTCCAAGTCATTTACATGTTCAGAACAGAAAAAAATGAAAAAGGACAAACAAAAAGAAAGAAAGGTGGAAACTCGATTTACTCAGTAGTTAAATAACAGTTGAACACAATTTCACTTGAACAAATGAGGACATTTTCATTACAGAAAACACGTAGTCAAAATCAGATCATTCACTTTCCTGAAATGCATTTAAAAAAAGAAAGCTAAAAGTAACCCAAGAAAGGCTGAAAACAGATTTACTCAATTTCTTAAGATTAAGAACACAACATATTTGCATATGCAGCAGCCAGCAGGAAAAGTATCACTTCCCACTACAGTTATCCACTTCCATGCATGTACAAAATCCCCTATGAAGGAAACAAAAACTTGAGAGAAAATATCTTATTCTCTAGATTGATAGTCGGTGTACGTGTTTACCTTATATAAGTCAAGAAGGACATTGTCAAGTGATTCCTGGGCTTGCTTAGAGCACTGGTGCCTAAAGGACTTGATAGCTTCAATTGCTTCTTCTGCCCGATCTTGTTGTTTCATGACCACTGCCATGTCTTTAAGGGCACTATCTACCCTATCCCCAGTATTTATCGCCTTCCAAAACAAAACTATGGCTGATTCTGGATCCTTCTCAACTAGCTGAAGTCACATGGAGGAAAAATGAGTCATATTCTATTCAGCGAGAAAGGAGATAAGAGTTACACAGCACATTCAAAGAGTATTACAAGGTCAAATAGAGGTTTGTATCACACAAACTAGGCCCGTGAGGCCAAACTACAATGGCCAATGCATTGACAACAATTGTAGTGTAATCTATATATGAATTCTCTGTGGGCCCATGATTGTGACTCCCTAAACAAGGATCGTGCCATCTGATATATGTTTACTTCTCACGGTGTAAACATGAACGGCGACGTTATCAAGGGGTACGATTCTTATGGCTTACCCGTGATCAAATTCAATTGATTCTTTAAATGGTTTGGCCTTTTTGAGAGGAAAATTGGGTTTGCTTAACTATGTGGTTTCAAATGGACCTCCCCATGTAATAAAGGACACTACACGATTTAAACAACTTGTAGCAAACATAATGTTAGGTATTCTAGTTTATTACCCTAGAACTATGTACAATGTGCAATAATTGAATTTGAGTGACTAGTAACTTCACAATATTAGTTATTGAACCATAAACTTCAAGTACAATATACCTAATAACAGCATCTTCATTTGGAGGCGATGTTTATAACATCAGTTTTGTATATTTTCTTAGATAAACTGTAACATGCAAACATTTATTTACAAAGGCAATAAGATTATGTAATTAGGTGACATAATAGCGGGAGGAGTTATGTGGTGGATAGAGTAGCTTCCTGTTTCGTAGGATGATAGGGTGGCTGGTTTGTATCTTTTCTTGTATATAATCCAAGTTAAGTCCTTAACGATTGTAAATGAGCAATTACAGGAAGTCTTCATTTGTGAAGAAATAGGCCAAGTTGTCCTCCATTTGTTCCCGTCTTCTCTCTCTCTCTCTCTCTCTCTCTCTCTCTCTCTCTCCCCTTTCATTCTATTTTTTCTCTATTCAGAAAAGAACGTATTATAAAACTAGACAGATACGTAACCAAAGTATTCACCAAATATTTTACTAACAAGGAAATTTGGACTTAGAAATACAGATGAAGATAGCAGGTTCTACACAATTCAACTGAAGAAGGTGGAATAAGTTGGACTTGAGAAAAATGTTGCAACTCATAAAGTAATAGAATTAACTTATTAGGAGAATTAAGAAACAAGAACTTTCACTATATCTATCGTCATTGAAAAAACAGGTTAACAATATGAGTTCAATTTCCTTAAAAAAACTAAGGCACAAATAGGAATTCCAAGGGTTAGTGGACAAAAAAGGTAAATTGTATCTACCCTAAATCATGCACATCATTTTCCACAAGTAGACAATTTTGTGTCTATTAAATGAATGGATTTCATCTCATTCACAGCTCCCAATTAACATGGCGAATAGATGTTGGGGTATCCAGTCTTTACATCATGTTGCTTCAGAATTTAGCATTTCATAAAAAAAAATAGGAATGCTTGTGGATGCAGAAATACTCCGAAGAGGGCCTAGTTCAAAGAAAAAAGTAGTAAAGAATTGACACATCAAAAAACCAAGGCAACAACTGCACAACAATAACAACTTGATGTCTCGACGCTGCTGTATCAAAGCTCATTTGGAACAGCAGGCCTAATTAACAAGCCAAGTTTGAAGTTAGAACGTATTTTCAAGCTCATTAAGTTTTTAATCCAAGATTGAACAATTCACGGCTCGGTTACTTTGGCTTGGCTTGTTTATCAGCCCTACCCTAATGAGAATGCTGGCCTCATCTCATTGAGTTGACCCGCCGACACCCGTACAGAACTACGACTCACTGAGTCACCTACGAGCCGGTGATGATCATACGGGTGACAGGACACACAAACCCACCAGGAGTAGCATTCTGTAGCAATTCTTCGCCAGAAAGAGGAGAAGGAAATTCATGTAACTGCTCATTTTCGTTAAGCCCACCAGTTCATTAAATCTATATTCGTAAATTGCAAAATCTGTCGTATTCATTGAGACAAAGTCATATGCATAAATGCCTCTGTCTCATACATAAGTAGAAAATCAGAAAAACCCATACAACTCAAAGTTCAATTGCAGCTTCCAACCTCAAAATTGTCATTTTCCAAAAACACAACTTTTGAAAATTAAAAACCCATCTCATTTTCCAAAACAACCTTACCCGAATACCATATCCAAACAAGTTTTCTCTCTGTCCTCTGCAAAATGAATTCAGAAAACAGAACCTGGAAACTACAAGAAGTAAACAGTGCAATCATTCCAATAATTTTCCAATAAAAATTGGATTGTGATTTTGGCACTCCAAGAATTGATGAGGGGTCCAAAACAAAACTTTGTTAATACACAAAACGACGTCGTTTTGGAGTCTCTCCGTCAATTTTTGGAGTGCTAAAATCAATAACCTAAAAATTGAATTATTCAAATTTCAGACACATCCACAAAGATTCACCAATTTCCAAGGAAAACTATGATCACAATAACCTGCAAATGGGTCATAATTATTTGATCTACACACACATATACAATGATCAAGAATGTTATACACCTGAGTGTACCTGGACATGTTTCGCTCTAACATACGGGCTGTCTCCAGGAGGAAGCTTGTGAATGACGTGGTAAGGCTCTTGTTTCTTCAAACTCCCTTTCATTCTCTCTCTCTCTCTCTCTCTCTCTCTCTCTCTCTCTCTCCCCAAAAGCTGTACTTTCTCTCTCTAGAATGAATTGGGTATTCTGTATTTCTATGTAGGAGGGATGAGAAGGGAATTTGGACGGAATAACAGATATTGAGATTGTTGAATGGGAAAGCAGAGGAGGAAGGAAGAACTAATCTTGGATATGGAGAGATTAACAGAAAGAAAAGGGTATTATGATATTATCTGCATCAAATGAACCTGGACATGGGTTTGTCCAGGTTCTTTGCTCGTTGAAATTTTTCCCCAGTCACGCGACATTTAGTTTTGTTTTTGTTATCTTCGAAACGTGTCCAATCTCGTAAACTAGAGAGGACCGGTTATTTAAGTATTTAGTAGTAGTATTTATTTAGGAGTTGAAAAAGACTGGAATTCGCTAAATTGAGTACTCCACAATTAAACAGAAAAAGAAAAAGAAAAAGACTTAATTGATTATAATTACTACTAATACACATTTATTTCTAGCGATAAATTGAGTTATTAAACAACCTCTCTATACTATTTCATGGAATTTCGCACTTTGCTGTTTTATAAATGCATTTCAAAAGAGGCTATCTATTGTAATGTAATTTAGAAATATGCTGAGCATATTTTTTAAATATCAGAAATACATAATAGAGTACATTTGTAAAAAAGATAACGTGCAAAAAGGATGGCCCAAATTAGTAAGGATAAAAACAAGTTTAGCATTTGTAGCATATATCCACCATTACAGTTATAATAGTTTTCGAATTCATGGTAAATTATTTGTAGCGTTTATCATGAAATATCTTTGTCTGTTTCTATCATTTCATGGTAAATTATTTCAATCGTTTGCCATGAAATTATTTATTTGAATCATGGCATATTTATCGTATCTCTCACCATATTCAAATATATATTGTGATTTTGTTTTACGTTGATTTCACTGTAAGTTGTACCACAAAATTTGCATGTTCGAATTATGAAAAATTAAATATTTGAGATAGATTATTATATCATGGTAAATTATTTGGATTGTTTACCATGGATCTGTTTGTTTGTATTGACATATTTTTTGTATCTCTTACCATATCCAAATATATTGCGATCTTCCGATGAATTGATAAACTAGACCATTTTGCCATATGATTTTCGTTTGCAAATTTATTCTAAATGTATGTTGTAACTGACAATTTATCTTGCGTGCAGGTTTTTACTTCCCTATTGATATTGCGAGTGAACTAATAATCATTGTGTGTCGACGTGTGGACAAGTTTGCTACAATTCAGATAAACCGAGGATAAAATTTCGGCACGGTGGTCCAAAAAATATGACTGGTGGTCTGATCTCGACCCAGAATCCGTCATCTTGAACTACTCACTCAATGATGACGAAGACTTAATCTTGGACAGCAACGACAACCATGTTCGGAATTGCCGAGAGTGCCGGCCTCGATGATATAATGGTGAATGTTAGAGATGACAACATGATTTTATGAACGATGCCATTGAAGTTGGCAATATAAAATCCGATGTTGCTAGTGGTTCTAAGGGGAAGCAGGTCATGATCCTTGATGACAACAACGTCATTCTATCCCACAAAAAATTGATATTGTTATCCTCTGATTGGTTGGAAGTGATTATTGCAGTTGGTTAGAGGTTCGAGGGTGGGGTATCAGAGTTCAAAAACATGTTGTGAAAGTATGTGATCATGTGGGGGTTTGAATATGCATTGGCGAAAAATGACAAGGTACACGTTACCGCCCCCTACAAATATAGGAAGGCTAAAGATTTCATGTGGGATGTGCATGCCAAGATATGTGCGGGAAATGATTATTTTTATATTAAGGAGATGGACCTAGATCACAATTGTGGGGTTGCATTACGGACACTTAACAACTCACATGTCATGGCCATCGGAGATGGACCAGATAGGAATTTTGCAGTACGGTTCGTGAAAAATTCTCCCAGCCCTATACGATTAGTGAAAAGCACTACATTGCCATCGGCCTTCTTCATTCACCAACGGTCTCGCTTCTCCATTCGTCGCCCTAGTTTCAGTCGGCCGTTCGTCGCCCTAGTTTTAGTCTGACGTTCTTCTCCGTTCGTCGCCTTAGTTTCAGTCAGAAGTTCTTCTCCGTTCTTTGCCCTTCTTTCACCGTCAGATACTACGACGCAATCGATACACAAGGTATGTTTGTGACACTCCGCTTTCCGGTAGCCGGCGGTACTGCAGGATGGCAGACTCCATCCGGACAGGAGGGGGTAATTTATGGTTTATAAGAAAAGATCCCTCCTACTTGTACAAGGCCTTTTAAAGCCGTGAGGGCGGGCCAAAGCACATAGGAATTTCGCAGTTAAGCGTGCTCATCCTGGAGCAATTCAAGGATCGGTGACCTCATTGGGAAGTCTATGGGCTTTGGGCGTCCAAAGCGGACAATATTGTACAAAGATGGAGCGGGTCGTTACAATGTTCCTTGTATATATGGATATATGAATGGTTTGGCTAACGTAAGTTCTTGTTTTGTATATATATTGTTATATAATAAATTAGATTTCTTTTGGTTCAGATTTTGTTGATCTCTTTGATTCCTTGTTCAAATAAGTTATGTACCATCTGTTTGAGGGTTTTTGTACATAGCATCCTGGGGGAATTTTATGAATGGTTTATGTGTATGTTTGAGCAGTTCAGTATATATGGTTATATAATTGGTTTGGCTAAGTTAATAATTAATGGTGAAATGCTTGAGCCGTTTAGTTTGTAATCATTATAATTTAATGATTACAAACTAAACGACTCAAGTTTTACTCAGTTGCGCCAATTAGGCCCAAGACGTTGAGGGCTTTGCCAAAATTCAATCCAGCTGACATGGACAAATCACTGAATTCCATTTCATCAACTTTACTCTCCTAGCTGCCATTTGCTTCATAATTTTGCAATGAAACTCATCGACTAAATAAAATACAAGCATTTCCGAGCTTTAAGAATCCAATTATTAAACGACTCCACAGCACTAAAACTCATCTCACCGTACCATTGACCTTCTAAATATGCGTTACTCCAATGCTCTTTGGGGACACTCACAATAAAGGTCCTAGCTTTATCTCTACCAAATTGGTAAAATTCTTCCTCAGCAGCTTTCTAAACCGACACCGATGAAGCATATGCACATTTGTTGAACAATTCAACGAGCTTGTTACGAAAACCTTTACTAAACCGACCAGGAAAGTGATCCTTCAAGTTAAACCGTAGGTGATAAAGACAATATGCATGATGACAACCGGGGAACATAACAGGATTGTTGTTGACAAGACCTGCGTTACGATCAATAATAAAGGTAATAGGACGAGTGGACAATATACTCCTTAAAAGGCCAAGACACCAAGTCTAATTAGCATCATTTTCAGCGTCACAAATTGCATAAGCTATATATAGAGAATAAACCTCCACATGAATGATAACGTATTACATTATATGCGAACTTCTGCCATGTGTAGCTTCACACAATAGAACATACACTGTTATATATTCAAAACTGTACAAATGAAATTTTATATATAAGGTCAAAACATGAACAATCAACACAAACATACATTGATTTGCATCTTTCCCTGTTGCGGCAATGAGTGTTCCTTTGAATATACCTTTCAGATGGGTGACATCAAGACACAGAAAAGGCCAATAGTAGTTGAACCCCTTGATACAAGCGTCAAACGACACAAACAGCTGCAAAAACTCCTTGGTTACAGGATCAGATTCAGCCTCAATACGCTCCCCAGATTCGTAGTCCTTGCAGCTTCAACGTACTACCAAAGCCTATCGAATGAACCTTCATAATTTCCATATAATCCCTCCTTGCCTTGTCAATATCTAACCAAGCACTATGATAGCACAAATCAAGACCATACTTGTCCGTGAAGCAATCCAGCATGTCAATTGGAGAAGTCTTGGATTTTTTTTCGACAATCCCAGCTATCTCATTCACAACCAGACAGGATACCCAAGACTTCTCCAATTGACATGCTGGATTGGTTCACGGACAAGTATGGACTTGATTTGTGCTATCATAGTGCTTGGTTAGGTGTTGAGAAGGCAATGGGGGATTATATGGAGATTATGAAGGTTCATTCGATAGGCTTCGGTGGTACATTGAAGCTACAAGGGCTACGAATCTGGGGAGCGTATTGAGGCTTGAATCTGATCCTGTAACCAAGGAGTTTTCGTGGCTGTTTGTGTCGTCTGACGCTTGTATCAAGGGGTTCAACTATTATCGGCTTTTTCTGTGTCTTGATGCCACCCATCTAAAAGGTAGATTCAAAGGAACACTCCTTGCCACAACAGGGAAAGATGCAAATCAATGTATGTTTGTGTTGATTGTGTATGTTTTGACCTTATATATTAAATTTCATTTGTACAATTTTGAATATATAACACTGTATGTTCTGTTATGTGAAGCTACACATGGCAGTAGTTCGCATATAACGTAATACGTTATCATTCATGTGGAGGTTTATTCCCTATAGCTTATGCAATTTGTGACGCTGAAAATGATGCTAATTGGACTTGGTTTCTTGGCCTTTTGAGGAGTATATTGTCCACTCGTCCTATTACCTTTATTACTGATCGTAACGCAAGTCTTGTCAACAACATTCCTGTTATGTTCCCCGGTTGTCATCATGCATATTGTCTTTATCACCTACAGTTTAATTTGAAGGATCACTTTCCTAGTCAGTTTCATCATGCATATTGTCTTTATCATGCAAAGGTTTTTGGAACAGGCTCATTGAATTGTTCAACAAATGTGCATATGCTTCATCGGTGTCGGTTTACAAAGCTGCTGAGGAAGAATTTTACCAATTTGGTGGAGATAAAGTTAGGACCTTTATTGCGAGTGTCCTTTGAAGGTCAACGGTACGGTGAGATGAGTTCTAGTGATGTGGAGTCGTTTAATAATTGGATTCTTAAAGCTCGGAAAATGCTTGTATTTTATTTAGTCCATGAGCTTCATCGCAAAATTATGAAGCAAATGGCAGCTAGGAGAGTAAAGTTGATGAAATAGAATTCAGTGATTTGTCCATGGCAGCTAGATTGAATTTTGGCAAAGCCCTCAACGTCTTGGGCCTAATTGGCGCAACTGAGTAAAGCTTGAGCCGTTTAGTTTGTAATGATTACAAACTAAACGGCTTAAGCTTTTCACCAATAATCGTTAACTTAGCCAAACCAGTTATATAACCATATATACTGGACTGCTCAAACATAAACATAAACATACACATAAACAATTCATAAAATTTCTCCAGGATGCTCTGTACAAAAACCCTCAAACATATGGTACATAACTTGTTTGAACAAGGAATCAAAGAGGTCAACAAAATCTGAACCAAACGAAATTTAATTTATGATATAACAATATATATACAAAACAAGAACTTACATTAGCCAAACCATTCATATATCCATATATATATAAAGGGAAACATACCTAGTGTATCGATTGCATCGTAGGATCTGACGGCGAAATGAGGGCGAAGAACGGAGAAGAACTTCTGACTGAAACTAGGGCACCGAACGAAGAATCGAGACCGTTGGTGAATGAAGAAGGCCAATGGCTATGTTGTGCTTTTCACTAACTGTATAGGGCTAAGAAAATTTTTCACGAATCGTCTAGTATCGTTCGTTCCGAAGGGGAGGGGGGGGTTGTAATGAATCGTGAGAGTTTTTTTCGGGATAGGGAGAATTTTGAAATGGATGAAAAAACGGGGCAAAAAGTTTTCTAAAAACAGGCGTATATTAGACTAAACAGGGTTATTATATCCTTACTAATTGGTTAGTGGACTTAGGGGTTTTAGAATTTAGAAGTAGACTTAGGGGATTTGAAAAGTGCTATAGTGGACTTATGAAAAATTCTCCCATAGACCATGATATGATAATCTATCTTGAAAGACAAATTTCGTGGTATGCCATGATTCGAATAAATTATTTCATGGTAAACAGTCCAAATAATCTACCATGAAAATGATAGGAAGAGACAAACTTATTTCATGATAAACGGCACAAATAATTTACCATGAATTTGAAAACCATTATAACTACAATGGTGGATATCTGCTACAAATTCTAAACATATTTTAAACCTCATTAATTGAATCAAAATATTACTTGTACTACACTTAACCCAAACAACCATTCATAATGCATATAATAAAATAGATAAGTCATGGCAAAATGTCTGGTTCATGAAATTATGTTATTTAAGTATCTCAAACACATTTGTGTAGAGTATACTAATGTTGTGCCCATTCGATACCAGAGACCCAAAAAATCACATTCATTGAAGAGAAGAACATCAATTTGAATTGTTTTTTGTCGCGTTCATCGAACGAGCACAACGTTAGTCGATAGAAAAAATAGTTTAGGAAAATAATGGATATAATTATAAGTACTGAAAAACTAAAAATATGTTTATCTTATTTATTCAATAAAACTTAACTCCAAATTTCCCTAAAATCTCTCTCTCTCTCTCTCTCTCTCTCTCTCTCTCTCTCTCTCTCTCTCTTTCTCCCTCCCTCCCTCCCTCCCTCCCTCCCTATTTTTATAAAAAAAATTAGAAAATTAGGAGTGGGGTTTTGAATACTTTTGAAAACAAAACACATTTGTATAGAGTATTGATTGATTGATACACACATTTCTACTCTCTCACCACCAAAAAAACGTGGTTACATATTGTAACATAATACTAAAATTATATTTTCATATTTTTTAGATTATATTAATATGTTTCTTGTTTAGTCTCGGTAATTATTCATCTCATCATCATCTTCAACCCCAACTCAAAACCATTCTCCATTACAACACTCTAGGAGCTAGCTAGGGATGATCAGAAGGGGAATTTGGAAGGAATTAATAGTACCAGATATTGAGATTGAATGGGAGGAAGAAGTATTCTGGATGTGAGAGATTACCAGAAAGAAAAGGGGTACTATCTCGATTCAAATGAACCTGGGAAAAAATGAATCTGGGCATGCATTTGTCCAGGCTCTTGTTTGAACTTTGAAAGTGTCCAATCTCTTAAACTATTGAGAACCGGCCGGTTGTTTTCAGGATTTGAAAAAGACTTACCAGCCAAAAAAATTAAGGAAAATAACCCCAAGGGGTTGGCCAAGTGTTTTTTGCAGGATTTGAAAAAGACTCACCAACCAAAAGAAGAAGAAAAATAACCCCAAGGAGTTGGCCAAGTGGTTTTGGCTGAGACTTAGGTGTTTGCTCCCTTCTATGATCTCAAATTGATTCTCTTTGCTTGCAACTCTTAGGACTATCTCACCTCCACGTGTTAACGTGTGAAACGACTGTAGAAGGGACTGTAGGGATTAGTCCAATGTGTGTACAAGCTGGCCCGGAACACCTTGTGTTACCAAAAAAAAAGGAAAATAATTTTCAGTCACCCCATTTTAACGAAAGCACTATATTTTTTTGTCTTTTAATGAAAACTTACACATAATTTTCACTGAAAGTTTAGAAATGGAGTGCATTCATAAAAAAGAAAAAAAAATGGAAAGTGCGAAAATCATTAGCCAAAAAAAAGAGAAAGACTTAATTGAATATTTACTTAATATATTCAGTTTTAAGTGCTACGTCCTATATAATTTTGTATTCTGGTTTTGTATAAATTTATTTGAAAAGTGTCTATTTAGTGTGTTTTAAGAATTAACTCTTGTGCATAACTTTAAACACTGAAATAAGTAATAGACTGTTTATAAAAAATATAAAGTGAATTTTTTTTCCCAACTACAAAACTAAAGTAAAAAGAAAATCATTATGAGCTTCTAAGCGATCCCACTTTTCAAAGTATTTCCCCAGAGAACATTGGCAAAGACTAATTTAAAATTATATGTTGTTCTATCAATTGTTGTTAAATTTTTATATACCCGCAAGCACACAAATCGTACTAATAATACATGCAAGAGTGATGTCGAACCCACAGAGACTTGTGATTTTTTTATAGAAAAACTAAAGAAAATTAAATTGATTGAATTCTAACCTAGTTAACAAAAGTGTGATTGATTTTATATGCTAAGAATTAAACAAACAATGACAAAAGAAAACAACTAAACTATCACGGCCACAGTAATGGAGTTTTCGGTTCAGAAAAATAACTAGGGTTTCGAAATCCACACCCATAAATATTGATTAACTAATCTTCTGCAACGACTATAATTTCTACACAATGATATATGGACTAATCTTAATATTCATGGATAATATTTTGTTAAGCCCTTTGTTATAACAAAAGTTTGTTTCTCCTCTACTTCAAGGTTTAATTAAAATCATCAACTGTATTGTATCCATGTGAACAAATCAAAATAGATATTCCGTACTTAAATATTAGCTTTTTGATAAACCAAGTAATTCAATTATAGGGTGATATCAAATCATGAAAAAACTCATTAATTCTGATTGAATCAAGTTTCAACCAAATCAATCTATTGAGTCAAGAACAATAAATAGTGAACGCACGTCACAAAAATCATATGCATAAAATTAATCAACAAAATTTATGGGGTTTCATCCCTAACCCTAGTTTAGAAAACTAGCCACTCATGTATGAAAACATATTAAGCATTTGACTAAAATCCATAAAAATAATAAAGCTCACAATAATTTCTTTTGCTCTTCTGTGCTGCTTCTTCTCTCAGCCATGTTCCCTTGAATTTGGTCCGCGACAGCAGCCGCGCGCGGTATCTCCGTTCAGTTCTCCCCGCCGTGGATGCCCTATTATTCTCCTCTTTTATAGAGAGATAGATACATTGCCCTTTTAGAAAGGAAGAGTTTCTCTCCAAATTTCCTAATTATATGGGCACCGAATTAATCAACTAAAGATTTGTTTCCTTAAATCCTTGTGCCTTTACAATTCTAGTCAAGCATGCACATTGTTATATTGGGCATATCCAGTTTTTTGCACAATGAAAATCCTCGAGAAGTGATTGGGCCCGCGTATTGTATGCGTTAATTGCCATTTAGCTAATAAAGCCGTGGATATTGAAGCTCCACAAGTGGTACTTCCCGATACTGTATTTGAAGCACTAGCTCGAATTCCTTAATGATATGCAATTGAAACAACAAGTTCTTCCTTTCCAATGGTTAGAGCATTCACATATCTCTCTTTACTCCCCTCTTCAAACTAAATTAAAGACCCAACAAGAAAAAAAAAAACACCCAAAACCCCCTGCATCATCAGTCTCTCTTCCTTCCTCTCTACTTTAAAAAACTCTAACATTGCTACAATGGCTCATTTGGACAAACGAGGAACTGTTCACTTGCTTCTCATTTTTATATTGTTTCCAATCTCTCTCTCTCTGATTTTTATACCTTTCCTGCTTTTGTTTCTCTCTCCAAGGCAAGGGAAAGTATTTAATTGAGATGTGTTTGATTATTTATTGAGAGGCGAGTTAGAGTAAAAAGCCTAATGCAGTAGTTATTTTGAAAGTGGGTAGCTAAAGTAATAAAGTGACTTTTTAATGTTTAAATTGGTCCAAAATATAGAGAGCCTGATGCGGATGCCTTAAAAAGGGTGCTACCCAGGTTAGTGTTGCCTTCACAATTGTCGTCCAAAGCCAAACTGTTAGGATCAACAACAATTAGCTTTAACCACAACTTATATATTTTTGGCTTCATCCAACTTGGAGGCGAATCCCTTGCAGTAAGTGATCACATGGAACTGGATTTGACCCAAATTTTGTTAACTTCTCTTGCTTTGCCGATGAATGAAATTCCTCAGACCGATTTCTATTTCGACATTCGCTCTAGTGATTAACGCAATTTTAAAGTCTTACCTTTTGTCAAAAATGATTTTTTAAAAATTCAAGACCACTGCTACCAATTCCCGCCATGAATCATCTGATACTCTTGATATTGTTACATTCCGATGGCTTTTGCCACTCGTCTCGATACCAGTTTTTAAAAATGTGATGGTGAGATGTTACTTGATCCGCGTTGAATATTACTTTTAATATGTGATTCGTGATAGTAAAATCTACATATCCAACCATTTGATCACTAAAATAGACGTAAATAAAGTAGTACTAGTATACTCCTACTATGCAGGGCATTCTTTGTTCAATATTTTCGTACAGAGCTATTTTCTTCTTGTCCTATATTTGTCCCCTACGATTATTATTGAGCTTATTGTCAAATTCAATTCTAGTATCGTCACTTTTATAATCATGACATGATGTATCCTATGTTTGGTTAAATGTCGCTGTCTAGATTGGTACATGTACAAGCTCATGAGATTGCTTCTACATTGCTTCTATTCTTAAGACTTAATTGTGTCAAATGAGTTACAATCCAGTGTTACACATTAAAAAAAAAAATTAATGTATTTCAAAATCATATTAAACACTATCTGATCAACTTGATTTTTGACGTGATCGATGATCTCAGCAAGCTCTAAAAAGTGAACGGTTCTGATCATTGTTTTGGGCCCAATACAAGCCTACAAAGGACTCAAACTGGACCAGACTGAAAGAGATGGTCATTATTTAATCTAATTTGCAGGGTACCTCCCCAGATGAATCCTGTCGCCCATACGCTTCCTTTCGGCCTAATTGTTGGATCTCAAAAACGTGCTCAATTTTTTTTTAGGAAATAGAGACATACGATATATTAATAATAAACCAACTAATACAAAGAACCCACAGGTCCGAAGAAATACAAGAAACAAAACTGAAATACGAAATAAAAGTCGCAAAAAGTCAACTCCGATGATAAATTCCAATTGATCCGCTCGTGGAGATGGGTGCATAAACCATGATTTGGTTGGAAGCGCTCATTTATAAGTTGTGTGAGAATGATTCTGCCTCCCCAAACAGGCTACCAACAACTATTGAATCAGGAAAAGTCTCCAAAATATTTTGCACAATATGAACAAACTCATTAGATTATTTATAGAGTCTACCATTCAATAGTCAGTCTATTGTGCAAGATATTGTACTAATGATAATCCCATTCAAACTAGAAGTGCAAAATATCATATTAATAACATATACCATCCAATATAGATGTCTTTCTATCTCCGTATCATAAAGGTGAAAGTTGGGTGCATGGCATTCAAAGGAAAATTATTGAACATGCACTAAGGCGATAACCCAGCCACAAGAATTTAACGAATTTTCCCCCAATCGTAGTTTTTGCTAATAACTCTTATTGGAAAAAATAAAAGAGAGCATTCAACTGAAAAAGTTATGTATCAACCACAAGCAAGGGCCGAACAAGCAAAAGGAGGAAAGAAACGATGACCGGTAATTTAGTATATGAAAGTTACTCATTTCAAGCGTATCATCTGGTTTTATGATATACATTCATCTCAAGAGAAAAGGGGTAGTCTGTGCTCGCCTGACGCGAAGGAGATGATACTCTTCTTCAGTGGTGATATATGCTGCACCCCATGAAAGGCAGCAGCTCGCAATACATTTAGAGGTCCAAAATCAACAGAGTATGCCTTCTGAAAACCATCCAGTATTGCCATCATTGTAAGATTTGCCAATTTCCTATCTGCTTCGTACCTCTTCAGCAGAGATACCTGTGTTGATGAACCAAGACAAACCCATCAAGCAATTATAACAGTGTTAAATTGTTGACCACAAACTCAACAAACGAATAGTGTATGAACAACTTATTTAGTTATTTTCTTGCACGTTACATATTGATAAATGAGAATAGAAACCATATATGCACTATGCAGCTATCAAACATCAAGATCCAGGTACGAGCCATTCAGCAGGTTTAATAATGACAATATCTTACTAGGTTAATTACACCACTGAGACGCTGTGCTCCCAAGTTTCTATTTCATCAATTCAGACACTACTTTTCTGTTATCGCTATAGTCCCTCCCCAATATTCCATAAGTATCTTAAACGAACAAACTTGAGGGAGTCATGAGAAACATTGTTAGAGTATCATTATCCATGTCCTACTTCATCCCCCTTGTTCTAGTTGCTGTCTTCTTTCCGTTTGAAATACCAAAAGAAGATAATGGGTGAACTAAACTGAAAATGAAATGAGAAGTGCCAGGTTCTAATTGTTGAAAGAAACTACAGGGACCAAAGTGAAATCTAACAAAAACAACGGCGAGCAATGGTGTAATTTAGCGTATTTAGAACCAGAAACTACTCCAGCCAGAATTACCATGATTAATTCTCAAGATTCAGGTACTTTTATATATAAGTGTATATATACTCCCTCCGTCCCAATTTAAGTGTCCACCTTTCCATTTTGGGTTGTCCCAAAATAAGTGTCCAATTCCAAAAAATGGATGGGTAAAACTTGGTAAAATTCCTATTTTGCCCTTCTTTTTGGAAATCAAAGTACGCCTATTAAAAAAGTCACATTTAACTCTCAAGTCAAACAAAACAAGTGAAGAGTTTCAAGATCCTTCTCCTGGGATTGATGAGAGCCACTTTTTTGGGATGCAGAATCTTTTTGATTTAAGTAAGCTTTGAAACAAGAATTGCCCCAAAATTTTATCACTAACTTTTAACTCATAACACTTTAATAGAGGGGCATTTTTGGGAAACTAATGTTTTTAGGGTGAAATGATTTTGTTTACTTAAAAAGTTGGCTTTTCCATGGTGGACATTTAATTAGGGATGGAGGGACCAAGGGAGTATAGGCTTACATATACGTATATAATGTTAAATTGTTCCAGGTTTAATGTAAATATAAAATAGAGATATTGTACCTCCCCGACGTCAGTCCCTACTTTGACACCCTCAGCAATGGTTCTTGAAAGAGCAGCTGCATCTCCAAAACCCAAATTAACCCCCTGGCCAGCCAAGGGATGAACAGTGTGCGCAGCATCGCCAATTAGAACTACACGTCTAGACGCATATTGATTAGCATGCATTAGAGATAGTGGAAACACCATTCTTTCTGAAGCCAGCTTGACCACTTTTGGTGGAACTTCAAAACACTCACTAGCAGATGACGTCACATTTGCTCTAAGCCAAGAAAATATGCTTCCATCACCAAATGATTGCGACTGAGGACGTGGGCCATATCCAGAATCCAAAGCATGATTTAAAGCATTAACAAAATCGTCCTCGCTCAATGATTTGCGGTCCAATGACTCTTTCGGGTTCATAGTCCAAACAATATTGCTGAACTTATCACCTATTGGCAAAAGTGCAATTGGACCCGAAGGGAGAAATCGTTGCCATGCACAATAGTTATCCTCTTGATGTTCCACAGTACAGATGATGGCATTCTGTGAATACTTCCATCCAGTTGTTTTGAATCCAGCTAATTCCCTGACACGTGACTTGGAACCATCTGCTCCAACCTGTAATAATGATTCCAGAGAATTGATTCCATGCTTAGTTTTAAGAAGCAAGTAAACAGTGTAACTTCACAAGTCCAGGAAAAAAAACAAGAAAACCTCATCTATATGCAAGATGAAATCGTTAATTTCCACCAACAATTTATCTATATAAGGGAAGAAGAAGATGAAATTACCACCAATTTCGCATAAAGGTTATTGCCATCGGCCAGTTCCAGCTTTGCTAGACCTCCACTAGTTGACATGGATGGCCCAGAAGATGTGCCATCCACCCGCATGGATGACAAGCTTGGAGCTAAATTCATTGAAGTTAACCTGGAAGGATATATTTTCTTCTGGGAATCTGTGTCCTGATAATATTCAATCGGTTAGCCTTCAAAGAGCATCCAGGTTTCAAAGATAGATCAAATCAAAAGATGCATTGAAGGCAACAACAGCATTGCGAGACAAAAACTAAAATAGCTTTCTGAGCAATATGATCGTGGAGCCTAAAACTATCAACAAAGCGTTCAGATCTCTCAAGGAGAAAATTGGAGATAGAGCTGGATCTCTTGAAGCAGGCCTAACCTGTGCCTCTCTACCTCATACACACACACACACACACACACACTCACACTCTTTGCCGCTTACATAATTAGTACTTATTTAGCACCTCAGTATTTGCAATTACATTAGCTAATATTCCACCTAACCAATAAATGATTGAAACACGAATACACATAAAAGAATGGTTAGATTTTTTCCATTTGGAAGCAATAAGTGCAAAATTTAATCATCTCTTAAAAATTGTAAAATAATTCAATTCATGTGAACGAGTTGAATCAGGAAAAGTAAAAAGAATATGGATGGAATTTGGAAAAAGTCCATTAAGTGCAAAAAGTTTAGTAGAATATGACACTCTAAGATAGGGGTGAGGTGAGCAATGTTACACGGTCTTGGGTACAACTCAACCCCAACAGCTAGCTACTGAAGTGAGGTGCCCTCACGATTATATATTTAATATTACTTTGGTACCTAGGCAATGTGGGACTTTGCTTCACACTCTACCTCACTCGCAGCGCACTCACTCGGCAGGACTTGTCACATGCAGGCCAAAGACACGCACCCTATCCATCTTTGGTACCTAGCTATGATTCCATGTTACATGGTTTTGGGGTTAACCTTGGCTTCAAATTTGAGGATGTCGATTTTTTTTGAAGGCTAACGTGGCAATTTGACATGATGAAGTTAACATCTTCAAGATGTCCATTCCAACCATCATCTCAAATTTGTTATTTATGAAGTTTTGGAGAGTAATGAAATGAGAGATAAATTTTGACATCAATGTCAAATTTGATATGAGAGAAGGGATGTCAAATGAAATATAAGCATTTGACATTTTGGTTGGAGTTGTTTCACATGCAAATTCTTCCACTTGGCATGCCATGTAGATCTGACATCCTTGGTTGGAGATGCTCTAAGTTCTACCCAAGTTCAAACATTTCAAGATCGGAGAATTTTAAAGCTAACTAGGGTGAAGTACCTGTATGCATGACAAAAGAGATCTATGAAGCACCTTATTCTCCACCACACATCTGAATCAGAAACCAAGACTAGCATCATCTGCCATGAATTACATATTGCAGAAGTGAAATTATCCAGTAGCTAAAAGTGTTCTTACCCCAATACTTCTTTATCTACATCTCTGGCATTGTATCTTGTGTATCCTAGGCCAGTATAATCCCAAACCTACATAGTACACAGAATCAATCAAATAATATGTGGAGAAGGAATTATAGCTGCAGTTATGAATCACAAGTTTTATGTGCAAACAAGACAGCCGACGAGTAGCAGACATGCCATAGACAAGGTATGGATTCTAAGGCTATGATGTAAATGAGTGGAAATTGAGAAAAAAGCATATATTTAGTCGTGTCCAAAATGAACATCGATTATAAACTACTTTGCTCTAGGCAATCAAGACCAATAAACCAGAAAAATCTGCACTTGGAAAACTCATGAGGGTAAGTACAACAAAGCAAGAACTGCAGGTTATACAAATAATATCTTCATTTGATTAAAAATCCCTGGGTAAACCTATTGGGTCGGTTGACTACCATGCCATCATCCCATACCCATTTTCCACCGTTCCCATTTCAGATGTCAAAATTAAGCCCATGCCGGGACAAAGGGAATATAATGTTGGCATATGACCCATGCAGGAGGGTCTTGACCTTAATCAAGGTAGGGTTGCAGAGGAGTGAAAATTTTCGTATGACACCACGGGCCTGGAGATGACTGAGGAGAGAGAAGGAGCTAGACTGATAGAGAGAAACACAGAGCTCTAAAGTAGTGTGAGGGGGTTTAGCCTTCTTTTTGCAAGAGTGTTAGATGGACCTTGCTTAACTACCTTAAAATGATAACATCATAAGGTGCATCTCTCGGAAGATTCCCAAGTGATGGTGCCATACGGTTCGTTAGAAGGTCATATCAACTTATTAGTCAGAACCTAACTTGATGAACAGTAAAAGGTGGTGTGGCTTCTCTCTTAGGCATAATTAGCCACTTAGCCATGCATGTTGTTCTGTGAGGTAAAAGACTAAGGCAAATCTTCCTCTATAGCTTCCAACTGGCAACTGGTGCCCAACATCCCCAACCAATTTGACTTAAGTTATTTGCTTGTTTAGGAATCCTTTAAGTCATACCAAAGGTGTACCAAGGTGGTGACGTGATGAGCACCTGCGGAGATCGCTTGGATGCGACGAACTACCACGTGGGTGCTGTGGTGAGCATCCTGTGGCAATCATTTGAACCTACCACGCTCCATAACTATATGTTTAGCACTTGGTCACTTTGCCATTTTAGCAATCTGATCCACCATGATGTAGTGGTGCAATCTTATGAGGCATTAGTCATATGGGGCAGGGTAGCATGTACCTATAACCAGGGGAAATAACTTTTTCTCTAATAGTAGGGAAATCATCTTTTTTAAGAGAACAAATACAAAATCTTACGTACACATGGATTTAAAACAACCTTCAACGACTTTTCATGATGTAGAACAAATATGGACAATACTACAACTTTAATGGATCAAATTCACTAACCTAACAATAATAGGGATTTTAGGAAATTGAGTGGGGTCAAGTGACCTCACTTGACCTTTACTAGATCTGCCCTTGCCTACAATCCACTAATGAACTATAAGACATTAAGACCCCTTGCTCTTTTTGCATTACTAATGTGATAAAGACACATGCACACAAGTCCAAGCGTTTCAACTGTTCTACAGTATATCTAGATAAGTATAGGATTGAGTTTTGAATTTGATGATGGGAAGCCCTACATACAATGAAAACAAATTTTCATGAGCAATACACACAGAATACCAATTTAAGACAATTGTCGATGAACTTAAAAGAACATATTATCGAATTAAGAAAGGTGATATGATTACCTGCATCTTGTCAAAATAAGCGTGCCGACGCTGCTGAACATATTCCCAAGCACCAATATCTGCTAATTGGGATTATCATTAGGGTTCAAGTATACAAAGATATAGCCCCATCTTTGCAGTATCACTTCTATCCATATATCATAGACAACAACGCCATTACATTAATACAAGGAAAGTGGCACCTGATGCCAGCGAAGAAAAAACATATAAAGGCATGACATCTAACAAAAAGATTGGACAATTCTTCGGCGATCTTTAGAAGGTAAAGTAAATGCATAGCTCATGCTTCAGTACTACAATTTGTACATTTCAGTCATAACAAGAACTGATTTCGGAAGTCCAGTGCAAAGGAACAACTATCAAATAGCGCGACACATGGTCTCAACTTCACGTTTGAGCTAATTGGTTGTGCGCATTAGCATTACAGAGATTACGAGTTGGAAACTAGATTGCATTTCACTATTCTTCTCAAATACACAATTCTCTAGATGATTTCAAGCAGGCAAACACCAAGCATAAAGCTTCCAATATCATTATTATGTATCTTTACTATTGTCGATGGTACTCGACAACATATGAAACAAGTGTCATGACATACATAATTCTGGTAGGAAAGTACTTTCATCCCAAAGGTGTCAGAGTTATTGAGGAAAATTGTGCGTTTCAGGTCCCTTTATGCAGTCCTCATCAAAGAATGATTTGCAGAACAACACTCCTATCATCAGCAAGCAATACATGAAACCAGTCACTTGATACTGGCCATGTTTATCTAAGCCAGTCCCACCAATGTGTATATGTTTCAATCTTTCATGCATATATCATATTACACTGGAATCATGATAAGCCTCTCTAAAAGTGCAGGCAAAACAAAGAACATGAGATTTTGAAGGTTAATGACAAAATGCTTATCTAAGCCAGTTACACCAATGTGTATAGGTTTCAATGTTTCATGCATGTATCATATTCCATGGGAAGCATGGTAGGCCTCTCTAAAAGTGCATGCAAAACAAAGAACACGACATTTTGAAGGTTAAAGACAAAATGCGCACAGAAATGCTAACAAATGGATACCTTTGAAAAAAGAAATAGTTGCGGGGGTGACGGTACTGACCCTTGGATCTGGGGGATCATCTTTCTTGAAATATTCTTCCTTCCCCAAGGTAGGATTGCTATCAATGATGGCGACAGTCAAATGTTTTGTCAACGGTGTGCTCGCTGCAGGCATATGGAAATCAGATGGCTTGTGCCTAATTAAAAATGCAATTAGAAATTCAATGCAACATGAATTGTTTGAAAATATCCTCATACTGCTCATCACCAAAAATTGAGCGGTTCATCAAGGTGAAATTAAACAAGGTAAGGACCCGTATGTTGAACAAACAAGGCAATAGAAGCCTTCCTATTTATCATGATAAGATGATCCATTAGAAAGTACAACATTTGTGCAAACAATGAACCCAATATCCATTCATTGATAAAGACAACACGTATATAAACTAAAGCACCAGGGGTATGCATCCTAATCCAATATGAAGAGACCACAAACCCAGGAAGGCCACGTAGTTAGTATATGCCACAATTACACAACATAAACTAAATATACTCCCTCCGTTCCAAATTGAGAGTCCCTCTTGGGGATTCCAACTTTTTTAGGGGACAGCAATGATTACACCTATATTACCTATTATTTCCACCATTACCCCTATATTTTACTTACTTATAACCACAATTGTGAGGGAATTACACACTATCATTTTAAACAAAAAGGAATAATGGACTCTCAAATTGGAACGGAGGGAGTATAAAGTAATCAAGAGAAGACTCTACAAAAGCTGAATATAATTCTTTCATCCCAGAACTACCAAAAAAAAAACATTTGCTGCAAGCTTTACTTGATGATGGGACATCCCTTGATTTCACTCGCCCACTAGCTGTAGGTCCTCAGCTTTCTCCTAAATACCAAAACATGTTGATCAGCGATCTAGGCATGGCACACTGCACTTTAATCAGGAGCAGGAGGAGAATCCATAAATCTTTGTGGTTTGGCGGTAAATCACTAGATGATTGTATCTACCTTGACATGCAATTCAAAATCTCGAGAAAATTATTCTACCTAGCCAGATTACAAATTGTACTGGCCAAAAAAGGTATGGGCGAAATAGCCTTCCAAGGGAAGTCAGCTATATAGCACCGACAATTAGGTTTCAGCTATATAGCACCGACAATTAGCTGGAAGCAGCGTACTGGTGGGTGTCAGACACAAGTCGGAGCGCATGTCCGACACATGTCAAAGACACTTAATCTCAAACTGTCCTGATTTTTTACAATATTTGCGGCTCGGACACTCTCCCAAATGCATCGTGTCCCCTATTTTTAAAAATTTGCAGTGTCCCATTTCAACAAGAAAGATAAATCAAGCAAAAGGTACACACCATTCTAGCTAACAGTCCTCCATTTCCCGAGCAAGATGGGGCTTGGAGATCTCCCCGCCAACTATAAGGGCCTCTTGTCCATAAAGCCTTACTAATTCTATGAACAGAAGACTTCTCACCAGAGATAAAGCCAAAAAAACCTCGTGTAAATATGCATATCTACATTAGGTGGCAGGTGGCTTTTAGTTTAAGAAATTCGCTTTTGGAATTTCTGACCAAAGGATAACACGTAATAGCCCACTAAAGAGTAAGATATTTAAAAAAGAATGATGCCCAGGTCCTCCATTTTTCTATTCCTTTTTCGAAGTCAAAATTAATTTTGTTTCGGCCAATATATGCATAAAACCAATAAAAAGAGGGATAGAAATAGCACTGCAATATGTGCACTCGAAATTGTAAACCATTTGTGCAGGAATGATTTGTTTTGGGGGCACACATCAGCAGATGAGCATGTCATACTAGCTAAAACAGCAGCAACAACAATAATAGATGTACATAAAGATGATGAAAGCAAGGACTTCAACTGATTAAGGTAGTTTTTGGATTACCTAGGGAACAAGCTAGAGCCATGCCAACCATGCCGCCTCCAACGATAGCAATGTCATGCTGCCGAATAGTATTTTCTGTATCATGTTTGTCCTACAACATTTGAAGAAATTCTTACTTGACAACATTACAAGATGGCAAGATATAACAATTACATAAGAATAAAAGCAGTAACAGAATACAAATTAACAGTTTCAAACTAAGCAAATCTTTTAACAACTAGTAGGATACAATTCTGGCATCTCATAAAAATACAAGAGCACTGAAATAATACTTAGATGAGGAGCAAATAGACTAAATATTTTGCATTAGCACAGTATTAAGGAGAAACAAACTCATGAAAGAAACACAAATGATTGTCTAAGGAAGGTCCGACGTATGACAAAGCATAAAAGTAAGAGATTGATCTAAGTACATTTCTTAGTAAAAATGAGGCAGGATAGGGGGGCGCAAGAGCACAAAGAGTCTTAAGGTTGGGAGCACCTAGGGGAGTGTCTACCTTGTGTAGCATAAAATTGATGGACATGCTTGGAGACACGTTGTTCTAAGGCTACCTAGGCACAAGAATTTGAACCTCATAACATTTTTTTTGAACCTAATAAACATGGTTTGCACATTGCTTTAAGTCAAGAAATTCCCAATGGATCATGCAGTGCATTTACTAACTGAAAACCCCTTGTCACTTAATTCTGAAAATGTACTTTGAAGGAGTTTGAATATCACTCACCTCCACTAGAAAGAGCAGAAGTTGAACACACATAGTGGAAGGTGGTTTTGGCTAAACCCTAACTGGAAAAGTTAGTCATCAAACTCTGAATTTAAAATCTCTAGCACAGTTCACAGTCCAATGTTTCAATTTGTCACCTAATAAATACTCCAAACAGAACACTGATTCAACAATTTAGAGCAGCTAGAGAAATGACACCTATTTTGCACAAAAAACAAAAAGTCCACACCGATCCTGTATAAAATAAAGAGCACTGAGAAGCATCTTTGCCTCCACGGTCGTTCTCAATTTTCATAGTTGGCACTTTGAAAATAAAAAAAACTCCTAATTCTACAGGGTTGAATAACAATCTTAATGATTTAAACGGGTAAAAAAGAGCTACGCCCACTCAGAGTCATACGTGTCCACAAGCATAGCCTATAAACAAATGCAGAAATAGGGTTGGATCTTGGACATTCAGACATATGAGGAGCAATGAATTTATGCTTCCAGACGAGGAGACTAGTCAAAGGAAGATCAACAATTTCATATATAGCAGCCGGCTAGATTAGTTCCTTTTGGTTGGTTACTATAATTTTTTCTTCTGCTTCCTACAAGACTTATCAAGACGATCCGCCTTATCATGGGTGGAGTAATGCGATATCATCCTTTCCCTGTTTTATCTTCCTGTCAAAAGGAGGAATGCCGGTAAAGAATCGTAGGAGATACATAAAGAAGGAGAGCACCTAGCTAGCGAAAGAAGCCAAGCCGTAATAAGCCACTTGAACTAAAACATAACAATGGAAAAAGAACTGGTGCTTTTTCAAAACTTGTACAGAGCATAATTAGAGGTCTGAACATTGGCAGGAATACAGCCCCCATTGTTTTCAGAAATGGTCAATACCCCAGGCTAGATTCTCTCCCCTGGAGTTTTTATCAAGACATGAACTCCGCACCTGCCTCAAACCAAGCAAGAGACACATCTAATCTACTAGCTCAAGGCAAAATGTATCTAACTTAAAAGTTTCAGGTGTATTGAACTGTAAGCTTCTACAAGTTCAAATTATAATGAGATCAAAGAATGTCTTATGATCTCTTCATTCGGGATAGGTTAGGTATTTAATTCCCTTAACCGGAAAGAAAAATAACTGAACCTGCTCCTGTCCTGCATGACAACCAAACAGAGGTGACGAAATTCTTCTTCGAAAATTGCTGAAGGATTTTCAGTTACAATAAGCAGAATTCAGTTAAAATTATTGGAGCCAATAGAATAGGAACTCAGATCATAAGTTCAACATGAGTTGTACGTAAGTGATTTTTGGTTCTTAGTTGGCGCAGCATGGAGAAAAAACATACAGCGAACATCACCATACAACTTCAGTGGACATCATCACATTATTATTTTCTCTTCGCCTTATGTCACAATTTCCTGAAGTAGAACTGCAGCCCTAATTGGGAATCAGGTCTATCCGTCAATTATTCTATCTTATAAACAAAATAACCCTCAGCTTTGGCAACAAAATTTGAAGATTTGATGCACATGTAACAGCATAACGAAACTAAGCCTTATGTACCAAACATGTAGCAGCACAAAGTGATCAAATTACAACGTTAATTCTAAACCTCAAAGTAAGAAAATGAAAAAACTCTTGGCACTTAAGTTGATGATTTCGACAGTAGCCTAGATCGTTCGTCCAAAAAATGAACCATATGCCCTAAATTGTGGGACAAGAAGACAGGGCGGAGGTATGTAGGGGCCCGGGGGCCCCTGGCTCCCCGAGCGTCCGAGTTTTAAAATTTTTTTTTCTATACTTGATTTTAAATATTATTGATAATTATTCGTGTATAGTTACTTATAATCTTAATAATTTTGCTTCGATTTGATAAAAAAACTGGTTATTTTACATTCTCAATTTCTTTCATAAATAAAAAACAAGCACGTGACAGTTGAAATAGCGTAAAGAATCAATTCAATATACAAATGTAATGAACTGAAAGCAAACACCTTATGATATAATAATTATACATTCCGATAAAAATTACTATGTTTGTTAAGCCGGCCCCCCAGCAACAAAATCCTGGCTTCGCCACTGCAACAAGAGTAGGCATCTAATATTGGAAGGTGGTATTGTATAATAGCTATAGGCTTTTCCAGACAAAAATGCTGGAATATAGTTCTTTCAAGTGGTTAACGTCCACTAAATCAAAATATTCTTTTGAAATTTCTATGCAACACCTATTTTCAGGAGCACAATGACCGGTTTTCCACATTTGGTATTGCGGACTCTCGCAAAACGCCACTCTCATATGATTATTAGTTCATAACAAATGACATTGTGGAAAACGACAAGGGATCACTTCGCATCCCTATATTTACAATTATGGACAACGAGATAGCATGTTTCAAAAGTGTAAAACGCTCGGGGTGTAGTATTCCCTGGTAACAAAGGTAAGGCCTACATCAATAGCAAACAACCAGGACTAAATAGAACTTAAGAGACCATAAAGGCTAAAAAATACTTACACTGCTAGCTTGGGAACTAGATTGTTCTGCAGCTGCATCATTACAAAACGTCTTCCTCCCAACTACTCGCAACCCACGTCTATTCGAAGCAATTCTTCTCACAAGCATTCTGTTTGGAGTACACAAGGCATTAAAGAACACTTAAAGAAATACCAATAATCTTCATCAAGATTTCCATAATCTTCAGACAATAAAAGGCACATAAAACAGCACATTCAAATGAAATCTACAATATACAATATTCGTACTAGGTCAACGACATGCTATATGAATATAGAATCGGAACATTTCTGCATATAAACCTGTGTGTACATGAAACAAGAAATTAGGGCCTTTCTAATTTCCAAATTCCCCATATAATCGTTTTGCTTTGAACAGTTGCTACAGAATAAGTCTGGAGGTTTTACTTGGCCATGATTTTCACAATTACTAACATACATTTACGAGAAACCGCGGAGAAATACACAAAAAGCAGCCAACTATATATTCGTCTAACAAGAGTAAACGTCTATGCATAGAAAAAACATGGTGATTGAGGGATGCGAACCTGTTCATTTCTGAGAATCAAAGAGCTCACTGCGTACACGCATGGAGAGAGAGAGAGAGAGAGAGAGAGAGAGAGAGAGGTGATGATGTCTGTAGTTTCTCTCGTCGCCTTCGATATGTTTTTCGCATAAATCGTTGTTTGGGAGTAGATTTCCAATAATGCTACCTACACAGAGAAAACACACAGATCTTCCACAGATAAGTCCACGTGGAATAAAAATTGCAAACGGGCCCACAATTTTTCTCTCTCCTCTCTCGCCTCCTACTTTTCACTCTCCCCCCTTCAAACCCATGTTGTACTCTAGTCTCCCTAGTTTTTCTCCGCCCCAATTATCTTTACTCTTTTCCAATAAATTCACTTTCAATCTCTCTCTTTCATGATCCTTGACAGATCAAATGGAATCATATTCATACATGTTTTTTCTCTTTTCTGGAACAAATCGTGAATTACTGACACTTGGTAAGAACTGATATCACCATCGTTGGTAGGCTTTCCAACCTAAATCTCGAAATCCTCCTCTCTCATACTCTGGAAACCACTGCTCTCTCATACTCTGGATATCTGTTCACCTCAACCGAATCAAAGTGTAGAACTTGTTGTGGATTAAAAAATTAAAAGGGAAAATTTTATGGCGATATGATTAAGATTTGCTAATATGAAGTGGCTGGGTACTGCATTTTTTTGGGTAGTGTTGCATTTTCTTTAGAATAAAATTTTTTGATCGGAGATGTGAAAACTTTTATGCAAATGAGAGAGAGAGAGAGAGAGAGAGAGAGAGAATCGTGCAAAACGGAGATAAGTGTGAGACTGCGATGGACATGGTGAGGTGGGCGTCGAGCAGCGGTGAGACACGGTAGAGTTAGGGCTTGTCGGTGGTGGAAGAGAGAGACAATTTCTTTTCAAAATTTGGGGAAAGTGGGTTTTGGGAGAAGGAACCTGCAGAGAGAGAAAGGTTGTGGGTCCATTTGCAATTTTTATTCCACGTGGACTGATCTGTGGAAGATCTGTGTTTTTCTCTGTGTGGGTAGCATTATTGGTAGATTTCGGTTTCACAAATGGTACGAGTACAAGGGGGACACAAGCCCCGAGTACAGATGAGAACGACTTAGGCCCCGTTCTATTCTTCTATAAACCTTCTTAAAAAATAAGCAGCTTATTTCACATTTTCAAACTCAAAAATAATATAAATGAGAAATAATTTTTTAATTTTTTTTACACCGTATAAAAGATCTTGATGGAATTTATCAAACAAGATCTATATTGATAAGAAAATTATTTGCGTAAACACATTATTTTTGAGCTTGAAATTGTCTTCTTAAAAAATAAGGACTTAAATCGAGTTGCGGAACGGAGCCTTATTCTGTTGAAGAGTTGTGCTACTGGTACAACGGCTGCTGTACAGATCCCTTTTGCACCCATCTCGGGTTCCGCAACAATGATCGGAGCCGCTCATTTTGTTCAAAATATTTCGTTTAAGGTCCCTATAAAAAATCATCTTAATCCGATATCGGGAAAGGTGTTTACAAATCATTCAAGTTTGCTTCAAAATTTAGCCTAAATTTTGAAGCAAAGTTGGATGATTTGTAAACACCCTTCTCGATATCGGATTGAGATGATTTTTTACAGGGACCTTAAACAAAGTATTTTGAACAAAATGAACGGCTCCGATCATCTTTGTGAAACCCGAGACGGGCGCAAAAGGGATCTGTACGCAGCAGCCGCTGTACCTGTAGCATTTTTGTTGTTGAAAATATTTTGAGTATTGTTGCACACACAGCAGTCTGTGCACAGATTGTGATCTGTACACAGATTCTGTTGTGGGGTCCACCACGGATACTACACAAATAATCCGAGTCATTCATTAAATGTAAAACAAGTTTTTGAGAGTTTTCATAAAAATTTAGCTCAATTCGATACCTATAGATGCTCGATCCAATCGGCTAGCTTTTCGTTATTCTTAAATCTGAGTGAAAAGTTCGACAATTGAATCGAGCATTTTACAGATATCGGATTAAGCTGAATTTATGCAAGAATACTTAAAAAAATATTTTACATTTAATGAACGGCATGGATCATTTGTATGGGACCCATGGTGGATCCCACATTAAAATCTATGCACAATTTATGCACAGATTATCTGTGTGTAGATTTTCTCAAATATTTTTGTATAATGTATCGGCAGAGGCATTTACCGAACATTTAATTTTGTCCCAGAAATAAATTCTGAAACAAAATTGGATATTTTGTAAATACATTTACCGATATTGAATATTTCTAATTTTTTGCAGGAACCTTTTAAAAAAAATTTGAACAATTTTAGAGATAAGACGGGTCCCAATACCATATGTACTCCGGTCTGTCCCCACTTTGCTGTACCAGTAGCATCACTGGCTTTCCGATCACTAGGGGCTTTGTGCTAATTTTTAGAGGCTTTTCAAAGTCATTTTTCTTATTAAAAAAATAGTGATATTTTCTTGATTCGTCTCAATGAAACAAACTAATAATTCATAAAAGTTTGACACAAAAATAATAAATGCAAAAAAAATTAAATAAAGATAAAATTCAAAAAGCTCGCCAAAAAGCTAAAAAGAACAACACCTAATTTTTGGGCGGATTCGATTAGGATCAAATTTTTACAAATATAAACATATAGTTCAAAGTTTAAAAAAAAAAGTTCATACAAGAAAACGCTAAAGACAATCAAATTTTTTCAGGTTTAACTTATATTCTTATATTTCTTTTGTCGAGACAAACGATGTAATGCAAAAATTTAACAGAAATCTAAGAAAAATCAATTACTGGCCAGAAAGACTCTAAAAAGTTAGCCAAAATTTTACATTCATTTTCCTTAGGAGAATGAGCGAACGAGCCGAGCAATATTTTGTTCGAGCTTGATTCGAAGGATAACAGGCTTCAAAAAGATCTCTAATATTGGTTTGTTTATGAAACAAATCGATCTCAAAAGAGTTTTTAACAAGGAACACGAGCTCGAACTCGGACGGTTTGGTGCGGATATCATACCTACCTACCCTGGAGGACGATGTTAATTTTAGTGTTGAAATAACCAAACATATGCAATAACTAATGAAGGTCGGTCAACCTTCGGTTGGGTTAAATGTTGGTATTTTACCAATTGAGAGGTCAACTTAGGTTGCTGTGCTTATCCAAAAAAAAAAAACTTAGGTTGCTGTGTCTTCTGTGTTTTTTTGGTGTGTTTTGGCAATTGATTTTTTTTTACAGACTATTAGGATCGAAACACACACGCACACGATTCACGAGTATAAAATAGTAAAGAAATCGACACAGCAATATATGTGTTTCCCCAAAATCGGATACGTCCACGGGAGTGAGAGAGCAGTCTTTTTGTTGATGATCACAGTACATAGGATTTTACAATAAAGTATATTTATACCTCCTCTATTCCTACTCTTATAACACCGTACTATACCGCGGGGGCGTAGCCCTACCGCACCCCTCCCAAATTACGGAACGTCTGAGCTTACGGAATGTTTGGGCAATCTACTTTGGATCTGTGATAGGCCAATTGCATCGCTCCGTTCCGTTCAGCTTCGCTTCACTCCATTACGCTCACAATTGGCTTTTATTGTACAACTTCTCGGTACCTCTCATGAGCCACAACTCCTAACAAAAAGCAAAAAAGAAGCTCATCAGGCGTTTAAGTAGGAGTCAAAGTAATTTCACCAAGTTTCTCATAAATTTCTGAGTGATTTGCTTATATATCCCTTCGACTTTGTACAAAAGTTCAACTTAGTCCTTCAAGTTCCAATTTCAACTAACTTAACCTTCAATTTGCAAATTGATTTCAATGTCATCCCTCAATTGGCTTCCGTTAATTATTTGGATGGAAATTGGGCATGTGCCCATCACGTGAGCCTTCCCCAAGGGCAAATTTGTCCATCCCTTCCCTTCCTCAACCCCATCATCATCACCACCACCATCTTCTCTCTCCACCTAAACCTCCACCGTCCCAATCCTCACCAAACTCATTCCACTCCCTTCCTAACCAATGCATTCCAATTACCACTTCAGTCACCACGGACCAAACGATGCGGAACTCAGCTGCCCCGGCCACTGGCGGCCTAGTTTTGTGGCGAACCAGTCGTCGACTTTCTACCGCATGATCATGCCTTCTATTATTCCTGACAAGAAACTGGTAACTAAATTCCTCTCTCTCTCTCTCTCTCTCTCTCTCTCTCTCTCCTAATTGAAATATTTGTCGATTGGGTTTAACTTTTTCAAATCTGTTTTCTTTTGGGTTTTTCAGTTAGTGCCCAAAGCCCTGTTCTTTACGCAAAAAACGAAGAAGAGAAAACCCTAAACCATGAGAAATTGGGCGAGGAAATTGAACTATTTTTCTGAGATATTTTTTTTTGTTTCTGAATCATTAATCAGTGGAGAAAGGACCATATTGTTGTTTGCAAAGGACCCGATTTAGGAAACTCAACTTCCATATTAATAATTAAAGCTAGTAATTGTTCTGGTTGAAATGAGTGGCTGTTATTTGTTCTACTCCGTATTTTGGTTGTGAGATGGTGGATTTGATGGTGATTTGGTGGGGATTCAGCGAGAGAAATTGAGTAGAGAGAAGCTCATCGATGGGGATTTAGCTTTTAGTTACTGTTAATTAGACGGCGATTAGGGGCGGTTGAGGCGGAGGCGAGGGGGAATGAATTTGGTGAGAATTAGGACGGTGGAAGAGAAAGAAGATGGAGGTGGACCTGGTGGTGGTGGTGGTGATGATGGGGGTTAAGGAGGGGAGGGAAATGGGCAAATTTGCCCTTGGGGAAGGCTCACATGATGGGCACGTGCTCAATTTCTGTCCAAATAATTAACGGAAGTCAACTAAGGGATGACATTGAAACCAATTTGCAAACTGAAGGTTAAGTAGGTTGAAATTGAAACTTGAAGGACTAAGTTGAACTTTTGTACAAAATCGAAGGGATATTTAAGCAAATCACTCTAAATTTCTATTTGGACGGAACAAAATTATCTCTAGCCACATATTTGTTCCTCACCCATTTAAAATTATCTTTTGAAGTGTCTTTTTTTTTTTTTACAAACCAAATCATCCTAATATTATATCAAACCCAGCCAAAACATATATAGTACAATAAATGGACACCATCAGTCTCAAAATACAAAACTAACAAAAGAAAATAAAAGCAAAAAATACAAAGAAAAACAAGGAAGAAAAAAAAAACAGCATAGAATCACAATGCCGGATCCGTTGAACACACTCGTGAGGAGAGAGTTGGAGAGGCTGAAGTTGAGAGGCTAGGTATGAACATGGAGCAGCGCTCCTAGATGACCCGCCGCTCCAACTTGAACTCTTTTTGCCGCAGACCAGAGGCAGAAACCGCTGCAAACGCCGTATTCGTCGTCGGTATGCTAATTTCAAAAAAAATCAGATCGAAAACCCCAGATCTGATTCCAGAGTCCAAAAATGGAGGGAATAATGGAAAATCTCAACTTCCTAGAGTTTCAACCACCTTGTACCCTTGACCCGGGCGGGTGGAGAAGGAGAAGAGAAAGGCTAGAGATGGGGGATTGAGTGGTGAAAAGGAAGGAAGTGAATGTGTGTGTGTGTGTGTGTGTGTGTGTGTGTGTGTGTGTGTGTGTGGGGGGGGGGGGGGGGGGGGGGGGGGGGGGGGGGGGGGGGGAGGAACCCACCCCAACTCTCTCCCTCTACCTTGCGTTCTCTGGACACCTAACTTCTTGAAGTGTCTCAAATACTCATCACTAACAATCAGCCACTGTTGTAAGCCACAGTCCTAGCCCTCCCCCACCCCTATATCGCTTAGGATCGCGAACTTGGTGGTGAAGGGGCTAGGACGGCCGCCCCCGGCGCCGAGGATAATTGTTGGGAAAAAAATTAAGTTTTTTTAAATATAAGGGCATTTTTGGACAAGTTAAAATTTAATTGGGTGTGTAAGGACTTTGGGGCTAGAAATATTTTTTGGGTTCAAATAGGATTACCCTTGTCATTAAAAACCTAAGAGAGTTCAATTATCCCAATTTCATTAAAATTGGCTTATCCATTTTGTAGTCATTTTCCCCAACTAATAATAAAAGAAAAGGATTATTTGTTTCTTTTCTTCTCCCTCCCAAATCTGAGATCAAAGAAGATTAAAGAGATGCTATTTTTTAGCATTGCAAGGTGTTATGTGCAAGCTAATTAGAGTAGAGATAGTCATCATTCGTTCTGGAATTTGACTTCTACCGGTTTGCTAATATTTTCAGAGTGGGATCAGTTCATACGAAACTTAACAGACATTAATTACGCCTCCTGCTTGCAAACAATCTGATACCCCCGAACTAGTTGGTTCATTCGGTCTAATACCGTTAAAAAAAAAGAAAAAAAAGAAGGTCCATTACAACCACAACACACATCATGTTTTGCACTTTTGCAGTCATGTAACTGGAACTCCAATTCAAAGGAAAAAAGGAATTCTGAGAAGAAACCCCTGATATGAGAATAGCGCTTCAAAAAGAAAGCATTCAAGCTCAAGCACATCCAACAAAAAGCTAGTACTAGTTTAAATTGACAAGAGGGTCTACTAGTTTAAGCTGTCAAGCGGTCTGGACTGGACAGCATGACTGAGATGATGGTAGAACAGCTGTCTTCCCGGAAAGGAAAACAAAAGCACCAATAATGCTTGCTTTCGGTTAAAGTCTCAATTATGGAGACTTAACACACAAAACTCAACAGAAAACTCAATTATGGAGTATTTTCGAAGACACTCAATAATGGAGTGGGTTTATCAACTTTCGGCGGAGATTTTTGTGTCGATGGGGCCCAGGGTATACCCGACAAATGTGTTCACCTAAGTTGTAATAATTTTATTTTCCTGTTTAGTTCTGTAGAGTCCTCTATATAAAGGACACATCTGTGCTTGTAGAGTCAGGTTTTGGTTTTCCCTCTTTCTTTTTGTAAAAACCCAGCACTCTAATCTCTCCTCTCCTCTTTGTAATATTGGCTCAGGCCTTCTTTAATAATAAGGTCAGTTATTCTTTTCCGATCCCTATTCATTCATATTTGGTATCACAGCCGAAGGAAAGTTAAGTTGTCAAGATGGTCTGGAAAGAAGGAAAGCTAAGGCAGTGTTTGGACCAAGAAATTGTGTAGCGATTTGCCGAAGGAAGAGAAACATGCTTTCAGATTTCAATCTACGAACGGAAATCCGTTACATTTTCTTTTCCTTCCACAAACCCTTTGTACAAATCCTCGAACGGAACACAGCCCAAGTGAATGAACAAATATATCTCAGCAGTAGACAAAAGCAGTGTATCACACCAGTAAATCACAAATTTTTTTCCCAGCTTTTGCAAGAATACATTTTTTTTGATAAGTAGTTTTTGCAAGAATACATGAAATGTAGTGAATCAAAATGAAACCATAAACAAATTCACTCTTCCAAATTGGTGACAAGCTTTAGTAAGAACCACAGTTCTTTTCAATTTTTATACCCCCCACAATAATTTACCAGATTTTCACCCTACTGAACGATAATCGTTTCAATATAGAAGCGCATCCCCCTCCAAATGTTGATAACGAAAGTGAACTAAGTGGAAATGAAACAAGTATCGCCATTGGTACTACTGATTCTGACTTCTTGCTTTCTTCGATTTGCTCTTTTCTTGAGCTTTCTTTTTCTTAGCTTCAGCTGTAATCCATGTGTAATCAGGAGGAATCGCAAACGGATCCTGAATATTATCTATCTTACTGCTTGAACTACCAGTGGAAGAACTAGGCTTTTGGTAAGGGGATTTTATCCACTGAAACCACGATGAATTCGAGGACTGCATCGTCATCGCGGGGCTCTCTCGGCCTGCAGCACTTGGGCTTGACGGAGGGGTCGCGAACTCGTCCAGTGGTTGTAACTCCTCAAACTTCGTAAATGTAACCAACACTCTGACAGTGGGAACCACTGGTATAGCAACCTGAAAAGTCATGAGGAGTTCTTAGCAAATAATACAAAGGGAAGCTACCACGAAAATAGATCGAAAGGAAAAAAAAACCCCTTCCATGCCTTGTAAGACAAATAAACTTGAAAGTGAAGTGTGAAGAGTTTGAAAATCTCATACGGTCAAAATAAGACTACAGTGAAATTCAAAACTGTATTCTGGTTAGAAGAGCAGGTTACCAGGGTAATTTTGACCCCTTCCCCACCCTGAAAACCTTTTTAACTTGTAACTGATCCAAAGTTGCTTCCATTTCCCTCAAAACCATTACCAGGCAAGTGAATTAACCATGTAACAGTCAAGGAAAAAAAATACAATTCATTTCCATCGAAACTGACAACATGTTTCTGTTTCTCGGCAGACCAAGATGAAGCATCAGTGGATTCCCAGAATTCCAATATGTCCACCAACACATACCAGAATGCAATAAAACAAGTTGATATTCCATGAAACATTGAGTTGTTTCGAAACCCATCAGAAAAATCACAATAAGAATTTAGTAGATTATATAAATTCCGTTAACATTTCCACTATATGTCAGAAATGTTGTAACTTTGGTGTTGAACATGTGTAGGGGTGATACGAAAAACCGAACAACTGAAAAAACCGACTGAAGTAGTCGGTTGGGTTCGGTTTTGGGGATAAGTCCTGTTCCGTTCAGTTTTCTGAGAGTCTCAAAATATTTTTCGGTTCAGTTTTCGGTTTGAGGGGTGGACGTTCGGTTAAAACCGAACCAAACCGAATATGACATAATATCGTTTACATGTTTGATCTCCACCGTTGATATCTTATAAAATCTCCACCGTTGAACATCTTCTAACCCTAGTTCACAATTCACTTTATACCCATCAGTCCAATACAGCGGTGAGCTGTCTTCTTCAACTCCTCTTCTCTCTCCCTCGTTTCACTCCCTCTACGAAAACCAAGCAGCATCTCGCCGAACCACTCCATCTCTGAAGATCGATCAACAACTCCATCTCTGAAGACTTTCGTCTGTCTCTCTCTCTCTCACGCACCTTGATTATCAATCTTGTGGTTGAGTTCTAAAGCCTAAGGTTTCAGATTTTGGGGGTATTACTTCTTTTTTGGATTACGAAATACGATCAACGAAAGATCTGTTTCTGTTCATCATTTTACAGTCTTAGATTGTTTTTGTTTCCTCTTTTTCTATTTTCTTAGATATGCAAACTTAAACCGAGAAACCGACCGAAACCGACATGACCGAACCAAGTGGTTCGGATGACTTTGTCGGTCGGTTTCGGTTCTTGAAATGGGAAAACCGAACTGTCGGTTCGGTGGAGAAAATGTCAAATAACTGAACCGACATCACTCCTAGACACGTGCCCGCATTGTAGGTAAGTTTCAATTTGGCCCATAGTTTTTTAAGTGTGTCAATTATGTCCTTGAGGTTTCTGATTTGTTTCAATGTGATTTCTTCTAACTACCAAGCTCTCCTTTAAGTCTATATAGTTATATCTTATATATTTTGAAATTTATATAGTCATATCTACTTAATAAATCTAATTGTTGTTGATATATTTATGTTTATGTAACCTTTTAGCTTTTGCCAATACATAGAGTCTATTGAGCATAAAAATTTATTTTTAAATTAAGCTAAGTGTATATGATAGATGATTCACACAAGCATTTCTCGATTAATGATATTAAGTATTAACACACACACATACCGACATACCTAGGGGCCGGTTCCAAATGAGTTGATGTCTTACAGGAACTCTTAAAAACATGTTCTAAGAATCTAAACAAACTCAACGGTTCCGATCATTTGCGTGGGAGTCCAAAATGGATCCCACGCAAAACTTGTGTCAAATGTTGTGCCCATGGAACCGGCCCCACACACACACACACACGGGCAAAAGGAGCTGAAAGGTCAGAAGCTCTTAAGTACTGTTTTCTTCTATCGATTAACAATATTACTATTATTTGCAGCTGATTCTGTTTCTAATTATTTGTTAATCTTTATTAGCAATTATGTGCCTTATTTTGTTTATTCTTTCTAATTAGTTTTTATTTATTATCTTTTCAATAAATTCTTTTCACAGTTTTATACTTGTATTAAAGTATTAGCTTGTTCAATTATTATCTGATGGTGGTTCTTCGTTATATCTAATGCTCCTGAATATTACTTATATGGTGGTGAAGGTAAGAATCCGACTCTGATTTTCAAAAGGAAAAACCAGTTTCTTTGTTGTTCTTGCTTGTTTTGGTAGCAAGTCCAGGCCAGAACAAGGACCAGTCGACAGTTGTTCAACTGGTTGAACTTGGCTGTCCGCTCCGGTTTCAAACATTGGCCTTGGAAACCGATGGACAGTTAAATTGAGCGTATTAGTAGTTGCAGCAGGCAGATGAAGTTGCTCCGAGCTTAGCCGAAACATGGTTCTTATATCTCATCTATAGAAATTATATTTCAAATATTGAAAAGAATGGTCCGTACAAGCTTGATTAGCTAATCCAGTACAGAGACTACTGCCAAGATGATAATTTACAAATTTAATTTGCACCATCACATCGTTTGTTTTCTCAATAAATTCAAATTGTAGAGCAAAATATACTTCAAGTTGGCCTGGAATTTTTTATGTTGAAAGAATGAATGTAATAATGCTGTTCTTATGTTTGTCACTCGACAGAGAAGATGTGAGTCAGGTCCCATAACACAGACTGCAAGGTCCCATTCTAGGTCTGCCAAGGTAGTTGAGATAACTCCCATTCCCTATGGGGCCACTGGTGGATTATTTCTATTTTCAAATAAACTCTGAGATAGGAGTTGTTAATCACAGGTCTAGCACTTAGGAGTAGAGATCTCCTAAGATGGTGCCGCTCCCACTTTAGGAGCATGCTCCTGCGCTCCCAATAAGGAGCTTGATGGGACCCGCTCCTTAAAAAGATGGGAGCTTTTGTACGATCCATGTATAGAAAAACAAGGATTATCACTTTGCTTTATTGATTGGTCTTGGATGAACTCACATATCTAGCCCAAATCATGATATCTTGAAAAGAAAACCATATAATGTTACACTAGAATATATCTTACACTTACGGTGGACTTGGCCCATATTTTTACGCCCTAAAATGATTGTATTTTTATAGTGTATATTCTACACTAAATTATTTTGCAATATATGTACGTGTTCCTTTCATGCTCCCAACCTTGGAAGCTTCTATATTCCCCCGCTCCCCTCATCCAATTCCCGCTCCATGCAACTAAGGTTTAGCAGCCATATCTGAACTTGGCTTCTTAAATTGAGGACACAGCCCCGCTAGTTTGTACCAGTTTTTCTGTCATTCCGTCTTTCTTACTGGTTGAGCTGGATGGCACAGTGGGTGATTCAGGAGGAAGTGAAAGATCTATAGGTGAAGAAGCAAGCAGCCTTGTAGAAAGAGAACTACAGATTATGGTAGCATCGACTCCAATTGATAAATAGTGCTTGAAATGTCATCCTAGTTGAACCCACAAAGAGGGGCCACCTGTCCACTAGTAAGCCAGATCCCTCCCACGGCCCTTCCATATAAAGGAGTGCCATATATATCAAAAGGGATTCCGTTCACGCCTTACATTTCTGGCAAGGCTGAAATTCTCCATTGCCATCCTTCTCTCTCCTACGCTGCCTGAACTCTCTCTTCCGACATCTCTGGCCATCTTGAACCACTAAAGGGGGCCTCATCTTCCCAAAGGGAAACATCAGAATATTCAACACCTCATGGATACACGTCCTAGAACACAGGTCCCACTTGCATTAATGTCACCCAACTGTCAAGTGTCAATTACAATATAGCTATTGTCCTAAATAGATTTTACAGGTGCCTGCAACCTGATATATTCACTACATGAAGCAAAGTATGGGTTATACTCAAGAAAGCACTCAATGACAGTTAATAACCAACTTGCTTTCTTCAAGAAATTCTGCCTGTAAATTGGTGTAAAGAAAACAAGGCCTGTGACTCCAGTTTCAGCCACCAACGGCCCAAGCAATTCGTGTAATTTTATCTTGAAACTAAAATCTAGTAGATTCTGCCTTATAATTGAGAAGGAAGATAATACATAAGGGTGTGCACGAACAAGCTTTTGTACTTCTCCGAGTACATCTATGTGCAAGCATACAGAGCAACAAGAAAAGGGGCTTCCAACATTTTTAGTTTTTCATTTTTTAACTCCAATTAAGGGATTTTCAGTATTGCAAAAATCAAACGAACGAGGGTAGCATACATAACCGATTACGTGTATCTTTTTTTTGACAATATCAAGAAAGTAAAATCGAATGTCCACATGCTTGAGAAGCGTCATCGTTCCTGGAAGTCCAGTGTTGTTTGAGAGTGTGATATTGAAAGAACCTATGGCAAGGTTCTTACTTGTAGGGCTAAAACAACCAAATCTAGAAGGCAACTACAGCTAAAAACTGCCATCACAGACTGGCTGCTTGCGAAAAGGTAAGAAGTTTACCATCTCCATCCCAGACAGATAAATAAATCCATTTTCAGGAATTTTTCCTGGATTGTATCACTATCCAAACTCAAAAGGGAAATACTCCTTTGGGAAACCAATAGGAAGGCAACATTCGAGCACAAAAACAAAACATGATGAGATATCCAAAGAAAAGATGCATCCTACAGGTTTTGTTCTACTAGTAGAGCAAATATATGCCAAGCCTATGAACTAAACAAAGAGAATATTAAGAAATTCAAGCATGCAAAATTTAAACCACACTAAATTATTATTTACATACCTTAACCGGAAAGGTCCCCAAAGGAAGTTTTGTCGTAAGAAGTTCCCTCAAGCGACGTACAGCCTTAACTTTGTTCGCCAGTATGTCAAGTAATGGCAGGAGTTCTTCACTCCGCAAAGGAAAGTTTGGGCATAACCAGAGGACAGGTCTCAAGCCTTTCTTATACTCATTTTCACGGCTTCCATCCTTGCGTCGGCTCCCACTCTCTGAGTTCATGGACGAATATGGTTTTGCATCCCTTCCGCTGACAATTTCTACTGAAACTGAATGCCTTGCTGGTCTGTTCTGGCTTTGTGATGGTGAATCCCCAAGAAGATCGCTAACATTCTCTTCCACACATAACGAAGCTCTTGGTGGGTCCGTCCTCTTCTGCCCTTCATTCTTGGTATCCCGTTTTCTCCACCCTCCAAACCATCCTTTCTTTTCCTGCTTATTCTCACGAATCTCACCATTTCTAGAACTACCCACGTCCTCAATGGGAATATCACGTTGCTCATAACAACTATGGCGGTGGGCAATAATTCCATCGCCATTCTCATTGCTTAATTCTGAAGAATCCAACTTGAGTGCAGCTTCAAGTTGCCTTCTCTCCTCTTCTGTAAGAATATCATTAAGCTCTTCGCTTTCTGTTTCATTTTCGTTCGAGGACGAGAATAACTCGTCGTCCGTCATAGCCCCTGGGACCTTCCTGGACTTGATGCTCACAACCACATTGTGCATATCGTACAGTTTAGCCTTCCAAATACCCACCATTTCTGTTTTCTCCTGTCGCCGCCACGTCACCTGTGGCAAAAGAACGGCTTCGGTCACATCTATCCCTGGACGGATTATATTCGTCTGAGACATTGCAGCCACTTCTTGCTGCACCTCCGTGTCGCTGGCAGGAGCACCAGCGCCGTCCAATGCGTTCATTACTTCCTTATCCTTGTGCGATATCATGCAAAGGGACCCACGAGGCACTTTTCCATCCTCAGACCCATCACCAAGAAAAAGAACAGTCTGATCCGACCGCTGTATTCTGAAACCATCAAAACCAGCCAAAGTCATATCCGCCCTCAAATTTGCACCCCTTTTCCAGATTTTGTAGGTATCAGAAGGAGCAATCCGCGATATAAAAGGAATGACAGAGCTCTCAAAATGGAAAGTAATTTCCATGTAGAAATCCCTCATTCTTCTCATAGTCCCAGTCAACCGCGGCAACCTTCTACACCATTTTGCCCAAGCCAATGGCTGGTAGTGCCTAACTATGATTCTAGCAATCCCTTCTTGCCTATTACATATGGCTTCTTGGAGTGCACTCCACCCTTGCTCATTTTGCAAGCTCCAATCTGCTCCAGCAATCATAAGCATTTCGGTTGAAGTCTCATCGGCAAGCTTGACAGCCAAATGGAGAGGGGTTTCACGATTAGGTACATCGCGCCTATCAATAACGGCTGAGATTGCTTCAGCCTTTTGTTCTTCCGCAAGTGACTTTGATTCAGTGTGAATCTCGGAAGGGTCACAAAACCGGGGGAGACCTGCCAGTATTTTCTTAAGGCTGGCATAGTCTTTCATGGCTATGGCCCTATGCACAGGACTATGAATATACTTGGAAACATCGATAGCCGCCATCACTCAGAAAATACTAACCAGAACCAACTCAATCATCCAAAGCTACAACAAGAAGTAAGCAAACCCTTCTCCCAAATCAGTACTATGTGATGAATGAGCACTGGTACTAATTGAATCCAAAAAAAGACTAATTAGCAGGTTCCTACTTTTCCACAACAAGATGAAGGAGAACTGCTACCAACTCAAATCCCAACAAGACCAAGTACTAGGTTCCAACCCCAACCCAAACACCAAGTTCACCAGTTCAAATCACTGATTTCACCATATAAACCGGACCCAGAGACCGAATTATCACCAATTTGAAAAAAATACCCCGCAATCTTTTTTCACAGAACTGAATCAGACCCAGTTGGAATTACACCCTAAAGAACACAAGGAAACAACATAGCCTACAAAGTTACAGCTATCACAAAACAAAATCAGAGAATCTTTAAAGGGGGCCCAACAGCAGAAGATCCAAAAGAGTCAACAAATCTCACCTCATCGTTCAGTTAGTGAACCCCACCACCTCTCTGCCTCTCTCACCTGTTCTAGTCTTCTGCAATTAGAAAAATAACAAATAGATCCCTGTGATCCAATCCAGATCAGACAAGGGGCAAGAACATGAATGTGGGAGTGGAATTTGTAATTTTTTGAAATAAAAAACCGACTAGTAAAGAAATACTAGAAGGACTGGGGAATCTCACAAAGTTGAGAACCAAAGAACGGAATACCCGAAGAAAAGCATAGAACAAAACCCCACCAATCAAGAAAACAGTAAAACCGTTTGTATTAAAAAGGAATAACCCAAAAGCAGAATCATGAAAAAGGAACCGAGACAGCAAGTATTCATAGTACAAGAGAGAAGTAAAGAAGGTTTTTAGAGAGAGGGAGAGTACCCATGTCTACAGAGGTGGAGAGAGAGAGAGAGAGAGAGAGAGAGAGAGAGAAACGGCGAAAGGTCAAATTTGGGGCAAGGTAGAAGTTGGAGGGAGACGACAGACAACATTAGGAAAGATTGGAGTCAGAGGGGTAGTTTTGGAAGATAACAGAGTCAGAGGGGTAGTTTTGGGAGTTACAGAGAGAGAGAGACCAAAATATGGGATGGCTGCATGTGAGCCTGGAAAAGAGGGAACCTGCTTTCTTAAATATCAATATTTTAAAAGTTCTTTAACTTTTCTTGGTCAAAATTTCCTTTTTTAAAAATGCATCGAGAAAATAATTAAAGACTTTTCTTTTCTTTGAAGGAGGATTAGGAGCATGATTAGGGTAGTAATTATGCTAGGCCAGTTGTAGGGTAGGCTAGTACTCCGTAATAGGCTGTCAGAGTGATAGGGTCAGATCTGACCCGACCCGACCCTATAGACTTGTTGACTTTCATAGGTAGGGTTTTTATTGGACCCATGTATGGTGGCCCAACTTTATTCCTTTCATAAATATAAAGCTCATTTATTAAAGCTTGGAAAAAAGACACCTTTTCACAGGAGTGATTAATCGGTCTTTCTGAAGCACTACGTGACAGTACTCCAGAAACAATCGATCTTTTCCCAAGCTAGGGCTCGAATGTGTTGCATCCTCTGGATGTGTGCTATCCTGTGCATATGAGTGTGGTTTGAACCATTCATATTGCTCGACTTGTTAAATCTGTCAGCCGTGTAAAAATTAAAACTGACCGGGCATTGTTGTTCATGTAATTGAAATGCATTTTTCTTCCGGTAGTTATAATTTCGAAAATAAACTTAACGAAAAAATGTGTTTTGTTCATATGGGTGTCTGATTGATCTCATTATCCGTACGATAAATTTGATCCGTCAAAAAACATGAACGGTTTAAATCACACTCACAAGGCACCATTGTCCAAAGGCATAGTTGACCCGATGCCCTTATACGGTTCTACCCAACATTTTGCTTTCACAAGAGATTTTTATGCAAAATTATTTGGTGGTTTGATACCGTCACATTAGTTTTTGAACTTCAAATGTTTAGAGCATCTTCACTAGGAGATGCTAAAGTTGAGATAGACAAGTTAAACGTACACTTTTGGCATCAATTCACAATTCAAATAATCTGTCTTCCATCATGCTAAATGTGATGTGGCTTTGAAGGTAGGTCCAAACATGCTAATTTTAATAACAACCAACTCGCATGCCAATTTTTTTTTTTTTTTAAGAAATGACCGTTTAAAATTTAAAAGTGTCTCGTTTGAGGGGTTTTTCCCCTTTAAGTTTATGAGCTCTATTATTAATTTTTCTATAAATTGGACATAAGGGTTGGAGTAGGCCAGTAGGGTGGAAATTTTCAACACGACACGAACTTAACACGAAGTTAGTGAGTTAAGGTCAGCTATTTCTGATACATAACACGAATATGACACGACATGATAACACGAAAAGCTAACATAGGTTGGGTTAGGAATAAGAGAATTCTAACACGACATGACGCAGGGTGGAAATTTATGAAAGGACAGCATAGCACGAAACAAATCGGACACAAAGTTTGCGGGTTAGAGTTGGCTGCTATTTTTTACACAATAACAGGAAAAGATAAACAATTTTCAAGAAAGTTGATTTTTTTTAATCATTTTTTATCCTTTTCGTGCTGCTGAACAAGGCCGTAGTATCCCGTGATTCTCTGTACTTTATACACGATTTTATGATCTCTCGTATCGATTAGGAGAAAAAGCAAGAATATCGACCTCCACACTATACACAAAACCACATATGAAAGACGGTATTAATTTTGTCAGTACCCAATTATTAAAAAAATACGACCAAAAAGATTGTCATATACAGTATGTTTTAAGTTGGGTAAACGGACATTAAAAACAATGGTAACATATGAAAGGCGGTATTAATTTTTTCAATATGAATTATAAAAAAAAAAAAAAGGAGTGATTTGGCACTCCCCAAATTGATAACCACATTCTAAAGAAGGAGTGCCAAAATCAATTCCTTGTATGGTTTCTGATCTCAACTTATTCAATTACTTATGGTCATCTAGCTATAATTCCTTTTATGGTTTCTGATCTCAACATATAACCTTATGCGTCAATACATTTTGAAAAAGTAATAATATGACAGAAAAACTGAAGTAATTATAAAACCACCCTTTATACATTTTTTCTTTCACAAATAAAAAGGGTAATCATGTAATTTTACATCACTACAAAACAAAAAAGAGAGAGTACATTTAGATAAAAGGGAAGTGTGAAATCAATTCCAAAAACAATTACAATTCTAATAAAAATTTAAAACGTAAATAGGGAACTAATACAATGTATGCAATGCATCAAAGAGCATTATATCGACACCCCCAAAGCCACTTTAAATACATTAAATAAGCACTATAACTATAGTAAAAAATCCTTTTAACACTATATATATGTTCAGAATATATTTTACACGTTCAAGTGATTGGTTAAAAGGTACAATGAATAAAAAGGCTTCCTCCCGCTAAGAGTTTTTTAAAAAATAAGTATTTATTTGTAATTTTCAAATTTAAAAATAATAGACTTATTAAAATAATTTTTGTGTAATATGGATCTTGTTTGATAGATCTCGATGAGATCTTTTGAACGTTGCAAAAAAATTGAAAAAATTATTTTTGTAAATACATTATTTTTAAGTTTGAAAATTATAAATAAATACTCACGAAGTATTTTCTAAGAACCCATAGGGGACAGGGTAATTCAAATCAGTAGCAAAAATTTCTAAACCAATCATTCATCATATTAGGTCATATTATGCTATTTCGGTCTCTTTCAAAAGAGGAGGATCTATCCAGTTAGAGCATCTCCAATCCGATACTCTATTTGAGAGTATCAAAATAATCGATTTTATTCATAAAGTGATTTTAGAGGAAATTACTATTCCTATTTACTCCAACCACAAAGCCTCTATTTTTCCCTCTAAAATCACTTTACGAAAAAAAAAACCCTTTTTTTATACTCTCATAAGGATATGGTAGGTATAAAAATTTAGTAAAAAAAGCTTACAAGGACAAAAATGTCTTTTAAAAAGGTAAATAGTGTTATGGAGATCATCCACCATATTTTCTCTTACCATCTAAATATAGAGGATCAAAATCTAATACTCTCAAATGGAGGAGGGTTGAGAGGATGGGTTGCAATGCTTTGATACTCTTAAATAGAGATATAGAGTATGGATAGGAGATGCTCTTAGCCCATTTGTGGCCCTTCCTTCCTTCCTGGGCTCATTTTGTTGATTCAAATCGTTCAAATAATATCCAATCAATCATGTCAAAAAATAAGGTTGATTGGACACCGGGTAAAATAATTTCAGAATGTTTTTGTCTTGACATGAATGGGTTAAATGGGTTTCGATTTTGTGTTATAATCTTGTTATGTTCTAATACAAATGTGGTCCGAAATCATACCAAACGATATCGGAATTGCATTTTTCTTGACATGAATAGGATGTTAAATGGTTTCCAATTTAGTGTTGTAATCTTGCTTTGTCCTTATACAAATGTGTTCTGAAATTATTCCACCTGGTGTCCAATCAACTTGGTTTTTAGTGATACTAATGTTCTCAATAAGCTCTACGGTATGGACGGTTTGGATAGTCAAAGTAGGACCCATAAAAAGGCTCACAAATGGGCCAATTGGATGGTCTAGCCCGTTTTCAGCTGATTCTTTGTTTAAATAAGGTGCATTGTGAAGCAATGTCCGCCCAGCTCGCTTCTTGACAACTCCAGGTTTGAGGTAAGTCGATAGAATTGTTCATCCAATAATTTTTCAACAACACACACTCACAAAGGGTGGGAGTGTATGGGGCCCACCCCCTTTGTGAATGTGTGTGTAAGTGTTAGTGTTTGTGTGTGTGGACACCAGCAGTGTGTGAAACCCATCCCCTTTGTGAGTGTGTGTATAAGTGTTTGTGTATCTGTGTATAGTTGTAGCATTATTGTTATTCATCTGTTTGTTAATATGACGTTGCGTATTTCAAATTAACCAAAAAAAAAGAAGAGAAAAAACACACACACATGTATACAATGTGTGTGAGAAGATCCCTATGTGATTGTGCCACTTCCATATATAATGTCAAATATCATGTTATCCTGAGTTATCCCACGTTTGGTTCCCAAAATGACTATTGGGATTATTAATCCCAAGATTAATTTTATCCCTATATGGGGGGTACTAAATAATCCTAGGGTGGGAGGTGGGATTACGTAGGATTAACAGATAAGGAATTGTTTTCAAAAATATTCGATGATATTGAGATTGATTTCAAAAAATATTTTCAGAATTATTTTCTTTAATATTAATTTCAGAAAATGTTTTTAAAAAAATATTAATTTCAGAAATTGTTTTGAAAAAACTTTTTTTTTAAAATATATTTTTTCAAAACTTTCTTATTTTTTACAAAACTTTTTTAAAAAACTATTTTCAAAACTTTCATGTTTTTCAAAAAAGTTTTCCTAAAATGTTTTTAAAAACTTTCTTTTCTCGAAAAATGATTTCAAAAACTATTTTGTTTGAAAAATGTTTTAAAAAAACCTTTTTCTTCAAAAAAAGTTTCAAAAACTATTTTTTTTTGTTCCAGGAAATTGATTTTCAACTTTTCTCAGAAATGTTTTTTTTCAAAAATTAGTTAAAAAAAATTTTCCCAAATTGTTTTGTAATAAAAATGTTTCACAAAGTTATTTGTTTTAAAATGTTTATTTTTCAAAAGTTTCTTTTTCGAAAAATGTTTTTGAATTTTTTTATTCTTTATCCCATAATTAATCCCACTTGAATCAAACATGGGATTGGGTGAAATTATGTATGAAATTAATCCAGGACAAATAATCCAGGGACTATTAATTCCAGGACTGTTAATCCCATCATTTTCAGTCCGCGAATCAAACGAGGCCAATGTTGTAATTTTATCACTCTACCAAATGAAAACCTACATTTAAATTAACCCATTATAAGAAAGAAAGAGGGAAAGATACTACCCACAAAAAGGGGATATATTTATTTGTTCTTTTTTTTCCCTTCTCCCTCATTAAATTTCTCTCTTCCTTTCGCTTCCCTTCCCTTCCACAAATTCCAAATGTACCATTTAAGTTAATGTTTTTATAATATAAGGGTTGGCCGACTTCGTACACTTCTAATCTAAGTAGTATGTGAGGGATCAGTACTTGCTAAAAGCAAAAATTTGATGATTTCTTTTCTTGAATGAGTTTTTTCGTTTACTTATTTGTCTCCTTCATGAGTCTATCAGTTGATCTTCGGTGTGATTGTGAGCTTATTCCTAATTGAATGAAATCGAGGTACACATATTCAATTTTCTAGCGTTTGTAACAAAAGCTAGAAATTAAAGCCATAAGCTATAACCACTAATTGCACTAAAATCTAAACATATATACTAGTACTATATACCATGTTACTAGATTATAAACAGTTCTTACAAAATAGCAGCAGACACCAGCTAGCCTAGCTAGTAGTACTCCTACTTAGTACTAGAACTTAGCAAACAAGTCAAATCCAAAATATGCTTCTTGCCTATCCTTTATGCTTATTTTAAGGGCTCGAGATAAGTGGGGAGCACTATGATGCTTCTTCTAATGTTTAGAATTAATATTGCTCGAGACAACCTTATTGCCCTTAACTAACAACCTCACTAACCACCACAAACCCGACAGAAGTACAAATCACCTTTTCCTCTGTTTTTTTTGTAACTATATAGTATTAATTAATGTCATTTTGACACGATGGGTTTTGTATTGTTTGATTAAAATTCCAATCTGAACTATGAGAGTAGTTGGTGCTTTCGGATACAGCAATGGTAGCGCTAGATGTGCTTGGGTGGATCCGGTCAAGTTTTCCCCCGACCAATTTCGTCCATTTTTTTCGTGTGGATATTTTGGATAAAGCAATGGAGTATTGTTTTGGATATTAATTTTGGACTAGATGAAACTGGTTGGAAGGAGACTTGACCGCATCCGACCTAGTGCTAGATACAAATAGAAATGCAAAAATATGTGAAGTGCTGGATGCACGTGGTTCCACAGACAAAAGGGGGCTCCACAATTATAGTTCAGCTGCGACAAAAATATGTAAAGCAGGTCTATTATATACAAACTCTCTATAAAATTAAAGCACTTACTTTGGTTGAAATTTTTTTGAGTCTGATTATTTTGTTAAGGTATGTTATCTATGTATTCGAAAATTTTAATGAATTTTCATTTATCTTCACTTCCTACGAATAACTCATTATAGACAACACTAAAGAAAAATCGAATTAGTGGTAAAAAGTTGCAAAATTTTAATGTTTTGTTTGAATCGGAAGGTTTGCTTGAACCTTCTCATTATACGGTAGAGCCCCCCTTATTGACACAACAAATATGTGATTGTGCAGATACCCACCTGCTGCAACGCAATCTTACACACATGAGTGACCAATTTGCAAACTCGTGACTACCATTGCGGCATGTCATATCGATAATATTGTTCGTTTTGGCGCATTTTATTTTGGAGTTGTCACTTGGTTTCAAGAATCAATAAACTATTCTGTTGAGATTCTCATGGTTTTGGAGGGAGGGGTACGATGAGGGCAATGTGTTGGGCACCATCTCTGCCAAACTACATGGCTGACATCTATTTCTTTGAACCTCCTTTACGTGCTTTTAATTTGATTGTTTATTTTAATCAATCACATACACAAACATTTTGATTGAACCTCATTTAGGCAAAAGCTGTAAATTAACATGAAACTGATCGTCCGGCACACGACCGTAACTTAAAACTCTTACGGTGTCGCAAATGTGTGAAGGGGAACACTCAACACGCTACCGCCACATCCATTTATGAATCCGCAGCCATGGCTTCAAAGAAGCGGGCACGGTTTGTGTGATGCACCAAAAAAATTACAGAAAAATGATCAAAAGGCCAATCCAGATGACCGCGGAGCCATCCCACCTTGGACCCCTTATTAGCTAGAACTCGAATGCTTTGAATTGTTTGGCTATTTAGTTTGTTATCGGCAGATCCTCGGTTAGATTTCTAAATTCCCTAAAGTAGGAATATGTGTGTGTGCTCACAAAGTTGTACACAGAATATACTCCCATGCATTTCTCTCTCAAGAACTTTGCCCAATACCCCAAGTTTAGCGAGAAGCCAAACATGGGAAACAGCCGTTGGGAAAAGCCCACACTTGTTGGCCTCAAAGTCCAAATAATACAATAAGCTCGAACAACAAAGGACCTAAAAGAACAGACGGTGAGACAAGCCAAAACAAATGAAAGCCCAAAATAGCACCTAACAGCTACAACCATAAAACCACTGGCGCCGCACCAGCCCGGCCGCCAACCACCACACAGACGCCAAGCACAAGCCCAGCTATGATGGCCTCCACTCGGCGAGACTCCACATGCCCAGGGAAGGAGGGAGAGAGGCGGCGCCTCCCCCAGGCGGAGATGTGCGATTAGGTTCTAGAGAGAGGGCTAGCTTATTGAATTCTAGAGAGAAAGGAGCTTGATAGCATCTATTTACAAGAAAATCTTTGCTCATAACTGTCCCCACTTTTTTTTTTTGTGCTAAAAATTGTTTTTTTTTTTCAAAATATTTGGGTAAAAGTGTAAAAAAAAATTACTTTTTCGATTTGTCTCAATAATCCAAAAAACTGAAAAAATTTGACGCAAAACTAACAAATGCGAAAAAAATTTAAATAAGGACAAAAACGAAAGAGTCCTACAAGTAAAAATGTTGGGAAAATTACCGGCAGGCGGTGTTGACCGGAAATAATCACCAACTCATGGTCTCATCTCTCAAAATCACCACTCTCATGACATGAGGGGGAAATATTCACCAAAACATGGTAGGCCTGGTTGAATTGACAATTATACCCTCCTATATATATCAGTAAAAAACCCTAACACCCATTTCCCCCCAAATCCCAAATGTCTCCTGGGAACCTCCTCCCACCGACTCTCCCATCTCTCTCTCTCTCTCTCTCAACATGTATTTGCAGTGTGTATGTAGCTTGTAATTGTAAACCTCTAGCTATGGGGGAAAACATTTTGGTGACTGGAGGAGCCGGTTACATAGGAAGCCACACAGTGCTTCAACTATTGCAGGGAGGGTACAAGGCTGTGGTGATCGATAACCTCGACAACTCCTCTGCTGTTGCAATTGACCGAGTGCAGGAACTCGCCGGTGAATATGGCCCTAACCTTACCTTCCATCAGGTTCGTATACTAATTAATTAGGTATTGTTTACTGTCTTATAATTGAAATTTTCACTTCTTTTTTTTTTGTTTTTTTGAGGTTGGTTGTTGATTCTGTACTTTCAGATAATTCTAATCGTGATTGTTTTTTTATTTTCTGTGTTGAATTATTGATTGCTTTCTTATTGTTGAGTAATTTATTAAATAATTGGCTTTCCAATTTGTTTACTGTCCTTGTATTGAAAATTTTGTTTTTGTGAGGTCGGTTTGGGTGATTTTGTGCTTCCAGATAATTCTAATCGTGGTTGTTTATATTTCTGGGTTGGATAGTAATTGTTTGCCTACGTGCACCTGATCAGTTGATATGACCTCCCTCGGCTCAAAATGGAGAGTAACTATTACTACTGAACCTCCTTGTGTTATCAATTTTAACACAATTTTTGTGGGGCTAATCTATAAGGATCTTTGCCCTGACTTCAATTAGGCCCTCCGCGAGGGGACCGGGATTATTGAGGTGTCTGTAAGCTGGTTCGGACCCCTGAAATCTGATTTATTAAAGAAAAAGAAGCTGCTATTACTATTGGAAAATGTGTAGTAACTATTACTAATGGAGAATGCTTTGCTATGTATTTGGAGCCATTCGATGTGGGTGGGTTTCGGTGCATTGTGTGAGATCTACGTTCATCGGTTCCGAACACGTGTTTTTTTGTCCGCACATTTGTGTCTAGAGCACTATTGATATTTTACAGCTATGGCTAAATATAGTGAATCTTATGGGTGGTTGAGAAAGAGTGAGAAAAGAAAAGGATGGAGAATTCTTTACTTATTTAGATATTATGAGAAATAAAGTTAAAAGATGAATATTTCTCCATCTTCTTTTCTCACCAAATCTCTCCACGTTTGATGAGAAACCACAACCCCCTTTTTTTTTCTCCATTTGACGATGCCCGTAAGGGTCCAGATTGAATAAGGTACTAAAATGTTCTGGTTATAGAGTATGGAACTTGAAGAGCCTAAATAATTTCAGAGGAGTATGGTAAGTTCAAGAGCCTAAACTTTAAAGATTGTGTTTTGTACGAGTCTGGTGTTTATCTGACTTGAAGATGGTCTTTTTCTATATTGAAACTTGCATGCTTGGTAGTTCTTTCCACGGTAAAAATGTCATGAAGAATCAAATTACTTGCCGACTAATAGACTTACTGTGTAGCTCATAGCATTAGTTTTTGCAGTACTTGGCCCTAATTATTTTTTGCTGTCACCCACAGATAGATTTAGGAGATAAGCCTGCACTTGAGAAGCTTTTTGCATCTATGTAGCAAGGTTTTGCATTTGTTAAAGTACTGTTAGTTAATTTCATCAAACCAAACTTTGCAAGGAAAGAAACGTCAATTGAAGGGTTGTTGTGTCCCATTTGGTTCAGACTAGGTAGTCAAACACAATTGTCGTTAACATTTACCTTTTGTATTTAACATCTTAGTTATTTGCATATCTTCGTTTAACTATAGCATTTTATCCTGTGTCTGTCACGTTCGAACCTGTAGCGAAAGAGTTTCTTTATGCCTGCTTTATGAGTATTAACTGACATGATTGAAGCATTACTTATGCTTTGTTAGAAGTCTCATTGATTCCATCTACAGTTTCGATTGCAAGGCCCAAGATAGTTGTATCATGGGACATGAGTAATGTATCTTTGTCACAAGAACTATCTTCTGCATATGATAATTAGCAGAAAACAGAAATTGAATTTCTGTAGGTACTACTATTGTTTACGTGGATAGGAAGTTGAAAATGGGGTTTATATGAAAGTTGTTACCATTGATATGTTTTGTTACTTCACGTCTCCCTAATAGTTTTGTTTGAACTGCAGATTTGATGCTGTCATCCATTTTGCTGGATTAAAGGCAGTTGGTGAAAGTGTGTAGAAACCCCTGATGTATTACAATAACAACCTTATTGGTACAATAACATTGTTGGAAGTCATGGCTGCCCATGGATGCATAAACGTATGTCTTGTTTGTGGCTTTGGTATTGCCTATATTGATTAACTGCTTCTCTCATCTCCTCACAATCTTTTGTTTGCTCCATTCTTATTTTCCTAGCTTAACTAGTGAACTTGAGGTTGTCCAACCAGTCAGTGGCAAAAATCAATTGGTTATTCCTCAAAAGGTGTTTGTGGCCATGAACTTGCCTGCATTGCTTAAATGCTTCTCTCATCTCCTCAAAATTTTAAATGCTTCTCTCATCTTTTTGCTGATAAAAAATAAATAAAAATAAATTAATGTTTGCACCACTCTTCATTCCTAGCTTAACTAGTGAACTTGACACTGCTTAATTGCTTACTTGCACAAATCAATTGGTTACTCACAAAGAAAACATGTCTCCACTCTCCAGGAGTCAAATTCTGAGAGGATGGGCATTTTGGTGTTTCCAGAGCAATCCGTAAAGGCTTGCACTGTATTTGTTCTATAGTCTAGACCAAGTCTTTAGATCTTTGACTTATGAAGAACTGTTATAGACTTTATAAACCAACATGTCTTAGTTCTAACCATTTTCTTCTAATCAATAAGTTACACGTTCATGTGCTGGGGATATAATTATGGAGTCCTGGGATTCATTACAGTTATTGAGTCCAGCTACTTCTTCTGTTTATTTCAGTTATCAAATTTTTTTGCTTTCATTTTACAGGTTTGACTCGCTTTGGTGAGTTGACTAATTCGTTCCCATCGTGCTCTGCTTCATTTCAGCTTGTGTTTTCATCATCAGCTACGGTTTATGGTTGGCCAAAGGTGGTTCCATGCACAGAGGAGTTTGCCCTCTCTTCAGCTAACCCATATGGACGAACCAAGGTCATTCGCATGAACTGAGAACTTGGGTTACCAAAGAAACTGTATATGGTTACATATGAGAAACAAAGAACTTGAATGATATTTTCTTTTGACTTTATTACTGTGCAACCACATTAGAATATTCTGCATTTTGTTCCCTCTCTCATTCGCAAAATTTAACAAGCACGTGCATTTGTACCATCCACTAATATTACCTAAAAAAGTAGGTTTTTTTTCAGCTCTTTATTGAAGAAATATGCCGTGATATCCACCTCTCTGACACCGAATGGAAAATCATATTGCTGTGATATTATAATCCGGTTGGTGCACATCCTAGTGGCTACATTGGTGAGGACCCTCGTGGTATCCCAAACAATCTTATGCCTTTCGTGCAATAAGTGGCTGTTGCTAGACGACCTGCGCTTTCGGTGTTCGGAACTGACTACCCCACAAAGGATGGTACAGGGGTATGTGTGGGCTACGGGCCCGGAAAAATTCCCCCGTCCGTCTTTTTGTATATTTTTGGTGTTACAAAAAAGGGGAAAAATAGTTGGTTCGTTTGAGAGTCGCCACCCGGGTTTTGAAAAGGATTAACCCCGAGAAACCGTTTATTGAAAAATGTGACTCTTTTGCCCTTTTAAAAGGTTTTGGTCTAAAAACAGAGAGTTTTGGGTTCGGGAGCCAGGTTACGAGAGGGGAAGGTTTTATTTGGAAAAGCACCTCCCTCGCCCGATAAAATCGGTCTCTACTAATATTTGTGGGATTTGAAAATCATTTTATTGCTTAACTTTTTAGGCCACATAAACAATTTATATCACATAAATAATTTAAATTGCAGAAATATGTAAGTATAAACAAGAAACAGGCATGGCAGGAATACGATCATTTAATTGCAAAAAGATAACTAAACAACATTCTGTTCCACGCAAAACTCCACCGCACGGCAGATACTTGTACCGCACGGTACATGTTCTATGATTTCCAGTTTCAAAATGATGCTATTTAACACTCAATGTTCTAACAGGCATACATGCTCATGTATCAAATAAACAATTTTTATGTCAAATCAAGCTATATGACTGATGCAAATTTCATGGATCTTGCTAGCGTGGCATGTATTTGCTTAAAAACAAGACATGAGTTTAAGACATAACATGAAATAGCATGGAACAGAATAGCAAATCAGAAGAGGAAAAGAAATTGCAAACTAAACTGTTTCCTGAAAAATCTCTACCGTACGGTAGTATGGTGTACCGTACGGTGGAAATATAAGGGATTCCAACTTTAATTTTCTCGTAGTGTTTGAACTATTTAGGCCCAGGGTTGGTATTAGGAACCAGCCTGAGATTAATAGTGTATCCCTCAGATTACATAGACAAGTTGTGGACAAAAGATTTATACCTCTTGGAGCGAAACCTTCCTTTGGAGTGCTGTTGCTAATATGGCAGCCCTTGCTATGCACTTTGGATGAAAAAATGGTATTCGGTACACTGTGATTGCAAGATACGTGACTTGGCTTACTTTTGAAGCGATTTTGGACTTGGTTTTGAGGTGTTTCGGTGTTTCACGGTGAGGGAGAGTGAAAAATGGCTTGTTTTTGGAATGGGAAGTCAAAAAATGGCGTGGTCCTGAAATAGGGAGTGGGCAGGGGTATTTATAGAGTGAAAATGGCTTAGAAATGAAGCAAACTTGGTCTGCACGCATTTTTGACCGACAAAATGTCCACCGTACGGTACAGGAACTCTACCGTACGGTACATGGCTTCCACCGTACGGCACATGCCCACCGACTCAAGTTTAGGCGGTCAAAAACTCTACCGTACGGTAGAAATATGTCCACCGTACGGCACAGTTGACCACCGTACGGCACAGTTGACCGCCGTACGGTACAGTGACTGCTCAACAGGCCGAACTTCGAATGGCTACCCCGGACACTCCCGAACTCGGTTTTAGGTGTTCTTTGGACCGTTGGAAAGCTCGTTAAGTCTACTTTCTAACCCAAGTGGTTTGGATAAAAATAATTTTGTACATCAAAAGATATGATGATTTTACCCTCAGGTAGTCGAAAAAGTGGTCGTTTTGGCAAAATTCTCATATCTCCCTTATTTCAAATCGGATTAAGGCTTATTATATATCAATAAAAAGGGTTTTGAATGTACTAAAAGATGGTGGACTCCAACCATAAAAATAAGGAAGTTTGATTTATGAAAATTGGGCTGAAAGCAGACTAAACCGAAGACCGTTGGCGCCAAGATGGCCAAAATACATATTCACTCATCCTAAGTGTCACTTGACACTCTCATACCTAGTTCTAAAGTGTTTCCTCACTCCTTTGAGTAAAAAGAGCACTGTTTGAAGTTTTCAAGGCACGTTTTATTATTGAAAAGCTTATCGGCCACTTGTGTACGATTCTCGAAAGGTAAACGCTCCGAAAGATTTAGATCAATCCAAAGGTTTAAAATCATGCTTTGTTTATCATCATTGGGGACTTAAAAGTTATCCAGGATTTCCAAATTGGGGTGTCTACAGTATGGTTCCTTCATTCTTAGGATTTCATTTTTTTCCTTTGCTTGTTTGGCTGCCAACATCAAACTCTACGGGCAAGTATGCTTAACCTTTTCTTATGGCTAATAGTCATCCATAGCCAACACCAACTCACTCAACTCTCTTGCACTATCGCAAAATCTGGGATCTGAGGGGGTTGGTTTTGTATTTTCCTTAGATATACAGTATACTATTGCTAGTTAAGGCTGTATTTTGATGGTTCTTATTTGTTTCACTGTTCAGGTGCGTGACTACATTCCTGTTGTCCCCTTCCCACCCCTGCACCAATGGCAGCATAGTTGTAATTGGATATCAACATTATCTTCCTTTATGAGGACAAGAGCCATAATTTGTTTTCGTGGTGGTTCCAAAAAAATCCTTTGCAGTTTGCCAGCCGGCGGGCTGGTGATGCTGAGATTGTGTATGCATCAACGGATAAAGCAGAACATGAGTTGAACTGGAAGTAATTACTGACTCCCTTGCAATTTATCTAGACAATTATTCTTTGGTACGTCTAGCCGCGAGTTATGTTGCTTTATTTCGCGTTTTCTTTAGTTTTTATAGTGTTTTTGCACGAAAGGTGTTTCCTTAAGTGTTTCAGGTTAACCGGCGGAATACGCCGCTTTTTTGTCACCAACATCGACCCATGAGTGTGCCCAAGCGCCGGAGGCCACGTGAAACGCGACCGGCATGACTTTTGAGGCATTCGGAGGACCGTTGGGTTGCTGGGGGATTGTCGGATGCCGAGAAGAAGGCCAAAAGCTGGGATTCTGGAGGAATCAAGGTGGTATCGATACAGGCGTTTCTGTCGTTTCAATACCGGTGCAAGACAAAGGGATTGAAGAAAACATCAAAAGATTGATGTATCGATACAATCATTTTTGTTTTATTATACGGTGACCTTTTTATGGAGATTTTTACTGCTTTTTGGACTTTCCACTTATGGAATACTTTCTACTTTTAGTATGTTTTTAGATATTTGTGGAGAGAGAAGTGGACATGTATAAGTACATTTCTCTCCACTTTATCTCATTACATAGACCTTTATGCTTTAAGTCTTTCTTCCTCTCAAAGTTTTCTTTCATAGCTTTCAAGCTTTTTCAAGTGTAATCTCCTAAAAACACCTTAAGGTAATTGTTGTTCGTTAATTTCTCATTTAGTAAAATTGCTTGTACGGACTACATCCTTAGTAATATCAAGTTTATTTTCGTTTCCTACGGTTAAATAACATGTCTCATTATTATGCTTTGCTTTGTTCTTTAGCTATGTGTGATTAGTTTATTGGCTAAGTTTTCGGTTAATCTTTTCCAAAGACTTGGGTTGTTGCTTGGTTCTTGAACCCTTGGGCTTAAAAGCATGGTTTTGTGAAATTAGACCTAATCTTGCATTTTTTGTCTTAACTAGGGGTGTTAACTCCTTGGCATGCCGTTTAGTCAAGCGGTCTTGGCATGTGGTATGCCTAGAGCTTGTGGCCTCCTACGTGGAAAGAACCACCAACTTTCCACGCTTACCACTTGCCCAAAAATATGACATGCTTTTTATACAATAAACATATGGTCCATACAGACATAAGGTGTAGTCTTTTACCGATATGAACTTGGTCTTGAAACAACCTCCACCTAACTTTCAGTAATATGGACTTAGTCTTGAAATAACCTCCACCTAACTTTGAACGCTTACCACTTGCCAAAAAATATAACGTACTCTTTATACAATAAACATGTGGCCCATACAAACATAGGGTGTAGTCTTTTAGAAATATAGACTTAGTCTTGGTTTTGAAAGAACCATCAACTTTTCATGCTTACCACTTACCCAAAAAATATGACGTGCTCTTTATACAATAAATATGTGGTTCATACAAATATAGGGTGCAGTCTTTTAACAATATAGACTTGCTCTCGGGTAAATTAAAATTTGGTCATTAAAGATAAAAGTATAGTCTTTAGGAACCGTAGACTGTCTTTCATGATGGTATAATATGATTAAGAAATATGATTAAAAAATTAAGTTTTCCAATTTTTAATCCGTTTGAACCGATGCAAAGATTTTATTATTCTGAAAATATTATTCTAAATAAACATAATTAAATTTTGTCTCTAGGCCGAAGATAATCATGTTTTTGTTCCATAGGATCGCAAATAAATAATTAGATTTATTTGAGAGTATAATTAATAAGATGTTATCTGTTTTGTTTTTTCATTTTCCTCCTTTTAAGGGACATGAATAAAAAATATATGCTTGCTTTATTCCAAATATATGTCACAATAATGCATGGATATTTATCCAAATAAGAATCTGGAAATTGATTGGATGAAAAAATGCAAATTGTTCGAATATGATTGGAAAATACAATCCGTTTTTTTTTTTCATGCAATTCAATAGATCATGTTTTCATCCATGGGTATAATTGGAAATGCAATTTGTAATCCTATCCCATGGTATTCCAATCAAACAAGGAATTGGGATTGATAATCACAATCCCATGATTTAATCCTAACACAATCAAACGTCCACTTGGGATTACACTCGGTATTATTAATCCCATCTTCTTACCAATCCCATCTCCTTAATAATCCTATCTAATCCAACACAATTATCAAACATGGCCTAAGAGTATTAGGTGGTGTTCCACTTTAAAAAGGGTACTTTTTTTCAAAATGTTTGAATTTTAAACTGAAATATAATAAACATGAAAAATACTTTTTCAAAATTTTTTGCACCGTTTAAGGTGGTGTTTCACTTTTAAAAAAGTACTTTTTTTTCAAACGAAGGTAATTTCAAACTTAAATATAATGAAAATGAAAAATATTTTTCCAATTTTTTTGCACCGTTTAAAAGATCTTAATGAGATCTATCAAACAAAATCCATATTGGTAAGAAAATTATTTGCATAAACACATGATTTTTGAGTTCGAAATTACCTTCATTTTCTAAAAGTTATTTTTTTAAGAAACCAGAAAACCCCATGAGATCTATCAAACAAGATCCATATTGGTAAGAAAATTATTTGTGTAAACACATAATTTTTAAACTTGAAATTACTTTCTCTTTCAAAAAGTACTTTTTTTGAGAAACTGGAACGGCCCCTTAACACTCTGTTTGGTAACAAAAAAGGATCCGAACTTAGGTGGTGTTCAACTTTTTCAAAAAGTTTTTTTTTCCCAAACGAAGGTAATTTCAAACTCAAATATAATAAAAATGAAAAATATTTTTTCAAATTTTTTTGCACTATTTAAAAGATCTTGGGAAAATTACCGGGCAGTGGAGTTGACCAGCCTTATTCACAGCCTCATGGTCTCTACTTTCCAAATCACCACTATAATGACACAAGAAAAATTATTCACCAAGGCATGGTAAGGTTATGTTAGTTTACAATTTTACCCCTACGTATATATATCACATTCAAGTCCAAACTTAACCTTTCATCCCCCTCTCTCTTTAACACCCATCCAGATTCTAGGTATTTCTATTACCGATCGGGGAAAAAAAAAGATTCCAGGTATTCCCTCTCTCTCTCTCTCTCTCAACCTCTCTCTCGTTTACACTCTCCTCTCCTGTCTCTGCGCTCTCCTCTCTCTCTAGCGTTCTCTTCTCTCTCTCTATAGTTCTGTCTCCCTCTCACTCTAATGTTCGGCCACTTGAGATGATTTTTTGGTTGTTTTACAGATTTCAACCCATATTGTTGTGTGAACCCTGATTGAAGGTTTGACAGATACTACTTTGGTGATTTTACTGTGTTTTCATTTGTATAAGTCCATATTTAGGTCACTTTGTTTGATTTGGTTGTTTCGTACTCCGTATTTAGTTAGTTTATATTGTTGTTTGGCAAGTGGGTTTGTACTGATACAGATATCGTGTAACCATGAGTGTTTTGATTTGGACAGAGTTTATGGTTTTCATGTTCAGTTTAGAGTTTTGAACTGTATGATTAGGTGACTTGGTCTTTACAGAACATGTACGTGCTCGATATGTACATTTGACCTGCAACCGCTGTCCTATTAGATATTCGATTAACTTTGGCAAACTTGTAGGTTAACCTAGCTTACCACGTCAATTTGTCCCCAAGTTTTGTTTACAAAGAAAAGCCAAGTATAGAGCATGTGAAAACATTTATTGGGAACTGCCAACGACTATGAATGGAAGAGCAATTAAAAGATGAATTTACATTTTTACTCTTACGGTTAAGTATGTTAAAGGGCCCCTTTTTTTTTTTGTGTAAAAACTTGGGTTGTTATGTTGCAATTATGGAAAAGTAATAATCTATACAGCTTCATTTATAGGTGTGGTGGTTTGGTTCGTAGTGGGGGGTTTGCGTTTGGTTTGTTTGTTTTTTGATATGGTTTCAGCTTGAGTCTGGGTTCTCTTGTCGATCTTGGCCTTGCTATAGGTCCATCATATCATGTCTCTTCATCTCTATATTTGAGTATGGGAGTCCGTGTCCCTGGGGTCTTTGGCCAAGCTTTGGTGTCCCGAGGTTCCTTAGGGGTGTGAGAGGTTTAAGTTTGCTAGAGCACGGAAAATTCTTAAGATTTGTTTGCTCTGCAATTCCAAAGAAAACTACACTTTTGTACTAGCCATTGTTTTTGTGCCAGAACCATTGAACATTGTGAGTTTTGTCATGCTTTGACTAGATAAAGTCATAAAGCCATGTTGAGTATTAATTGCTAGAATCTTTTCAATGTTCTTTATTAATTATAGTATGTAATTGTGTTGTAGAGAACTGAAAATCGTTCTATTGGGATCTGGTTTATGAGTATGGTCATTGATTTGGTTATAAGGTAAAGCTATTCACTCCTTTGTCCTATGCATATATCTGCAAGACTGCAACCAATTGCAAGGGGAAGACCTTGCTAGGAATGAAGGAGTAGACGCTAAAGCATAGTTGGTATCGTTAATAACCTACTAAGTTATGCAGTTTATCTTTATACTCTTTTGTGCACACATGCAAATCAATATTGATAATGAAAGTGTGGTGGTATTCTTAAACGTGAATTCATATCCAAATTGGTTCACCACTTCAACCCTATGAACAAGACCTTGGAATTTGGGAGGATGAAAGTTTATTCAATCACGCCAGCTGATGTTGCAAGGGCATTAGGGCTACCCCTTAGAACTGTACCAGTTCCGACTAGGTTTGAAAAGTAGAATGGGCTTGTGAAAAGGTTAAAATCTCATGTGGAAGTAGAATGGAATTGTGAAACCTTCAAATGCGTAGTGAAGTTGCGTCACCTTTTATGGTAAAAGAGACTAGGTTTGAATATGTTTCTTTTTTCACTTTATTAGAAAAAAATCAGTATTTCTGTTCCATGTTATACAAGTTTGTGATTTTCCATTTTGATATGTGATTGGATTTATGTGCATAGTTTTCCCTTAGTTGAATGATTTAGGCACAAAACTAACAAATGCCCAAAAAATATGTTATTAAATGTAACTGTTCTCTGAGGACTGGTCACAAGTGCTCTAGACTTGCTACATATTGTTTTCTTGAAGTGCCTTGTGGGAAGTAGGATCTCGTACGCTAATTGTCCAATGTGGTCATGGGAGTGTCCGGGAACAAGGATTATGTGCATACTTCATTGAAAGTGGGAATACTAGTGGAAGAATGGATGGTACTCGTAGTAACTAGTCACAATCCACCATTTTCTCTTAAACTTGCCCACACTTGTGTTTCTCCCCTTGTATGTGCAATACTGGCCTGCATAATGTATTTCGAGTTTTCTGTTTCTAACTCTTGTTTGTATGCTTGTATGGCTTTACAGGAACATCTGCAGCACTGCCTGACTGATGAGAAGGCTAGAGATCAGTTTGTTATTCATTCTGGTTCATACACTGAAGTTTTATGGAATGATGCGAGACATTTGAAGCCTGATCTTGTCTACAAACGCCAAGTGAGTTGGTATCATCACTTAGTTTTGTCTTATTATCTCTCCTGGTGAGAGATTTTTGGTGACTTACAGCAGCCATGAACCAAGCAATCCTCGTGATACTCATATAAGATTTTCTAATCCTCCACTACTATTCCTATTGTAATTTTGTGTCACGATCCAAAACCTATCTTGGAATCCGTGACCGGCCAAGGCGGTGTTAAGCTGCCAAAGGCCTGTTCATATTCTAGTTTAGGGATTTCTCGCATCATTGTCATTCTAAACTATATAAGCAAGGTATGCGGAAACGTAGAATAAATAACATAATTCCAGAGCTTCTAAGTGTACAAGTATAATAAATACAAACCATTAGACTACACATGATTCTCCTCGGTTATTCTAGCACCCCATTCAGTCCACAACTTGCTATCTTCCTTAACCTGAAAAAATTGGAAAAGGTTTTCATAAGCCGAAGCTCGGGTGAGAAACGTATACCAAAGTTACAAGTTTGACCATGAAAATACTTCAAGAGCAAAGCAACATTTCTAATATTCCCATCAAATTCTCTAGTACATGCATTTTGATCCATAAGCTCATTTCTTTGGTCCAAAAGATGGACCATTTTCATTTCATTTCTCTTTCAACTTTTGCACTTTTGAGCGATGATAGCATTCAACGGTATTTTTGCCAATCGGCTGGGGAGCGGCCCCATTGAAGAGTGGCAAGATATCATTACCCGGTGATGCCTGGCTGCATCTCCTACCTTATTACATCACGCCGCTAGTATCTTTACCCGTCTCCTAGCGCTCGGGACACTGTTCGAATGAATCATATTATCACGAGCATGTACTAACAACCAGTAAAATTCAAGTCTTAAAACATATTGCCATGGTCTACAATTAACCGTAACACATAAGATTTATAAACAAGCCATCGCATGTATTTCCCATTTATCCTCGTCAATTTCAACCAAGTAAGAAGCTCAAATTCCATATTTTCCAGTAAAAATCAAGCAATGGCATTTTATTCCAAAAATTCAGAAAAATACATGTAACCAAGGTATGCATAACTCACCTTTAAGAAGTGCTTAATTCATCACGTATGCGAGATATTTTATTGAACTGGTTCCTACTCCATTGAACTGGTACCTAAGTAGAAATGCACTGATTATCACCAACCCATAAATATTGCTCAGTAATTTGTCTAAATTAGTACACCCTTGTAGGACCCGTAACAATACTAGTTTGTGAGGTTGGCGTATGACCTTTTAGGGCCTCAATTGAGGGTTATCCAAAATCACCATATTGGCAAAAGGAGTTTATGAAGGTTACGGGACTGAGCAGACACAATTTGTAGAGTTGGGCGGTCATAGAATTCCAATTGGCTACTCTACATCTTTTCCCATAACTCAGAGGCTAATAGTGTAGATATTTCAAGACCCAAATTGAACAATCAGATCACTGGGTTTGGTTTGGGAGTTCGCAGGTGCTACTACAGTAAGCAGCCAGGAAGTTCAATTCAAGTTTCTAAGACTCTCATTTGGGGCTTAATTCGTTGTTAGTCTGAACCCCAGTGACAAGTCCCTGTTCCGAAAATAATAATTCTAATTTTGAGGCGCAAATGCTTATGGGCTACACTAAAGATACATATATATATATAATATATATTTTTCTACTCTTATGTAAACTAGGGACTGAGAAATGAAGTTTACCGTGAGAAAGAGTGAGAGGGATTTCGATGAAATATGAGCGGAACGACAGTTGGCAGTCGGCGTGAGAAGTTGGAGGGACAGGTGTCGTGCTGCTACTGCTGCTTTCTCTTTGTGTTTCCTTTTTTTTTTTTTGTCTTTAGTTCCCTTAAATTCCCTAGAATATATCATAGCTATCACATATTAAGAAGCTACGCTGAATAAACACCCACGTGTCATTCCATTTGAATCACATGAGACACATGGCGTTGTGCGTCTAATTGTCACAACTTCTGTTCGATCGCGACCAAATTCCAGTCTGCGCAAATTCTCATAATTAAATTCAACATAGACTAGTAAAAATATGAGGACTATCATGGTGGTGTCCGACTTTCAAGGAAAAATCCCGACTTCGGGCAACTTGTACCATGTAACAGATGTAACTCAATTGTCCCCTAGTAATTACAAAATTAAATCGGGATTCACATGTTTATTCGGACCACGATTCGCTTCACATAGTCTAACTTACCATTAGAATTAAATTGAAGTATTGAGTTCTTATTCAGACCACGTGACTAGAATTTTTAAAGCCAGGATTTTACATTTTGACAAAGAATTGTTTCCTTGAGGCACCCCTAATGTGATTTCATATTCTAGAGGGTGGTTTTAAATATCTTTGATGTGAGAACCGGAAAAGTGATGAGAGATTTCAAGGGAAGCGCAGATGAGTTTGCAGTTGGAGGTGCAGTAAGCTGCGTTTCCTGGCCTATTTTCAGGTGCATTCAAAATGTCATAGATTTGTATGGATGCTTTGTGGCTATTGTTATTCACACTTGTCTCATGTATGAGTATCACTGTCTTTTGCAGTTGGGGTGGCGGAAAAGAGGATAAGTATTTTTCCTGAATTGGTAAAAGTGTTAACTCTGTCTATGAAACAAACCTTTACTCTTATTGACAAGAAATCCATGAAGGTTGAAAACGTTATGGACATTAGTTGGTCGCCTATTGATCCCATTCTTGCACTCTTTGTTCCTGAACTTGGAGGAGGAAACCAACCTGCAAGGGTGAGTGGAGCTGTTTCATTTCCATATTCCCTTTTATTTTTTTTAATTTTCTTTGAATAGTGGAAGTTTATTAACTTGGCATGGTTTTCTCAGGTGAGTCTCATTCAAATCCCTGGCAAAGAGGAGTTGAGGCAGAAGAATCTTTACAGTGTTAGTGATTGCAAAATGTATTGGCAAAGCAGTGGAGAGTACCTTGCGCTGCGAAGGTTGATCGGTGTACTGGTCGCTAGCTGGACGTTTCATCTTACTTGCAGGGTTGAAGGGCTTCAATGGACAGTTGGATTGAGTTCTACAATGTCAATGGGCTTGAAACCATGGCAACATCTTAGCATTTCATGGCAACGGATATTGAATGGGATCCAACTGGACGGTAATTTCTAGGAAGAATTTGGTTAGGATTATGTTGGGGGTGATGAAAGTCAATTGGCAAGTTGGGGCTTGGTCAAAAACTTGCTTATGATTTGAAGTGAACTGAAGCTTATCGGTTTCCTGCCCTAGTATTTCCTTAGCTTTCAATAAACAGTTCTCTTGAAAGAACATAGAATCCTTGCTTTATTTTTTGACGCACATGTGGAGATAGAATCCTTGTTTTATTTCTGAAATAAATTCATCTAATTGTCTTTTTAAGACCATCTGCTTCAGATTTCAGGTACGCTGCAACTTCAGTTACTTTGGTTCACGAGATGGAAAATGGTTTCAACATCTGGTCTTTTAATTGCAAGCTTCTATATCGCATACTAAAGGATCACTTCTTTCAAGTAAGATTCGATGCTTTTGGGGGAAAAACAAGTTATCTTATTGTGCAATGCTTATCCTTCGGGGTTGTAGATAGAGTAATTAGTAATACATGACTGCCTTGGATTTGCCTAGGATATTGCTTTACCATATTTACTGATATGGCTTTGCAAGCTGATTTGATAGGTTTGATCATGCAGCAAACCCCAATGTTTGTGCTGACTTTGGTTGAATTACTTTGTTCTCACATTGATCAATAGCGAAAGAAACATTCTATCGTGTCATGGTTTCATTTAACTGCTGCATGTGCTGCTGAATTGTGAAAATCAAATGCTCCTGGATGTCTTCATGACCCTGTAGATTTACCTTAGGTAAAAATGGATCTCATTATATAATGGACGAGTAACATAAGTAAATCGAATTGTCACTAGTACACTATATAGGGATTCTATGGGTGGAGATATCAGATATCTACAGTTTTAAGGTCCTACTCTTGTGTAAAATGCTATGATCTAACACCTTTCCTAGTAACTTTGTCAAATTTGTACGACGCTAGAAGGAATTGCAATAATGTTTTTAAAACGAAAACAAAACAATCACTGGTGTGATTACGTCATCAGTTTGCTATTTTCGAAAATTTGGGAACTTGGATTTTGGCTGGAGGTTGTGGGGAGACAGGAGACAGAAAAGCAAGGGAAAAGTATTACCTGCTGTTGAGGGAATTGAAAGAGTTGTCATGTGGAGAATCCCTCAGATAAAAAAAGGAGGATTGGAAAACCAGCGGACCAGTCCAGACCAGTCCTCACTTAAACATGCTTTTGTTTCCAGTTAGCAGATTTTCTTAAAACAATGACTACATAACGGAAGATGTTACCAAGCACCTAAAATGTTGATCTTGTATTTGTAGAAGTTCTGAACATCTTACTGGGCTAAGTAATTATGATCGCTTCTGCATCATGTAGTCAAGAATGATTGAAATTTCATTTTGGTGTGTTATTTTTGCAAGCAAAGAGACAGAATTATTTCAAAACATGTTTCACCAGTCTGTTGTCTTTAATTACAAACAGTGAAAGTACTTAATTTCACTACTGTTCCACTTCACTCTCTTAGGAACAAAAACGAAAATTTAGTTTCTAGGTAGTCAAATAGGACATGGCCTGACTATGGTATGTTTTTTGTGTTGATCATTGCAGTTCCTGTGGCGTCCAAGGCCACCGTCCTTCTTGAGCCCAGAGAAGGAGGAGATTGCCAAGAACTTGAAGAAGTACAGCAAGAAGTATGAAGCGGAGGACCAATACGTGTTGTTGCTGTTGAGCGAGCAGGACTGTGAGAGGCGGAAGATGTTGAAGGAAGAATGGGAGAGATGGGTTTTGGAGTGGAAGCGATTACACGAAGAAGAGAAAGCAGACAAGCATTGGCTTAGCATGAATCTCTTGGCTTTGTTAAAAGCCGTTGTATTATGGCTGTAGCATGAATGGGGTTTTGTTGTTGCATTGTTGGTCAACCTGTTTTCTTTCAGATATTAACGGATGAACAAGAATAAGGGATGTCTTCTCCTATCCATGTTTTTTTTTTTTTTTACTTTCAGAAAATATCCACGGTTTTATTTTTACTTTTCCACCTACCATGGTTTGACCATACACAAGTTTGAACAATACTTAGACATAGAGAGAGATGGGCTAATACAGAAACAACCAATACTTTAATTTTAAAGGGTCTAGTACAAGCAAGCAAGCAAAGGAAGGCCGAATGTTCGAATGTTTAACAGGTGTGGGGGAAAAATGTGCTATTGGCATTTGGCATAATCGCAACCAGAACAAGACCCTATTTACTGAAGCGGTGCTCGAAGCATTGAAGAATCAATGCCCAAACAAACCAATTTTAGCCCGTCCGTTGTTAAATTTAAAACATCATTCTTCAATAAAACAGCTCCTAACTAGATAAGATTTCTTATAGCCATGTCAATAGCTATTGCATTAGGAGCATCAATAAAATCTAAACTCTGTACATCAGTTGTGCCCAAAGCAACAATCCTACAAACTGCCACACCAATATGAACCCAAGTGATCTACTGGGTTCCTGATGAGGTGGCATCAAGTGAAAATCACTTTCGAAATAAAGTCTATAACACCTTCCCGGTTAAGTTCTCCCAGCATGACCAGCTCGTTCATTTGCAGAGCTCTGACTAATCCAGCAAACCTTGAGGACATTAGTACCAGAGTACATCACTTGGTCTTGTTCACGTAACTTTGTCCTTGTCAGAAACATGATGTGCTCCTTTTGAAAAAATTATATGGTTCGAACCTAAAAATAATGTAGTCGTTCAGAAATATTCACTTGCTCTTGTTCAGCCAACTTTGTCCTTGCCACAAACATGAATGGTAATTGAGGTGCTGAACTCCATAGTACATTTACTATTTTGACTGTGAAACTATATATAAATAATGTGGGCCTCCTTTCATAGGGCAGCTGGAATAGAGAATGCCTCACATTTAATATTTCATACTCAAATGTTATGTAAAATACAAAGTGCTCCATGTGATTCTATGTCGTAGTTCTTTGTCAAAAACCAAGACCAATTGAGTAATATTTACTTGCTCTTCTTACCTCGAAGAATAGTACTAGAGGTGCTGAACTCCATAGTACTCGTAGTACTTTCATTGATTTAACCCGATCCGAGCGGGTATTCCCCGATCCGATAGGCAAATGGCGCGGGTATGGAATTTGCTTCCCCTACCCCGATTTAACCCGATCCGAACCATATTATAGATATTTATATTTTTCTATGTATATGTCTAAATAAATTTCATTGTTTTGATATAATAAGAGCAATATACCAATCAATAAAATAATAATTTGTCTTTGTTTTGTTTTAAACTCTTATCAATCATCAATATCTTGTTATTTTTTTTTCAAACCACTCTAAAAAAACAAAACTACTCAAACTATTATGGTGAATGGGGACCCGATTTTTCCCCGACACCTCCCCGATTTTTTCCGCTCCGATATAGAATGGGGCGGGTTTGGGGACGCTAAATCAGACTCCGATCCGACCCATTGCCATCTCTATTGCTATGCATGCAATGGAGTAAATGATATTAAATGAGAATAAGTGTTCTGTCCGTTTAATGGACTATGTCATATAACCTATCACTTTGAAAATGTTGGAAGAAAGGTAGTTAGCCCTATCACTTTGAAAGGTGGGGTTCCTAAAGACTATACTTTTTATCTTTAACAACCAAATTTTAATTTACCCAAGACCAAGTCCATATTGCTAAAAGGCTACATTCTATGTCTGTGTGGACCACATGTGTATTGTATAAAGAGCACATCATATTTTTTGGGAAATGATAAGTGTGAAAAATTAGGTAGTGGTTCCTTCAAGATCAATACCAAGTCCATATTGCCAAAAGATTACACTTTATATCTGTGTGGACCACATGTTTATTGTATAAAGAGCAGTCATAGTTTTTGGCAAGTGATAAGTGAAAAGTTAGGTTGTAGTTCTTTCAAGACTAGGACCAAGTCCATATTGCCGAAAGACTACACTCTATGTCTGTGTGGACCACATGTTTATTGTATAAAGAGCAAGTCATAGTTTTTGGCAAGTGATAAGTGAAAAGTTAGGTGGTAGTTCTTTCAAGACTAGGACCAAGTCTATATTGCCAAAAGACTACACTCTATGTCTGTGTGGACCACATGTTTATTGTATAAAGAGCACGTCATATTTTTTGGGAAGTGATAAGTGTGAAAAGTTAGGTGGTGGTTCCTTCAAGACTAAGACCAAGTCCATATGGCCAAAAGACTACATTCTATTTCTGTGTAAACCAAATATTTATTGTATAAAGAGCACGTCATATTTTTTGGAAAGTTATAAGTGTGAAAAGTTAGGTGGTGGTTCCTTCAAGATCAAGACCAAGTCCATATTGCCGAAAGATTACACTCTATGTCTATGTGGACCACATGTTTATTGTATAAAGAGCACGTCATATTTTTTGGGAAGTGATAAGTGTAAAAAGTTAGGTGTTCCTTCAAGACCAAGACCAAGACCAAGTCCATATTGCAAAAAGACTATACTCTATGTATGTGTGGACCACATGTTTATTGTACAAAGAGCTCGTCATATTTTTTGGCAAGTGATAAGTGTGGAAAGTTAGGTGATGGTTCTTTCAAGACCAATACCAAATCCATATTGCAAAAAGACTACGCTCTATATCTGTGTGGATCACATGTTTATTGTATAAAGAGCACGCCAACGGTGCTTCCTTCCTGTGGGTGGCCGAGCCTGAACTACCCTATCGGCAAACATAAGGTGAGTGTAATGTTGACGACTGATGGGCCTTGGCTTAGAACCGAGCCCCGATTCCGGTGCGGCCACATATGAGCTTGGTCTAGTTATTCAATACAAGTACGGACAGTTATATTCGGCCTGCTACAACATGAATGAATCGTTGGCGTCAAGCAATCATCGGCATCGAACAAATGATGAATTGGCGTAAAATAAATGAAGAATTGGTGTCAAAGGTCCAACGGATGGTCATCACCAGCCATGAAGTGATCCAAAAAGCAAGGAGCTGATTAAGCTACTAACCTAATCTTGATATAAAGAACGGAGGATGATGTAAATTGTGGTTATGTTGGTTTTCATTGTTGTTCGCACGTGTTGTCACTTTGTAAAGGTTGAAAAAATGGTCACGTCCAGTACTTGGCATGAGTAACCTTTTTATGATAGTAATCTACAATTTTAGTTGTAGATGACACTTTTTTGCAAAATTGTAGGTGACACTTTTTTTGACAAATGCAAGATGACACTTGGTGCCATCAAGTTGGTGGTTGTATTTTGTTTGGTGCTTAAAGAATGACATTTTATCTTTTTTTTTCGTATTAACGATTGCACATTGTATTATAGAGATTTGGACAACCATCACTCTCTAGTAGTCATTGAAACAAGTTCTTTGGTTTTATTGATGGACTAAACTGGAAATTGCAGCTGCTCTTGACAGAGTATGCTCCATATAGATCTATTGAAATTTGCAGTTGCTCTTGACGGAGGAAACTCCAAGCAATTGAATTTTGTCTCTTTGAGCCCGATAGGTTTCTACAAGAGCCAACATAGTATCCAACTCAGCTTGCAATGACTGTAGGTGCTCCTCAATGGGAAGTTAAGACACAGTATCCACCTGCTCCTCGTGTCTTCCGTTTCAGGGTTTGTGTCCTGTCATTTTTCTTGACCATGCCCGTGTTCGTTGACTTAGCTTCAACTTGTCTCTTCTCTTCCAAGTAATCTGTAATTAGGTTGGCTAACGGTGTTGATTAAAAATTGAGCAAGATATAGCCAGATTTTCAGCATGGCTACCGTACGGTGGTGTGTATGTGGAACAGATTAGTTGTTAGCTATTTTCTGCAATTAAGTGGTTATATACAAGCATGCCTTTAATTTTAGTGATTAGCATGAAAGGTTTTGTCTGTGTTATGATTCAAAGCATGCCTATTATCTGCTTATGTACTATATTTGTTCGTGTGGCCTAAAAAGTTAAACAATAAAATGATTTTAAATCCCACAAATATTAGTAGAGACCGATTTTATCATGCGAAGGGGGTGCTTTTCCAAACAAAACCTTCTCCTTTAGTAACTTGGCTCCCGGACCCAAAACTATCTGTTTTTAGACCGAAACCTTTTCAAAGGGCAAAAAGAGTCACATTTTTTTAAATAAATGGTTTCTCGAGGTTAATCCTTTTAAAACCCGGGTGGCGACTCTCAAACGAACCAACTATTTCCCCCTTTTTGTAACACTAAAAATACAAAAAGACAGACGGAGAATTTTTCCGGGCGTGTAGCCCAAACCATAGATTGTCTTTCATGATGGTGTAATAAAAAGTCTTTTCTATCTTTTTAGTTGTCCTTTTCGGCCCAAATAAACTTGGTTGAGGTTGAATGGAGGATAGGTCCTATTGGGGAGGCGTACAAGGCCGACAAAATATTATTGCACACCACCAGATAAATTATTATTGCAGTCATTGGACACACTCCACTTTCAGGACACGTAAAGGGAAACTTGTCCTTCTTTCCCTTAGTTGTTATCCTTCCTTCACCTAGCGTATTAATCTTCTTTTTTTGCTTCTTCATATCCTTATCTCTCTAATGTATGGAAGAGAAAAAAACCTCACAAGTCACAACCATCCAAAGTTGATACTTGACAAGGGGAATGGAATGGAATAGAAAAAACACGAAGCGCTAGCACTATAGGGTCAGTTTTGTCGGGTTTTTTTTTTTTTTTTTTTTGGGGGGGGGGGGGGGGGGGGGGGGGTGGGATAAGCTTGGAGAAGCAAGTTTATCCCTGTTAAACAATTACACTCTTTCCTTTGTTTGATTGATGGGCAGCTCATGCAAAAGTTCTATTTATTACCTCTTTCTCAACATTGGCATAAGCATGACCAAAAAGGAGAAAATCTAACTGTGCTTCCAATCTTGGAGTTGTGGTGGATTTTTTCCAATATGCAAGCATCTTGCAATCTTGGGGTTGTGGTGGTGTCTTTGTTATGGTTTCTGAACCACCACAAATTTGGTAGCACTGCCTCTCCGCCTTTTTCTTTAACCTTCAACAGATCCAAAAAGGAGAAAAGAAAAAAAATTAAAATGACAAGGATGACAAGGAAAATATTTTATTTGAAACCCAATAGTACTACTTGCAGCTCTCCATTGAAAGGTCACAAAGCAGCAAATTTATCAGGCATACATTTATCATCCGAGAGAATACTTTGAAATTGATCGAGGAGCAAATTGTTTGGCCAACATTTGGGTTACGGGGTTACCGTTATATTTTGTATGTCCCTGAACCCAAATAGCAATACTTCTCACAAAAATAAACACTCTTTTATCTTTTTAGCACAACATCAACACCTATAACAGAACGTTACTTATGCTCCTAACAAGAAGCAAGAAACAAAAACTCAAACGCCAATAAAATAGAAGTTATCAAGTAGATTTAGCTACCCAAACTAACATCCCTTCATTGCCAAGTAAATTGCAGCAACAACACCATAACCAGTCCTAGTAAAACCATCTTCAGAGCAACACCAATGCAGCATTGACCCCAAACAATAACAAAGCTATGCATGCATTAGTTTTACATAATATCATGCAATGACACATGTTTTATGGTTATTTAGCTTGTATAGAAGAACCATGTTCAAAATTTAGAAAATGCCAGAGCCAGATTATTTGGTGGGGTTGAAGACAAAATGTGTGCGACTCCGTTTCCAGTTCCATCTATAAGAGGAAAAAGTCTTAAGAAAGAACTTTTACCCAGTCTTCTATCACCTGGGAAGCCACTTTAAACATGGGTTGAAAGCCAACAAACCTATATTACTCCACATAAGGACAAAAAAAAGTAGCACAATACAACAGTTGAAAGGTTCCATAGTCAGCAGTGTGTCACTTTGACAAGTAGTTAAGTGTTATTTTCAGGCTATTAGACCTTATAGAAGACAGATTTGAGCTCAGATGAGCAGTCACTCAAGGTTCTAATATGTATGGGTAGATAATGGTGCCCTGGAGCTGATATTTTTGGTAAAGAGTGTACCATGAATCATCCTCGATATTTAGTCAACCAAACTGAAATAAGGCATTCTTGAAACCAATTACCACTGAATGGAGAGACAGCTGAACAACTTCTCACTTTAGTACTTGATTCTTTCATGGTTAAACAACACAATGCCGGTACATTCAGCGACCTGAAAATACACCTACAGTGATTTTGAATGAAATTCATGTCTAATGGCTAACACTAATTTGATTTGTTCATATTGACGAGGATGAGATTAGATTTGACAAAACATTGGGTTTGAAGTGTACTACTAAAATGCTGACTCTCTTGAAGTGGGGACCTAAATGCCCGAATAAAACGTTCAAATCCATGAGACAAAATCGAGACAACAAGATATCCATGTCTGTTACAGTGAAGCATAGAAAAAAATCAAATTGCTTTCTTTCATTAAAAGCCTAGGACAGTAAATCGAACCCTAATGACTTGAGCTGTAGAGACCCGTAAATTCATGAAATTTATTTAAACATTTTGTAAGAAATGAAAAGGGAGGAATTGACTTGGAACATTGAGATTTGGGGTTAAAGTGTTAAAGTGTTATGCTTGAGGGGTGAATGTGTGATGTGTGTAAAGTGTTTAGGCATATATGTGTGTAGGGTGAGAGGCAGGGAAATTATTTTCCCCTCACTCTTTCTCTCCCGTTCCTCTCTCTCCCTCTCTCGGCTCTCACACTCTCACTCTCACTCGATTCCACCCAAACCACCACAAAACACCCTTCAATCTATCATTCCTTCGCGCGGTGGAGTTCGCTTCTCGTTGGTTTGAGCTCGGTGGAGACAAATTTCATTTGGTTTCAAAGATTGGAGCTAGGGCTTGGAAAGTCTATTGATTTCGTTCTTTGATCTTGAGGTAGGGAGTTCTAACTTTCAATATATGTTTATGGCTTGATTCTTGTACCTTGATTCTCGTTCGTGATCGTTGTTTTTGTTGTTGAAGTTGTTGCTGCTGTAAAACCCATGTGAATCTGTCAAAAATCTGCTCGTAGGCCATTGTTATCGATAACATTTTCCTTGTTATCGATAACACCTTGTCCCAAGCCCAGAAAATCATTTGTTATCGATACCTTAGCCTTTGTTATCGATACCTTTGTGTTCTAAAGCCCAGAAAATCGTTCGTTATCGATACCTTTGGTCATTGTTATCGATACCTTTGCGTCTGGAATCATTTCTGACCAAATGGTATCGATACCTGTTGCTTATCTCCAGATTTCACTGTTTTCTTCATTTTTCACCGTTTTGATTTCCGATCACTTCTAACTCACCCAAACCCCTCCTAAATGATTCTTAACTTGATTGCTTGTGCCTAGTAACTTCGTCGGACGTATCCATGACCTCAACACTCATTTGAACATGATTTAACGAAAATTGTTTTAAAGACCAAAGATGGATTTGAATGGTACGGGCTGATTGGAAAAGGATTTTGAAACTTTACGGACACAATGAAAATATATCAGGACATCCCGAATGGGTAAAGAGCCTGGCAGAGGACATCGGGGTCCTATAAATGGCCCGGCATGAGCTATATGCTCCTATCAGGACATCCCGAATGGGTAAAGAGCCTGGCAGAGGACATTGGGGTCCTTTAATTGGCCCAGTAAGAGCTTCGGCTCATGACACACGTGCGAGATACATTTTGATTCACGATGCTTCCAAAGTTTATACGTTGAAAAATATGATTGATTTTGGAAATGAAAGATTGAAGTTGGATTACTGTTGTTGCTCCATTCCATTGGTTTCAGTTGCTGTTGTTCTTCTTGTTATCGTTCCTACATTTCATATGCATACATTGTTAGATTAGAGCTTTCTACTGGGCTAGTGTAGCTCAAGCCTTACTTTCTTTTCAGGTGCTAACTCTGGACAGTAACTTCATGTTGGGAGTGCATGGATTGTGGACACGATTTTGAAAGTTAACACTGAAGAGTTATTAAGGCATCTTTGTAATTTATTTTTGAAAGATGTATTTGTAACTCTAATTGTAAATCTTTTGATTAAAGGATGTTGTAAGCCTTTAACTCCTTTGATATTCAGTACTTATGTTGGTTTTGAGGCCGTTGAGCCGAAGATGTATTATCTGAAAATCCTTTGGACTTAGAAATGTAATTGTGGAAAATGGGAATGACAAACTAATTTGGGGTATGGTACGCTCTATTGTGAGGTGTTATTTATGAAAATTCATCTATTATTATGTTTAAAATCAAGGACGTGACAAATTGGTATCAGAGCATAGGTTTAGAACACCTAGAGACCGTGGGGAGACGTTTTGTCTCTTGGGTTCAAAATGTCGCGCCTTCTAACATAATTCGTGCATGCTTGTGTGACTAACATCTACATGGCTAATTGGCATTGCATTCTTAATATAGTAGAGTGGTGTAGAGTTATTATTGGCTCGTTTTGAGAAGTTGGAGCTTGACCTCATAGTGATAGTGTTGTGACTAATAGTCTCCATTTCTTATACCGTGTAGTAAGATGCCTCCGAAGACGCGCGTTAGACGAAGTGGGGCTGGAACTCGTGGTGGTAGAGGCCGTGGGGTGCCACTAGAGGATGAAGTTAGTCAGCATGGGGAGAATCCTGGTGGGAATCCGGGGGCTGCGGTCGGTCGAGGTGCAGGGGTACCTCCTAACCAGACTCAATTCGCTAGGGATCTCGTCGCAGCACTTACAGCTGCAAACCTTATAAATCAAGCTCCTAGGGAGAATGTCGAGGATCGCGCTATGGTAGCAATGAGGGAGTTTAGCCGTAGGAACCCTCCGGTGTTCGATGGGACTAGTAGTGACCCATTGGTAGCCGACCACTGGCTAGCTCAGATTCGCAAACTCTTCAGGGCTCTCAACATCACCGAAGACAACATTAGAGTGGGTATTGTGGCCGTCCAGCTAGTTGGGGAGGCCGGCGAATGGTGGGAATTTGTCTTGGAGAGTAGAAAAGATGCAAGGAGGGCGGCAAGGACCGCAACTCAAGTAAATGAACCGGATGTTGAAAACTTAACATGGGCTGAGTTTGAGGCACTCTTTGAAGAGCAGTACTTTCCGGAGACCTCACGTGAGAATTTGAGAGATCAATTTGAGAAATTGGAGCAGGGCAATATGACTGTTTCGGAGTACGTACAAAAATTTCAATCCTTATCTCGTTTCGCTCCGGAGTTGGTAGCGACGGAGGAAAGAAAATGTCGACGGTTTGAGAAGGGGCTACATAACACTGTGAGGAGAATGGTGATAGCCCAACATAAGATGAGATTTTCTGAAGTGGTGGAGTGCGCGAGAAGCATTGAGATATCGAAGGAAGCTCAACGCAATACAAGGGCTTGGGAGCCAAGGCAAACAGTGGGAAGTTTGAGTTCTTCTTCCGGCAGCTTCGGAAGTCAAGGACGAAAAAGACAACGAGAACAGTCGCAGCAGCCATCTAATCGATCCAACTTCAAGATGCCTACTTCTTCGGGGACTCGGGGTGCCTTATCTAGACCTCCAATCGTCTGCTACAAGTGTAATCAACCCGGACACGTCCGTACACAGTGTCCTCAGCTCTCTAAGGCATGCTACAATTGTGGTAAGACGGACCATCTTGCTTGGAATTGCCCTCAAGGGGCGGGAGCGCGTAGTGAGTCGGGTTCGGTACAGCAGTCAGGGGCAGGGCGTGGTGTTGGTCAGCAATCTGTCAGAGGTGCTCATAGGCAACAGCAATCCCATTTCCGTCAGGCATCATCAGCTCAAAGTTCTGGGGTTGACCGGGGAGCGAGTTCATCCACACCTTCTCAAGGTTCCGGTCAAGGAGGAGGTTTTGTGCAAGGTCAGGGTACTCAGGGGCGTGTTTTCAACATCAACACCAATGCTTCACCTTCTATTTCTCAGGCTCCAGAGACATCGGTTGTAAGGGGTACTTTTCTTCTATTCAACTCTTTTGCTAGAGTACTCTTTGATTCTGGAGCATCACATTCTTTCATTGCCGCGTCATTTGTGTGTGCATTGGAATTGGACACCGAGAATCTTGATTCGCCATTGTTTGTCGAGACACCATTAGGGGGAAAATCATCTCTAAGTCGTATCTGTAGGGATTGCGAGCTCGTTATTTGTGATCATCGCTTCGTCTTTAACTTTATTGTGCTGGATATGTCGGGGTTCGACCTCATTTTGGGAATGGATTGGTTGTCTACGTTCCATGCTACGATTGATTGTTTCAAGCGTCGTGTTCGCATATGTCCTCCTGAGGGTGTTTGTTTTGAATTCCATGGAGAGCGTCGAGAACCATTGGAACCGTATTTGTGTGAGTCTCGGGAAAGAGGGTCGATTTATGCTTTGTTGGCAAGCTTGACGTTAGATGAGGATATGTCTATGCGTGGGGAGTTACCTTTAGTAGTTTGCGAGTTTCCCGATGTGTTTCCAGAAGAGTTGCCAGGTTTGCCTCCTAAGAGAGAGATAGAGTTCACGATAGACTTGCTTCCAGGCACCGCTCCTATCTCGATTCCACCATATCGTTTTGCACCCGCCGAACTTAGAGAGTTGAAGGTTCAATTGCAAGAGTTAGAAAATTTGGGGTTTATACGTCCTAGTACATCACCGTGGGGAGCACCGGCTTTGTTTGCCCAGAAGAAAGATGGTTCACTCCGTTTGTGTATCGATTACCGTAAACTCAATCGTGTGACCGTTAAGAATAAGTACCCTATGCCGAGAATCGATGACTTGTTTGATCAACTTCGAGGTGCCACTTGTTTCTCCAAAATTGACTTGAGGTCCGGTTATCATCAATTAAGGGTTCGTAGAGAGGATATTCCCAAAACCGCCTTCCGTACTCGTTATGGTCATTACGAATTTGTTGTGATGCCATTCGGTTTGACTAACGCTCCTGCTACTTTTATGGATCTCATGAACCGTATTTTTCGTGCGTATCTTGATCACTTTGTAGTTGTATTCGTCGATGACATTCTTATCTATTCATCCACGGAGGAAGACCACCGAACTCATCTTGCCATCGTTCTTGAACTCTTGAGAGAACACCGTTTATACGCTAAGCTTAGTAAGTGCGAATTTTGGTTACCCGAGGTTAAGTTTCTGGGTCATGTGGTTTCGAAAGGAGGAGTATCCGTCGATCCGGGAAAGATTGAGTCCATTATGAATTGGCAACGACCGAAGAACGTGTTTGAGATTCGAAGCTTTTTGGGGTTGGCTGGGTATTACCGTCGTTTTGTTCTTGACTTCTCTCGTCTAGCTGCTCCGATGACTAGGCTAACGCGTAAAGGAACTCGTTTTGTTTGGAGTGACTCGTGTGAGACGGCTTTCGAAGAATTAAAGAAAAGGTTGACTACCGCACCAGTCTTGATCGTACCCGAACGTGGAGTCGGCTACTCCGTATATTGTGATGCGTCTAAGGAAGGGTTGGGGTGTGTACTGATGCAAGCGGGGCGAGTGGTAGCGTATGGTTCGAGGCAATTGAAAACTCACGAGCGGAACTATCCTACTCATGACTTAGAACTTGCAGCAGTCATTTTTGCTTTAAAGAGTTGGCGTCACTACCTCTATGGTGAGAAATTTGAAGTCTTTTCTGACCATAAGAGTTTAAAGTATCTCTTTTCTCAAAAGGAACTTAACTTACGTCAACGTCGTTGGATGGAACACTTAGAAGATTACGATTTTGAGTTGCATTACCACCCGGGAAAGGCGAACGTTGTGGCGGACGCGTTGAGTAGAAAACCGATACTCTTAGCGAGCTTAGCTATACGTGAGTGGAAGATGGTGAACGATTTAGGCCACTATGCTTCATATTTCGAGGAGACTCAGGAAGGGGTCACGTTATGTAACTTAACCGTGCAATCAGCCTTATCGACTCGAGTAATTGAGGCTCAACAACACGATGAAGAAGCGGAGGAACTTCGTACCAATTTCCTTAACGGTAAAGCTCGGGATGGGTGGATGATTCACGCCGATCAAAGTTTACGTTATCAAGGGAAGTTATTTGTACCCGTTGCGTGTCAGGAAGAAATCCTACGAGAGTTTCATCATTCTCCATTAGCCGTTCATCCAGGAGGAACGAAGATGTATCACGATTTACGTTGGCAATTTTGGTGGCCGGGAATGAAGAGAGACGTTGTGATCTTTGTGTCCAAATGTCTTACATGTCAGCAAGTGAAAGCCGAACATCAACGACCTGCGGGAGAACTACAACCGTTACCAGTGGCCGAGTGGAAATGGGAAAATGTGACGATGGATTTTGTTACGGGTTTACTGAAGTCGCCGAGGGGGCATGATGCCATTTGGGTTATCGTCGACCGTCTTACCAAGACCGCTCACTTTCTACCTATCCATGTTACCGATTCTATAGAAACGCTTAGCCGTTTGTATATTCGGGAGATCATTCGACTTCACGGGATTCCCGTATCTATTGTGTCCGACCGTGATCCGAGATTCACCGCACGTTTTTGGCAAAGTTTGCAGGCCGCTTTAGGCACGAACCTTTTGTTTAGCACCGCTTATCACCCACAAACCGATGGTCAATCCGAGCGGACAATTCAAATTTTAGAAGATATGCTTCGGGCTTGTGTTATGGATTTCCGTGGTAATTGGGAAGATCACCTACCGTTAGTCGAATTCGCGTACAACAATAGTTATCAATCGAGTATCGAGATGGCACCGTATGAAGCCCTGTATGGGAGACCGTGTCGATCACCCATGTGTTGGACCGAATTGGGAGAAGCTACGTTGGTGGGGCCGGACATGATCAAAGAAACTACTGAGAGTTTGAGATCGATTCGCCAACGGCTTTTAGAGGCTCAAAAGAGAACAACCGAACAAGTCAAGGTGATTCGCCAAAGGTTATTAACCGCTCAAAGCCGACAAAAGAGCTATGTCGATCGTCGTCGTCGCCCATTATCATTCGAAGTGGGAGATCATGTGTTTCTCAAAGTATCGCCACGTCGAGGCTTGTCACGTTTTGGGAAGAAGGGAAAACTTTCACCACGTTATATCGGTCCGTTCGACATTATTGAGAGAGTCGGGGAGGTTGCGTACCGCTTGGCTTTGCCACCGAGGTTATCGAATGTGCACAATGTGTTTCATGTATCCATGTTGAGGAAGTATGAACCGGATCCGTCACATGTGTTAGAATGGTCCGAACTCGAATTGGAAGCCGATGCATCCTATGGGGAAGAACCGATACGTATCCTAGACACGCGTGATCAGGTGTTGAGGGGTAAGACGATACCACTAGTGCGAGTATTGTGGAAGGGTCAGGGTGGCGAGGAGTCGACGTGGGAACGAGAAGATGAGATTAGGGAGAAATATCCGCACCTATTTTCGGAATGAATCGATGTGAGTGTTTAATATCGAAGTTTATGCTATTTGACTTGTTGCATAAATGTTGAGGTTCATGATATTTACATGCATTCCTGATGCACGTGTTAGTTAGCATGACATGGTTATCTAAATTTCGAGGGCGAAATTCCTTTAAGGAGGGAAGGGTGTAGAGACCCGTAAATTCATGAAATTTATTTAAACATTTTGTAAGAAATGAAAAGGGAGGAATTGACTTGGAACATTGAGATTTGGGGTTAAAGTGTTAAAGTGTTATGCTTGAGGGGTGAATGTGTGATGTGTGTAAAGTGTTTAGGCATATATGTGTGTAGGGTGAGAGGCAGGGAAATTATTTTCCCCTCACTCTCTCTCTCCCGTTCCTCTCTCTCCCTCTCTCGGCTCTCACACTCTCACTCTCACTCGATTCCACCCAAACCACCACAAAACACCCTTCAATCTATCATTCCTTCGCGTGGTGGAGTTCGCTTCTCGTTGGTTTGAGCTCGGCGGAGACAAATTTCATTTGGTTTCAAAGATTGGAGCTAGGGCTTGGAAAGTCTATTGATTTCGTTCTTTGATCTTGAGGTAGGGAGTTCTAACTTTCAATATATGTTTATGGCTTGATTCTTGTACCTTGATTCTCGTTCGTGATCGTTGTTTTTGTTGTTGAAGTTGTTGCTGCTGTAAAACCCATGTGAATCTGTCAAAAATCTGCTCGTAGGCCATTGTTATCGATAACATTTTCCTTGTTATCGATAACACCTTGTCCCAAGCCCAGAAAATCATTTGTTATCGATACCTTAGCCTTTGTTATCGATACCTTTGTGTTCTAAAGCCCAGAAAATCGTTCGTTATCGATACCTTTGGTCATTGTTATCGATACCTTTGCGTCTGGAATCATTTCTGACCAAATGGTATCGATACCTGTTGCTTATCTCCAGATTTCACTGTTTTCTTCATTTTTCACCGTTTTGATTTCCGATCACTTCTAACTCACCCAAACCCCTCCTAAATGATTCTTAACTTGATTGCTTGTGCCTAGTAACTTCGTCGGACGTATCCATGACCTCAACACTCATTTGAACATGATTTAACGAAAATTGTTTTAAAGACCAAAGATGGATTTGAATGGTACGGGCTGATTGGAAAAGGATTTTGAAACTTTACGGACACAATGAAAATATATCAGGACATCCCGAATGGGTAAAGAGCCTGGCAGAGGACATCGGGGTCCTATAAATGGCCCGGCATGAGCTATATGCTCCTATCAGGACATCCCGAATGGGTAAAGAGCCTGGCAGAGGACATTGGGGTCCTTTAATTGGCCCAGTAAGAGCTTCGGCTCATGACACACGTGCGAGATACATTTTGATTCACGATGCTTCCAAAGTTTATACGTTGAAAAATATGATTGATTTTGGAAATGAAAGATTGAAGTTGGATTACTGTTGTTGCTCCATTCCATTGGTTTCAGTTGCTGTTGTTCTTCTTGTTATCGTTCCTACATTTCATATGCATACATTGTTAGATTAGAGCTTTCTACTGGGCTAGTGTAGCTCAAGCCTTACTTTCTTTTCAGGTGCTAACTCTGGACAGTAACTTCATGTTGGGAGTGCATGGATTGTGGACACGATTTTGAAAGTTAACACTGAAGAGTTATTAAGGCATCTTTGTAATTTATTTTTGAAAGATGTATTTGTAACTCTAATTGTAAATCTTTTGATTAAAGGATGTTGTAAGCCTTTAACTCCTTTGATATTCAGTACTTATGTTGGTTTTGAGGCCGTTGAGCCGAAGATGTATTATCTGAAAATCCTTTGGACTTAGAAATGTAATTGTGGAAAATGGGAATGACAAACTAATTTGGGGTATGGTACGCTCTATTGTGAGGTGTTATTTATGAAAATTCATCTATTATTATGTTTAAAATCGAGGACGTGACATGAGCTCAAGTGCTCAACTCATATTGTACCCATTTGGTATCAGTTTGTTACCTAAACAAGCAAAGTCCATATTTGAAGCCATTTAAATATTTTAGCCCGATGGTTTCATTATCTTTTCCAAAAGAGTATGCATTTCGCACAAGCATTTCATCAAACACGTTACTTGCGACGTGCCGGCGTGGCATTCGACATAACCAAGAGTGACAGACAGATAGAACCCATGTTGTTCCCAATCATTGGGGGTATGGGTGGGAGAAGATCGGAGACAGACCTAACTTTTGGCAATATGTACAAAGTGGTTGATCTTAAAATACCACTGAAACAGTGACTCCTATATTTGTTTTGTTGCAGAACTACACCCACTAATCAAAGCCAAATAGCATTAGAAAGGGCAGGCCTAGAGACCCAATTTAATTTTAGTGCACATTACCATATTTCCTTCATTGAGCATCAGTATGCACGAGTGGCACGGCTAATTTTGTAAGGTCACTCACACCAAAAATCTTGAAAATTCATTGCATGAACCACTAGAACAACATATAGATACAAGGCATGCAGGCTCTCAGATTCCGAAGTCGGCACTAATGAGTAATGAAACCAGATGTGATTAGTGGTGTAATCTGCTTTGGAAAAGCTTAGCTTTGAGGAATCTACTTTTTAGTGAGTTTTGAGAAATGAAACTAGGATACTTGACACTTTTTTGAGTAAATTAAGGTCTTATTAAGCAAACAAACCTCAATGCATTCAGCACCAGCCCTTACGGAATCAAATCAACCAGGACACAGCTGGGAAACCAAAAAAAAAAGCCGACACAAGCAGCTAACAAAAGCCAACATAACTACAGCACAACCCAGCTAAGAGCAAAGATAGAAATACTCAAGGGGGCTCCCCATTCAGTAGCAATCAACCTGCTACAACTAGTTTAGGATAATTGATACTTCTAATCCCCGATATTCACAGGACAATTGTGAGACATAGGAAAATCAAGGGGGGGCGGGGTTGTTCTATGCATACTAGGAATTTATTCCACTTACCTAATTGTGATAAGTCAGAACCGATTCTGATGAAGCGTGAACAATTGAAGAACTCGAGCTAGCGAGGGAGCCAATTAGGGGATGAAAATTGGAGAGCAAGGTCGAGGAGTCGTGGTAGGGGCAACTCTTGCGCGGATTGGGAGCACATAAACCCTAGAGAGAGAAAGGAGAGAGTTACGTTGTACTGGAGAGAGAGAAGAAGGGAGGAAAGAAGGTGTTTGAGGGATAAACTTCAATTCAGTAACCACGCTTTTTAATTCCATGGCATTAGTTTTCTTTGTTTGTATTGGGGGGTGATGGAGAAAATTTTCTAAGGCATATAGTGTTGACTTGGCTGGCTTTGGTTTGAAACAAGAAATATTTTCTAAGGCTAAAAGGGAACAGAACGCTGTGCTAGCGGAGCGCCCTAGCTCTTGTATGGGCCCCAAGAGTGCTAGGGCTCTCCGGTGGCGCTATTCAAAGTGTTCTTGATTTTTGAATTAATTTTAAATGCCAGAGTTTGATTGGCGCTCGCAGAGTGCCCCAGTAGCGCGCAGCTCTAGGTTTTGGTTCAGCATATATATATTCCGAATTTTCACTCTTTTAGGGTAACCCAGTCTTGCATCAGCCACTTTAGATAGAGAAAAACACTTTCACTCATATCCCTTGTGTGCTTATGCATTTGAGATGATCTAAATTAAGCATTTTGATCATCCTTTGTCATCCTAGAGAAATACTCTAATATTCAATGTATTCTCTCTAGGTTGATTTGTTTTCCACAAAAACTTCATCTATTTCAAAATCCATACATTGTTGCCGATGATACTACTTGGCCGGATGATTCCGGAGCCGTGTTGAGCGGAGATCGAGGTGGTGGACTCGTGGTGGCTATGGGATCAAGAAGGAGTTCGGGGAGCTACATCAAAGTTGTGGAGTTAGGATAAGCTTTTGGGGTAAAGTTGTTATTCCTCTCTTAACACTTCGTAAACCTTTTGATCTATAGCAATTTTGGTAGTTAGGCCATGGTTTTATGCTTAGGGTATGATTGACCCTAAATAGTTTCCACGTATATCTCAGTGTTTGTGTTCTTTAGTTTAATTGCTCTTAACTTATATTATTAATTTGGATAGCATTGGCATGGAGTTTGGATAGTAGCCTGAATTGTTGGTTGCTTTAAATTTAAATTAGTCGTCCCATTCACCCCCCTCTACGACTTTGTAGCGCATTAGATTATTTCACATTGGTTCCTATTAGCACAACAAAACCTTGTATCTAAACAATAACGATGGTAGTGATGAGCACAAAACGAGGATATGCCTACCTTTATTCTTGAACAAGGTGACTCTATGAGACTAAGCTATTGCCCTTCACCTACCATATGCACACTGAGAAGTTCACAAGTCACTGCTAGGAATTATTCTGAGAAACATATTTTTTAAGGTGGAAACCAGAGGTGTAGCCAAATATGGTCAAATGGTCATTGGTAGCTAAACCAGGTACATAAATTACCTTTCAAAGATGGAAAAATTTCTGGTTAATGGAGGACGCGATAATTGTCCGAATAACTTCAAACAACACGATTGAGGTGCGTTCATCAGCCTATGTATGTGTTTGTGATTCAATCGCACCAATGGAAAAACGCCCAAAATTCATCAAGTAACGAACCCCGACAGTCGATTAAACAACTAAATTACACATGGCAAGAACATCAACACAAAGAGGTAAATTCCAATAACTACATATAAAAATAAAAACGCCAAAAATGTGCTTGAATTGTCGATACATGTACTGATATACAGTACTTGATTGAGTACAGGACCTAGGTTTTCATTCCTTTTCGTTGCAGTTCCATACGAGGTCGAGAGAGAGAGAGAGAGTGCTATGCATACCAGGAAGGGGAATCGATTCAACTAACCTGATGAACTGGAAGCGTGGACGATTGAAGGCAGGGTCTCCGGGGTAGAGGATTCAAATAAATGCGAAGGAGGGAGTTGGGGAATAAGGTTGGCTCTCGAAGGAGGGAGTAGGCAGCAGTCTTCAGAGTGTGGGGAGCACAGAGGAGAGAACGGCAGGAGTAAAACCCTAGAGAGGGGAGGATGTGGTTCATCTGTGGAGAATGAGAAGAAAAAGAGAGAAGGAAAAAGGAAAGGGATTGGCAGATTGAATGGTGTCGTTTAACAAAGGGCAAATTTGTCCAGTCTCATCATGTTTATTACCCCATACCATGTATTGGTGATATTGTTTGCAGGTGCCATGTCTTGGTAATTTGGAGACTTGACACCATGAAAGTGTGATTAAGTCTAGTCCACACAACCTGCCGGTAATTTTCCCAAAGATCTTAATAAAATTTATCAAACAAGATCCATATTGGTAGAAAAATTATTTATGTAAACACATGATTTTTAAGCTTAAAATTGTCTTCTTTTTCAAAAAAAATTTTTCCCACAAAAGTGGAACATCCCCTCAGGGGGTGTTCCGGTTTCTTTAAAAAAAAAATTTAGAAAATAAAGGTAATTTCAAGCTCAAAAATCATGTGTTTACGCAAATAGTTTTCTTAATATTATGGATCTTATTTGATAGATCTCATTAAGATCTTTTAAACGGTGCAAAAAAATTAAAAAAATATTTTTAATTTTCATTATATTTAAGTTTGAAATTATTTTCGTTTGAAAAAAACTACTTTTTTTTTAAGTGGAACACCACCTTAGTCCATTGAGATGTCCAATCCGGCTTTTAGGGATACCCCTTGAAACTTGGTATTCGTAGTTCAATCTCAACCCATTATCATTACCAATCTCCTTTCATTATCAATTTCCTCTATCAATCCAATCTCATTTCAAACAAACATGATATTAATAATTCTATCATCTAATCCCATCTCAAACAAACATACTCATTGTCAATCCCTTCTCATTAACAATCCCTTCTCATTATCAATCTCAATCCTAATCCCATCTTATTATGAATCTCATCTATCTATCACTGTTATTAAACGGAACGCGAAGGCAAATGTGATAATTGGTCCATAGTTTTAAAGGGGGAGAGAGAGAGAGAGAGAGAGAGAGAGAGAGAGAGAGAGAGAGAGAGAGAGAGAGAGAGAGAGAGAGAGAGAGAGAGAGAGAGAGTACTTTGAAGGCAAATGTGATAATTAGGCCCCGTTCCAGAACGGGTAATAAATATTTATTTTTTAAGAAGGCAATTTCAAGCTCAAAAATGATGGGCTTAATGAAATTTAAAAATATGCACTATGGATCTTGTTTGAATGATCTCGATGAGATCTTTAAAACGGTGCAAAAAAAATCAAAAAATTATTTTTCATTTACATTATTTTTGAGTTTGAAAATATGAAAAAAATACTTATTTTTTAAGAAGATGTTCTGGAAGGGAGCCTTAGTAATTTGGTATACCTGCCATGTGAGATTTTATTGTTGGGAGACGTGCAAAAATTAGCCTAATATTGTGCAGGGATATTTATTAATTTCATTTCATTGATTTTTGATTTTAACATACCAAACACGGGAATTGGAAGGTGAATTCCATTCTTTCTATTGATTCTTAGCCACAATCAAACATAGGGATAGGAATGATTATTCCAATTCCAATTCTTTCAATTTCATTCCATTTTACATTCTATTCAAACTTACATTCTATTCATCCAAATGCACCCTCAGAGCATGTACACAAGAGTAGGTAGATAAGATATGTTAGGTAAAATACAGAGGAAAACCCCAAAAAACCTCTGCACTAGCCTTGCAAAACAAAAAGGTATTTTACATTTCCGAAAAAAACTCGCTAGTTTTACCGATGGACTGTTCACAATGTATCTATTAAAATGAGTACTATTTTTCTTCCTTTCTGTCTCCTCCCTAGCACTCCCTCATTCTCTCTCCTTCATCCGCTGTGTCAACGAGATCGACGACGAAGTCCAAGACAAAGAGGATATCCCACCGGACAAGGATGATGGAGGTCCGACGACCTCAACGACGTAGTTCTTCCTCTCTGCAACGAGACCGGCGGCGGTCTTCTCTCTCTCTCCTGGTCTTTTCTCGCCCTTTCTAGAAGCCCTAGAGGCAACTCGTTGACTCGCGGCGGTGACTCGGTCAAATTCGCACCTATTCCGAACGATTCTCACCTATTCTGATAGTTTTCTACAAGGTTTAGAGATGAAGGTGGCATCGACAGCAAAACCCAAGAAATTAAGCCACGAAGGAATACAGAGCCGCCTGCTGTGGTGAAGGCTTGAAAATTGCCTAGCTAATGAACTGTTCACTCTGTTGTGGTGAAGGCTTGAAAATTGCCTAGCTAATGAACTGTTCATAGCAATTTTGGCTCAAATTTTACCTAATTTGATGTACATGCTCTCAAGAGAGTTTAGTAATTAACCCTGGTCAAAACAACACCGACCACGTTGATTTGACGAAAGCTGGGAATGGCGTGGCAACAAGGGCGGAACCAAGAATTGATTTTACCCCGGGCTAACCCAAAATCAGTGTTTTCAATTATATAGATCGTATTGGGATACGTATCGCATATCTTAAAGATACGTTGTTGGAAGAGTAGAAATTTCTATTGTTCAGTTGAACAAGATTTTTGGAAAAGAGAGAATACTAAAAGAGTGGGGAATTAGACACTTGAACTCAACCTTTTTTTTTGGTTGATACAAATAGGTAGAACTCATTCATATTTATTCTACTCCATGGAAGACTCTGGTACAAGGATATTTTCATACAAGATAAACTTTGAGATAATTCTAGAATTACACATGACTAACTCTCACAAAAAAATCTAGATATTTCACAAGTATATTCTAGAGTTTTTAAAGCTAAATATTTTAGAATTCCTAAAAACTAGATAACATTTATATTTTCTTCAATAATATCTTCTATCTTTGGGTTTTGTCGATTGGACTTGTTTGGACATAACTTTCTTGTATCAAATACTAAATTTCGTGTATACTTCAACAATGTTAATCATAATTAATAGACAATTAAAAAGTAGATACACCAAATACCACCTACAAATTATGGTTACATTTAAAAAAAAAATTAAGATGCAAAATTTCAAGTCTGTCAATTAGAACCTATTACATTAAGGTTTTCTATACCCTTTGTTAGGAAAAAAAAAAGAGTCAAGCAAAATACAATCAAAGTATGGTTCTTTCTTCTATATAAGCCATACGTTGAGGCTGGATGTCTATCAAATGATTTGAAAGATTGCATAATTAGATTAAACGGCTTAGATTATGCATTCGGGGTTCCACTTCTTGAAATAAAGTCCAACTTTTTCTCAAAAAAAAATCAGATGATACGTACCGAATTAGAATACGTGTATAAATCGTAGGATACACGATCGTATAGAGTAATTTCTATACAAAAGGGATAGAGGGTGGAATACGTACCGTTCTCCGAATGAGACAATGCAAATCGTAGTATACATGTCATGTATTGTAGGTTTTTAGCAATTATTGGCAAAATGGTGTATATAGTATACATACGGATACGGGTAATCTCTAATAAATAAAGTTTATAATCCAATCCATGCACCGCACGTATGGCTAGTATCATCATTCCATTGACCTTACATATTGTGAACTAGTGCTTGCCCATGCCTGAAGGTATAGCTCGAACGCTCAATTAAAGTTCTACCGTATATGAGTTTTACTTCCATAAAATCAATATGGATTGTATCGATTACCATATATATCAACTAAAGTTCTGCTTCCATAACAAATAAAATCAATCCAAAATCAATCGTTTTAGATAAGTAAGTGTTTGAAAACTTGATCTTAGCCGTTGGTAGTGGATGATCTAGATTTATAGATACTCTTAACACTTGCTAACCATAGGATTTAGAAATGAAGGTCTAGGTTTATAACTATGTATATAAGATTCAAAAACTGAGCTCTGTTATTATATAAATGTTTAGATTGTAACGAGTGTGAACATTGAATATCTATTTCTTAGGAGTTAATATAGTGGCGTCTTTAAATACATAATATGAAAAAGTCGCTCCCAAAAAAATTCTTGGACATCAACAAATCTCAAAAAATGCTTCAGATTTTTTGTTGTTATTACATTATAATTTAAACCTAAAAAAATAAGATTGTAAGAATAAAAAATTTAAGCACACAAAGCCCAATTTTTTGGTTTAGCATAAACCCTAAATGTCAGTCCTTCACCCGATTTGAAAGATGGTAGCTTAATGAACCAATTTTAATCAACATCTTGACCAATGGATAGTTTGAAGTCGCTTTTTAGGGTTTTTCCTGTAGCATCCTAATCAAAAGATTGAGCACCATGAGATTTCATGAAATTCCTTGAGTCAATTTAACTGAGTTTTCAGCTCTCTCTCAAACAGATCAACATAAACACACCCCTGCCCTTGACGGTAGTAGAAAGGGAGAGTATAGGAGAGAAAGTAGGAAAGAGGGAGAGAAAATAGGTGGATGGAATGGGTTGGGCTAAAAAAAATGAATTATGCAAAACTTGTATATATATATACACACAATCCGGATCCCATGAGGGATCCCGGATTTGGGTGTGGTGCGGGACTTTCATGTGGTTCGTTGGATTGAAATCAAACGGCCAGGATAAGAGATGGCATAAAAACCCCAAATAATTACACTTTGCCACCTAAAGCCCTCACACTTCCCCCCTTTGAGCCATTCACGCAGAACAGAGAGAGAAAGAGAGAGAGAGGCGACGCAAGAGAAACGAAGAACGAAGCTGCTGTCGACGATTGAAGCCCGACGAACGAACGAATATTCACCCAATCGTTCGTTCGAAGATCCACCGAGGTTTGTCTGTCATCTTTTTCTCTCGGAAAAAAAAAAAATTTCTGGATCGTAAGAAATTTTTTCTCAAAATGACCTAGGCTATAGCCTACCTTAGCCTTCAAGTACTTCCGCCCTTGCGTGGCAATAGCCACAAACGTTAGTCTCTTCTGCCGCTCCTTCTTCGTTACCTCCATATCAGAAAAGAAGCCTTGCTCTTCACTGGATAATCCTCTGTTCCAGGTAAATATTTTGTCAACCGTTTTATGCTCAATTCCCGATCATTCTTGTTACTCTTTTCGCTTCTCTCTTTATGACATGTCCAAAATTTTTAACTGTGAATCTGAAAAAGTCCCACTGAAATGTTTTTATCCTCAAATCGATCACTAGGTGCTTCCATTCATGGCATTTAGGTGGAAGCTACTGGAAAAAAGGCTAACTTTTGAACTTAGAAGCCAATGTAATGCAAAACCAGTATGCTGTAATAGGGCTGGTACATTTTTTTCCTCTTGGTCATCAGAAAACCCTAACCCTAGTTCTCATATCGACCCTTGTTTATGCGCCGGATGCGTGGATACAGAAGAAATTGATGAGAATGAACATGGGTACGCAAGAGTTGAAGAAATGGATCTCAAAAAATTGGGGCTTTTGAGTTCTTGTGGTAATACTAGTGATGAGCATAAAAAAACTTGTAATTTCGGTGACCCAGATGAGGATGAGGAGTCTGAAGAAGTGGAAGAAGTAGAGGGTGAGAGTGACAATGATGATGATATTGGGGTTTTGAATATGGCCAGCACAAACAAGCCCCAAAGGCAAACTTTTAGGATTGTTGGCTGGGATGAAGATGAATCACGACACCCTCTTGTGAAAGAAGTTTGTAGGTTGATTAGTCTTCGGTCATCGTGGAATCCGAAGCTTGAAAACGAGTTGAGGCACTTGCTAAGAAGCCTCAAACCTCGGCATGTTTGTGCTGTTTTGCGCGCTCAGAACGATGAACGGAATGCTTTGAAATTTTTCTATTGGGCTGATCGACAATGGCGATACCGACATGATCTTATTGTGTACTATGCAATGCTTGAGGTCCTTAGTAAGACCAAGTTGTATGGTGGTGCTCAAAGGGTCCTTCGTCTGATGTTGAGAAGGGGAATTGAGCTTCAGCCACAAGCTTTTGTTTATGTGATGATATCTCATAGTCGAGCTGGTAATATGGTGAAAGCAATGCAAGTTTTATTTCTGATGCAAAAGGTAGGAGTTGAACCAGATTTGTCAATATGCAACGTTGCCATTTATGTTTTAGTGAAAGGGAACAAGTTGGAGAAGGCATTGAGGTTTTTGAATAGGATGCGAGTTATTGGGATTGAACCTAGTGTTGTAACTTTCAATTGCGTGATCAAGGGATATTGTGACTTGCATCGGATTGACGAGGCGGTGAGTCTAATTGATGAAATGCCATTTGAAGGTTGTTCACCAGATAAAGTTAGTTATTACACCGTGATGGGTTTTCTATGCAAGGAGAAGAGGATCAAAGAAGTGAGGGAGTTGATGGGCAAGATGTTGAAGGATGGCAAACTATTACCAGACCAGGTTACTTACAATACCCTTATCCATATGTTAACCAAACATGGTCATAGCGATGACGCCGTAGTATTTTTAAAGGAAGCAGAAGAGAGAGGATTCTTGGTAGATAAGATTGGGTATAGTGCGATAATTAACTCGTTTTGTCGAGAGGGAAGAATAGATAGGGCGAAAGAACTTTTAGGGGAAATGATCACGAAGGGATGCAGTCCTGATGTAGTGACTTACAGTGCAATTGTCCATGGGTTTTGTCGCATAGGAGAGGTGGATGAAGCCAAAAAGTTGATGCAGGTGATGAACAAACAAGGTTGCAAACCAAACACTATCTCATATACGGCCTTGTTAAATGGGCTTTGCAGAAGTGGGAAATCATCAGAGGCAAGAGAAATGATGAACTTGAGTGAGGAAGAATGGTGGACCCCAAATGGCATTACATATAGTGTTGTGATGCATGGGCTCCGTAGGGAAGGGAAACTATCTGAGGCTTGTGACGTGGTCAAGGAAATGATCAGAAAGGGGTTTCATCCGACCGCAGTTGAAATCAACCTAGTGATTCATTCTCTTTGTCGAGAGAGTAGAATTAATGATGCTAAGAATTTTATGGAGGAATGTCTCCATAAGGGATGTGCAGTTAACGCGGTAAACTTTAGTACTGTAATTCATGGATTTTGTCAGAGAGGTGACGTGAATGCTGCGCTATCGTTGCTTGATGACATGTATTTGAATGACAGACGCCCTGATACCGTCACTTATACAACAATTATTAATGCATTAGCAAAGAAAGGCAGAATAGAAGAGGCAATTGAACTGACCAAGAAAATGCTCCGCAAGGGTTTGGTTCCTAGTCCTATTACATACCGTTCAATCATCTGTCGATTCTGTGAACAAAGTAAGGTGGAAGATTTGTTGAAATTATTGGAGAAGATGCTTTCAAGAAAAGATTGCAGAACGGTGTATAATCAGGTTATAGAAAAGCTTTGTACTCTTGGAAACCTTGACGAGGCATATAAACTCTTGGGAAAGGTTTTGAGGACAGCTTCAAGATTTGATGCCAGTACATGCCACATGCTTATGGAGAGTTATATGAGTAAAGGTATTCCTCTGTTGTCATATAAGGTGGGGTGTCGGATGTTTGATCGGAATCTGATCCCTGATTTGAAGTTATGTGAGAAAGTGTGTAAGAGATTGATGCTAGAGGGGAAATCAGATGAAGCAAATAAGCTTATGCTACGGTTCGTGGAACGTGGATGCATTTTACCCCAGCACCAGAGCAAAATTTGCTGACCTGAGCTGCAATTTTCTTAATTGCATTATTAGAGTTATGTGTTTGTTTTCCATCTTGAGCTTCAATTGTGGTAAGGTGTACTAGATACTAATACTGGAGACGAAACCAAAGAGTTGTGTTATTTTTGTAGAACTTGGATGCATTTCACCTCAAATCATTCTTTGAGAGCTGCAGAGGGTTTTCATAGTTGTAAATTGTAATATGCTGAGAGCGAAGATTTCACTTATCTATATAGTTCTACCCTCTTCTGTTATTGTATGCTATAGAGCTTAAATCATAATTTGCCCATCTTGTTTGTGCTATTGATCTCTCTTTGTAATGATGGTTTTTATTCTTTGGTTGCGGGATCACTTTCTCTCAATAGAAATTACTTGAACTGTTCGTTAATCCAGTTCTTGTTGATTTGCTGGCCAAGCTCATCTCTCCAACTGGTGACGTTCTGATCCCTGAATTATCTACAACCACTACAACAAACTTGAGTTTTAATAGCATAATCTTATAGCATTTTTAAAAAAATGCTATAATAGAGTTGCATCTTGAGCTTAAGATAGCGTGCATGGCACTGTAGGGGAGCGGAAGAATTTTGACAGCGTTCAACTAACTCAATTATAGCGTTCGCTAATAAGAAAAGGCGCCAGTCTCAATCGGAGGAAAATTTTAAGACGCCAAAAAAAATCACTTAGTGGGAAATCCCTGCTCTCTCTCCAATTTCGTTCCTACTCTCCGCCGATCTCACCATCGTCTCTCTCTCTCTCTCTCACACACACACACACACATATACACGCGAAGCTGAAAACAAAGGAATGGTGTGATTCAAAATCACTGCCTTCACCAATCGAGCACCGGCAGTACCACTGTCCGGCCTCGATCCCGTCATCTCCAAGCCCTATCGCTTGTCTGACCTCAACCACTTCTCGGTAAGTTGAATAATTGCTCTCTCAACGTTTATTCTTAATTTCCTTTGGAGTTTTGATTCAGGAATCTATTTTAGGGTTTTCAATTTGGGTTCTATATTTTGGGATTTCAATTTTGAGGGTTTCGATTCCAGGAAATGCTTGGGGCTGTTCTACTTTGAACTTTGGTGATATGCTTTGGGTTTGAACTTTTTATGGGCTTAATATTTGAGTTTGAAATCATATATAACACAAATTTGCCCGCCACCTGTTTAGCTTTTTTTCCCAATTAGTTTCAGTTTGTGGAAACAATGGTGTGGAAGGTGTTTAAAGGGGATGGTTATGCATCAAGTACATCTTTCGACTTTTTGGTGCTTCCGAAATTGTTCATTCGTACGCCACGCTTTTGACATCGGCCTTGTCTGCTACTGTTGAAAAGCTAATGGGTTTAGAGGGACATATGGAGCATAAGGATCACGGATCAAAGGAAAATCCATGTAGTGAACAGTCTTCCGAAGGATCAGAGTTGGAGCCGAAGCTCTGTAAAATTTGTTTGGATATTTTGCAGTTTGTTTCCCGGGACAACGGAGAAATGCTTGTGAAAAGGACTTGTCCCTATGACTTTGCTATATTTATCGCCAAATTGGTAAAACAAGAGAGGCATCAGATTGATAACTTTTCTCTTGAAGTCTCGATACCATCTAGTGTTGTGGAAAATGAACAAGCAGTCTGGTAAGTTTTTTGTAAGTGTTATTTTATTTTGTTCACTAAATGGTTATGAATTCCCGGATCATATAGCATTTTGTACATTTTCAATTTTCTACTATTAACTTTTCACCCATGCAGTTTACTGTTTACCTATCTCACTATGATTTCTATTACCTTACCCTTGTAGATGCGATATTACCTTCTTTGGTAACGTGTCCTAATGTCAGCTTTAAGTCATTTGGTAACATGAAGTCATGAACTAATGGCAGTTTAGTTCCCCAAGCTTCTTTCAGGTAATATTTGACTAGGTAGACCAAATTTTGAGTAACATGATAGTTTAACGGGCAGTTTCTGTCTGGACTCTGGTCAATCTGAGAGAAGTACAGAACGGGCCTATCATTGGAAATTGATTGGGAAAAACTTCAGGATCAGCTCTCATAGTTGATAGTTCGAAGTGATACTAGGGTTAAAGTGTATTTAGAGATGAAGTGCACAGATGCCAAGAGTGGTTTAAGCATTTTCTGGTATAAGATGTCCTTCGACTCCCTTTGGCATAAAAAGTTCTGCAAGTCCCTTTGAACTTCCAGGCAAACGGGGGGAATTTTTAAGATAGTTTTCCTCAGCTTTGGCATAAAGAGTTCTGCAAGTCCCTTTGAACTTCCAGGCAAACAGGGGGAATTTTTAAGACAGTTTTCCCTAGCTAGCATTAATTTTTATTTATCTTGCTACATCTAATAACTTCAGCATTCATTTTGAAATCAAATTTTTTTCGTTCATTTTTGGTGACAGATATTCAACATCTCTTTCTATGGTTATGCATTACAGTTAGTCATGCAAGGAATAATTAGATCTTTGTAATTTTGTATGTTGTGCTCTTGGTTTTCTGATGCCTTCTTTAAGGATTTTCTTTTTTCATCACTGTAACATCTGAGAGAGTGCAACTGGGGAAATGTTAATTTTATTTTTGTTTCTTTCAGGCTATATATGAAAAAGAAGTACGATTCTGAACTTTGGTTTCAAGGAAAGTTTCGTGCTGACCGCCTTTTTGCAAAAGATTTCTTGAAATTGTCTATCACCAATCCTCTTGAAACATTGTTGGTAACTTGAGTTTCCGTCGGCTATTTATGTGATCTATAGTATTCAGCTTTCATGGCGTTCAAGTGCTGAAAATAGTAGTGGAAAAACATTTTTTTTAAATTTGTGGTGGCCAGTGAATATGGTTGAAGATTTAATAGGTGAAGTAATGGGGACTACACATATAATTCTCGGAACTGTATTTGAGAATTGCTCGGAACATATGAAATCTCCTAGCTCTAGTTGATTGTTCATTGTGATAATTTGATGTTTTGCAGGATACTAAAAGTTCAAAAGCATGTGGAGAAGAAAGAAGGCAACAAGAGAATTAAAACAGGCATGTCAAGTGTTTTATATCAGCAGCCGCATAGACTGCCATATTGTCATCTTAATTGTTTATGTTTGTTTAGCTCTATGTTATGAACTTGAGGACATAGATACTTGAAGAACCAGCTTTAGAGTTCAGATTATCTTAGTGGCCCTGGAGAAGTTAAAAGTGTTTGATTTTCAAGTAGTTGTTTCGGGGTAATTCATAATGGTGGTATACTTATTAATGAATGGGAGACCTAGAAGCTCTCACTTTTGTTTTGTTAGTATACATTGCATGGAAGAACTTTTCATCCTTGTGTTCTGGTCTTGCTTTAGAAATCTCATGTGAACAAAATCAAATGGTGGTTATACCATGCCATTAAAAATTTATTATTCTGTAGGTGAAGTTCTTGTAATAGCTTTTTTAGTCTCTGTCTGTCCCTCTCAGCAAGCTATCACACCAGACTTCTAAATTGAGGTAGCCCCGACCTAAAGTTTGCAATATTTCTCACATATGGAATTTAGTTCTTTTTGGAAAACTGTTTGGGTAACATTCATATTGTGAATGCTATTGGTAGTAAATAGCAAGATTACACTCTGGAAGAAGAGTTCAAATATCTAACTTCTTTTCATATCAGTCTAGCTGCTGTGTAGCATATAAAGTGTACCATGAATCCGTGGCTCCCTAGCAGTTGCTCCACCATTTTTTTGTACTCTTTCTTAAATATTCAACTGAATTAATCTAAAGAAAAGATGCTCAACTGAATTGAAAATATTGGAACAGGTGCCAATGACATGGACACCAGGGGTGGTAATGAGATTGCGGGCAGGGAGTACTCTGATTTTGTGACCAGTGAAGAATTAGTTAGTACAAGGTTATGAAATGTGTCGGACAACAATGACTCCTGATCTTTCTCAATTCGAGGTGGAAAAGGTTAATGCCCCACAATTCTTAAGTTGAATGTTTTGACTTAGGACACCCTTGTTTCATTAACTTTTAGAATCGGCCTTTTTGTACTCCTATTTGCTGCATTACAATCTCAAACATTAAATAATAACTTGAGTCCTGTGTTTTCAATACATATTGAGAGATTTTCATCAGACGTCTAAGCTAACCCAATGTCATTTATCAGCGCTGTTTTCTAATTTGTCTTTGACCTCTATGTTGTATCTTTGGTTTTATACTTTTATGGCCTTCCAAAAGTTATTTTTTGGTCATTAAGACTCGTATGTTCGGTACTCATGGTTAATGTAGATGATTAGTGATACAATGTCTTGAGATCTTTATCTGTTCACTTCCAGATTTTTATCCTCCCATTTTTGTTTTGGAAAGGGATAAAGATTGGCTTCCTCAAGATTGCGGATCTTGGTCTTCGAAGGGTCATGTTAGTCAAAAGATAAACAACCACGAGGTCTGTCTTTCGATTTTTCCCTACTGTGTTTGCTTTTATTGGACATGAACAATATGACTAATATAGAATGTATTAGCCTACTCGTTAGTTGGTTGAATGGACTAGGATGGAATGAAATTGAAGTTCAATTTGGACTGGTTTTGTGGGTGGGTGTCTTGACACCTTTCTCCCTACAGTTATTAAGGTAAAAGGCATATGAGGCATAGAACATTGAATTAGTCATGTTTCAGATTAAAAAATAGTATAGCCTATGTTTCATTACTCTATCATGAACATTGACTTGTTCAACCTTTTAAGTTATTTGTAGATCATAAGAAATGGATAAGAGTTGGATGACAATAAAACATAGGTGGTCAAGTGATCATATGATTAAAAGCTAAAAACTTGTTATTGATTTCACTTTCCTATGTTTCAAGTGTTATTAGAGATTAAAAGTGGAAAGGGAAGGGAAGGAAAAGTTTCCCCATTGTGTTTTCTATCATCTTTGTTAAACTGAAACATAATGCAGAATTGGACAATGTAAATTGTTTGAGTTTTCTCTGATTCTCTATGGTTTACATGTCAATTCACGTTCATCTACGTGCCCATGCTTCTTGATTGAGTCAAAGTTGTTATGTGACCCATTAGAGATTTTGTCTGGTTCTTCATATGGCTTTTAACTTCTTAAGTCTTAACAGCAATGAATGCAACTGTTTGTTCTACCATATATCGTTCTGTTTCTCCGAATTTTGTGTTTAAAGAAGTAGTTGGTCATGTTCTGTTTCGGCCAAGTTTGTGTTTCACAAAGAAATTGGTTATGTAGGTCTCCCGCTTGGTTGCTTGCAAAGACCATTGTACCTTGGCTCAAGCATCATTTTTTGGTAATTGCCTCATCATTTATTTGGTGATCAAAAGATTGCTTAAGGCCAACTCCATTTTTGTGACATAGCTATTTAACTAGACATCTTATTTGGAAATCACTTCTGGCACTCCGAGGGGTATACTACTGTTGAAAAATTGAAACAAAAACTTTCTTTTTGTTGTGTACATGTAAGTTATGTGATGATAGATGGCCTCATTACTCTTATGCTCCTGTTACATACATATGGCTGCTCACTACATCAAATATAGCTTTTCCCTAGGTATTAAGATTTTTTTTCCTTTTTCTTTTTACGAAGTGCTCAATACTTAGAAATCTCTTGGTAGATTCCAGTGTTCCACGTTGCTTTTCAACTGAATGTGTAAAGGAGTAAATTATTTAGTGTTTTCTTAGTTCGGTAACTGTCGCATTGTTGTGGGGCTGGTTTACTAAGCTCTGACATTTATTTTGTTTAAAGTTCCTGGAAGTTGAATGGAGTTACTAGCTTTTACAATCTAACTATGAGCTTATAAGTGGTGGCTGTCAAAATGTTGCTCAGGTTTCTCTTTTTAGGTCTGTCTCATCTTTTTGCTCTCTAATGTTTCTGTGTCCTGTTGGTGCTTATGATCTCTACTTATTAGGATTATTACTACACTGAAATTTATGTAGAGAAAGTCGCAGCGCTGATAATAATGCCAGTGTATGAATTTCCTCAATTGTGTAGGGATCAGTTGAATTCAATTTGACTACATGCGTGTGAAACAACTTCTTTTTTTCTGAACTCTTACTCTCTGGCCCAGCTTTAAAAATTCTTAGAGCACAACTTTCTTTTTCCCTTATACGATTCTTTACATTCATAGAATTCAGTTAAGACGACTAGACAAGGCGCATGTTTAAAAGTTCATCGATCATTTTCAAAGATGCTCCCTTCTAAGTTGTTGCATATCATGTGTAATGGGAGGCGGAGGGTGATTGATTCTTTTCGGTACAGATTTTAGTTCTTTTGTTCTCTACTTTCATTTGTTTTTAGAAACATTGAATTGTAGCACAAATATTCTCCAACGTGACCTATGTTTAGTTGCTTTTGAAAACAGAACATATTAATATTGTGGCATCTTATTCATGTGTCTGCGAAGGTCCGGATCATGGCCCCCGATTTTAAGCTACTGTCAACTTCAATGGAGACACTTTTGAGAGCTCTATATTCTGCTCTGCCTTTAGGCTGGCAGAACATGCTGCTGCAGAGATAGCTCTGAACAACTTGCAAACAGAGTGCCCTGCTAAGGCGTTGGCTTCAAAAGTTTTGGTAAGCGATTAACTGAGGTGGTTTTCCTTCACCACCAATTATGGTTTGTCATTTTGGTCATAAAGTAGAATGCTTATTGTCTTCTAGCATCACTTCGGGAAAATTCCATTAGTTATCGGCTTGAACATACTAGCACAGAGGGGAAACATTGGTAACAGAGATTCAAGGTCTGGTATATCGTGGGAAGACATTGGTAATAGAGATTCAAGCATCACTTCAAGAAAGGAGATACAAGTAATTCGCAAAATCATTAGAAGATGCATAAACTCCATTATACCAAGGTTGCCTAAACTAAATGATTAAAAAAAAAAAGGTTGCCTAAACTACACAAAGTTATCAGCAGCTGTAACTTTGTACAAACTTAAAATTGGACTGATGACAGTTTTAATGGTCTTCTGGAGAAACTACATGGTATATTCCCTGCGGATATTGTGTTGCTAGACTCTGTATACATAGAAATTTTTTGAAAGCATGTCAAGTTGGTTACGAGAAAATCCGTGCTTGTGTGAAGCATTTTAGCATATGTATTGCTTCGTATGTTCCCTGAGGATAACTTGGCTACTTATTTTTGTTGCCATGTATGTTTTCGATAACAAGGTGAGCAAGAGATGAGATTTTTATATTTTTTTCAGTGGTTGCCATGTATGTTGATAAGATGAGAGAATTCAACATTCTCACCCCTCAATAATATTTAGTGAATGATTCTTGAGAGAAATCAGTAACTGGATCACTTTGACTCTAAATTCTTCTTTTCTTGAAACAAAGGACTTTATTGACGGTACTCTTAATTGTCACAATTCGAAACCCAGCAGATCTATTGTGTACATGATAGACTTGGTCCAAAAACAGAAGGGGGCACGGTAAATGCCAAATCTTTACTTGCAGTTTAGTTGAGTCAACCACCCTTTCCGTTTTTAGGTTCAGAAATTGGACTCCAGGATCCTTTGGGAGATTGAGTATAAAGTACAAGTTTCACTTGAGCTAGCATTAGTTTCTTTGGTTAGTTTTTCTTCTACTCTCTTTGCTACCTGGGCCGAGTTCAAGTCATGGAAGAAAAGCTCCATGCTTTGGATTTGGTTTTTAAGGGCTTTGAGTTTGGTTTTCAGGCTATTTTTGGGAAAAAGGAGTAAGTTTTTGGACATATCTCTCAAACCATTGCAAATGGTGAAAAAATGGCCTCATCAGGGATAGGTAACGGCTACAAATTATATTGTAGTGTCAAAATTCTAGGTGTTTCATGCTTTGTGCAGTCGTTGGTAGATTAACTCTTTGTTTTCACTGTTGTGGATTTGTGATAGAGGTTATTAACAGATCGATCTTTGTCTTATGTATGTGCTTATAGCTTTTAGCATTCTTAGTATGAGTTAATTTGTCAACTGAAATAAAACTATTATGGAAACTGAGAGTTTGAGAGACACCTATTGTTGGAGAGCATATATAAGAGTTAGAAATTATTTCTGCTTTTTGGTTCTGAAATTTAACATTCAAGACCCTTTGTGAGGGTAACCCAGTGCTGCTTCTAGCCTTATTTTAATTTTTGATGTTGGTGATCTAACTTCATTTTAATTTTCGATGTTGGTGATCTAACTTCAATTTTAGAAGTCATTGTTGATTTATTTTCTTTTCACTTATTTGGTGTTTCACTGAGTATGTAGGTGTTCGACTCCGACGACGATGCAATTTTTTTTCTTTTTCTGATTGCCCTATTTTTCTTGTTTCTGAATGAAGACTGATGTGTTGCTATGCTTTTTGCACAGTGTACATACCATTGCAAGTGAATTTTCATCTTAGGGATTTGCATGATGGAGTGACTTGTGTTTTCTAAAAATAACTCGCATTGATGTTGTCCAAAGCTAACTGCAGATTAGGTGTTATAGAAGCTGCCAATTACAGTGTCAAATGCCATATAAATTTCCTAGTATGCACCATACTGTCCAAAATCTTGTTTTCCTCATCAATGTGTGTGCATTTAGAGTGTCATGGATAATATGTCAAGGTTTTGCCTTCTTTGTTATATATGTCAACTCTGGAGATTATTGCAGCTGTGTTTAATACTAAAGATTTCGAGTTGATCTTGTTTTGTTCGGGCATTCTGTCTTGGATCTAGAACTGCTTTCAACATCTACATTATATGGAGTTTGTCAATATGTTCTTTTGGCTATGATGCCTATTCGTTTGCTGTTTATAATAATATATTGATTGAAATGAGGTGCAGGTGCAAATTAAATGAGAGTTCAAATCAGAGTAGAAGTGAAAAGAAGAGCCGCAAGGCAATGCTGAAGCTAGGCTTGAAACCTGTTACTGGTGTTAGCAGGGTTACCATTAAGAGAACCAAAAATGTAGGTCACTGCCTTCATATGAAGAGGTTGATTCGTGTTAATGATGGATGACGTTTGACCACTAACCAATTACTCTGTGTTTCAGGTATTATTTTTCATCTCGAAACCTGATGTCTTCAAAAGCCTGAATTCTGAGACCTATGTCATATTTGGAGAAGCAAAGATTGAGGACTTGAGATCTCAGCTGCAGACACAGGCTGCCCAGCAGTTTAGGATGCCAGACATGTCTGCGATGGCGAAGTCTGATATTTCTGCTATAGCTGGTGGAGCACCTGCAGATGAAGAAGAGGAAGAGGTTGATGAAACTGGGGTGGAGCCTCAGGACATTGATTTGGTGATGACTCAAGCTGGCATGTCCAAGAGCAAAGCTGTCAAGGCTTTGAAGACTCACAATCGAGACATTGTCAGCTCTATCATGGAGCGAAGATCAATATTTCCTCACACTTTGATGAAGATGGAGATTACAATGGTGCCGCTGGAACTTAGTTGAAGTTTTTTCTTTAATACTTTCCGTTTTGTGTCAAGACATGTGGGCAACTTTTGGGACAATAAGATTGTTTCACTGCCATTCTCTTTCAAAATGTACGAAGGCTTGCTATTGAATTTGTTTTTATTTAAAGTTACTTGATGTTGGATGGAAATATATTTCTGTTTTGTTTTGAATGGAATCCTGGGTGGATTTATGTGTAGTTCATTGGTTCATTTAGTATTTTGGCAAAAAATGTACAGTCAAATGAGCTTATGAAATGCTGTTCAGGTAATTTGTAGGGAATACATAGCGTTGTAATTCTGCTATCAAATGTCTATAATACATGGCATTCAGAAAACGCTATTACAAAATTTTGATAAACAGCAATCAGAAAATGCTATGATATGTCCCTCATTTTAATAGCATGGGCTAATACAACGTTTTTCTGAACGCTATCTATTACTTTCCATAGCGTTCATTGTCTGCTATAAAAGAGATCGACAATAGCGTTCATTGTCCGCTATAAAAGAGATCAACAATAGCGGACAATGAATGCTATTGAAAGCGAAGACTTTTAATTGCATCGGCTAATAAGGCGTTCTCTTGAACGCTATGTATATGATACTATAGCGTTTTTGGCATGCTATTAAAAGCCTTATTTGTTGTAGTGAGCCTGTATTAATTCTGTAGATTCTTTTCAATGAGACGGACTGATATGCATGAAAAACCTTCCTGGTTACAAGTCAGTTTCTGAATGAAATCTGTGAAATGTCTTGTATCTGTTTAGATCTTGCTCCATTATCTTTACCTCAATATATTGTAATGAATGTGATGAAGACTCAAAAGCGAAACAATATAAATTTGATGTGTAATTTAAATCCCAAAAATGATACTCATACAACAATTCAAACACAATGCCAAACTCAACCTCTCACGTACAGTTGGGCTCCACACAAACTACTATATATGGGCCCTACATATAGGTTGTGTAAATTATTGTGTTTGGATCGTTGTGTGAGTAGCATTGTTGTTTAAATCCTAACGGCAAACTGTGTTGAAAAATGTTTCAGCGATCTGCTTTGCTTGTTTGGGGGGACTTTTTACTTTTGAAAGATGGTGCCATATCAGAAAATATCAATTGGATGCCATAAATATTCTACTGTTGATTATCTGGTTATGTCTGCTTCAAGGACATAGTAAAGAAGAGGATGTTTGTTGCTTTTGCGCTCTAGAGTCCATGTATTTACATTTTTTGCTAGCTACCTTTCAGAATGCTGATCCAAAAGAATGTAACAAGTAGATTACTTGTGAATATTGGATATTTTATCAGATACGTCTTCTGATATGTTGATGGAATAATCAGGCAAATCCACACGTGACTCTCTTTACTGGTAGCTCACAAGTAGCTGAAAGGTTGGCTGTTGACTTGGAGGGCCGTGTTAAATTGGAAGATGCCGGATTCAATTGGAAGATATTGCTGGCGGCTGATGTTGAGGAGGTTCTAAATTTTAAAATGGAGATTCATCGGGTGCACATCTAGGCCCCATCGTCACGAGTTGCCATCCCTTTTCACCGAAAGTTGAGTGTCCTGTGCTCCATAATTGAGCACCACCGAAAGAAGATTTGGTGTGTCTTTAAATTTACTCCATTATTGATGTCCTTTGAAAGAAAAGGTATCATCACCTTTCCTCTTTTGCCTTACGGATTTGTGCGGCCATTATTTCAACCATACTGTCCCAAAATTGAATACAACCCAGAATAAAAAATTGAAAACAAATTCAATACTTTGAAAACATGAAGAAGACCTTAATCTCCAAATTAGATGAAAGCAAAAAAGAAAAGAAAGAAGATAAAAATCGCAAGTAAAATTTGAGTCACTGGAACTAAATATATGAAAAATCATCATCCTTCATCCCAAAAAGTAGTGTTAGTTCTCCAAGTCAAAAGACAGAAACACATTCAATCAACACTCCAAATATCGGTATGAGTGCGTGATTCTTCTAATGCCTCTATAATGTGACCAAACTCTCGTTTTGCAAAAGAACAAATTGTACCGTGGAAGAAATTTCATTCAAATCCCAAAACTTCGAATATCCTACTAAAAAAAATGCAAATATATTGGAAATTTGCAAAAAGAAAATACCAGATCACATAAGTATAAGAGGAGTACCTAGGTTGCTTAGATGACTGATGACTGCCACTCCAATAGATCCCTCCAGCTTCAGAACCCTAGCCTTACTACACCAACAGCTATGCGACCCATTGAATCAACTTCAGACTTGTACAGAAAAACTTTGGCGGAGTGACGTGGCGCAGGATTCAGAAGATTATAAGTCTTCATCATTAGATCCAAATAAGTTGAATTTCTTTTACTCTATATGCAGCAGCCCGGCATGGTTTTATGGTGTTGTTACTTTTACAATTTACGTTAGATTAGCCCTATTCATTTTTTAAGTAGAAGAAAATCATATTGCAACACCCTGAGGAATGATCACAATGGTGAATGGTAGTTTGGTATCCAATACGAATAAACGATCTTTTAGAGTTGTGATTTTGTTTTCTATTTCGGAATCATTGTTAAATTTGCACTGATACTATGGAAGACTTTAATATGTATCACTGGCAACATATATCCAACTGTTGTTCTATCTGGGAGCATGGAACCTGGGTTCCAGAAGGTAAGATGATCTAATGTAAAAGTTTTTTGAAGTTTCAGATGACATGCTCCAATTTGTCGTTTATGAACCAGAATTAGTTTGGGTGAGGTAAAGCTACTAGAGTAACAGTCAGCATGTTGCTTTTTAAACCATGTGTGCTATTGTTGTTTTGATGTTTGGACCACTTTTCCCCGTTGATATTGCTTATTAAATCACTGTTTGAGATCTTGAAAGATCAAAGGCTAAAGCAAAATGGTTTCTCAAAATTCCACAAATGATATAATCTGATTGGCGGGCCCATAGAGCAAATGCTAAGAACAAGCTTCAATATGATTAGATAAAGAGAATTCTTAACCTTTAACCTTTATGAACTAATGAGTAAATTATTGGGTATTCTGAAGATATTAGAAAACTTCTATGGAAACCATGTCAGTCCCTTGACTACCATCTTTCCATTCCTTCGTGGAAGTGGGCAAACATAGGCATATGGTTTTTTTAGAAAAAGATATGAGAGATATGGCCCTTGGTGAATTATCAAAAAACTTATACAAGCAAATCACAAGCAGTGACATAGGCATTTGAATATACAATATGTTGTTTTTTGGTAGTCTTAAAAGTCCAAGAAAATATAATCCACACTTTCTTTTGAATTTGTTTGTATTCTGTGTATTTATCTTTACATGCTATAGTTCAATTTTGTGAGCACTATGACCTGTATTCCTTGGATAAATGAGAACCACTAATTTCATTTCAGGGTAGCTAAAGATTGTCTTATACGTGCTGGGGAAATAGTTGTGCTTCATATCGAAGTAAGATTGTTCCTTTTTCTTCCATCCATATTTATTGTAGCTTTTTCCGTAATCGTTATGTATCTCAGATGTTCATTCTACTTTCTATCATCTAGTTACGTGTATAGCACATTTAGAAGTTTTTCTCTTGTGAATGTTGAATCTGGTATTCCTTTGCTTTGTTTTTGTGTCCAACGAGAATTATAACCTGTTTTGGAAAGATTTGCTTCCCCTTTTATTATTTAAGCACTGGAAGTTCATTTTTTTCCAGCTTGGCTGTAGGATTAGTTTTGTTTGTGAAACCAATGAGTTTTCAAAGCCCATCAGGTGTTATAGCCATGCATTCAATCATTTTGGTTGCAGACTGATGTCAACAAGCTTGTCCATTGCAGCTTTAGAACTTGAGACACTTCCTTCATGATTTGAGATTCAAAAATCAGTACCTTCTTTGTACAATTTCTTGTGGGATCAACCAACTATATCGCCTAACAATCGAGCTAAGAATAGGTGTGTGGATGCTGAGTTACACTTGCCTGTTTTGCTTGCAATTTCATCCCAATATACAATACATTTAAGTTTCTGTTAGTCGTGGTTTAATTCTCTCTCTCCAGAGACATGTGCATTTGGGTAATTATTTGTTATATTCACAAATTAATGCCAAACATAGGTCTCTTTTAATCTTTGGAACAAATAGTTCAATTTTAAACAAACAAACAATAATAATGCCCAAGATTGTTATCGATTCCTCTGTTCTTAACTGCTTCTGTAATTTCCCTTTAAGAACTTCTCCCAACTTTGAGGATCAGTTGGAAAATCCAGCTTATAAGGCAGGCTAAGCGGATCAGCATGCACAGCAACGGGTTCATTTCGACTTGTTAGCAGAATTCTGCTTCGATTTTTGTGGTTGGGGAAAGCCTCTTTAATGCTATCTCAATCCATCTCCTCCCACACATCATCAACGACAATTAAATATTTCCAAGACAGATAGCCACAGACTTCTTTCACCACACTACCTTCATCCATGTCAGACATGGTGGTTATGACTTGATTACCACCTTTCAGAATGGAAAGTAACAATTCCTTTTTGTTATAAGTTTGAGAAACATAAATCCAGGCCAAAGTAGAAAATACATGTAAAACTCTAGGGTCGTTATAAACCTTGTTTGCTAGAGTTGTCTTGCCCAGTTCGGGCATTCCTATGATCGAGATTACCTGTAGTTCTGTGGTTTTTGTGGTGAGCAGATCAATTAGCGTGGTTGTCGCTTCGTCAAATCCCACCATGTTGTCTTTTCCAACGTCTGGGAGCCTCCTCTCCATCCTGTATCGGCTAGCAGGGTCTTTAGCTTGAAGGGCTTGAAAGACAAACGTCAGGTTCTGGTTGAGTTTATCCACTTCTTTCCTTATGGTTTGAACCTTCTTTGCAACTTCACGAATCTTAGAAGCATGATCAAGGCCACTGAACACTTTCTGGAGCCATTTTTTGGCATTTTGTGTGGTAGCCTCAACCATATAGCAATTGATGACATCTTCTGCCTCGAAAGTCAGAGGATTGTGGCTTGTCCATCGCTATATTGTTGTTGTGATGCCGAAAATGTCCCTTATTCCATTGGCTTGGTCTTTGTTTATGGCCGGGATGTTTTGGTAATTTTGGGTGGTTACGAATTGATGTTTATTTGATAACTGTATCCAATGGCTTAAATGGTTTTTCAATATTATGGGGAGGTCTCGTTCAAGTTGATGTCTTGAGGGTTTACCTTGTTCTCATGTTTCTGTTAGAAGACTGTTATGGGTAGTTTGAAGCTTAACCGGTTTCAAATTGTAAGCAACTCCTTTTCTTTTCCAGGCACTCCCTCAGACATGTTTAACATTCTACGGGCCCAAAGCATTGCAAATTCACTTGGTTACCACAGTTGATGCAGGTGAATTTTATTAGGTAGTATACTAATTGATTCCATCACGGATTAATGACAACTTCTGGATTTTCATTGGACTTCTTGCCTGGGGGGATATGAAGTGCAGTTAAGAAGTATTGGGAATGGAAAACAGATAGTATGATTGCTTGATATAAATCTAAGAGTATTGCAAATATAGATGCCATTTTGGCCAAAGATTCGTTTGTTGAACCAGTTCTCTTAAACATTATGATTGGGAAGGTTTGACAGCTGGGGTGGTTGCAATGCTTGCTGGACCCAGACATTGTTATTGATATCTTTAAGCTGTTGTGTAAAGATGGAGTGGACAAAAAATGAGGTTTGAGCTGTTGCGTAATGTTAGTCTTAATACTAAGGCGGGTGCATACCTTTAGCTTGCTATGTACGTTTTCCCCATCAAAGTATAAAAAAGAAAACAAAATTAGAAAAGACGAATTGGATGACATTATCACATGTTCAATGCACGGGGTGTGAATTTGATACCGCGTTCATATCAGCATTGGGCATTTGGTTGTCATGGTTAGGTTGGATGACTTTTTGTCCCCTAAAGGAAATGATGGAATGAAGGTAGTTTAAATATTATTTGCTCATCAATGACTTTATTTATGGATTTTAGGTTAGGCAAAACTGGATCAAGATTATGGCAATTTACCAGATGAGAAAAACATATCGATTAGGTCGTTAACTGTCTCGTTTCTACGCACACACACAAAAAAACGCATGTGTATGTATTTGGATCTTGATTGATATTATGCAGCCATTCTAATTTGGATTTTCGATTTTCTGTTTCAGATCGCTCCCATGAAGATGGTGAGATGCATTATAAGAGGGGAGATTGTGGAACATGATGATGGGGTTGAGGTCGAAAGAAGGAACTTGAGGAATTAGCAAATGGTCCCTTTGTAGACTACAAATATTGTGTGGTTTAACTTGTATTTACGGTATGTAGGAACCCATATATTGATTCAATGCAGATGTCTGTTCATGTGCATTTAAGTATTGGAGTATTAATAAAAAAGAGAAACCCTGTAGTATTAGATTGTTTTCTTTGGTTCTTTCAGTTTTCCTTTTTCCCCTACCAAAAAAAAAAAAACTCTCATTTTTGTTCTCTTGAATGTATTCCTTAGTATGTATATCCAGGCAACCAAGGGTTGTGGACAAAAAAATGGAGGGAGCCTTTGGTCTCTCTTTTGTTTTCTGCGGAGGATGCCCATAGAATCATGTCGATTTACATACCCTATAATAGCGTGGAGGATACGCTGGGGTGGGATCCTTCCAAAGATGACCAATTTTCAGTGAAGTCAGCCTATTGGCTGATATTTTATGAGAAGTTTGGTACAAATGAAAATATAAGCAATGATCATGAACAATTCTTAATGTGGGCTAAAGTTTGGGGTTTGGCTTTCCATCCAAAATGTCAATTATTCATTTGGAAGGTGGTTCATTGGATTTTGGCTGTCAAAGATACATTGCTCAAGAGGAAAGTTGAAGTTTGCTCGGATTGCTCGTTATGTGGTGGAGGTTTGATGAAGACAATAGAACATCTATTTTTCCAGTGTTCCTATGGTAAACGGCTATGGCGAGCTTTGCATTTGGGCTTTGATTTCGATATTGGGACTCCAGTGTTATGCTCCGAATGGTTGATGGGCTGGCTGGAAAATGCTCTGAATGAGGAGGTTGACAGGGATTCTGTTTTATTACTTTCGGCTATTTGGTGTGCACGGAATAATGCATTGTTTAATTCAGATTGGTATGGTGTGGATGTTGCACTAACTCATTTTGCAGGGCTACGAAGCAGTTGCAGATATGGAAAATGAAATTTGTTTTTAATTTTAGTAGTGTAACGTTCAGCACTATGGAAGCTAGGAGCTGTTCACATTGCAGGGACTGTTTTGTGTTGCAAAGCAAGGAATGGATGTTAACATGAGTTTAGTGCAGTTTTTTTGTGACTGATCGTGCATGGCAGCAAGCCTCTTTAAGTGGAGCAGCTGCTTGGGTGAAGTTTGGAGTAGGGGGTTCAGAGCAAGTTTCACAGGTTGAGGTGTGTTATGCCAGCTCAGCTGCTATGGTGGAGGTGTTGGAAAAATATGCTTACTTTTTGTGATGAAAACCAATAATATGAGTACAATAAAATTGAAACTCAAAACCTGGAAATCGATGGAAACAAATTGGTGATCAAGACGAGTGTTAGTGTGTAACACTCTATACTTAAGACAGATTCATCCCCTCTACGGTGTTTACGGTTTGCATGAACGTCTATCTCCCGGTACTACTTGATCGAACTCCCACAGAAGCAACATTACAATCGATACGTCTATTGAACCTTCTTGTGTTTGTTCTCCCTCATATGTATGGACTCGAATGGAAGGAAATCAATCAATAATAATGAATGAGGGAAACATCCTATATATAGACTAATTGGTGACTATTTGGAATAGTCGCCAAGGAATGAGACACATCTATTCATATAAGACGTGCCCGTCCACGACGAATAGGTGTCTCTGAAAAGACATAACACTAAATCAAGTCAATTCACATTCAAACCAAATAAAAATATTATATTCCAATAATATTTTCCTACCGGAGGTGTTCAAGCAGGGTTGCAATTATTGAAGTGGGCCTTGGAGAATAATATTCTACTTGCATTCGCATCCAATTACACTCTGCTAAACAAAAAAAAAATACATTAGGGGAAAAAAAAACCAATGAGCACAAGTCGACGTGCAAGGCATGTCGCAACCAACACTAGCAAACCTAATAAGAACGTTTGTGAAACAATTTGGAAACTAGAGGTTTCCCCAGAGTCGGAAACTTTTGGTGGAAAGCATGCAAGAATGTCATAACCAATCTTGAAAGTGTGTAGATTCTTGTCCTATCTGACCAATTTGTAACAAGGTTAGAGAATCAATAGAGCACCTTCTCTTTGAATGCGACTGGGTTAGGGTGGTGTGGTTTGACTGTGACTTGCATGGCGTTATTACACATGGAGCTGTTCTGTCGGTAATTTAGAATGGTCTTCTCATATTCTTGATTGTGATTACACACATGCAGAAGGAAGCAATTTCTCCAATTAGCAAAGTAGCGTTTGTTTTGTTGGTTCATTTGGAAGGCTCGAGATGAGTTCATTTTCAAGAATGAATCTATTAGTCTAGATTCAACTATTTCTAAGATACTGTGTCCTAGGTTGGAATTTGTAAACAGAATTTTCCTAGGCTTTTGCATAACTATGCCTAATGAGATATCTCAAACATCAATTTTACCGAAAAATTATCTCGTACGTGGTTAGCCCGAAGTCCTAGCATGCTCAAAGCCAACTGTAATACTATGGCTGCAGTGGTTTTTAAAGACACCAATGGTCTCATTGTGGATGGTGATACCAAGAAGCTGAAAGTGTTGTCAGCCCTTCAAATGGCCCCATGCAGCTGAACAAACTCGTAAGGGTAAAAAAAGGCCTGTGAGAGTCATCGCAAGGGCAGTCGGGCCCACCAGGGTCCTGCGGGCAGGGCCGCGGTAGTCCCGCGGGTGGGCGTGGTATTCAAATTTGCGGGGAGGACCTCCCTTTTAGAGACAGAGATGGAGACACATAGATTTCTAGAGAGAGAGAGCCATGTCCTCTAGAGAGAGCACATATTTTCAGAGAAAAATAGAACTACGTTTGACTTGATTCCCTGTACACCGGGATACGTAGGCAGCCCTGATGACTCGGGCACGGTCGCATGTTCTATGCCTCCTCCATCCCTTCGTTCTAAACACTAACTATTCTTTAGCTCTCCAACATATTTTATTCTCATGAATATTTTGGGCTCTATTTTGAACCCCGAGGGGATCAGTCAAGATTTTGACCACTACTACAGGAGGTAATGGTTTTGGTTGCAGATACCAAGTCTATGCTGCGGAACGAGTTTTGTTCTGTTTCTCGAATTGGAAGGTTGTCTTATTCTATTTAACTGTTTTGGAGATCTTTTCCACCCCAATAGCTAGCCTAGCTGTTTTCGTTTGTGTTCTCATATCGATGTTGTCTTCTCAGTATATCAGTGCAATTATGTCTCTTTTAAGAAAGATTCAAATCCAGGGACTTGTTCATTGTTGTGAATTTTAATTTCCCTATCAATTCTCTATGTTGACATAAACAAGAAAATTCGAGAGAAAGAAGTTAGTATAAATTAAACAAGTTCCAATGCGAGCTTTCTGTTTTCAGTTTATTGAAAAAGAACCGGAGACTAGTGCCTCTTTTCTAATTAGTCCAGCAACTCCCGAAAAACGGTCCATTTCAAAAAAATGGAAGAGCGGTCATAGTATCAAGATATTGTATGTGAGAGAGTCTTGTTTCGTACGTTCACAGTTACAGTTAAAAAGATACGATCACTATTGAAGAAGCACTTACTATACCCGTCTAATTTAAGTTGCAATCTTCAACAGCATTAAAATTATCTTGTTGAAAACCTACGCAACATATTTGGATGTATAACGACGAGTTGGCTGAAAGAGAACGACTTGCGTTCATTAAAGGAAACCACAATGATTTTGGTCCAAAGATTTGGTTTTAAAAGTACGATCTTACGTCAAGATCACATGCATTTTTAGCACACAATTCTCATTCCCAGTCAAGGAACCATGTTTTAAAAATGCCATCTTAATTTTGAATCAATATCTCGTTTTCAAAATCAGGGAAATTGTTGTAGAAGGCTAGAAGCCTGGAGCAAATTAAACCTTTGGCGTGCTTCTTTCTTGCTTGATAGTTCTCCCCTAACCTTTTCTTCATATGGCCACCTCAATATCATTTGAAGATACCAGTAAGATAGAGACTATATGAACTTTTATTTCTTGATAATTGCTTGAACTACACACCTTCACTTAGATGTCTGGTCATTAAGGCTCCGTTTATTTGGGTGTATAATGTTTTACCTATTTTCCGGTGTTTGGTTGTATAAAAAATGAAGAAAATATTTTACATGTAAAATATTTTTTATTAATTGGATGTAAATGACTTGCCCTTAAATCTTCGATAAGTTATTTTTCAAAATGAACCCGCTGCTTTCTACTGCAATTTTCACTACTCAGTGTCCTTGATCGTCAGTTCACGTTCAATCCCTTATTCTCAAATCTCTCTCTCTCTCTCTCTCTCTCTCTCTCTCTCTTTCTCTCTCTCTCTCTCTCTCTCTCTCTCTCCACTATTTTGTCGATTTCTGAAAATAAACGTTTGAAATTTGTTTTCTGAAAAATATTTTACATGAAGAACATTGTAAAACATTTTACATTGAAACAAACGGAACCAAATAGCACCCTCAAAAACTCCGGACCAAATAAACCATAAGCACAAGGCGATGTGGCACATGTGGTAATTCACACTAGTTGACATCAAAGAAGATTCCAACAAGAATGAATTCATCAAAAAGATGAGCTCCATGCGATCTAATGTTCCACCATATATTTCACATGTAGCAGCTATAGATGCTCTGTAACCAGCCAGCAAATAGTACTCATCCCATGGTAATCGAAACTAAACTACATTTGGTGAAACAGGTAATTATGCCCACGTGGGTTTCTAATTTGGTGTGTGGGTCCAGATTTCGTCATTTGTTAAACAAAACACATTAATGTGCTGATTACACTAATTTCTTGGCGACTAGCTAACTAGTACGTAGTTCGGCCATCAGTCACCCATCATATATATATATATATATAAATATAAATATAAATATAAATATAATATAATATTTACTTAATAAAACAGAAGGGTGTGGGCCTCCACACAAGATAAGTTGATCCAAGGGCTGAGATTGATTTGATCCAATGGTGAAGAGGCATTCTTCTCATTTAATTAAAGTGCCCACATCCCCACATTTATTACAACACTGCCATCAGAGAAAATGAAGTTCCCTCACAATCCATTTCACTTACACATCCCTACCGTGCGTTATTTTTTTTAAAATTACCGTGCGTTATTTTTTTTTATCACTTCCATGCGTTCAAAAATCAAAACTATTTTAGGCAGATTCGGCTAAGAAATTTTTGGGCTTTTGGATATTTTCTTTTTAGATTATTGATTCGTTTCAACGAAAGGAATTGAAAAAATATTACAAGATAAAGCCCCAAGTCGGCTTTAACTTGGATATTTAATTGAGTACAAGTCAAAATTTTATATTTTTTTGATTCCACAAAAGTTAGGTTAAAAAAATCCAAAAATCTAAGCGGAACAGTGCCTCTCCCTCTCTCTCTCTCTCTCTCTCTCTCTCTCTCTGATGTGTGTTCGTGTGTGATGTCATTTCTTCTACTTGATTCGTGTGTTTTTTTTTTTTTTTGGCATTTCGGAAATCTTTTTGAAAGGTTTTTGATGCACATGCAGGGGGGTCTATGAATTAGTGGAGAAGTTGGCTTAGTTCTAGCTATGATTGATCAAATTATCTCTCTCAAGTAATTTCTTTTGTGAATCGATTTAGTGTTTGAGCTACTACGAAAATTCAAAAGGTAATTCCAATCAGATGGGTAGTACCATAAGTACGGGCAATTCCAACCGGAGTGCGTAGTGCCGTAGGCACGGGTAAGCACTAGTAATATAATATAACACAAGGGTGTAGGGATAACACAAACACAAATTGAAAGAATGACTGAGATTCATTTGATCTAAGGGCTGATGTGTGCTCTCCAACTCTCTTAAAAAAAATACCCACACTCTTACAAATCTATTACAAAAATGCCATAAAAAAGTGGGTATGCCGTAGGCACGGACAAACACTAATGTGTGTGTGTGTGTGTGTGTGTATATATATATATATATATCGCGCCCTTACCGTATTAAGTTAAGGACGTCCATTTCCTGACCAATTTACGATGATCCGAGCCGCTCAATATATTTAGAACGTGATTTTAAAGGTACTCGCGAGAAATCAGAAAAAAAAAAGACTAGAAAGGGTTTGATCCGAGCAGTTTTTATTTGTATTTATCGAATGCTTCAATAAAAACGGCTCAAATCAAGCTATTTCTGGTCATTTTTTTGCTGATTTCTATAAGAATTCTTAAACTTGCGTTCTAAATACATTGAGCGGCTTAGATCATCGAAATTTGATCGGGAAAGAGGAGAAAATGGGTCATCCGCATTTTATTTAAAATGAGGACGCCCTTATTTGGAGGAGACTCATATATATATATATATATATATGTATGTATGTATATTGGGTTCAGTCGTGCATGCCTAGAGCTAGCTCTCGGGTTAAATTCATTGAATTAACGAATACGAAAACAACAAATCCTAGTCCTAGTGCATGCATCTACTTTTTTGTAAGTATATTTGATTTCTTGTCCCTTAATTAATCCATCACCAAGACTACTTAGATTCATCTCCCTGCCCTGCGTTTTGGATTTTGGAAGAGCAAACCTCTGATCGATGTTATTATTTTAACGAGTTCGATCGGAAACATGCACTTGCTAAGGCAATATCAATATCTCGATGTCTTAATTTTGTCTGATGTTTTGGCACATCTCCCACGATTTGGTCACCAAAGCCTACTAAATTACATCCTCATCACTCATGATTGATGCAATATCTGTTGACACTTAATTAGGAATAACTCCCATAATTTGATTGCAAGGCCCGACTCTCACCCGAGTTTTTGCTCGGCAAGTTAAGCCAAATTGTAGCGTTCATAAAGGAGTCAAAATTGCTCTCAACGTGTTCGACAAAAGAACCAAATAGAAGAACCGAGCCACGACTCTTAATAATCTTGCTCCATCGCCATGATTTCCGGATTCAGAGAGTCCTATTAAGATTACAGTCGACGTGTTCAAGGAAAAATAAATAAATAAATAAAATTTTGAGCCCCAAGTACTCTTGACAATTTCGTTCCATCGCAGTGACAACTCACATAAATCGCTCCGACATTCATTCACAATTAGGAAATAATATGGATGATCATTTTGTTCCCTGTCAATATTTAAATCTTTTATGATCCTCCTTTTTGTGAAGAGGTAATTATCGCAGTACTACAGTTGGCCGACCCACAAAATCAGTCAGCCGAACTTCCAGTGCAGTCTGCCGACCCACATGCAAAATCATGTACATGTGTGCACCTCGGAAATATATTTTGAGGATATGAAGGCTCGTTCAAAAATCCATTTAGTAATCAAATTAAGTATCTGTTTTTATTAGATCATAACAACAAATAAGAAAAAATCAGAGTACATATGGATTGATGCACCTTTAATTTGTAGTCTTATAATAATTGTCTTTTGGAAAAATTATACTCCCTCCGTCCCTTTTTAAATGTCCTACTTCGTAACTCCAACTTATTAAAAATTACTCTCTCTCTCTCTCTCTCTCTCTCTCTCTCTCTCATGAACATTTGATGGGCACTGTTCTTTTGCTTCTTGGCCTCCAAGAAAGTCAATGCGAATGGGTTTTTCAACTTATATATCTCATATGGATTTATTCCAATTCGGTCCCCTTTTCTCTCCAAGGCAGCATCTTGGTCTTCCTTATGCACATGTAAGTCCCCATTCATGATGCAATTACAGACCTATGTTATAAACAGTGTCAATTGCTGTTTAATTTGTCTGTTATTGTAAAATAGAGGCCGATGCGTGTGCAAGTTAAATTTTTACAGATTATACACAATACCTCCCCTCCTATTGTTTGTTTGATTGAATTTTGAGAGAATATGCAAAATTTGACTTGCACACGACATCTAGTGTATTTAATATAGAATGCAAAATACATACCTTTCAACAAAAAGGGAAAAAAATATAGGAAGCAAACAAAAAAATGTATCCACAAACCAAATCTTCAAAGAATTACTCTATCCTGGCAACGAAAGCAAAAGAATCGACTTTGTTTGGTTTTGAATTTTGAGAATTTTTTTTGATGTAATGAATGGAGAGAGATAAAAGAGAATCCTATATATTGAGAACCATGCAGAGTTTACAAAATTTTCTCCAAACTTGTAAAAGAACCCAAGCTTTTTAATTTTACCATAATTTTTTAGCATAAGGAACATATAAAGAATGGAAAAAGAACAACAAATGGTTAAGTATATAGTGCTACAACACATTTCTGCAAAGGGAAGGGATTTTCACACTCTCCTTTTTAATATCCACACTCCTTCTGTTGTTTTTTAGCTTGTATTTTTTTTTTTTTTTTGCTAAAAGACAAAAAAAAAAAGTTTGTATATAAAAAAATGAATGTGAAAATTATTTCCCTTCTGCAAACAACCTTAATTTTCAGTTTTGGGAGAAAAAAAATACTCCACCATGTATGATCTAGTAACCACAAGTACCTTGCTCTTAACCCGGCCATGCTTTCTCTGCTGACGAAAGGTGAGAGTTTGGAAGACAATTCCCCTTCATTCTCTCTCAACCCATGCTTCTCATGCTTTGTGGACTATAATAGTGTACATTCAAAAAGAGGATGTCAGAGAAATTAGGAGGACATTCTTTCTCATTAGAGAAGCGTTGTGTCTAGCCTTTTTCGCTCGTGGATATGCTTCCATGCATGTTCGTTTTAGGATTTTAGATAATGTGTGGAGAGAGAGCGAGAAAGAAATGAGAGTAATAATTGAGAGAAAATTTATTGCATGGAGTTCGTGTGCAAAGAAAAAATCCAAAGTCCAAAATCTTAAAACGAACATGGTCATATCTGCAAGATGGAGACAAAATCAACCCATAGAGAGTTGAAATAGTTATTGAATTGGTGGGGTGCTGTCGAGTTTGAGGCAGTTGAGTAGGGTTTTGGTCGCGGGATGATTTTACACACTCAACTACTCCCTCCGTCCCACTTTGTTGTGTTTGTTTTCTTTTTTGGACGTCTCAAAAAATTATTTATATAACTTAATTTACAATATTTTATATATTAAATATAGATTTTATTTGATAGATCTCAATTAATTTTTTTAAATAAAGTTTTTGAAATCACAAGAAAATTATAGATTGTTAGGTATGAATAATTTTTTGTAAGGTGCCAAAAAGAAAACAGACACAACAAAAAGAAAACCCAAAGAAATATAATCTTCACCGTGCATCACCTACATCATAAAATAAGCAGTATGTAACAAGGAAATATCTAAGGAATAAGATCTAAAATCATAGTAAAGTAAGATTTGGTGCAACTAACAGGCAAAGGAACAAGTTCTAGTCCTGATGCAACAAACGGCTTCTTACAATCATTCTCGATTATCTTCCACTCAAGCTGTGACACCCGTCTCACTTCCTGACCTTCCTTCAGCTTTTTCTGAACCAGGTAAGGGAACTTCATGTCAACGCTGTTGGATAGAAGCATGCAAAAGTGTCACATGCAAAAGAATGCATGTTAATTCGGGAAAAAAAAAAAAAAAAAACCCAATAATATGCAGCATATTTTCTATTTAAGACGAAAAAAATGAACTTCTTGTGAGATAGAGAACGTACATAATGCCATTTCTAGCCCCCGAACAAGTTTATGATCACTGTGTAATGCAAGCCCCCGACAATGTTTTATCAAGTAACTGGTTGATAACTTATTAAATTGTCACAAAATAAAGATAAATGACTTTTTATACTAGTTTTAAGAAAAATGTTACAGATTATGAAACCATAAGTTAATAATATGGGGGATCTTAAACATTGGTGCAATGGTGCTTGCCCCAATTACATGATACAAATAGGTAAGTGGACCATACGGTAATATTTTCATTCCAAGTCCCAATGCCATTGTCGAGAATATTAAAATATGTAACACAGTTAAATCTCGGAAATGTTCTACTGCGGATTGAAAAACATCAAAAGATTTGGTGAGGGAATAGTATATGTCTGTCCAAAAGCAGTTCAATAGTTACCTATCCATTGCCTCCTGAGTGAGGTAGATGGGAGTGGGAGCAATATCATTTGTAGGGCTATGCGGTTGCACTGTACGAAGATCATCAAGACCAAGAACTGCATCTGCATGTTCATGGGTCAAAACAATCTGCAGGAAATATATGCATTAGTTAATAAACTCAAGTATGAAGATAAGTCATACATATTAGGCAAGCACAATTGTGCACACACAACAAACAAAAAAGCTAATGAGAATCAACTAGGAGACAATCCTCTATCTCTACAATAAAGATAAGCTAGAGACATCACCAGCTTAATGCCATTCACTTCTTCTACTTTGCATATTAAACTTGTTTTTCGCATTTAAGATAAGAAAGTTCCACATTTATGTCCCCAAAACACAACTGTTCACACATTCACCAAAAGTGCCAAATGCCAGCACTTGATTTAACAACTTTCTTTGGGTGTAATTAGACATGAATGAAGAGGTTGTACTCTCTCTTCCTCCAACCCCAGTAGGCAAAAGTTTACATCATATCATGATTTAGTGAGTATATCATTTCCATGTATTCTTGCGTATGCAGAAAGAACCAAGGAGAAGCCATGCCATATACCATGATAAATGCAAACAATTGTTTGTATATCCGCTTGAAAGTAATTATATTATGGTTTCGTTTCACAATCGAAAAGGCCCATTAATTTTCAAATACACATGTTGGTACAAAAAGCACTTAAAGAAGTAAACTAACCGAATCGATCTGAGGTATCTTATGGAAAGTAAACCACCGAAGCACTTGTTCCCGGAATGTCTTTCCAACATCGACCAATACATAACGGTGTTCACCGTTTCTTCAACAATAATCAATGAGAAGAGATGTATTGCACCTATTCATTTGAAGTCCATTAGTACCATACCTCTATTTTGTTAGTATAGGAACTGAATCATTCAACTAATAATAAAAGAAACATAACAACTCAATCAAATGCAAGAGAAGTGATTGCCAAAGTTGGATTGGTTCTTCCAGCTTATTTCAAGTGACAAAGCCCAATTGGGCTGCTTTGTTAGAAAAGGTCTGTGTGAGCATCATAATGATCCAGCTACCAACCGCAAAAGCCCTATTACAGGCCATCACAAATCACAATTGTTGATGTGGTCTAAGCAAAACTGTCATCTACCGATCCTTTCCAATCAAATGCCATAACGGGCACGCTCATCTTGCACATTCCCAACCCTAAATGCCATAATGGGCACGCTCATCTTGCACATTCCAATATACTGTGTATACCCCAAGAAGACCACAACCGTCATCACCACCACTCTAAGCTAAGGAGTGATATTTTTCTTCTTGATATAGAGGAGTTAAAAGAGCCAAGCTATTTAGGCAGAATTTTTATTTTTTGCGTTTCGGAGCTAAAATAGCCTGGCAATAAGAGCATCTCCACTCCTTACCCAAAATTTTACTCAAATTTGAGTGAAAATTTGGATAAAAACCTGATTTGGTATGAGAGTATCCAATCCTTGACTCAGATTTGAAGCCCTAACCACCGTCCTCTGCCGCTCAATGCTGCCGGAGCTGCAACAAGCCAGGTTTAAGTCGGGTATTGGTTGACAACGATGACGAGCACAACCCACTTCCGGCAATGTATCCTTGCTTGAGTTGACGACGACAATGGGTTACTTCCGGCGACAAAGACCACCACAAAGCAGCTGTGAAGGATTTGGTGAATGATCAAATTTGGTGGAAAGTTTAAGTAAAATCCAAATTTGGTATGGGTTTGAGTAAGGAGTGGAGCTATGATTTGAGAAGCTTTTACTCAAATTTGAGTTGAGTTTAAAATTAAGGAATAGAGATGTTCTAAGATAACCAATTTAGTCCCCAAAAGAACCATCAAAGTCAAACAGCCCAAAAAAAGGCTAACACCAAGTGTAAAAGTAAACTTATTTACAGAGGTTTCGTAAACAATCTGTTTACGGAGCGACACAATCTCAGCCATCCATTCGCGCAATCAATGGTTGAGATTCATTTTTAATTTTGACTGGTCACAATTAATTGTTACCGGTCATAATTGCTTTCCAATCCGGACAGTCCAAAAATACTTTAAACGTGCGCAATTAGCTTTCGTGAAACATTCTTTACGGAATAGTCCACAAATAAGATTTTCTGATAGGGAACTTAGAGGACCGTTCCTATTACGACCAAAAAAAAAACTGATAAACAAATTTCTCAGTGCACGTAACCCAAAACAAAGCTCAAGGGAAAAAAGACTGGAAATTTCTCCTTAAAGCAACCATCAGTAATAGAAAATCCAACATACTGTAGCTCAGAAAAAACAATCCAAACGAAACTAGACAGCCATAGCGCGCTCTATAAAACCCTATTCACGGATCCATGCCTCAAACCAAAACCACGAGATTGATTGAATCACCTGTAGTTGGGGTTTTGATCGGGTGGGAGGGACAAGGAGGAGAAGCAGACTTGACAGGGAGGATCTGAGGGCTGGATGAGGCACCTGGCGTTCGGTAAAGCGCTCGAACAACCGGTGCCCAGGAATATCAAAGCCGAGCGGGGTTCAGCGGCGTAGCCGTTCTCGCCGACATTGCCGGTGAACTCCATTTTCCTGTGGAGAGAGAGAGAGAGAGAGTGAGATGGCGTAGAGAAAACGGGAGGAGCGAGCGCGCGCGCGCGCGAGAGAGAGAGAGAGTACTCTAAGTCCCCGTTTGATAACATGTCTGAGACGTGAGATTGGAATACTAATACTCTGGTTGGTATAAAAAAAAGGTACGGACTATTAGTCCATTGGGATGTCCAATCCGGCCTTTAGGAGTATTAGCAATGCCCCTTAGAATTTGGTATTCGTAGTCCAATTTCAATCCCTTTTTATTACCAATCCCCTTTCATTATTAATTTATTCTATCAATTCAATCTCATCATCTAATCTCATCTCAAACAAACATAACATTAATAATTCCATCATCTAATCTCATCCCAAACAAACATACTCATTATCAATCCATTTTCATTAATAATCATTTCTCATTACCAATCTCAATCCTAAAATTATCTCCTTAAGAATTTCATCCATCTATCACTGTTATCAAATGGAACGTGAGGGCAAATGTGATAATTGGTCCATAGTTTTAAAGGGAGAGAGAGAGAGAGAGAGAGAGAGAGAGAGAGAGAGAGAGAGAGAGTACTTTGAAGGCAAATGTGATAATTGGTGTACCTGCCATGTGAGATTTTAGGATGATGCTATGCGGATATCGTAATTTTGGCATAATTTTACTATTATGAGTATAACTAAAATTTATTACATGTATAACAGAACTCAAATAAGGTATAACCAAGGAATATCTAAAAAATCAATCAATGAATAACCAAATCCAACCAAGGCATAACAAATAAGTTATGCCTTGTTATGGTTATGTTATGCTTGTAATTAATTTTGGTTATACTCATAATAGTTCTATTATGCTAAAAGTTACAGTATCCCTAAAATGACAGGGGACACCAAAGTCGTTCTCGAGATTTTATTGTTGGGAGACGTGCAAAAATTAGCCTAATATTGTGCAGGGGTATTTATTAATGGTGAAAGTACATAAACACCCCCTCAACTATCACTGATTCTCATAAACACCCCCTCACATTCAAAAGCACCCATGGAGACCCCCTCAAGTAATCCTATTACCCATGTGACACCCTTCTGTCTCAGAACCGTTAGGTCGATGACCACATGTCAGTCACATGGGCTTTTTTTGGACATAAATGCCCTTATTCATTACTATATCCATCTTGTTCCCCAGAGAAATCCAGGGATTCTCTTTCTCCTTTCTCTCTCTCTAGTCCAGGTGACTCTCTCTCTCTCTCTCTCTCTCTCTCTCTCTCTCGCTCTCTCTCTCTCTGTCTGCCTCCCTCGCCATGGCATCTGTCAACAGCAGCAACAACAGCCGCCATTGTCGTAGCAACAATAGCAACAGCTATAGCCAAACCCAAAATTGGGGTAATGCTTACTGTGGTTGCAGAGAAAAAGCCCCAATGAGGACGTCAAAAACATATGCCAACCCCGGAAGGAGATTCTTGGGCTGTGTGAACTACGAGGTGGGTTAATGCATATAATAATAATAAAAAATTATGCATTCGTTACCCTAATTTCATTTTGTTCTGAAATCTTTGCCCTAATTTGTAGTTTTATAATGGGTTTGTAGGAGAAGAATGCATGCAATTTTTTCATATGGGTTGATCCTCCTACTTGTCCTAGAGGACTAGAGTATGGTAGAAAATTGCAGAATAAGGTGAAAGACCTGCAGGAAAGGGAGGAGGATTTGAAGAGGTTGAATGAAGCTGCAGAAATGGACAAGGAAAAGATGATGAAGAAGATAGACAAGCTGTGGAGAATGAACCATGAATTGAAGAAGAAAAATGAAATGATGTGGAAATGCAATGTACTGTGTATGGTGGTCATAGGATTACTCTTGGTAGTTTGGTTGGCTAGTCGGAAACCCACCTCTGAGAGGATGTTGTACTTGCCATGAACTTTTGGTAATGCATTGTACTTTTGTACACTAATGCAATGCAATGTAATGAAATATGTGGTTTGAATGAGTATGTGTTCCTATACTATTGCACAAAGGCAGCACAAAATAAGCCATCCACACAAAAGCATTACCAGAATAAATACTCCATTACCATCAATGACTTACAAACAGTCACTAGCCATACCAAACAAAGCCTTACACAAAGGCATTAGAAAAGCACAAGTCATAATGTTTGCACAAAGGCAATACAAAAAGCCTTCCACCAAGGCAGTACCAGAATACAGTATTATGCCTTACAACAAAGGCATTGCCAAAATAAAGTACTTGATTTTGAGGCATTACAAAAAGCCTGTAGCCATTCAAAAGGCATTACAAAAAGACATTGGCCATTCAAAAGGCATTACAAAAAACAACCTATCTACTTCAGTCACTTACAAGTCATTTTGAGGCTTGAGAGGAAATAGTAGTCACAACTTTTCCCTTCCTTGTGAGGCGAGGTCCTGATGCAAACTTTGATGGTGAAGTACTTGATTGTTGACTAGAAAACCAACTTTCACCAACGTTCTTCAATCTTTTGGAACCCTGACAAAATACATACACAAGTGCCACATAAGTCATAGGCATTTATATAGTAAATTGAAGCTGACTCTTGTACACAATTAAGCAAAGCAATAGAACCACCTGTTGTGGGCGTTCAACTGCCTTCCTTTTACCACTTTTCACAGTTCCACCAATTGCAACATAACCACTTGTTTCCACAGAACCACTTGCCACAGTTCCTTTGCCACCCTTGTCAACTGCCACAGTCCCAGTCCCAGCTCCTTTTCCCCTCCCTCTGCCAGTTCCTCTTCCCCTTCTTCTTCCTCTGCCAACAGTCCCCCTTCCTCTGCCAACAGACCCACTTCCACTTTCTCTTGGCTTACCAGCTGGTGGCACACCACCTCCAAACCTAGCCTTCTGTTTTCCATAGTACTTGCCCTTATGTTTAACCCAACTGTCTAGTGGTGTTTTACAAGTCCTTACATTGTGACCAAATTGCCCACATTGTCTGCACATGGTAGTATTACTATGCTTCCTAGTCTTGAAAGGATTATTAGGCTCATCCTCTCCTTTTCTTCTAGCCTTCTTTGGCCTCCCAATTGGCACTCTTGAAGGTGGAGGCATTATTGGATCAGAATCAGTTTGTGGCCACAAGCTTTTGTCTGGTATTGGTTTAATCCTATGGCTGTATGTTCTAACAAATGTATCAGTTGTGTAAGCCTCATTCACATAATCTTCAGGCTGTGCCTTGTGAGCAATGATGGCTGCACATCCATGACTGCAAGGAATACCAGACAAATCCCACCTTCTACAAGTGCAGCTGTGCTCCCCAATATCAACTACAAAGGTTTTGTCTACATTAGTTACCTCAAATAATGCCCCTCCTGCGTAAATCACGTTTAGTGTTCTTGCATTCACCTTTTTCCTCTCAACACTCTTACTAATATTTGGGCACAACCTACCCTTGAACTTTTTACTGTATTCAAGTCTTTCCACATACCTTACCATCAGTTGTCTTCTAACTGACTCTACTAGTGTGAGTATGGGCATCTCCCTTGCTTCTTTTATCCAAGTATTGAACCCCTCGCTCATATTGTTATCCATTCTGTTAACCTTGGACCTAGAGTGGTAATAGGCTCTAGCCCAAACCTCTTTTTCCTCTTGAAGCAGCCACTCATGTGCCTTTTTATCAATACAATATATCGCTGCCATTTTCTCATTAAACTCTGGAATTGTGTAAGCAGATGCTGCTCCCCAAAACAAGTCTTTATACTCTTTTCCCTTGTATATCTTGTTGAAATTGGCATACATATGCCTTAGACAAAATCTATGCTCCACATTAGGCATCAATCTTTTGAATGCTTCAATCAAACCCTGCAATCAATCTTTGCAATTAGCACATAAAATAAGAACAAAACAATATATTCCCATAAAAGTAACATCAGTTTATACAATTAATATCAAAGAACAATGAATAAGGTTACCTTTTGCCTGTCAGACATGAAACACCATCCCCTTTCCTCAGGTCTTCCTATGACTTGTATCAAATTCTCTAGAAACCAACCCCAACTATCCTTTAGTTCTGCTTCAACAATGGCCATACACAGTGGGTACATTTGGTTGTTGGCATCCCTCCCCACTGCATGCATTAGTTGTCCACCAAAAGGGCCTTTAAGGAAGCATGCATCTAAACCAATGAAAGGCCTACATCCAGCAAGGAATCCCTTAGCCTGAGCATCAAAGCATATGAACATCCTTTGGAAAAACACAGTAGAGCACATCCTTTCCACCTTAAGAAGTGCAGTTGACCCTGGGTTTTTGTTGATCAAAAGCTGACAATAATCCCTTATTCTCAAGTATTGTTCTTCATGCTTCCCTCGAATTTTTTCTAAAGCAACTTTCTTTGCCCTGTAAACCTTCTTACGAGACACATCCAACATCCACTCCCTCCTAACATCATTTTTCAGTGTCTTCACCTTTTTATTTGGTTCATCAGTCAAGTTGTCAATGTACTTGTTAGCTATCCAGTTGGCTGTTGCATACTTGTTGATGTATTTCCTAGTACAACAATGGTCAGCATTGATTTTCTTAATTTGGAATGATTTCTCACCATGCATTGGTGATGCATGTAACCTAAAACCACACTTCTCTTTGCAAATAACAGTCACCCTAGTAGCTTCATTCTTTAAGTAGGTGTATTCACACCCTTCCCTAATGTGAAACTCTTTTAGGAGAGCTCTGAAGGCATGAACATTAGGGAAAATCATGCCTTCCAAAAGCTTGGGGTTCTTCATATCCTTGTCCTTATTAAACTCAAGTAACTTATGCTTGCTTATGTGGCCACCCTCATCACTCTCATCCTCTGGATTTAAACACCCTTGGTCATCACTCTGATCACTAAGTTCTTCTTCTTCCTCATTTGTAATCTTATTGACAAGCATTTGTTCAACCTCCTCATCATCTTCAGATGACTCATGAAAGCCACTAAAATTGTCATCATCACTCCCCTCACCACTCTCATCACCACTTTCATGACCACATTCCCAATCTCTATCAGAATCATCATATTCATCATCCTCCAGTGGACCAGCTGGTATTATTCCTTCATCAGCTGATATGTTATCAAGGTCAACTATGTCATCAAAGTCAACTAAGTCATCAAGGTCAACTAAGTCATCACATTGCACAGTAGGGGTAGGGCCACCCTTAGTCAAAGCAGATAACTCTTCACCACTAGTTTTTTTCTTCACCAACATTGGGTTATGGATATAAATATCAATCACTTTAGAGTCCTCGTGCATTGCAAACATGTCTAACATACTTTGGTCAGAGTTTAGACCCACCAACCCATCATCCAGACTTTGATGTGGACTCTTTTGGTACATCTCACAGATATCTGAATCTAATTCCTTGACAACAGCCCTTAAATCCATGAATGACATCAGGTCAGGGTCAATGTCAAGTGGGGTCACATTCCCACCAACATACTTCTTTTGGGGTCCCTCAGATATATAACCTCTATGGTAAAACAGAAGTGTTACTATTGGAAAGCCCATTTTAAACTGAAAAGGTAAACAAAAAAAACATAAAACAAGGGTCAATAATTGCCTTTGTTCGGACAAAGACAGACAGGGGGGGACAGATAGGGGGGACCAATATGAGATGAGTTCAGGGGACCAGTAGCATACAAAACCATCAAAATGCCATACCAAATGCAAAACAACAAAACCCCCAATTTTTTTTTGGTAACAAAGTCAAAACCCCAAATTTTTTATTACGGTATACATATAATACTACTTCCAACAACCCTAAAAATCCAAAATCCAATACAGAATTCATAACATACTACTACATCATATACTATATCAAAATACATCAACATTCGTGCCTTGTCTCACAGACATCTAGGGTTTTTTTTAGTACAAAACATACCTTCAAACAAGGGTTTCAGGTTCCCCACGATCTACGGTTCTTTCGTTGCCACGATCAAAGTATGCGTCTTCTTCAAGGGTTTCTGTCGATTCATTACGCAGATAAGATTAAAGTGACGAGTGGGAGAGGAAGAGAGAGAGAATCGTCATGGTTAGAGTGTTTTCTGATCGAGTGAAGAGGGGAATGGGAGAGGAATCGTATTTCCACCGTATAATATGATAAGGGTATATTTGTCAATTCATCCATTCCGTTAACGGTGTTTGTCATTTTTTCGTTTTCAGTAGTTGAGGGGGTCTCCATGGGCGCTTTTGAATGTGAGGGGGTGTTTACGAGAATCAGTGATAGTTGAGGGGGTGTTTATGTACTTTCACCTTTATTAATTTCATTTCATTGATGTGTGATTCTAGCATACCAAACACAGGAATTGGAATGTATATTCCATTCTTTCTATTGATTCCTAGCCACAACCAAACACAGGAATATTATTCTAATTTCAATTCTCGCAATTCCATTCCATTCTTAATTCTATTTCAATTTACATTCCGTCAAAACCAAACGCATCCTCAAGGGAGTTCAGTAATTATATATGTATATTTTGATCCAAAGCTCATTTCATTAATGCCACACAGGTAAAATTACAGTGATTCCTTCCAAATACAATGAAAAGGAAATTAAAACCAACCCATCTCGGGGATATTCACCCAAAACAAAGAGATAAAAAGACGATGGAGTCTAGGTCCTAAGCCGAGCCGCAGCGCACTACTCACTGCCTCAAAGGGTCGGTCACGAGGAGCTAGCAACCTATCCATCCACCCGCCTCGGGCTGGCTCAAAAACCAAATCAAAGACAGACAAATGCTAACCGAAGGAAACAAGAATGAAAACTAGAGAACAAAAAAACAACAAACTTGCATGGGGGTGTTTGGGAGCCTATTTTTGGACTTTTCATTTTCAACTTTTTGGCTTTTTGACCTTTTAGATTATGGTTAGAATGTATTTTGTATTTGGTAGAGTGTTTGAATGATATGTACAGAATGCATTTTACAGTAAAAGTAGTGTTTGGAGATATGGAATGAAAAATAAATTAAGGGTTGATTTTTTCCTATATTGCCCCTGGTTATTAATAATGTTGTGTAATGTGTATAAATAATGTTTTAATCAACTTTTTCAATTTTTATTTTGAATTGCTTTAATCTTCATTAATTAAAGGCTGTTGATTTTGACACTCTCTTTTTGGTTAACGTCACTCTCCTGCAAGTGTATTTTTGATGCAAAAATACACTTGCAGGAGAGTGACGTTAACCAAAAAGGGAGTGGCAAAATCATTTCCCTCATTAAAAATCTCAAATAATTTTTATTTATGTTTTTATTGTTTGAAGTATTTTTTGTTCTACTTTTTGGAAGTTGCCAGAACTCCAAGTCCATTCTAGTTAATTACAAACATATAGCTTTGTACGTAATTGTGCTTTCAATCCCTGGTCCAGCTCCGGGGCATTTCAAGTTTGGAGTTTCACTGTGTTTTTTTCAGAAACCATCAAAACCCATTACACAAAACTTCAATGTCAGCCAAACCCAGATTTTGGCTAATCCGAGATTCTGATTTCAAGTTGAACAGAGGACAAATTAGAGGCAAGGGAGTGAAAGAAGTGAAGAATTTCAGACGACGTTTACAGATGGCAAGGTGACGTGTAGATCGGCTTCTCCTACTTCAGTCATCTATCTCTCCTCTTTGTTCTTGTGTGGTGGAAGATTTGTATCCAGGTTAGAGGATAACGTTCACATAGGGGTTTTTGGGGATTTTGGACAAAAGGAGAGGGCATGATGGTATTTTGCTGTGGATGCTGAACGAGAATGAAAAAATGAGAATGGGAAAAACTCCTATTTCCCTCTTTTTCACTTCTCTTCTCCATTCTTCAAATAAGAGAACCCATTCTCATAGAATGAGTTTTGAGTATCTCAGCCAAACACCCAAAATGGGAAAAGAAGAAACTGAAAATGGAAAAATTGGCCTGCCAAACACCCCCATGGACTAATCCACAAGCACGTCGGCCAAGCTCTGGCCGAGGGGATCCGTTAGACGCCGCCTTCAGAAACGCTACCGGGTCTCGGCCAAGAACCAAGTGAAAAAACCTCTCTGGGCAAAGGCTCTGCACCCACACACCAAGGCGCCGTCTGCTGCATTCTCCTTTGTGTCTTCAACTCCCCGAGACTGCCGAACAAGGGAGTTCAATAATTAACCCTTGTCAAAATAACACTGACCACGCTGATCTGACGAAAGCTGGGAACGGCGTGGCAATAGCCACAAACGTTAGTCTCTTCTGCCTCTCCTTCTTTGTTACCTCCATATCAGAAAAGAAGCCTTGCTCTTCACTGGATAATCCTCTGTTCCAGGTGAATATTTTGTCAACCATTTTATGCTCAATTCCCGATCATTCATGTTACTCTTTTCGCGTCTCTCTGTATGACATGTCCAAGATTTTTTAACTGTGAATTTGAATTTGTCCCACTGAAATGTTTTTGATCCTCAAATCGACACCTAGGTGCTTCTATTCATGGCATTTAGGTGGAAGCTACTGGAAAAAAGGCTAACTTTTGAACTCAGAAGCCAATGTAATGCAAATCCAATATGCTGTGATAGAGCTGGTACATTTTTTTCCTCGTGGTCATCAGAAAACCCTAACCCTAGTTCTCATATCGACCCTTGTTTATGCGCCGGATGTGTGGATATAGAACAAATTGATGAGAATGAACATGGGTACGCAAGAGTTGAAGAAATGGATCTCAAAAAATTTGGGCTTTTGAGTTCTTGTGGTAATACTAGTGATGAGCATAAAAAAAACTTGTAATTTCGATGACCCAAACGAGGATGAAGAGTCTGAAGAAGTGGAAGAAGTGGAGGGTGAGAGTGACAATGATGATGATATTAGGGTTTTGAATATGGCCAGCACAAACTAGCCCCAAAGGCAAACTTTTAGGATTGTTGGTGGGGATGAAGATGAATCACGACACCCTCTTGTGAAAGAAGTTTGTAGGTTGATTAGTCTTCGGTCATCGTGGAATCCAAAGCTTAAAAACGAGTTGAGGCACTTGCTAAGAAGCCTCAAACCTCGGCATGTTTGCGCTGTTTTGCACGCTCAGAACGATGAACGGAATGCTTTGAAATTTTTCTATTGGGCGGATCGACAATGGCGATACCGACATGATCTTATTGTGTACTATGCAATGCTTGAGGTCCTCAGTAAGACCAAGTTGTATGATGGTGCTCAAAGGGTCCTTCGTCTGATGTTGAGAAGGGGAATTGAGCTTCAGCCACAAGCTTTCGTTTATGTGATGATATCTCATAGTCGAGCTGGTAATATGGTGAAAGCAATGCAAGTTTTATTTCTGATGCAAAAGGCAGGAGTTGAACCAGATTTGTCAATCTGCAACGCTGCCATTTATGTTTTAGTGAAGGGGAACAAGTTGGAGAAGGCATTGAGGTTTTTGAATAGGATGCGAGTTATTGGGATTGAACCTAGTGTTGTAACTTTCAATTGCTTGATCAAGGGATACTGTGATTTGCATCGGATTGACGATGCAGTGAGTCTAATTGATGAAATGCCATTTGAAGGTTGTTCACCAAATAAAGTTAGTTATTACACAGTGATGGGTTTTCTATGCAAGGAGAAGAGGATCAAAGAAGTGAGGGAGTTGATGGGGAAGATGTTGAAGGATGGCAAACTATTACCAGACCAAGTTACTTACAATACCCCTATCCATGGTCATAGCGATGACGTCGTAGTATTTTTAAAGGAAGCAGAAGAGAGAGGATTCTTGGTGGATAAGATTGGGTATAGTGCGATAATTAACTCGTTTTGTCAAGAGGGAAGAATAGATAGGGCGAAAGAACTTTTAGGGGAAATGATCACGAAGGGATGCAGTCCTGATGTAGTGACTTACACTGCAGTTGTCCATGGGTTTTGTCACATAGGAGGGGTGGATGAAGCCAAAACGTTGATGCAGGTGATGAACAGACAAGGTTGCAAACCAAACACTATCTCATATACGGCCTTGTTAAATGGGCTTTGCAGAAGTGGGAAATCATCAGAGGCAAGGGAAATGATGACCTTGAGTGAGGAAGAATGGTGGACCCCAAATGGCATTACATATAGTATTGTGATGCATGGGCTCCGGAAGGAAGGGAAATTATTTGAGGCTTGTGATGTGGTCAAGGAAATGATTAGAAAGGGGTTTCATCCGACCGCAGTTGAAATCAACCTAGCGATTCATTCTCTTTGCCGAGAGAGTAGAGTTAATGATGCTAAGAATTTTATGGAGGAGTGTCTCCATAAGGGATGTGCAGTTAACGCGGTAAACTTTAGTACTGTAATTCATGGATTTTGTCAGAGAGGTGATGTGGATGCTGCGCTATCATTGCTTGATGACATGTATTTGAATGACAAACGCCCTGACACCGTCACTTATACAACAATTATTAATGCATTAGCAAAGAAAGGAAGAATAGAAGAGGCAATTGAACTGACCAAGAAAATGCTCCACAAGGGTTTGGTTCCTAGTCCTATTACATACCGTTCAATCATCTATAGATTCTGTGAACAAAGTAGGGTGGAAGATTTGTTGAAAATATTGGAGAAGATGCTTTCAAGAAAAGATTGCAGAACGGTGTATAATCAGGTTATAGAAAAGCTTTGTACTCTTGGAAACCTTGACGTGGCATATAAACTCTTGGGAAAGGTTTTGAGAACAGCTTCAAGATTTGATGCCAGTACATGCCACATGCTTATGGAGAGTTATATGAGTAAAGGTATTCCTCTGTTGACATATAAGGTGGGGTGTCGGATGTTTGATCAGAATCTGATCCCTGATTTGAAGTTATGTGAGAAAGTGTGTAAGAGATTGATGCTAGAGGGGAAATTAGATGAAGCAAATAAGCTTATGCTACGGTTCATGGAACATGAATGCGTTTCACCCCAGCACCAGAGCAAAATCTGCTGACCTGAGCTGCAATTTTCTTAATTGCATTATTATAGTTATGTGTTTGTTTTCCATCTTGAGCTTCAATTGTGGTAAGGTGTACTAGATACTAATACTGGAGACGAAACCAAAGAGTTGTGTTATTTTTGTAGTACTTGGATGCGTTTCACCTCATCATTCTTTAAGAGCTGCAGATGGTTTTCATAGTTGTAAATTGTAATATGCCGAGAGCGAAGATTTCACTTATCTACATACACTACAACAATAACTAGTTCTTGCTACAAAATTAATTCCTACAAAATGAATTTTGTCACAATAGGTCCACTTATTGTGACAAAATCTCATTTGGTAACATCAAGCTGCAGAAGATGGAGTTATTGTGACAAAATCAATTTCGTTGCAACATTTTGTCGCAATAAGTATGGCGGGAAACTTTTCCACCAGCGGAAATTGGATGTTGCCACATAATAATTTTGTCATTATAAGTTTGTCACAACAAAAGTTTGTTGTTGAGATATTGTGACAAAATCGTTTGTAACAAAAAAAAAATTATTCTTACGACAATTCATTTTGTTGCAAAGGGTTTGTGATTGTACTTATAGGTACAAAAAACAACTGTGGCAACTAGTATAAGTTCTTGCAACGATATTAATTGTCATAATAGATATAGTTACTGTGACAAAATCCCATTGGTGGCAACAAGATTGAAAGGGAGAGCTATGGTGACAACACTAATTTTGTCACGATAGTTAGTCGCAACAAGTATGGCAAGAACATTTACTAATAGCTCAATAGACTCCCCATTTTCTAGCGGCCCTAAAAAAGAGCTAGAATAAACTCAAACATAAAATAGCACTAATCGAACAATGTCTAATTATATTTATATTTATAATTTTTTAATAATCTTCGATACGATTATTTAGCGGATTTCAATAAGACAACTATTTTAACAGTCAAGGCTGTTGATTTCGTTGTGCTTGTTGATTAAATCATTATTGTAAAAATTTGACTCGATTGGGTTTAAAATGCTCCTTGATCGATTGGGACGCAATTTATTTTCAAGATGATAGCTATTGTCTAATCAAATGTGTAGTTATACTTGATCAACTTCATTCGTGGTACGATTGATGAACTCCGTAATTTGTAAAAGATAGATGGTTCGGATCAAAAAATAAAGACTCTAGTGGGGTTGTGTCTTGCAATCTAATACTTTAATGCCTTGTAATGCATCAAATGTTGTCCAATCAGGCGGTCGCCGATATCCAATGATCTTCGATTTTGGTGATAATGATGGAATCAATGAGACGTGAAATCCTAACAGTTCAGATCGACAACTATAAAAATTGAGTAGGTAATGACTTTTTAAATTCTATACGTTCAATGTAATTATTGACAAACGAAGTCTTGTGTTGTACTTGAACGTATGACAGCCATTCGACCGCAACACAATTACGATGATCCAGATCGTTAATTTTGTTTTTCTTGTTGATTATTTCATTCTCGTAAAAAATTATCTCAATCGGATTTAGAAAGCTTCTTTATTGAGACACAATTCATTAACAAAATTGATTTTTCTCTTCGATCAAGTGTGTAGCAATACCCCGATTAACTTCATTCTTGATACGAATGATGAACTTCATAATATGTAAAAGATAACAGTTCAGATCAAAAAATAAAGACTCTGGTAGGGGTCGGGTCTTGCAATCTAATACTTTAATGCCTCAGGATGCATCAAATGTTGTCCGATCAGGCGGTCGCCGATATCCGATGATCTCCGATTTTGGTGACAATGATGGCATCAGTGAGATGTGAAATCATAATGGTTCAGATCGACCACTGTACAAATTGAGTAGGTAATGATTTTTAAATTCTATACGTTCAATGTAATTGTTGACAAAGTAAGTATTGTGCTATACTTGAACGTATGGTAGCCATTCGACTGCGACACAATTACGATGATCCAAATCATTGATTTTGTTAATTTTTCTTGTTGATTATATCATTCTTGTAAAAAAATTATCTCGATTGGGTTTAGAAAGGTTTTGATTGGGACACAATTTCATGAACAATATGGATTTTTTGATCCGATCAAGTGTGTAGCGATTTCCCGAATAACTTCATTCTTGATACAAATGATGAACTCTGCAATATGTAAAAGATAAGACGGTTCGGATAAAAAAAATAAAGACTCTAGTGGGGTTGGGATGCATCTAATACTTTAATGAAATTTGCAAAAAAAATTAGAGAAGAGATCAAAACACTTGCAATAATCCTATCGAGTTGATTTTTTTTGAAAAGCCATTGAATAAATTATTTTTAAATTAATAAACGACCCAAATCATTTGTGTGAGACTTCAAAATGGACCAACACATATCCACTGTAACATTATCAGTAACTCCATGGTTGGTGGGTTGGTATTATGGAAGAGAGAAATTTACTGTTCAGGAAAAACGCACAATCTCACCCGTCTGTTTGGCAATCAACGGTTAGGATATGTTTTTAATCTTTTACCAGTAATAAATATTTCTTACTGTTAATAGTTTGTCTTTAATCTGAATCTTCTAAAACACTTTTTGGACGGTTGAGATTGATCTACATAAACTTTATTTACGGAATATCCGTAAATAAATATTTTCCATTACGGAAAAGATTGGAACCAAATTCATTCCCATACTCTGTTTTAAAATAAGATGCGGATCAACAAAAAAAGAAAAAAGAAATTCAAGCCCATCCGAAGGAGGAGTCTACAGCCAAAGCACAACCCACGTCCTGTTAAACTTAAACCACGATCGTAGGTATCGGCAAGAACTTTGGCATAATAAGATCAAGAACTTTGGCGGCTTCATTCGTGTGCTACTCTCCCTCTCTTTCATTCTCTCCGAGGTCTCAAGATCAGGTCCCGATTTTTCTTCGATTTCTTGTCCGATCTTTCATTTGAATTATATAGAAGCGCATATGCGTATGTAGATTAGGTCAATTTTGATGTGTTGATTGCAGTAAGAGGTGAAAGTGGAGGAAGAATTGGAATGACAGCCAAAGAGGTTGCGCGTGGGGAAAGGCGTTGGAGATGAAGGAAATTCGGGTGCATCAGTGACCACAAGTGTGGAGATATGGTTCTTCAGCAAGATACCTCCTGTACTCTCCCATCGCATCCTCAAATTCCTATCCTTTGAGGTTTGCTCTCTCTCAACAATCTATTTTCTGTCATCCTTCGCAACTTTGGTAATATATTGAATTTGCATATTCTTTTACAGTTAGGGAAAACTTCTTTTCAATTTCTCTTTCTTCTTTGGTCCAAAATTTTGTCTAACAAAGTTTGGTGCCCTAATTTTGATCTTGTTTGATTTATGCTTTTCAATTAGGGGCAATGTTTGCATGACAAGGGTTTTGTTATGGAACGAATGCTTTGGTTGCTTCATGAGGAGGATGTTGACTTCATTAATGCTGATGGGAGGACATTGAGCAAGCTATTGTTGGAGGTTGGTTTTCATAATACCGATAGTTTGTTGGATATATATCACGGTTTTATGTATAACGTTAGCACTAAATAACTGCCACTCAATGCTATTTTGAAAAATATCACAAACCTTTGTTTCCAATATCCGTAATGGGCTCGAAAATTGGGCAAAGCTCCCCCAAATTATATAGCCACAGCTTGCATGATGTCTCATGTGATCAAACGTCTAACCCCCTAATAACATGTTGTATGAATAGGCTGTGCTTTAGGATGATGATTGTTTTTTGTTATTTGCTAAGTAAAGTACGGTTGATTAATCAGTGGGCCTTGGAGGATAATGCCGAGACTCGAAGTACCATATCAGAAAATATCAATAGGATGCCCTAAATATTCTACTGCTGATTATCTGGTTATGTCTGCTTCAAGGACATAGTAAAGAAGAGGATGTTTATTGCTTTTGCACTATAGAGTCCGTGTATTTACATTTTTTGCCAGCTACCTTTCAGAATCCTGATCCAAAAGAATGTAACAAGTAGATTACTTGTGAATATTGGATATTTTATCAGATACGTCTTCTGATATGTTGATGGAATAATCAGGCAAATCCACACGTGACTCTTTACTGGTCGCTGACAAGTAGCAGAAAGGTTAGCTGTTGACTTGAAGGGTCGTGTTAAATTGGAAGATGCCGGATTCAATTGGAAGATATTGGTGGAGCCTGATGTTGAGGAGGTTCTAAATTTTAAAATGGAGATTCATCGGGTGCACATCTGGGCCCATCATCACGAGTTGCCATCCCTTTTCACCGAAAGTTGAGTGTCCTGTGCTCCATAATTGAGCACCACCGAAAGAAGATTTGGTGTGTCTTTAAATTTACTCCATTATTGATGTCCTTTGAAAGAAAAGGTATCATTACCTTTTCTCTTTTGCCTTACGGGTTTGTGTGGCCATTATTTCAACCATAATGTCCCAAAATTGAATACAACCCAGAATAAAAAATTGAAAACAAATTCAATACTTTGAAAACATGAAGAAGACCTTAATCTCCAAATTAGATGAAAGCAAAAATGAAAAGAAAGAAGATAAAAATCGCAAGTAAAATTTCAGTCACTGGAACCAAATATATGAAAGATCATCATCCTTCATCCCAAAAAGTAGTGTTAGTTCTCCAAGTCAAAAGACAGAAACACATTCAACCAACACTCCAAATATCAGTACAAGTGCGTGATTCTTCTAATGCCTCTATAATGTGACCAAACTCTCGTTTTGCAAAAGAACAAATTGTACCGTGGAAGAAATTTCATTCAAGTCCCAAAACTTCGAATATCCTACTAAAAAAATGCAAATATATTGGAAAGATGCAAAAAGAAAACACCAGATCACATAAGTATAAGAGGAGTACCTAGGTTGCTTAGTTGATTGATGACTGCCTCTCCAATAGATCCCTCCAGCTTCAGAACCCTTACTACACCAACAGCTATGTGACCCATTGAATCAACTTCAGACTTGTACAGAAAAACTTTGGCGGAGTGACGTGGCGCAGGATTCAGAACTTTCCTACTTAAATTTAACTGTGTTATGGTCAACATATGACTTCGTTGAAAAACTATTCCTATAGAAGATTATAAGTGTTCGTCATTAGATCCAAATAAGTTGAATTTCTTTTACTCTATATGCAGCAGCCCAGCATGGTTTTATGGTGTTGTTACTTTTGCAATTTACATTAGATTAGCCGTATTCGTTTTTTAATCAGAAGAAAATCATATTGCAACACCCTGGGGAATGATCACAATGGTGAATGGTAGTTTGATATCCAATATGAATAAACGATCTTTTAGAGCTGTGATTTTATTTTCTATTTCGGAATCATTGTTAAATCTGCACTGATACTATGGAAGACTTTAATATGTATCACTGGCAACATATATCCAAATGTTGTTCTATCTGGGAGCATGGAACCTGGGTTCCAGAAGGTAAGATGATCTAATGTAAAAGTTTTTTGAAGTTTCAGATGACATGCTCCAATTTGTCATTTATGAACCAGAATTAGTTTGGGTGAGGTACAGCTACTAGAGTAACACTCAGCATGTTGCTTTTTAAACCACGTGTGCTATTGTTGTTTTGATGTTTGGACCACTTTTCCCCGTTGATATTGCTTATTAAATCACTATTTGAGATCTTGAAAGGTCAAAGGCTAAAGCAAAATGGTTTCTCAAAATTCCACAAATGATATAATCTGATTGGAGGGCCCATAGAGCAAATGCTAAGAACAAGCTTCAATATGATCAGATAAAGAGAATTCTTAACCTTTAACCTTTATGAACTAATGAGTAAATTATTGGGTATTCTGAAGATATTAGAAAACTTCTATGGAAACCATGTCAGACCCATGACTACCATCTTTCCATTCCTTCGTGGAAGCGGGCAAACACAGGCATATGGTTTTTTTAGAAAAAGTTATGAGAGATATGGCCATTGGTGAATTATTAGAAAACTTATACAAGCAAATCACAAGCAGTGACATAAGCATTTGAATATTCAATATGTTGTTTTTTGGTAGTCTTAAAAGTCCAAGAAAATATAATCCACACTTTCCTTTGAATTTGTTTGTATTCTGTGTATTTATCTTTACATGCTATAGTTCAATTTTGTTAGCACTATGACCTGTATTCCTTGGATAAATGAGAACCACTAATTTCATTTCAGGGTAGCTAAAGATCGTCTTACACGTGCTGGGGAAATAGTTGTGCTTCATATCGAAGTAAGATTGTTCCTTTTTCTTCCATCCATATTTATTGTAGTTTTTTCCGTAATCGTTATGTATCTCAGATGTTCATTCTACTTTCTATCATCTAGTTACGTGTATAGCACATTTGGAAGGTTTTCTCTTGTGAATGTTGAATCTGGTATTCCTTTGCTTTGTTTTGTGTCCAATGAGAATTGTAACCTGTTTTGGAAAGATTTGCTTCCCCTTTTATAATTTAAGCACTGGAAGTTCATTTTTGTCCAGCTTGGCTGTAGGATTAATTTTGTTTGTGACACCAATGAGTTTTCAAAGCCCATCAGGTGTTATAGCCATGCATTCAATCATTTTGGTTGCAGACTGATGTCAACAAGCTTGTCCATTGCAGCTTTAGAACTTGAGACACTACCTTCATGATTTGAGATTCAAAAATCAGTACCTTCTTTGTAGAATTTCTTGTGGGATCAACCAACTATATCGCCTAACAATCCAGCAATGAAGAGGTGTGTGGAAGCTGAGTTACACTTGCTTGTTTTGCTTGCAATTTCGTCCCAATATAGAATACATTTAGTTTCTGTTAGTCGTGGTTTAATTCTCTCTATCCAGAGACATGTGCATTTGGGTAATTATTTGTCATTTTCACAAATTAATGCCAAACATAGGTCTCTTTTAATCTTTGGAACAAATAGTTCAATTTTAAAACAAACAAAAAATAATAATGCCCAAGATTGTTATCGATTCTTCTGTTCTTTACTGCTTATGTAATTTCCCTTTAAAAACTTCTCCCAACTTTGAGGATCAGTTGGAAAATCCAGCTTATAAGGCAGGTTAAGCGGATCGGCATGCACAGCAACAGGTTCGTTTCGACTTGTTAGCAGAATTCTGCTTCGATTTTTGTGGTTGGGGAAAGCCTCTTTAATGCTATCTCAATTCATCTCCTCCCACACATCATCAACAACAATTAAATATTTCCAAAGACAGATAGCCACGGACATCTTTCACCAAGCTGCCTTCATCCATGTCAGACATGGTGGTTATGACTAGTTTACCACCTTTCAGAATGGAAAGTGACAATTCCTTTTTGTTATAAGTTTGAGATACATAAATCCAGGCCAAAGTAGAAAATACATGTAAAACTCTAGGGTCGTTATAAACCTTGTTTGCTAGAGTTGTCTTGCCCAGCTCGGGCATTCCTATGATCAAGATTACCTATAGTTCTGTGGTTTCTGTGGTGAGCAGATCAATTAGCGTGGTTATCGCTTCGTCAAATCCCACCATGTTGTCTTTTCCAACATCCGGGAGCCTCCTCTCCGTCCTGCATCGGCCAGCAGGGTCTTTAGCTTGAAGGGCTAGAAAGATAAACATCGGGTTTTGGTTGAGTTTATCCACTTCTTTCCTTATGGTTTGAACCTTCTTTGCAACTTCACGAATCTTAGAAGCATGATCAAGGCCACTGAACACTTTCTGGAGCCATTTTTTGGCATTTTGGGTGGTAGCCTCAACCATATAGCAATTGATGACATCTTCTGCCTCGAAAATCAAAGGATTGTGGCTTGTCCTTCGCAATATTGTTGTTGTGATGCCGAAAATGTCCCCGATTCCATTGGCTTGGTCTTTGTTTGTGGCTGGGATGTTTTGGTAATTTTGGGTGGTTACGAATTGATGTTTATTTGATAATTGTATCCAATGGCTTAAATGGTTTCTCAATATTATGGGGAGGTCTCGTTGAAGTTGATGTCTTGAAGGTTAACCTTGTTCTCATGTTTCTGTTAGAAGACTGTTACGGGTAGTTTGTAGCTTAACCGGTTTCAACTTGTAAGCAACTCCTTTTCTTTTCTAGGCACTCCCTCAGACATGTTTACCATTCTACGTGCCCAAAGCATTGCAAATTCACTTGGTTACCACAGTTGATGCAGGTGAATTTTATTAGGTAGTATACCGTTTGATTCCATAACGGATTAAGAAGTATTGGGAATGGAAAATAGATAGTATGATTGCTTGATATAAATCTAAGAGTATTGCAAATATAGATGCCCTTTTGGCCAAAGATTCGTTTGTTGCACCTGTTCTCTTAAACATTATGATTGGGAAGATTTGACAACTGGGGTGGTTGCAATGCTTGCTGGACCCAGACATTGTTATTGATATCTTTAAGATGGAGCGGACAAAAAATGAGGTTTGAGCTGTTGTGTAATGTTAGTCTTAATACTAAAGTGGGTGCATACCTTTAGCTTGCTATGTACGTTTTCCCCATCAAAGTACAAAAAAGAAAACAAAATTAGAAAAGGCATTAGATGCTGAATTGGATGACATTATCACATGTTCAATGCACTGGGTGTGAATTTGATACCGCGTTCATATCAGCATTGGGCATTTGTTTGTCGTGGTCAGGTTGGATGACTTTTTGTCCCCTAAAGAAAATGATGGAATGAAGGTAGTTTAAATATTATTTGCTCATCAATGACTTTATTTATGGATTTAGGTTAGACAAAACTGGATAAAGATTATGGCAATTTACCAGATGAGAAAAACATATCGATTAGGTCGGTAACTGTCTCGTTTCTATGCACACACACAAAAAAACACACGTGTACGTATTCAGATCTTGATTGATATTATGCAGCCATTTACTAATTTGGTTTTTCGATTTTCTATTTCAGATCGCTCCCATGAAGATGGTGAGATGCATTATAAGAGGGAAGATAGTGGAACATGATGAAGGGGCTGAGGTCAAAAGAAGGAACTTGAGGAATTAGCGAACGGTCCCTTTGTAGACTACAAATATTTTGTGGTTTAACTTGTATTTACGGTATGTAGGAACCCATATATTGATTCAATGCGGATGTTTGTTCATGTGCATTTAAATATTGGAGTATTAATAAAAAAGAGAGACCCTGTAGTATTAGATTGTTTTCTTTGGTTCTTTCAGTTTTCTTTTTTCCCGTACCAAAAAAAAAAAGCTCTCATTTCTGTTCTCTTCAATGTATTCCTTAGTATGTATATTCAGGCATCCAAGTGTTGTGGGAACAAAAATGGAGGGAGCCTTTGGTCTCTCTTTTGTTTTCTGCGGAGCATGCCCATAGAATCATGTCGATTTACATACCCTATAATAGCATGAGGGATATCCAAAGATGACCAATTTTCAGTGAAGTCAGCCTATTGGCTGATATTTTATGAGAAGTTTGGTACAAATGAAAATATAAGCAATGATCATGAACAGTTCTTAATGTGGGCTAAAGTTTGGGTTTTGGGTCTCCCTCCAAAATGTCAATTATTCATTTGGAAGGTGGTTCATCGGATTTTGGCTGTCAAAGATACAATGCTCAAGAGGAAAATTGAAGTGTGCTCGGATTGCTCGTCATGTGGTGGAGGTTCGATGGAGACAATAGAACATCTATTTTTCCAGTGTTCCTATGGTAAACGGCTATGGGGAGCTTTGCATTTGGGCTTTGATTTCGATATTGGGAATCCAGTGTTATGCTTAGAATGGTTGATGGGCTGGCTGGAAAATGCTCTGAATGAGGAGGTTGACAGGGATTCTGTTTTATTACTTTCGGCTATTTGGTGTGCACGGAATAATGCATTGTTTAATTCAGATTGGTATGGTGTGGATGTTGCACTAACTCATTTTGCAGGGCTACGAAGCAGTTGCAGATATGGAAAAGGAAATTTGTTTTTAATTTTAGTAGTGTAACGTTCAGCACAATGGAAGCTAGGAGCTGTTCACATTGCAGGGACTGTTTTGTGTTGCAAAGCAAGGAATGGATGTTAACATGAGTTCAGTGCAGTTTTTTTGTGACTGATCGTGCATGGCAGCAAGCCTCTTTAAGTGGAGCAGCTGCTTGGGTGAAGTTTGGAGCAGGGGGTTCAGAGCAAGTTTCACAGGTTGAGGTGTGTTATGCTAGCTCAGCTGCTATGGTGGAGGTGTTGGAAAAATATGCTTACTTTTTGTGATGAAAACCAATAATATGAGTACAATAAAATTGAAACTCAAAACCTGGAAATCGATGGAAACAAATTGGTGATCAAGACGAGTGTTAGTGTGTAACACTCTATACTTAAGACAGATTCATCCCCTCTACGGTGTTTACGGTTTGCATGAACGTCTATCTCCCGGTACTACTTGATCGAACTCCCACAGAAGCAACATTACAATCGATAGGTCTATTGAACCTTCTTGTGTTCTCCCTCATATGTATGGACTCGAATGGAAGGAAATCAATCAATAATAATGAATGAGGGAAACATCCTATATATAGACTAATTGGTGACTATTTGGAATAGTCGCCAAGGAATGAGACACATCTATTCATATAAGACGTGCCCGTCCACGACGAATAGGTGTCTCTGAAAAGACATAACACTAAATCAAGTCAATTCACATTCAAACCAAATAAAAATATTATATTCCAATAATATTTTCCTACCGGAGGTGTTCAAGCAGGGTTGCAATTATTGAAGTGGGCCTTGGAGAATAATATTCTGCTTGCATTCGCATCCAATTACACTCTGCTAAACCAAAAAAAAATTAAAAAATACATTAGGGAAAAAAAAACCAATAAGCACAAGATGACGTGAAAGACTAACACTACCAAACCTAATAAGAACGTTTGTGAAACAATTTGGAAACTAGAGTTTCCCCCAGAGTCGGAAACTTTTGGTGGAAAGCATCCAAGAATGTCATAACCACTCTTGAAAGTGTGCAGATTCTTGTCCTATCTGGCGAATTTGTAAGCAGGTTAGAGAATCAATTGAGCACCTTCTCTTTGAATGCGACTGGGTTAGGGTGGTGTGGTTTGACTATGATTTGCATGGTGTTATTACTCATGGAGCTGTTCCGTCGGTTTTAGAATGGTCTTCTCATATTCCTGATTGTGATTACACTCAGAAGGAAGCAATTTCTCCGATTAGCAAAGTAGCGTTTGTTTTGTTGGTTCATTTGGAAGGCTCACGATGAGTTCATTTTCAGGAATGAATCTATTAGTCTAGAATCAACTGTTTCTAAGATACTGTGTCCTAGGTTGGAATTTGTAAACAGAATTTTCCTAGGCTTTTGCGTCTATGCCTAATGAGATATCTCAAACATCAATTTTACCAGAAATTATCCCATACGTAGTTAGCCCAAAGTCCTAGCATGCTCAAAGCCAACTCTAATACCGTGGCTGCAGTGGTTTTTAAAGACACCAATGGTCTCATAGTGGATGGTGATACCAAGAAGTTGAAAGTGTCGTCAGCCCTTCAAGGCGACTTAGATGGCATTCGCTGATGTCAAGATCAAATGGGTTTAGCAAATGTGGCTATTATTGAATCAGACAACAAACAAGCCATCCATCTGAATGTATTAGAGCTGGTTCCCCTTTGGGAGGTAATGGTTTTGGTTGCAGATACCAAGTCTATGCTGCGGAACTGAGTTTTGTTCTGTTTCTTGGACTGGAAGATATGTAATATGTATTAGGGTTGTCGACTGTGTTGCTTCTCTAGCTATACTACTAAGGCTGTCTTATTCTATTTAACTGTTTTGGAGATCTTTTTCACCCCAATAGCTAGCTTAGCTGTTTTTGTTTGTCTTCTCATATCGATGTTGTCTTCTGATCAGTATATCAGTGCAATTATGTCTCTTTTGTAGATCTGGTTTTAAAAGTACGAATCTTACGTCAAGATCGCATTTTGAGCACGCGATTCTCATTCCCAGTCAATTAATCATCATGTTTTAAAAATGCCTTCTTAATTTTGAATCAATATCTCGTTTTCAAAATCAGGGAAATTGTTGTAGAAGGCTAGAAGCCTGGAGCAAACCTTTGGCGTGCTTCTTCCTTGCTTGATGGTTTTCCCCTAACCTTTTCTTCATATGGCCACCTCAATATCATTTGAAGATACCAGTAAGATAGAGACTATATGAACTTTTATTTCTTGCTCTACACACCTTTCACTTAGATGTCTGGTCATTAAGGCTTTGTTTGTTTTGTTTGGGTGTATATTGTTTTACCTATTTTCCAGTGTTTGGTTGTATAAAAAATGAAGTTTCATTAATTGGATGTAAACGACTTACCCTTAAATCTTTCGTAAGTTATTTTCCGAAATGAATCTGCCACCTTCTACTGCAATTTTCACTGCTCAGTTTCCTCGATCGTCAGTTCACGTTCAATTCCCTTATTCTCAAATATCTCTCTCTCTCTCTCTCTCTCTCTACACTATTTTGTCGATTTCTGCAAATAAAAGTTTGAAGTTTGTTTTGAAAAAACATTTTATATGAAAAACATTTTACATTGAAACAAACGAAACCTACCAGCACCCTCAAAAACTCCAGACCAAAAATAAACCATGAGCACAAGATCAACGATTGCAAGGCACAACACGTCGCAATTCACGTACACTAGCTAGTTGACATCAAAGAAGATTTCAACAAGAATGAATTCATCAAAAAGATGAGCTCCATGCGCGCTAATAATATTCAACCATATACTGTATTTCACATGTATATGCTCTGTTACCAGCCGGCAAATAGTACTCGTCCCATGCATGATAATCGAAACTAAACTACATTTGGTGAAACAAACAAGTAATTATGCCCACGTGGGTTTCTAATTTGGTGGGTGGGTCCAGATTTCGTCATTTGTTATAACACAACAACACATTAATGTGCTGATTACACTAATTTCTTGGTGACTAGCTAGCTAGCTAGCTAGTACGTACTAGTTCTGCCATCAATCACCCATGACCCATCCTATGTATATTGGGTTCATTCATGCATGCATGCCTGCCTAGAGCTAGCTAGCTCTCGGGTTAAATTCATTGAAATTTAACGAATAGGAAAAGAACAAACCCTAGTCCTAGCTAGCTAGCTTGTGCATGCATCTACTTCTTTTTTGTAAGTATATTTGATTTCTTTCTTGGGAAAATTACCGGCAGGCGGTGTTGACCGGAAATAATCACCAACTCATGGTCTCATCTCTCAAAATCACCACTCTCATGACATGAGGGGGAAATATTCACCAAAACATGGTAGGCCTGGTTGAATTGACAATTATACCCTCCTATATATATCAATAAAAAACCCTAACACCCATTTTCCCCCAAATCCCAAATGTCTCCTGGGAACCTCCTCCCACCGACTCTCCCATCTCTCTCTCTCTCTCTCTCTCTCTCTCTCTCTCTCTCTCTCTCTCAACATGTATTTGCAGTGTGTACGTAGCTTGTAATTGTAAACCTCTAGCTATGGGGGAAAACATTTTGGTGACTGGAGGAGCCGGTTACATAGGAAGCCACACAGTGCTTCAACTATTGCAGGGAGGGTACAAGGCTGTGGTGATCGATAACCTCGACAACTCCTCTGCCGTTGCAATTGACCAAGTGCAGGAACTCGCCGGTGAATATGGCCCTAACCTTACCTTCCATCAGGTTCGTATACTAATTAATTAGGTATTGTTTACTGTCTTATAATTGAAATTTTCACTTCTTTTTTTTTTTTTTTTTTTTGAGGTTGGTTGTTGATTCTGTACTTTCAGATAATTCTAATCGTGATTGTTTTTTTATTTTCTGTGTTGAATTATTGATTGCTTTCTTATTGTTGAGTAATTTATTAAATAATTGGCTTTCCAATTTGTTTACTGTCCTTGTATTGAAAATTTTGCTTTTTTGTTTTTTTTTTTTTGTTTTTGTGAGGTCGGTTTGGGTGATTTTGTGCTTCCAGATAATTCTAATCGTGATTGTTTATATTTCTGGGTTGGATAGTAATTGTTTGCCTACGTGCACCTGATCAGTTGATATGACCTCCCTCGGCTCAAAATGGAGAGTAACTATTACTACTGAACCTCCTTGTGTTATCAATTTTAACATAATTTTTGTGGGGCTAATCTATAAGGATCTTTGCCCTGACTTCAATTAGGCTCTCCGCGAGGGGACCGGGATTATTGAGGTGTTCGTAAGCTGGTTCGGACCCCTGAAATCTGATTTATTAAAGAAAAAGAAGCTGCTATTACTATTGGAAAATGTGTAGTAACTATTACTAATGGAGAATGCTTTGCTATGTATTTGGAGCCATTCGATGTGGGTGGGTTTCGGTGCATTGTGTGAGATCTACGTTCATCGGTTCCGAACACGTGTTTTTTAGTCCGCACATTTGTGTCTAGAGCACTATTGATATTTTACAGCTATGGCTAAATATAGTGAATCTTATGGGTGGTTGAGAAAGAGTGAGAAAAGAAAAGGATGGAGAATTCTTTACTTTAGATATTATGAGAAATAAAGGTAAAAGATGAATATTTCTCCATCTTCTTTTCTCACCAAATCTCTCCACATTTGATGAGAAACCACAACCCTTTTTTTTTTTCTCCATTTGACAATGCCTGTAAGGGTCCAGATTGAATAAGGTACTAAAATGTTCTGGTTATAGAGTATGGAACTTGAAGAGCCTAAATAATTTCAGAGGAGTATGGTAAGTTCAAGAGCCTAAACTTTAAAGATTGTGTTTTGTATGAGTCTGGTGTTTATCTGACTTGAAGATGGTCTTTTTCTATATTGAAACTTGCATGCTTGGTAGTTCTTTCCACGGTAACAATGTCATGAAGAATCAAATTACTTGCCGACTATTAGACTTACTGTGTAGCTCATAGCATTAGTTTTTGCAGTACTTGGCCTTAATTATTTTTTGCTGTCACCCACAGATAGACTTACGAGATAAGCCTGCACTTGAGAAGCTTTTTGCAACTATGAAGCAAGGTTTTGCATTTGTTAAAGTACTGTTAGTTAATTTCATCAAACCAAACTTTGCAAGGAAAGAAACGTCAACTGAAGGGTTGTTGTGTCCCATCTGGTTCAGACTAGGTAGTCAAACACAATTGTCGTTAACATTTACCTTTTGTATTTAACATCTTAGTTATCTGCATATCTTCGTTTAAGTATAGCATTTTATCCTGTGTCTGTCACGTTCGAACCTGTAGCGAAAGAGTTTCTTTATGCCTGCTTTATGAGTATTAACTGACATGATTGAAGCATTACTTATGCTTTGTTAGAAGTCTCATTGATTCCATCTACAGTTTCGATTGCAAGGCCCAAGATATTTGTATCATGGGACATGAGTAATGTATCTTTGTCACAAGAACTATCTTCTGCATATGATAATTAGCAGAAAACAGAAATTGAATTTCTGTTGGTACTACTATTGTTTACGTGGATAGGAAGTTGAAAATGGGGTTTATATGAAAGTTGTTACCATTGATATGTTTGTTACTTCACATCTCCCTAATAGTTTTGTTTGAACTGCAGATTTGATGCTGTCATCCATTTTGCTGGATTAAAGGCAGTTGGTGAAAGTGTGCAAAAACCCCTGATGTATTACGATAACAACCTTATTGGTACAATAACATTGTTGGAAGTCATGGCTGCCCATGGATGCATAAACGTATGTCTTGTTTGTGGCTTTGGTATTGCCTATATTGATTAACTGCTTCTCTCATCTCCTCACAATCTTTTGTTTGCTCCATTCTTATTTTCCTAGCTTAACTAGTGAACTTGAGGCTGTCCAACCAGTCAGTGGCAAAAATCAATTGGTTATTCCTCAAAAGGTGTTTGTGGCCATGAACTTGCCTACATTGCTTAAATGCTTCTCTCATCTCCTCAAAATTTTAAATGCTTCTCTCATCTTTTTGCTGATAAAAAATAAATAAAAATAAATTAATGTTTGCACCACTCTTCATTCCTAGCTTAACTACTGAACTTGACACTGCTTAATTGCTTACTTGCACAAATCAATTGGTTACTCACAAAGAAAACATGTCTCCACTCTCCAGGAGTCAAATTCTGAGAGGATGGGCATTTTGGTGTTTCCAGAGCAATCCGTAAAGACTTGCACTATATTTGTTCTATAGTCTAGACCAAGTCTTTAGATCTTTGACTTATGAAGAACTGTTATAGACTTTATAAACCAGCATGTCTTAGTTCTAACTATTTTCTTCTAATCAGTAAGTTTCACGTTCATGTGCTGGGGATATAATTATGGAGTCCTGGGATTAATTATAGTTATTGAGTCCAGCTACTTCTTCTGTTTATTTCAGTTTTCAAATTTTTTTGCTTTTATTTTACAGGTTTGACTCGCTTTGGTGAGTTGACTAACTCGTTCCCATCGTGCTCTGCTTCATTTCAGCTTGTGTTTTCATCATCAGCTACGGTTTATGGTTGGCCAAAGGTGGTTCCATGCACAGAGGAGTTTGCCCTCTCTTCAGCTAACCCATATGGACGAACCAAGGTCATTCACATGAACTGAGAACTTGGGTTACCAAAGAAACTGTATATGGTTGCATATGAGAAACAAAGAACTTGAATGATATTTTCTTTTGACTTTATTACTGTGCAACCATATTAAAATATTCTGCATTTTGTTCCCTCTCTCATTTGCAAAATTTAACAAGCACGTGCATTTGTACCATCCACTAATATTACCTAAAAAAGTAGGTTTTTTTTCAGCTCTTTATTGAAGAAATATGCCGTGATATCCACCTCTCTGACACCAAATGGAAAATCATATTGCTATGATATTTTAATCCGGTTGGTGCACATCCTAGTGGCTACATTGGTGAGGACCCTCGTGGTATCCCAAACAATCTTATGCCTTTCGTGCAACAAGTGGCTGTTGGTAGACAACCTGCGCTTTCGGTGTTCGGAACTGACTACCCCACAAAGGATGGTACAGGGGTATGGTTCCTTCATTCTTAGCATTTCATTTTTTTCCTTTGCTTGTTTGGCTGCCAACATCAAACTCTATGGGCAAGTATGCTTAACCTTTTCTTATGGCTAATAGTCATCCATAGCCAACACCAACTCACTCAACTCTCTTGCACTATCGCAAAATCTGGAATCTGAGTGGGTTGGTGTTGTATTTTCCTTAGATATATTGCTAGTTAAGGCTGTATTTTGATGGTTCTTATTTGTTTCACTGTTTAGGTGCGTAACTACATTCATGTTGTCCCCTTCCCACCCCTACACCAATGGCAGCATAGTTGTAATTGGATATCAACATTATCTTCCTTTATGAGGACAAGAGCCATAATTTGTTTTCGTGGTGGTTCCAGAAAATTCCTTTGCAGTTTGCCAGCGGGCGGGCTGGTGATGCTGAAATTGTGTATGCATCAACGGATAAAGCAGAACATGAGTTGAACTGGAAGTAATTACTGACTCCCTTGCAATTTGTCCAGACAATTATTCTTTGGTATGTCTAGTCCCAAGTTATGTTGCTTTATTTCGCGTTTTCTTTAGTTTTTATAGTGTTTTTGCACGAAAGGTGTTTCCTTAAGTGTTTCAGGTTAACCGGCGGAATACGCCGCTTTTTTGTCACCAACATCAACCCATGAGTGTGCCCAAGCGCCGGAGGTCACGTGAAACGCGACCGGCAAGGCTTTTGAGGTATTCGGAGGACCGTTGGGTTGCCGGGGGATTGTCGGATGCCAAGAAGAAGGCCAAAAGCTGGGATTCTGGAGGAATCAAGGTGGTATCGATACAGGCGTTTCTGTCGTATCAATACCGGTGCAAGACAAAGGGATTGAAAAAAACATCAAAAGATTGATGTATCGATACAATCATTTTTGTTTTATTATAAGGTGACCTTTTTATGGAGATTTTTGCTACTTTTTGGACTTTCCACTTATGGAATACTTTCTACTTTTAGTATGTTTTTAGATATTTGTGGAGAGAGAAGTGGACATGTATAAGTACCTTTCTCTCCACTTTATCTCATTAGTCATTACATAGACCTTTATGCTTTAAGTCTTTCTTCCTTTCTAAGTTTTCTTTCATAGCTTTCAAGCTTTTTCAAGTGTAATCTCCTAAAAATACCTTAAGGTAATTGTTGTTCGTTAATTTCTCGTTTAGTAAAATTGCTTGTACGGATTACATCCTTAGTAATATCAAGTTTATTTTCGTTTCCTACGGTTAAATAAGATGTCTCATTATTATGCTTTGCTTTGTTCTTTAGCATGTGTGAGTAGTTTATTGGCTAAGTCTTCGGTTAATCTTTTCCAAAGACTTGGGTTGTTGCTTGGTTCTTGAACCCTTGGGCTTAAAAGCATGGTTTTGCGAAATTAGACGTAATCTTGCATTTTTGGTCTTAACTAGGGGTGTTAACTCCTTGGCATGCCGTTTAGTCAAGCAGTCTTGGCATGTGGTATGCCTAGAGCTTGTGGCCTCCTACGTGGAAAGAACCACCAACTTTCCACGCTTACCATTTGCCCAAAAATATGACCTGCTTTTTATACAATAAACATATGGTCCATACAGACATAAGGTGTAGTCTTTTACCAATATAAACTTGGTCTTGAAACAACCTCCACCTAACTTTCAGCAATATGGACCTGGTCTTGAAACAACCTCCACCTAACTTTGAACGCTTACCACTTGCCAAAAAATATAACGTGCTCTTTATACAATAAACATGTGGTCCATACAAACATAGGGTGTAGTCTTTTAGAAATATAGACTTAGTCTTGGTTTTGAAAGAACCATCAACTTTTCATGCTTACCACTTACCCAAAAAATATGACGTGCTCTTTATACAATAAACATGTGGTTCATACAAACATAGGGTGTAGTCTTTTAACAATATAGACTTGCTCTCTGGTAAATTAAAATTTGGTCATTAAAGATAAAAGTATAGTCTTTAGGAACCGTAGACTGTCTTCCATGATGGTATAATAGAAGGTCTTTGAATGAGTATAAGTTCAGAGTAAGAGGTAATGGCATTAGATAATAACAAAAGTTCATTGAACTATTCTTTTAAGCAGCACCAACAATCATGTATAATAGTAGGTGGGACGATGAATTTCACTCGCCGAATTTGCCGACCCATGTTGTTGGACATTACCGGTTCTCTTTAGACGTGCAGAGGCCGGACGAGGTTATTGTTTACGTTGCTTTCCGTTAATTTGTCACCAATTGTTGGAGAAGGATGCCCGACGAATGGAGAAGGAGCACTCTAGTACCTATCTATAAGAATAAAGGGGATATTCAAAGCTGCAACAACTACAGAGGTATTAAATTGATGAGTCATACGATGAAGCTGTGGGAAAGAGTTATTGAGCATCGCTTGAGGGTAGTGACTACCGTGTCAGAGAAACAGTTTGGGTTCATGCCTGGTAGATCAACCATGGAAGCTATCTACTTATTAAGGAGAATGGTAGAAAAATATAGAGCAAAGAAGAAGGATCTCCATATGGTTTTCATAGACTTAGAAAAGGCTTATGATAGGGTGCCTAGAGACATCATATGGTGGGTTCTGGAGAGAAAGGGAGTGACCAAAGGGTATATCGAGGTGATTAGAGACATGTATGAAGGTGCCGTTACTACCATTCGATCACCAGTAGGGGAAACGAGTGAATTCCCAATCACTGTAGGATTGCATCAAGGGTCAGCCTTTTTGCATTAGTTATGGATGAATTGACTAGACAATTTCAGGAGGATATCCCATGGTGTATGATGTTTGCAGATGACATTGTCCTCGTAGATGAATCCGCTAGAGGTGTTAATACGAAACTAGAAATTTGGAGGGAAGCATTAGAGTCAAAGGGTTTCCGAATCAGTAGGAGTAAAACTGAGTATATGGTGTGCAAGTTTAGTGGTACCAGCAGTGCGCACGAAGAAAGAGTGATGATCCAAGACCAGGAGATACCTAAGAGTGCTCATTTTAAATACTTAGGATCAATCATTAGTAGGGACGGAGAGATTGCCGATGATGTGAATCATAGGATTCAAGTGGGGTGGCTCAAGTGGAGGAGCGCTACTGGTGTACTGTGTGACAAGAGGGTACCCATAAAATTGAAGGAAAAATTTTATGGAACTGCCATCAGGCCAGCGATGCTTTACGGACAGAATGTTTGGCCTATTAAGAAACAACAGGTGACTAAGATGAGTGTAGCAGAAATGAGAATGTTGAGGTGGTTGTGTGGTAAAACTAGAAGAGATAGGATTAGAAATGAAACGGTTCGGGAGATGGTAGGTGTAGCACCCATAGAAGAGAAATTGAGGGAAAATAGGCTAAGATGGTTTGGGCATGTCTACCGTAGACCAGGAGATGCAGTAGTTAAGAGAGCAGATAGGATAGTTTTGGGTAGCAATGCTACAGGGAGGGGTAGACCTAAATTGACTTTAGATGCTGTGATACGCAACGATATGAGTAGAATAGGTTTGTGTGCACAAATGGCTCTTGACAGAGCTCAATGGAGAAAAAGGATTCATGTAGCCGACCCCAAGTAATTGGGACTTAAGGCTCAGTTTGGTTTGGTTTGGTTTGGTTTGTCACCAATTGTTGGTCCTTTACGGAATAACTTGTGATTTGTGGGTCATAAATAAAGTAATTTCGTGTATAATTTGTACAAAAATCTGAAACCAAATTAGAGTTATCAATTAGTTCTTTAACTCAGCGTCATTTATAAAATATGCATGAACATATCTGATTTTGGAGCAAAAAATTACCCGTTTTTTCATATCATACCAACAATTTAGGACGGAAGGAGTACTTATGATTTAGTTTCTTATGTTTTTTTAAAATTTTGCTTTCTTAGGTGGTGTGGCAGCCGTACACTGAGGACTTGATCCAATCTTTGCCAAGATTTTGTAGTGCCGGAAGAGGTGTTTGGATGGCAAGTGTCCCACTCATCCAGTTCTGTCATGTTGAACAGCACCAGCCAGAGCGGGTGTTGCGTCAGTTTGGAGGGAGACAAACCATCCCCCCCCCTTCTAAGTCTCTAGGGAGTTTCACGGTATGGATCTTAGGAATGGTGTGAAGAACTGGAGCAAGCCGATACATTTGTGGAATAATAGGGCCAACAGTATTGTCAACATTACCAATCCTGACATTCTTGTCTACCCCGCTGACGACCCGTACCTAGATTGGTACGAAAGGATTACCTTACGTTTTGTTAGTAAGATGGGTGCAGCTACAAACATAGCGGTAATATATGATGATATTACTCTTTCTAATCTTCCATTTACTTTCATGTATGCAACTTTTTTTAAATTACATTGTAATGCAGATGCAATTGTTTGAGAGGCTTTCTATGCCAAACCTCTCTGCTGAGGCGGTTCAGGCAATGGCACAAAAAGGAGTCGAGTGCTTGAAATTCCAAGAGAAGTTATTCCGAAAGATTGCTCCTGAGCACAAGATACGGGATCCACAACAACGGGAGGAATTTGATGAGGACTATGACCATATGGAGCCCCATTTACAGGCAGAAGCAGGGGTCCACCAACAGAACCAGCCTCTACCGCAGCACCAGCCTCAGGGTCCTCCCGAAGATACACACGCAGACTACCAATTCGAGGAACCCGTTGGAACAAGTAGTTTAGGAGGACCAGTGCACCCTTCTGAGCTTTCCACTCCTTTCAGTTCAGCTTTATTAAATATGGATGGGGTCTCCATGAGTCCATTACTTAACTACTCACCAACGGCAGGGGCAAGGGCAGAGGGTTCACAATCGCAAACTCCGTCAGACTTTGATTGGGCCAACATGCAGATATCCGCTGTTGGTGGTGCACAGACCATTTCTGAGTGTAGGTCGCTTTTGAAGAGGAAAAGGATAGTAGAGTCGCAGGATGGGGATTCAGTAGGGCAAGTCACACAACTTACAGAGAGAGTAATTCAGTCCGAAGAGACACCAGAGGAGGAGGGGGGAGAGGAGGAGGAGGAGGAGGAAGAGGAAGTTGACTTGGAAGGTGGAGGTCATGTTACCCCAGATGGCCACGTAGGACTACGCGTGTCTCTAGCCTCCGCGTTGTGGTACTGGAGGACATCTTCACAAGAAGCATGGGGACACTAACCACGACAAGGTCGTTGATGCTACAAGGGGTAGAGGTGGGGGTAGAGGTAAGGCTACGGGTAAGGGTAAGGGTAGGGGTAGGGCCAGAGGTTGACATACAGGTACGTTTCTGTAACATCCTATTAACTTTAGGAGCTTTAATGTTCTTTTTAGAACTTGAGGGAGGTGGAGTATAATTATTTTAATTGCATGTGTGTGTGTGTTCTCCTTGCAACACCTGTAAACTTTAAAGTTAAAAAAAAAAAAAAAGAAACCAAAAGGAAGAGGACTCTTGTTCTACGTTAGAGGAAGAATTGGGTCTTCAATTCAAGCCTTAGTGTAGGTAAAATTCATGTTTGATATTGTGTTCTCAAGAATTCATTTAAGGTATGATTGTGTTTTAAACCTCCAATTTAAATTGAGCAATATGGGTTCAATTCTAAGATGGGGTTTTATGCGTTCCTTAAAATCTTGATAGGATGAGAGTAGGTTTTGGTATTCATGAAGTATGCTTACTGGAACATGATTTCTTAGTTGTTGAATTTGTTTTTGAGTGCTAAACTGTAACTGGTTGCTGAAATGGTGAAATATAAGTGCTGAAAACTGCACTTTGGTGCAGTACGTTGATGGATGAATGCTGGAAATTACTAATTTATGCTGGAAACTGCAGCTTAGTTGTTGGAAATCGACTTTAGAGTTGAGTGGTTGTTTAGGTGCAGATAATTGGTTTTAGAATGCTGAAAACATGAATTATAGGTGCTGTAACAGTGAATTGATTGCTGAAAACTGTCTTTCAGATGACGAAATCATTTATGTAGCAGCTGTAAATCATCGGAAGGGGCATGAATTATATAACCCGGCGTGGGTTTTGATTGTGGAATTTTTACAGTTGTAATGGTAATTAGGATGGCAAATGGAACAGTGTGGACATTGAATGATTTTGTTGTTGTTTTTGCTATTTCTTTGAGACGCTTAGACGTCGGGATAGCCCAATATATAAACGAAACTCTGTCCGATTTTACGTAGAATGAACTTACACGGGGTCTAAATTCACCAAACCCAAGGACTATTCACCCTAGTGCATTTCCTAGCGGACATGTATCCGACACGCTTGTCCAATACGTGTCCCCTATCAGACAACATAAATCCCTTTTAACTTTTTTATAAACTCCTACGTTTTTAGATTATATCATACACCGTAAATCCCTTCTAATTTTTTTTTCTTATCTGTTTAGATTTGGAGCAGCATATTTTGGCAGCAGGAGCAACAAATGTTTGCACGTTGTCTTCTTAAAGTCGTTGCTAGTGGGTACGACGGAATGCTGAGCTATTTTGGCAGAACTTGTTTTTGCTAGTTGTTCTTTGCACGTTGTCTTTGTCTTCTTATTGTCTTCTTGTGCTCTGTACATATGTCACTTTTCATTGATCCGTATTGAAGATTCGCTTATGCTCATTATAACCTCCTGTTGTTGAGTTGTATGGAGTGTTTGTATTGGCCTTTTTTCTCTCCATAACATGGAGTGCAATATCTGTAGCATCACAAGCTGTTTTTGGCTTTAATTGATTCATCGACTCTTTTTGTCATTTGAGTATATCTAATTGACAAGTAGTCGTGTTTGCGAATAATGATCTTGCACGTATACTTTTATGGGGTCCATCAATATGATCCGAACTGCTCATTATTTTTAAAATATAGTTTTAAGAGTTTGTCACTCTGTTTGGTTCACGCTTTTGGATTGAAAATTTTGAGTTAAAATGTAAAAATATGTGATTGGATGAGTTATTTTGAAAATGAATGGGACCCCTGACTAAGACTGTTGGAGAAAAGAAAAAAAGAAAACAGGGCCGGTTACAGAGATGAATTTGGGAATAAAGAGAAGAATCTGTTCAATCTCTCTCTCTCTTCAAAACCTGGGAAAAGGACAGAGGAGGGAATGGTGGGGGGGCCATTTTTTTGTACACCCAAAGATTTCAATACTGAAAGTTTAAAGTCAAAAAGTGCTTTGCCGGCCTTGGTTTTCTCTATCTGGCCCCATGTCAAACAACCAGATAAGATGAATCATATGCATTTCACCAAAACTCATGTGCATGGGACCCTAAGCAACAATAAAAAGAAGAAATTCACGCATATAGGATGTGCATTATGCTGTGGCATTATGCATTATATGGACCGTTTAGCATTCACCTAAGTTGAAACGCTTTCTTCCGATATAAGTTACATAATGTGTGAGGAGATGCGGAAGCGTGAGCGTGAAAGCATCTTTCAAAAATCACCCAAACTACTAGTGACCCATTAAAAAAAGCCAGTCTCGATAAGTAGTACTGTCATGTAGGGTTGTGCACGATCCGGATTGATTCGGATACTTAGAAATTCAAGGATCGAATCGCAAGTTATCATTTCTAAGAAAAATATAATTTTGTGTCGAACCAAAAGTTTTACGGTCTGGTTCTAAACCAATTCAATAGTCAAATGTCACTTCTAGTTTTTATTCACGGATTACATATAGGATAAATTTAAAACAACTGCTAAGGACAAATATATTTGTACACATATATTGCACATATACTTTTATTGGGCCCACCAATATGATCCGAACCGCTCATTATTTTTAAAATATTGTTTCCAAACTGAAATTTTTTATTTTTTTCTGTTTTTTTTGGAACGACAGTTATATTAACCCCCCAAAAGAAAAAAACGTTTACAAAAAATCAGATTATCTGGTTTAAAAAAAAGAGAGTGGTTTGTACGTTTCAGACTTTTAGCAAAACGTGGGCTTAACCATAGTACGTGCGCGAGGCTGAAATCCTGGATTTGCACCCCCCTTGCGCGCAAATAACTCGTTTTTACTTATTGGAGCAAAAAAAAAAAAGTGGAGTAAAAAATTAATGAATGGGATAAGGTCAAGAATACACAATGCGTGATGCATATAGGATAAATTTGATGCAAAGCGGTTGGAAAGTGTAATAGTATTGAACAATAATAAGCCTGATTCAAAGAACAGTAGTATGTCTGATTCAAACCTGTCGGATTCCCCTGCCATGGCGGGGGGGGCGTGGGGGGCCAGATTTATTGCGTCATGCACATGTGATATGCATCACGCACATGACATATGCATCATGCACATGGTATGTGCATCACGCATATGGGATGTGCATTATGCATATGGTATGTGCATTATGCTGTTGTAGTATAAAAGCGATCCTCTCATCTAGTAATCAGAATCCGATATTTATTTTCATTACTCGCAAAAATATGGCCAGTTCTTGTAATGAACGTATAATGTGTGTACATGTCGGTGGTCAGGTAGTCCAGCAGCCAAATGGTCCATCGTACGCGGGGGGTACTGTTATATTATTATCGATACCACGTGGGATAACTCTCACGGATTTGAGGCAATTTATTAGTAATGCAGGAAGATTGCCGAGTGCGATGATGAAAATCACATATGCCTATCCAACTCTTAGCTTCCCTCACACAATGTATACATACGTTGGGGTTGAAGTCGTTGACGATAATGGCGTCAATATAATATTCGATGTTGCTGACGGCATATCTGGTTACACCCCTACTCTGTACACGGAAGTTCTTGACGATAATAATTTCAGACAAGAAGTCAGGGGATCACACTCCAATAGTCTCCCTATCCATCGTTCCACTCAATGGTCTCATAGGCCGAATGAAAGGGATCCTTCTAAACAACAATATTTAGGCGACGACACATGCTTTGCATATGACATGCATGACGATTCCACCATCTTCGAGCAACACAACGACTACGTGGAACACGATAGCGCATTTGACAATAATCTTGGAGATGACGATGAGGTCTCACAAAGCTCCGAGGAGGATGTTGATGAGGGTTTAGAGGCCGAGGACCGCGAAGAACACGAGATTCCTGAGTTTGAGACGCCAAGTTCCATGTTCACGGATGACACATGGACGAATATCGTGGACCCTAGTCCGCAAATGCCTAATAAGAGTCACGTTGGGTGGGATGGACATTGTGAGCTATTTAAGGGACAGGTATTTCTTATTACTCGAAATTTGATGAAGTCATTTTTTTAGTACAATGTGAAATAATACAGTTGCGGCTCCAAGAATTTTTATTAGGGTGTTCAGAAATTATCTTAACTTTGTTACTCTACTAGATGAAGTATATATTAGTATAGACGGTGTGGGAAAAAAACTTAACCTTTATTTCCCCAAATTAACCACGAAGAGAATGATAACATAACATACATATACTAAATCTTTAAAAAAAAATATATTTTGTTTTGGAAGTTGTCGTGTTGCGCAGTAGACAATGTTCCAAAATGGTGGGAGTTAAATTTTGCAATTGTCCTAGAAAAATTCTCACATGTTGTGCCAATGTTTAACTGGCGTATTAATCTACTAAAACTCTTTGAAAAAAATTATAGCGAGAACATTGGGCCAACATTTTCGAAAGTACGTTGTTTGTTAGGATGACGTGATGAGATTTTTTTAGAGCATCAACAATAGAGATGGATAGAGAACGTAGAGCATGATATTTAAACCAATAGATTCTTCTTTTTCGCTTTTCTTTCAATATTTTTTCGATTAGGATTGTGAGTTTTATCGTTAGATGTTCAAATATGAATTACCTAAATTGATGAGCTGTAATTAGGTTGTGATTGAGTGTTCACTTGATTGAGTTATGTGTTGAATTATTTTTGGGTTAGATGTTCAAGAATATTAGAATTGGGTGTTCATTAATATTTGAGTTGGGTGTTCAAAGAAATGTTAACCCATAATTATTACATGTATTATGAGTAAAGAAAAAATTATTGGGTGTTCATGTGACCATGAAACAACCAATGTGCAGCTGCCTCTGAAACAATATGAGCAGGGGCGTATCCAATATAGGCACAGTGACCCACCTGAAATTATAAGGATTTTTTTTATGTGAATCAACACAGGAAGTAATATATAAAAAACTACCCAAATTAGATTACTATGGGCGGCTAGATCAAGTAGTAAGGTGTTCGGTTTCCCACATGAGGGGTCGTGTGTGCGAGGCTGTCACGACCCGCCTTTTATTAGAAATAACTCCAAAATATCCTATATATTATGCACTTCCAGACCCCATTCTCTAAATATACAAATTTACAATACCAAAAATAAAGTACCTCGCAATTCAAGTTCTTACAACCCAAAATAAAATTTTACAAGTCTTACGGGCCAAAAATATACAAATATTCCATTACGCTCTAAATAAAAGACCCATGATTCTTAAGCCTCGAATCCATCTCCAAACCTGAAAAAGGTTGGATTGTACAACGTGAGTCGACACTCAATAGGAAACGTGCTAAAGGCGAAGATAAGAGAAAGCAAGCAAAATGCACAATACACAAAATAATTTGTTCTTGTCTACCTCTTTTTGAATAGATCAATTTGTGAGCATATGCAATATTGAAAGAAAACTTGCATTTTATTAAACCTAAAAAGATAACCATAGGATATATCGTAACTTAGATCAAATGAATACATAATAGCTTTTACTTCTCAAGCATCCAACCGAAATAATGATAAAAATAATCCGATCACATAATAATCCAAATCTCCAAATACCAAGTTATAATCAAATCACGTAAACTCATCTCATCTCATATATCCAAAATCCTTCAAACACAAAACACGTTAAATTATTTAGTCAAGTAGGAGAAAATAAGAGCACATAAGACTGATGGTCCAAATTAACAAGTTGTGTACCAATCCAAGGCGACTGATCAGGTCCCTAATCATCCAAATTTATGGGCTACTAACCCAAAGGCCTATGGAACACCTTATCCCGTGCGGGTTTACGGACTATACACCGACGGATAAACTCGTTATCCATATGCTTCCGGCTACACAACAGATATAAAATGGTCAAGTCAACCTCCAATACGTGGCTCACTAGCCCAAATAACAAGTACCAATTCCAAATCATCCAAAACTACGAGAAAGATCGTACAATCTAGTCATAATCTCGAATCCGATTAGAAATTAGTGAAAATTGTCATCGTTGCAATATATATAATGAAGCAAGGGAGCGAATATAAGTTCAATCATTATTAAGTTTGTCTAATTACAAAAATTGTTTTTAATTTTTTTTTTTGTCATTATATCGTACCCCTTCGTAAGCATGTAAAATTGAACAACATACTACATGATCATATACTCCAACACACTACACTCTTAGCAAGTACGACATAGTAAAAATCGCATAATCTGGTCACAACTAGTAAAATCATGAAAAACCTATATACCGTACATATAGCATATACACTTAGAGCTCTCTAGAATTTTGGGGAAAACACACAATATCACGAATTTAAAGCACATCTTACTATACGTTCCCATATTTAAGCATTTAGCAAGAATCCTACCTCAAAAATGAAAACCTCCGAATTTGCTAGGAACTCCAAAGTTGACCGATCGAGATTTTGTTCGGATTGATGTGTAGCCCTCTGTCCGTAGATCACGTTTTCTTCTTGACTTGTTGCGAGATTCTCGAGTCTTGACCTTCGATTTTGCATTGAACCATGAGGGTTTGTGTTGAATGTTTAAGAGAGAGAAAAGACGCAGGAAGAAGAAAAGAAAAAGAAAAAGGATCGGCTGCCTCTCCCTCCTGGACCCATTAAGTATACAAGTAAACATATTACCCTTAACCCCCTCTACTTACTAGCACTCTCTCTTAAGTCCTTTTACTTAACCACCATCCTAATTATAACTCTACGTGCTATAAAAATAAATCTTAACTAATTTTAAAAGCTATCCGACATGGGTCCCCCAACACTCTCGCTCTATGGCTCACGAACTCGGGCCCGAACGACCAAACATACATCTACGCATATAAAAATAAAATTCATTGCGCACAAAATTGTCTAATTATAATTCCACGTACCAACATCAATAAAAATAAATTTAAAATTAGACACGGGTCTCTACAGAGGCTCAGTACTGCTGTTTGCTTTTTTCCTTTTTAACTCAATTTCGTTTGGAAAGAAGGGAATCTTGAAAACCTGCACCTAGCAGGAGGCCAAGAGCTAAACCAAGTACATTCTAGTCTTAAGAATTTTTTCCTTTTTAACTCAATTTCGTTTGGAAAGAAGGGAATCTTGAAAACCTGCACCTAGCAGGAGGCCAAGAGCTAAACCAAGTACATTCTAGTCTTAAGAAGTAGAAATATCGCAAAGACAAACCATACAATTTTGCTAAATACTCAAATAAATATTTAATAAACAATCTATTGAAAATATAAAAACACTAGTACCTTCATTTTTTTATTCTCATCATATTTTTTTGAACGCATAATCTTTTTGTATTAGATTGTGAGTATTTTTATTAAGTTTTTGCTTAAAAAGTGACCAATCTGTCTGAAATTTCCGGATCGACCAATGAATATGAGTTGAAAAGAACGTTATTGGCAGGTTTTCTTTTCAAAGGAGGAGGTTCAGAATACAGTGAAGAAGTATAGCATGCAACAGAATAATGTGGTTAAGACATCAGCATCGTCACCGACTATGTTGGTGTACAAATGCAAGAACCCGGTCCCATGTCAGTGGCGACTAAGAGCCAAAAAGTGTAAGGATGCCGATGAGTGGATAATCAGTCGATACGCAGGACCACACACTTGTGTTGCGGAGAGTGTAAACCAAGATCATCATAATCTTGACGCACAGTTCATTTCTGAAATTATCGCCCCTATCGTGAAAAAAGACGCAAGCACGAAGGTGAAGGTCCTTCAAGCAATGATTTTAGAGAGGCCAGAGGGATTTCAACCATCGTATGCGAAGACTTGGGCTGCGAAGCAAATTGCTATAGCAAGAATTTTTGGGAACTGGGATGAGTCGTACGCAGAAGTCGAAAGTTTCTTAGCTGCGGTGAAAGTTAAAAATCCAGGTACGGAGTACATCTTGGTGTCGAAAGATACAAATATATCAGGATGCCGCACATTCGATCGTCTTTTCTGGGCATTTGGGCCGGCCATCGAAGGGTTCAAACATTGCAAGCCTGTGATAAGCATTGATGGTACCTTCCTAACAGGAAAGTACAAGGGCGTAATCTTGGTTGCTGTGAGTCAGGACGCGGAAAATCAAATATTCCCTATTGCATTTGCCATTGTGGAGAAGGAGGATGCTGATAATTGGGGGTGGTTCTTATCCTGCCTCAGACATTTTGTCACCAATCGAACAGAATTGTGTCTAATTTCAGACAGGCATACTGGTCTATTGTCGTACATCAAAGGAGATCCGTTTTGGAGACCCCCCCATGCTTATCATCGCTATTGTGCCCGTCACATTGGGGCAAACTATATGAGGAGGTTCAACAAAATTGTGGGAAACCAAGTAAAAGTTACGGCCATGAAAATCCAAAAACGAAAGTTTAAAGCTCAGCTTGAAAAGACTAAAAAGTTCGGCGACGAGGAAAAGGTCTACAAAGAACTAACGGAGGATTTGGTTTTAAAGAAATGGTCATTCGCGCATGATGGAGGTAGGCGTTATGGATCAGAAACAACAAACATCTCAGAGAGCTTGAATGGGGTCCTAAAAGAAGCTAGGCACCTGCCCATAATGGGAACGGTTATGATGACATTTTACAAAAGCGTTAACTATTTCAATGACAGAGCCGTAGAAGCACGGAAAAAAATTGAGACGGGGGGAAATTGGAGCAAGTTTGCCATAAAAAAGTACAAACACTGGAGGAATAAGGCATCGAGACACCAGGTCATTGAGTTTGACCGCACGGCACAAACTTACGAGGTGGAGACTCCAATGAATCCGACAAGCCCATATAAAGGAAATCATAGGCATTCAGTTGACATGACCAATCGTACGTGCAGTTGCAACAAGTTTCAACAATGGAAGATGCCGTGCTCACATGTGCTTGCGACGTGTATGTTCATGAAAATTTCCCCTTTCGATTACTTCAGTGATGTTTGGTCGCTCAATTCAATTATAAAAATGTATGCCTCTCAACCATTTAGACCCCCGCGTGACAAGGCGTATTGGCCTGAAATCAATGGGCCAACCATCATTCCAGATCGAGAACGTATCCGGGGGCGAGGGCGACCCCAAGTGACACGGTTCAGGAACGAGATGGATTGGATTGAGCACCAACCATCACAGAGACAGTCATGCACATTGTGTGGACAAGAAGGACATAATCGAAGAAAATGTTCCGGAAGCAGGGCAGAAGCGTCAAGTTCAAGAATGAATTTGTAATCGGTAGTAGTAAGATATTTACATATGTATGGAGCCATGTGGTCTTGTACTTGTTTTAATTTGAAATCTGTGTTTTTAAATTTTTATTTTGTAGTTTGTAAGAACTAAACTTGGTTCAAGTTAACCTTCGAAAAGCTTAAACCATATTCGCAAAGGACTTTGTGTTATAGCCTGAAGATGGATTTTTCACCAAAGTCTATTTCAAATTGCTGTTATGTATCGTAGCTAGCCTCTTGTTAGAAACCCCGAAGCCTTCAGATTTCCCTTAACTTGATCACCTGGTGGAGGTGTAGGTGCATCATCAACTGAGGGGGGGTGCAGGTGCAACGTATTCCCTTGTTATACTCCACCGGTCGTTCAATAACTCCGTTTGCTGTGACAACTCTCTCCACTCTTTGGGAGCCAAAAAAACGCATGTCCCATTCAATAATAACCTATTTTTTTATACAACTATTTTTAACTTAAATTTTTTTTCCCTTCCAAAAACTGTTTAATAAACTGTTTTTTTTTTTTCCAAAAACATATTTTTTTTATTAAAATTTTTTTTTAACATAAACTATTTTTTCAAAAACTAGTTTTTCAAAAAATATTCGTGAAATGAAGGGGAAAAGTTTGGAAAAAACTCAGGGAAGAAACCAATGGGCCCATTGATTGTGATTATAAGCAAAAAATAACCAATGCAAGACTCGATATTATTAGTTTTAGCAACCTCCAAATGGATAATCAAAATTTAATATGACATATTTTGATTATTCACTTTTACTTATTCTACTATGAATGCTCTTACACTATCATACTAACCAGTAGTAATGCATAATTTTAGGTGACAATTTTACTTTTATGACCAAGTATAGAAATCACTTGTCACAGGGTGCATATTATTGACATTAAGTTAGGATCTTAAATTTATGGAGGGAAAGGAAACCGGAAAGGTGAAACTAAATGAAAAAGAATAAAGGAAGCCAAGTTGTTTTGTTTGGATGGGTTAGCAAATCCACCTGTTGATACCAAAAATGACTTGTCTCAAAGTCAATTTTGTTTACTTGCGCTTTGAACAGTTCACAGTTCATGAATGGCTCCAACCAACCCTAGACAAGGTGTCATGGCCAACCCCAATTTTTCAAGGAATATACTCATATATGCAATGAATAATGAGCATCAAACTATCACTAATGTATTGCATTGACACCCCCTAAAGTAAATTGAGTATCATATTTTATTACACAAGAAATGATTGAATACTGTAGTTCGTGCAGTTTACACTCACTCCCATCTGAGAGGGTAAAATGCAAATTTCTAAGTGCTAAAATCACTTCCCTAAACTAAAAATAAAGGAAATATATACAAGTTAGTTAGTAGCAAAAAGTTTAATTAAAAAAAAAATTCGTTAGAAGCCCAAACCAAACTTGGAAATCTCCGAGCCTCCTGATTCTGCCCATATATAACACATCATGCATATCCAATATGCATCACGCATATCCGGTATGCATCATGCATATCCGATATGCATCACGCATATTGGGTATGCGTGATACACGGTGGATATCCAGCTGGCCCGGTTGTCATATGCCAGCGCGGATAATGCACATCGGATATGCGTGATGCGCATGGAATGTGCGTTTTGAACTATTTTTAAAAATAGTTTGAAAAAAGGTATATTTTGGCAAATAGTTATTTTGAAAGGTATAAATCGATAAAAAGCTCGTACTAAATGAATTTGGAGTGTTTTTTTTAGACTTACAGAGATAGCATAATCGATTTTCTCGAGGGAAGACGAGGTGGAAGATGGTCGAAGGTGTTCGAGCAGAATTCTCTGTCTCTCGATTGCTTTCTCCATGTCTCTCGCTCTCTCTAGGCGTTGGTTAGATAGGATTCAGGAGAGAAGCAGGGGGAGAATTGATTGATTTTGTGATATAGTACTCCAGTGTGGAAGAGGGTGGGGCCTTAAGGCAAGCTCAACATTATGAAGCGTGGCTTGCCTAAATAAAGTTACGACCTTGCTAGCACCACATATACTTACACATCCAAATATATACTCATACTCATATGAGTGATAGGTCCCACACACACTTACACCTCAAATGTGTATGGGACCCACCACCCATGTGAGTGTGGATGTATATTTGGGTGTGTAAATGTATTTGGCTCATTTGGGCTAAAAATGCAAGATTTATACTCCTTCCGTTCCAATTTGAGAGTCCATTATTCCTTTTTGGGTTGTTCCAAAATGATAGTCCGTTTCCAAAAATGGAAGGAAAATTGTGGTGATTTTCCAAAAGTGTCCCTCACAATTGAATATAAGTGTTATAAGTAAGTAAAATATAGGGGTAATGGTGGAAATAATAGGTAATATAGGTGTAATTATTGCTGTCCCCTAAAATAGTTGGAATCCCCAAGAGGGATTCTCAATTTGGAACGGAGGGAGTAGTATGTTTAACACACTACAAAATCATAAACAAATTTCATACTTTTAAAGCTTTATTTGGGCCAGCAAATTCCAAACCAAAAAAAAGTATGATCGAAATTATAATTCGGTTCGGTTGAAACCTTAGTAAAACCGAAAGCCTAACCGAAAAAATAAATTTCTATAAACAAAAACCAAACCGAACGAATTACTCCAGTCGATTTTTCGTATCATCCCTACGTGCCGGAATGGGAGTCGGCAAAACTGAACGTTTCCATTATCCATTCCCTCACTATGCTGCCCTGTTTTTATACTCTATGTCGGGGTTCGATTTGACGGGATCTTGATCGCGGTTCTAGCTAGATTCCTTCCTTCGTGGCTCCGTGCTCTTGCTGCCTAACCTGCAACAAGTCACTAGGGCCGGAATAGCCCAGTGACCCTTCGACGATCAAGTTAAATCTCAGGTGAAGAATGTAGGTATAGTGTTAGGGAAGAGTGACATACCTCTCTAAATGAGTATCATTTTGTATTTATAGACCTAGGTTTACTTGGCCTCTAAGCCAACGCGTGGAGAGTATGCTTAGATAACCTCCTTAGGTGACATCATATGTGACGAGAGAAGCAAAACGGTTACGGAGCACATGAAAAACGGTTACGGAGCACATGACCAGACCTGATCCCAATGATTACAATCACCACGCAACCCTTATGGGCCCCATTTGGCATAACTACCTCTCTTAAGCGGCTTCGGGAGCACCGAAGCAGAAACACGTACTGCTGGCATTCACCGATTCGGACATAGTCTTTCTACTGAGCGCTAATCGAGCAGCATGTCAGGACCATTAGCTTTTTCGAACTCGTTGACTAGACCCTCACGGGGCATTGGCTCGGAACACCTGGCCAGGTTACCGAGACGGTAACCGAGGCCACCACACTCTACATCGGGTTACAATTCATTACAGTACTCCATGCGATCCAAACATCTAACGACCGCTCGATCAATGAACACAACCTGTCAAGCCAACATGGTATGGTGGTCAACGAAATCAACGGCTCGTGTTTGTCGGAGAGCAAAACTAAGCCCCTGATTAAAGGATGGGTCCGTTCCAGAACTGAAATAAGAACTTATTTTTTGTCTAATAATAAGGTTGTTCCATAAAAGGGGGAATAAGTACTTATTTTTTAAAAAGGTAATTTCAAGCTTAAAAATCATGTGCTTACGCAAATAATTTTTCTATCACTATGAATCTTGTTTGATAGATCTCATTGAGATCTTTAATATGGTACAAAAAAAAATTGAAAAATTATTTTTTATTTACATTATTTTTAAGTTTGAAAATGTGAAAATAAGCTGCGCGCTTACTTAGGTTTTGTGGAATAAAGCTCCAAAATAAGTACTTATAAAATAAGAAGATTTCTAGAACGGGCTCTAAACCAGCGTATGAGGCAAAAGAGAAATGTTAGAATATTCACGTGTACCCATTAGACATTGATATAACACAAAATAATAAAAATTCTGATCTGGATTGGATCGTTCTGGACACATCTCCGTCCCTATCTTTACATATACATACACGTAACATTGTTCTCTACGTACGTTACCATCTAGAGGAAATCCCACTTAACCAACCTGTCTTTTGTAGATAAGCAACCCAAGATGACTGACCAATGACCATCCATTGAATAATGGACGATCTCGGGACACAGTACTTGAACCGGACCAGGGGACTGTGCTGCGCAGCTCCGTGCTGCGCAGCGTGCTGCACGGCCCCCGGCGCCGCCTTGCCGGCATCGGTCCGACGATCGGAGACGTCCACTGCGTAGAGCTCGTCGAATACTACAAGTGTACCAAAAATCAACCCGATCAAATATCGTTAAATACTTCATCGGAGTACATATAACTTGAAAAAAAATGAATCCTAATGGATACGAAACACTGGATCAAAACCACTGAATCCATTCTTTTTGAATTATATGTGTTCCGATGAGATACTTAGCGATATTTGATCGGGTTGATTTTTGGTACGCTTGTAGTATTCGACGAGCTCTACGCAGTGGACGTCTCCGATCGTCGGACCGATGCCGGCAAGGCGGCGCCAGGGGCCGTGCAGCACGCTGCGCAGCACAGTCCCCTGGTCCACTTGAACCACACCACTTTAGCTCAAAACACTTTAATACAGATTGCCTTAACCCCTCCCAAGCAGATTTTAAATGACTGAATTTGCAATAAACCATTTAGCTTTACCTTTCTCACTAATATCCCCAGCACTTTCCTCTAAAAAAAAATTCTCATTTTTTCAAACAAATCATCCTCTGTACATTCAAGTCTTCCCGCCAACAAAATAAATAAAATATGATTGAATTTTTTTTCTTTGATCATAATAAAATACGAATGATAAAAAAACACATTTCATTCGGAGGGTGTAGATGACATTTGAACTATCTTCAATGGTTTGATCATACAGCAAAGATACCGGCAAGTTCTTGTTGAAAACTCTCTATATCATGTTGAGCACGCGCCTTCTCTTCTGCATCGTTCCCATTCAAGCTTGCTTTTAGACTTGATATTTTCTTTTCAATGCTTTTTATCTGTACCAGTGGGAAAAACATTATTTGAATAAAAAACACAAAGACTAATTATGCATGAATGAATGAATTGGGGAGCCTGTTAACCCATCTGAGCCGTCCAATTTCGGTAATGGGCTGTTCAAATTTTCATCTAGGCCGTCCAATTTTAGCATTGGATGACTCAGATTTCATCTCGGCCGAACAGATCTTATCTGTGCATTACCAAGATGAAATTTGAGACGTCCATTGCCGAAATAGATGGCACGGATGGGGTCAGCACACATGCTATTCGGGACAACTAACTAATATATCAAGTCGAGGGGGAAACTCTATATCATTTAGAGTTGTTTTTAAATTTTAAATGTTGAGGGGAAAACTATATATGCAACCCCTAATGAAGAAAATTCGCCCAAAATGCTTTTAAGTAGCCGTTAAGAAAAGAAAAAAGCTTTTAACCAATCCAATGATTCCTTAATTAGGAGGAGTTATTTACCCGAAAAATGAATTAGGAGGAGTTTGGACTAATTTAACATATTTTAAAACAATAATTTATTTTCGTTGTTGGTGACTGTTTTTGTTTTTGTTTCTGTTTTGTGTCAATGTTTTTCTGATCGAATAATTAATTGTCTCATTAAGAGGAAATTAAAAAAGTATGACCTGCGCGAACTCGAAAAAAATTGAAAAGACGAACAATTCAAAATTTTTGTCTATTTTGGATTATGTTTCTCTCTTGAATTCTTTTTAGCTTCTAGCAAACAAAAATTTACTTGGCCAAGATGAATTAATGTGCATGCTCAATAAAATTTTAATGCAAAACTAAACAGAATTGAAGGAGCCAAAAATAGGACAAAATAAATAAATAAATAATTTAGGTTCCTTATATACCCTTCTGTGGGGCCAACGCTTGAGACCATGTTTGCGGCAGATCTTCTTCATAACGGTGGGGCATACTTGCATTTGGCTGGCCGCGACTTCTATGGGAAGGTGGAAGTATCTTTTCAAGTCTTTCACTGTCAAATTCCTTGTTCTTTCCCTCTGTGCTACTCATCCATATATCCATACCACAAAATAAGCAAAACATAAATTAACCAAAATAAAAAAATAAAAATCTAGAGCTAATTAAATGTAGACATCAGGAAAAATCCCAAAATCCAAGTTTGAGGTGTGGATAATGAAGTATATTTACATGACTAAGAACAAAAGAGAAATACCGATGGTCAAAAAGTGAGTGTGAAAATCAATTACCGACAAGGTTTTACGGAGAATGATCTTCAGCAAGAACAGAATGATGTGACAATATTTATACTTCTTTAAAATTGTCGGGGAGGTGCTTTGTTCATCGCGGTGCATGGTGGATTGATGGTATGATGGAGTCATGGAGAGAAATAGGTTTGCAATATATTTGTTGAAAATAAGGGGTACTTTAGCACTAAATTAAAATTTTAATTTGGTGAAAAAAGAAATTGGGGCTAGAGAGATTTTCTTCGGGTTCAAATAAAAATGACTCCACAACTAATATAATTAATTTAGTCCAGACCGTCCCTTGGTCGTTTCGAAATTAACAAAAGAGACCTGTCACCTGGCCTCGATCGATCACAATCCCAAAAACGCCCACAACCGCGCCATTTTGAATGAGATTTTGGTAGACTAGTTCTTTCTTCTTCTTCTTCTTCTTCTTCTTCTTCTTCTTTTTTCTTTTCACGGGGGTACGTAACTTTTTTTTATTTGCTAATTATATTTGATCAAGCAAGCTCTATTGGCAGGAGACTATATATATAAGATGTGGTGCATATGGAAGAAGATACTAAAACCTGTGCTGCAACAGAAGTACTGCTCCTTGCAAGTCTGATCACTTCATCCCTCGTTGCCCCAGTTTGGTTGACAGCGTCTGGTTGGTTCACTTGGGCTGCCAATAATTGTACCATCCAAAACACATTAATATTATAATAATATACGGGTATGAAAGAACAGGGGTGGCTCTAGGATTTTAGTTAGGGGTAATAGAAACGTAAGAAATTTTTTTTACAGGAATCGCTGCATAAAATAAATGTTTTTATATTGATTGAAAACGATTGGACCTAATTTATATTTTTGTTTTGCTGAACTTTATTATCTATCTCCATACTCACAAATTTAAGTGAAGTTTTTTTTTTTTTACTTTGGCTATTTGTTAACAATTAAGTGCCAACAGTGTGGGAGGAAGATCAAATTATATGTAAAAAAGGAGAAAATTTTTAATATATTTTTCCATCCCAAAGAATTTGGCTTGAACCCCCTCATTTATTGGTGGAGCCGCTCCTGGTAATGATATAATTAGTAAAACATGTTTGAATCTCTAGCTCATGACCTATAAGTTTTTGGGTACATTTAATTTGTAGGTCTTAGCACCTCTAAAATATTGATTGATCCATGTTCATCTCCTGAAATGATTTTTCCTTTAATAAATAAACTCAAATCAGTGCTTGTTAAGGTGGTTTAGTTATGCGCTTAAAATACTTATTCCAATAGTGAAATTTTTTGTCCACGAAAGTAAAACCAAACGGAATTCGCAAAAATAATTCCAATAATGCATTCAAAAAGAAAAAAACAAACAATTTTTAAGATTATGGTAGCAAGACAAAACGAACAAAGCCTTAATCTTTGTGTGATCATTGATATGTCAAAGAGAATTATAGAATTTTTGAACGGTAAAAGAAGGATTTCGTTAATATTCGAATACGAGATTACAAAGAGTACTAAAAGGATCACAAGCACGTACGAAACATTTCAACGAGAAAATAGCATTCGAACAAAGTTGGCATCCTAACGCTTGATAATCACATGCCATATCAAGAGGACTATAGGAAGAGTACCTGAATTATCTGCCGGAGAAGGTTGAAAGAAATCATCTCCACCATTGGTTAACCCAACACACAAAGCTTCATAGAACTCAAGAAGTGGGTCTTGTTGCATTGTATAACCGTCTTGTTTACGGCCTTCACAATACTGAACAAGATACTCCTTAATAGCCTCCATGCTTTGGTTGCTAAAACTGCATCAATGAAAGCACACACAAAAATCGGGTTTTGAGACTTTGCGTTTTGAACAAGGCAGAGTTCTAAATAAAGGCCGTTTTGTATTGTATTGACTTTCGTGGAGAAAAAAAAACTTACAAAAAAAATACTTACTCGAGCATTTGATAGTGCTGGCTTTGAGTAGTCGAATCACTATTAACAAATCGGTTTTCAAGAATAGCATGACTTATTATCAAACCAAGTCTTCCATGAATCTCAAGCTTTGTCGCATGCATGCCTGTAGCCACCAGAGCATACAAAAAACTTGCTTAGAAACGCAGCAAGCGAAAAACAATTTTTATCGTTTATTGTAATCGATGCACTTGAGTCTCACAAAGTAATACGAGACCCACGTGCATCAGACAAGTTAAAACACTTTCCGTGCCTGAACGGGTGCACAACCTATGCACGTTAGCATTGCTATACACCTATTGATGCTGAAATATAAAACGTAAACGGGTTTCGAAATCCACTATCATAATTCTAGAATGTCATTATTCTTGTCCCAATTGTCATTCCCGATTTTCAACCCTATTCGATCTCCTCATGTCGAGTTTTTGATTATGTTAACGTTCTCCTACACGTTTGAAGTGGATCAAAAACCACAATGGCCAGTACCCTTAGTGTGGATAATTTCTCTCAGTACTTGACAGCAACAGCAACTGTACGGAACCGACGACCCCGGCCAGAAACCGGGCGGTGGCACCGGATTCGCAAACCTCGAATTATCCGGTTGAAGAACTCCCTGTTGATGATGGCTCGTTTCGCCGCGAAATTCAGAAGGGCCGGCTTGGTCAGGATTATTCGAAACAACGGGATTGGACAGTGGATCACTGGACTCGGAGCGATTGAAAGAAGAATTGTGTTGTGTCAATGGGAATTCGTCGATGTCATGAAGAAGAGTGGGATTTTCGTCCAACATGCGAATAGCTTCGGAAAATGAAAATCCGTCGTTGTCGTCGAATGAGTCGAAATCCGGAACCATGGCTGGTGCAGCATCGGCCATGGTTCGGTGAACCTAGGGCCTCACTGGTGTTGGTTGTGGCGCCTGGCGGGGTGAGACCAAGCGCCGCTGCCGGAGGAAGAGTTTTGGTGGTTTGAGAGGGAGACAGTGGGCGATGTGTGTATATTCGAGTGACAGACAACGTTTGAAATTTGGGGTACAAGGAAAACAATGCAGGAGGCAGTTTATAACCGTTCTAAGGCACTATATATATATAGTTGTTGTCCGTTGGGATTTTGTTTTTGGCGAAAGCGTGCGACTGTTCAGAGAGAGAGAGAGAGAGAGAGAGAGAGAGCGATTTCGTGGTTTTCTTGTTGGATGTTATGGTAACGGAACTAACGGTAGAATTATCACCCCGTAGTACTGAGAAGTTTTTGGGTGTTGGGCGGATACCACGTTGCGGTGCCCAGTGCGCATCACAGCTGAATTTTTGAATGGCCTTGATTCGACCACTCCTTGTCCCTGGCCTCAGTACCCCTCACTCGACCACTCTTTCTCCTCTTTCTCTCTCTCTGATCCGGACTATCCAAAATACTTAATTTTCGACAGCTCGAATTGCAGACGGAATATCATGTGTGGTAGCCGCCGGCACCCAAAAACTACTTCTCTCTCCGTCTCATTTTATTTGTCTATTTTTGTTAGTCGTATCATTTTTTAAACGCTTATGTGTCCTAATCTATAATGTTTTTTTCTACTAATTAATTTTGAAAACTTTGTATTGTAGACCTAATCGAAAACTATCAAACAAGATCTACATTGCATATTTTTGGAGATTCATATTGGAAGATATAAGCGGTTGAAAACTGACACGAACATCAAAAAAGAATAAACAGACTTGGACGGAGGTAGTATAAATCAGAATGGTTAGTTTGTGGATTTGCTCCTTACACAATTTATTAGAATTCAATTCTAAGGATAAGACGGTATGAGTGAATTTTGTACGTAGTCCCGGCGTTGCTAATTGCCTTTAACATAAACTCTAATTTGGGATTGGTTATAAAATTTCTTATGTACTATTTCAACCTCGTTAATTTCTTCTTCTAATACTCCTAAGTAATAACATCTATCTATTCTAATATGTAAAAGAAGATTGGAGCTTTTGGTCTGACCTATTTTTTAAGCCATTTTACAAAAGTGACTTTCACTTTTGTCCTAATGATCAAATTAAACCCAAGTTTTAAATCTGAATATTTTACTGTAATATGACTAATCTTAGAGCGAAATGATAAAATCACCCACCCCACCCCCAAAAAATTTCCCACCCACACTCCCACTTCCCAAATACATTTTCACTTCCACTTTCACATGCACACACGAAGTACTATATATTAAGTTTGTGAGTTCAATACTTCAAATTTCTTCTACGAGCACATACATGTACAATAGTCAAGCCAATTAAATGTGCATTAGTACCTTATTTTTTACTAATGTATTAAGTGTTCAATTGTGAATTAATCCACGTACGACCTTCCCAGCAAACGGCTGTTGTAAGTCTCGTTCTCGATCACGTAGCAAGTGACTTCTGTATTAAGATTTGCAATCTGCACATGGCACTTGAGGCAGATCTAGTGTATGGATCATACATGGACGATAGTTGGAGTCAGTGGTTCTCTTAGGGTTCCCTCATTAGGAATCCCTGGGGAAGAGGATCAAGTTGGCTCACTGTGATTGATAGGTGTTCATAATATTGGAGTTCAAACTTGAAAAGCATGAAATAAAATTACTACACGCAGATTATATATGTCGCTTGGCATGATTAGTGCAACATTAGGTGCCCACATCAACGTGGTGGCCAAAGTTACAAAGCCCCATGAGGGACGGGTTTCAGGCCTTATGAATAGTCTCTGAGCCCCCCCCGTTGATTCAAACATCCCTTTAACAGGCAAACTATAAAATATGGCAAAAAGAATAAGTAAAAAAAAAATGATTTGGAAGAGTTTCATCCCAATAGTTCCAAACAGTTTTTTATTAAACGGTTAAAAAAAAACTGCTCAAATCAAAGTTTTTTCGGTCATTTTTTTTGACGATTTTTCATGGGTACTCTTAAAATCATGTTCTAATCATATTAAGTGGCTCGGATCAATATATATATATATATATATATATATACACACACACACACACACACGAATTGTTTTTCAAATAAATCAGATCTACCATGCTAGCGCAGGAGGTAGTATCTTGTCCCCCTTCTGTGGTGGCCAGAGTTCAAGCCCCACAAGGGGCGGGGTTTGGGGCTATGAATAGCTTCAAAGCCCCCCATTGACAAACATCCCACTAACGGGGCAAACTATAAAATATGGCAAAAAAGAATAAGTAGAATAAATCAAATTGATCAGTATGCAAATTGTGAAATTCAGAAGACTAATCTTACCTGCAAGAATGAGATGTGTGCGAAGAGCACTATGTTCCTCCTCTCGTGAAGATTCAACAGGAGTGTATAATTTTATAAGATTCAACCCAAACGCTCATAAGCATTCTGCCTTCGATGTTCATGGCCACCAGAAAGATTGAAATAGTTAAGATCTGAATTACCCAACAAACATAAGAAATATGTATAGAACTCAATAACATGTATATCAGTGTATTTATATGGTGGTGGCACGAGCGAGTAGACGTAATTAATGCCAGACATAAATTTCCTCTCTCTCTCTCTCATCAACACTTGATTATTAATATTTACTTAATTTTGTATCGGTAAAATTATGAAGATGACAATTGATGAAATAATATCGAATATCTATTTTTATTACGAAATATTCCAGCATATCTACGCATTCAATTGTACATTATGTTAATTTATGGAGAGATATTCTCTTTCTTTATTGTTTGCGTGCAATATCATGAATCTTCTCCATTGATCGCTTTCATCTTAATTAGTGGTGTTCTCACTGTTTGCACGTCTTTCGTAAGAGACTTATTTAGGAACAGGTGTAGTATTATGTAAAAAAAAAATATACTCATGCACCTGCACTTCTATACACAAACCTTATTCATGAAAATATAACTTAAGGCTCCGTTTGATTAGCCAGATAATGGTAGAAAATATAAGAAGGAGAAAAAAAATATTTTTGTTGTGTTCACTTAACAAGAATCTCCTAGAAAGTGGTAACAAGCAATTTTTTCTGTACAATCCTCTAAAGCTATAGAGCTTGCCTAACTTTTTCTCACAAAAAGTGTAGAAAAATTTATTTTCTTGCGAGGATCAACAATAACTATTTTGACTTCCTTATTTTCTTGCAAAACTTTCATCATAATCAAACAGATGCGAGGAAAAAAAATTCATTTTCTTCTTCTTTAATTTCTTTTACTTCACTTTCTATCATTTTCACTTTCTATTATATTTTTCTCTCTAATCAAACAGATCCTAAATAAATGTCAAGAATTATACAAGGTGAAATTCATTATTCATGGAATAAAAATTATTCGAAAAAACGGGATTGGACAGGGGATCACTGGCATCCGAGCGATCGAAAGATGAATTGTGTTGTGTCAATGGGAATTCGTCAATGTCAAGAAGAGTGGGATTTTCGTCCAACATGAGAATAGCTTCGGTAAATGAAATTCGTCGTTAAATTCGTTAGAGTTCGGAACCATGGCTGATGCTGAATCGGCCATGGTTGCAAGGACGGAACTAGGATTTTGCCCTAGCAGTGGCGAAATGTATTCTAAAAAAATCTAGTAGTGGCGAGACTATATAAGTTGGGCATAAAAATTTTTTTTTCATATAACAATTGCATTTTCTAAAATTCTTGTCGTGGTGGTCGCCGCCACTAGACCCCCCCTGATTCCATCCTTGCATGGTTGGGTGAGCCTAGGCCCTCTCTATGGCCGGTTGTGGCGCCTGGCGGGGCGAGACCAAGCGCCACTGCCGTAGGGAGATTGGTTTGTGCGATATGATGTTTAAGGAAGAGTTTTGGGGGTTTGAGAGGGAGACAGTGGGCGATGTGTGTGTGTATTCGAGTGACAACGTTTGAAATTTCTGGTATGAGGAAAACAACGCAGGAGGCTTCTAACCGTTTTTAGGCAATACATATAGTTGTTGTCCGTTGGGATTTTGTTTTTGTCGAATGCGTGCGACTGTTGATAATACGATCTCATCTCTCTCCGAGAAACTTTTATATATCCCGAGTATAGGAGGGGTGGTGAATCGATGTCCAGTGCTGACTGTGCTGACCCTGACATTTGAGTTGCCCAAGCTCGACCTTTCGCTTGGTTGCCCACTAGTGTTAAGTATGAAAAAAGAGAGAAGAAATACAAGGAAAAAAGAACAAAAAAAAAGATTATATTGTCCATTTAGCTTGAATTACATCACCCGGGTATAATGCTTTATGATTAACACGATCCTATTCAAAGAAAATAATTTCTCTTTGCATTTTTTTGAAGCAAATTCTTCAATTATTACATCATCATAGTTTAACTTATCAAAGTACTTATTTTCAATTGATATCATAGCCAATCCACTTAATCTTTCCTGTAATATGATAGTCTGAAAATAAGTTTTTATTAACTTCAACTTCGAAAAACTCCTCTTAGCTGAAGCAACTATGATCAGAATGGTAAACAAAATCCGATAAGCAACCCAAACTATTTGGAAACCACCATCTTTCCAATACGACCTTATAAAATCAAGGATGTCGATCGATTTTGTTACTTCTCTCGGCAATATTTTTTCAAATGTCTAAGTTCTTGGAATAACTCCTTCCTGTGTTCCTCTGCATGGGAAGATGTAATTTCCAAGGGAACAGCATGCGGCTTTGCATTAATTGGTAGGTCCCCCTTTACATCTTTATTCCTTTCTATTGCATTGTTGTCCTTTTTTGATCCGTTCTTCTTAGTCTTATTGGCTTCCTTGTCATCACTTGAACTATCCACCACAGCATCTTCCTCACTTGGCTTTGAAATCTCCGAACCAGCGCTTAAGACTTGTTTGCTGGATGATACAATCCTGAAGGATGTTTCCTCCTCAACTCTGACCATATACCTCTCCCCTCCCACTATTAACTGAATGTTACCTTCTATTTTGGAAAAATTCTCAGTAGCAATAAGAAATCTACCTTTCTCAAAAGAAACTTCACGTAACGTACTGTCATCAACTTCAATAAAATGACCCCAAATGCTCGCTATCCTTCTAAATGACTGGACGTTCCATACATTGAGAGGCATACCGTACCAGGAGACCCATGCAAATCTTTCCACTTGAGCACTTTCTCCATTCCATGGCTTGAGTGCTTCTAACCATAACAAAGGCCATTCCGAATTGATCACTTTATCCCTTACTTCTCCATTTGCAAATGTTAAGATTAGAAATCTTCCACCCAATGGCTTTATTTGGACCTCAACACTTTCTTTTTTGAAAGCTTCTTCCAAAACTTGAGCTGATATTACCCTTCTCATTCTACCCACCGCGCTCCTTTCCAGCCACCCATTTCCAACCGGTTGAAGATGGATGCTATTAATCACGCCGTGATTATCTTGAATTGGATTTCCTTCACCCTTCTTACTTGTTTCTTCTTGGTTTTTCCTTCTCCAGATCTCTTTTCCCCTCTCCTTTTTTGATTCGTTCCAATGGTTACAAACATGGAAGCCTGAGTTGAAACTCGGATTTCTATTGTTCCTGGTTCTATTATGACCTCTAAATCCCTCCGCTTGCGAGTTAAATCCGTGATTTCTAGGGTTGAATTGAAACGGTACATTACCTCTTCCGGAGTTCCTCTGATTTATTTGCATCGATTGAGTTCCTTGGCTCCGATCTGAGTCCCTATCTTGATCTCTTGTTGTCTTCTTCATGAATCTTGCCACTTTAACCACCAATTTTTGATCCCAAACCCAAGTTCCATCTTTCATAGTCACCGCTTGTTTCGCCTCTTCACTTGATTCAAATCTGACGAAGCAGAATCTTTTGCCCGAAATCTTGCTCCTTTTATTTGGGATGTATATGTCTCTAATCTTCCCAAATCTACAAAACATATTGTAGATCCATGTCTTCCTGATCTCCTCGTGTAAATTATCCACGAACAGAGTTGTGATATTCCGGTGATTAGTTCTCTCTCCATTGTTTCTCTCTCCTCTCTCTCTCTCTCCTCTCTCCATTGGCGGCTCAAGGGTTGGAAGATCAACAGACTAATATTCAAAAGCAGGTTGAAATTTTAAATCAAGAAGTGGATGAAGAAAGCAATAAAGAGGAAAATGCTCACTTCACCCAAGGCCTTGATTCAGTTGTACAAGACTCAGTGGACTCAGAAATAGAATCAGAAGAGGAACATATAAGCCCCCTAAATGAAGACCTTCATCGTGAAGCTCAAGTTATTGAAAGTGCTGAGGTGATAAGACAACAACAGGAAATAGAAACAACCGCTTTGGTTGTGAATAGCCCGGTGGAGATTGATTCCAATGTTCGTGCCTCCCAAATTCAAGGAATCAACTTACACGTGGACTTTCGAGCAAGAGATAATAAGAAAGGATCAAGAAAAGCTCGAAGACGCAAGCTGTATGAATTGAGCCAAAGCTATGAGGGTAATAATGATGAGTATGTTTCAGATTCATTTTCAGAGGGACAGGAGCAGGATATGACCTCTGAAGAACTTCAAACGATCGTTGCAGCAGGTAACACTCTGGAAATCGATTTTGCGCACTCTGATATTTTGAAAATGAAGAAGATGGTTGAATATGATGCCAAAAATTATTTCTTACTCCAGAAGAACAACAATGCTTTCAATAAACTTTCTCATGCATAGGATGAAGATAATATCATGGAATATAAGGGGTATGGGGAGCTCAGTTAAGAAGTGATTTGTGTCATGAATAATTAAGGATAAAAACACAGATTAGATTGTATCACAATGGTCAAGCTTTTAGGTGTTGGCTATGGGGGTTAGAAAAGATTACGGATTTGGTTAAAACGAGGATGGCAATTTGGGTGAAGTAACTGCTGTTGCTGTCTTCTTATATGTTGAAGCTTTGGTTTCTCTAACTGGATGTGACCTCCCATGGAAATTGTTACTGTTTTATTCCCTTTCAACCCCAAAGTCTTTGGGGGACTAAGAGGTTTGCTCTGAATAATAGAGAATAATAGATGTTCTCTGGATTTTGTGGGTGCTCTATCCTTTTCCAACTCCGAAGTTTTGTAGGAGGGCTTAGAGGCTTTATCTCATACTATAACATTTCTATGCCCTGCTGCTAATTATTGTCTCAACTGTTTCATGATGCTAAGATGAGGTGTTGTGTGTTAGATCAGTATGGTCTTTGGAAGGAATTTACGGCTGTTATGTACTCCTTTAAGGTAGTGTTGGAAGGATTAGAGGTCTTCTGGTGTGGAAGGATAGTCCTCTCCTTCATTCCTAAATGCTATGGAGGACATATGAGATTAATGAGAGCTGATGTTTATGGACAAGAAGACACGAAGATGTTTTTTGAATATCCAATACTCTTTCAACTCTGATTTGGAGGGCCAAGAGTATCAGACAAGAGTGGGCTTTCTCTGAAGTAAGGTAAAGCTGTTTGCTGCAAAAGTTGGCTTTTCTCTCCTTATAATTCCCAATGTTGGGAGAGTTTTTGGAAGTTAGCACGGTTAGTCATTTTTCAACTGCTGATGCTTCTGTTGCTGTTCGAGATGGCTGGATAATGAGCTAATCTATTGATGCAATATTGATGAATCGAGTTAAAAATCAGTCTACTGGGATTACTCGTCTAAATGAAATGCCTTGGTGCATTTGCTGCTAATGGAACTGAGATGAATGCAGTTGCTGGGATTCATGATCAACTGGGGCTGTTTTTGCTGCAATATTGTTAAAGGAAATGAACTGGTTGAGGAGCTGATATCTGCCGAACTAGTGTGGAAGACCTTTTGAGTCTATGATCTGCTTAGGATGTTACTGAGTGCCTAATTTGACTATTTGAGATCATTCAATGCGCATTGAATGTAGTTTTCTTTTCTTCTCTTTTCTTTAGGCCTATACAGTACCTCTTCTCCTTGGTCTGTATTTGGTCTTTTCTCGATGTACCCTTTGTCGAGTTTCTTAATAAAATTCTATTGCCGATCAAAAAAACTCCTTCCTGTGAATATCAACATGTTGCATGATTGTATTCCAAGAAACTTTATAGTTTAGTGCAATGCTCCATCAATTGCTCTTCAGCAACACTCCTGAATTTCACGTTAAACAAAAATCTAACAATTGCTTTATAAAGTTCAAATTGCTCAAACCAGTCCTTAAGTGATACAAGAGCTTGATCTCTGATGCGGAGGAAATAAGAAAATTTTAAACGATCTTCCGATGATAGACTTTTATTGGAATCATCTTTTACATCCTCATCAAATTGCTTCTTTTTGTGAACAACTCTTTTTGTTTTTTTTTGCAAATACAGGTTCGAAACAAAGTAGTGTGTGAGTATGAAATGAATCAGATTTCATACTTATTTTTTCTTATGAATTTAGTATGCTCCACTTTAGTCCACTACCACCAACTATATTTATTTTTTATGCTCAACTACTACTACCCACTAACCAAATAAAGAAAATACAAAGTTCACTTACTGAGAAAGAGAAACAAAAAGTCTAGTCTTGAAAGACTAGAGAGTAGGGAGACAACCTTGGGCTTGAGTCTGCTCTTGAGTCTTGATCAAAACAAAGAAAACAGCTTTGCACAATCCGGCGTTGACGTTCGGCATTGTTCTTAACTTCTTCACAGAATCAGAGTAAGGGTTTACACCAGGTAAATTTGGGGGCAAATCAGAGTAAAAATTTCGCACAATCCCGTCCCTTCTCGTTTTGGCTATAGCGTCCATTTTCTTTTTTTCTTCTTATCTGATAGCCCTCCTAATTTTCTTTCTTAATAATTTGCCCTCCTAATTTTTTTTTATCTGTTATTTATTTACCCCAGGTATAGAAAACCTCTCTTTGCTCTCCTAATTTTCTCAAGTATCATAATTTTTTAAAGTGGGTGGAAACCATATATATTTACTCTTTTTTTAAAAAATTTGTACAAAATTTTTTGGATGATGCCCCTAAATATATTTTTTGCTGAATTTCTAATTTTTTTGTAAACATACAATTTTTTTTTTTTGGTTGCCCCTTGCCGGGGGGTTGCCCGAGCTGGCCGGCTTGCGGGGCTTACCCCTAGCCAACCCTGGTGATGTCCCCCTCCAGTCTATTTTCAATTTTCTGGCCAAGGGGTTTTGCATGCCCTAAACTAATGGAAGTGCTTTTTTTCTTTTTGAGTTTTTGTATTGTTAAATTCATGTCAAGTTTTAGTAGATCAATCATTCGTCTTGTGAGAGAAATCTTCAACGTGAATATACAAAAAAAGAAAAAGAAAAAAACAAAGTTCACTTAAAACGACAATATATACTAGACCGTTTTATAATCCTTTTGTTTGTTTTTTTTCTAAATTCTTTTCAACTTCTGGTCATCTGCCAGGCTAAGTACATAGACAAGAAGATTAGCAGCTATATCACCGATCGATTACATTAAATTTGTCTCCTCACTCTGCTGTTCACGTTGTAAACTTGTAATCCTGTTGGCAACCTCATTCAAGGCCTTTGGATCAAGCTCCGCCTGATTGGTACCCAGTTGCGGAGCTAGAATTTTCAATAAGTGGGGTCGAAAATTTGAACCATGTTGGATCATAAGACAGCGTTATAGAGTATACGCCAAGCCTTTTCTAACATAATGTTCATCTGTTCTGCAAATCTATTTCCACTAACAAAAGTTTTTGCCAACTCGATAACTTTTTCACTCACATACCCATCAAAAACTTAATCACTATTGAAAATAATTTGACATTTCTCAACAATTTATTCACTATCGGAAATATCTAACAACTTTTCAATCACAAAATTTTCACTACCGAAAATACCTCCTTAGTGTTGCAGAACTCGTTTAAACGGATCTCTTCTAAACAGTTGTCGGTTCTAAGGCATTTAATAGGTGAACCCGCTTGCTTCTTGATCATAACCTTTCATTGCTCAAATTTGACAAGGACTCATCCTTTGTGGCTTTGTGCTTGAGAATATAGATGCAACTTTCCAAAATATATGACTGATAATATAATCCACTTAAAAGATACTAACAATTAGAGAAATAATCTTAACACTCTCATTTTATCCATTGACACTCTCTTTTTTTGTTTTTATTCATGTCAAAATACCAAATTATTCTCGATATGAAACAAAGGACTCAAGAATCGATGATAATTTATTAATTTCATGTGAATAAAAGACTAAGCTTGTATAGTTTCAACTTTCAAGTGGGCTACGAAGTTATAGGTTAGAGCCGAAGTCTACCTCGTGGCAGGGGGGATAGGCCGGATGGTCTAGGAAGAAGCCCAAACCACTTGGGCCCGTTTGATGAGTTCAGCGTCAAGTGGATCTTAATTGGGTGGCATTCCTTAGAGCAATTATTCAGGGCTCCTGGGGCAGCAATTGGCGGTGCTCCAAGCTTTTCTTCTGCACATTTGTGAGTTTGAAACACTCTATGATGAAATCCGCACAAATGTGTGGTGGGAAAAGAGTTTGAGGCACCATGTAGCCAAGGAGCATTGAATTATTTTTCTATTCCTCATCCATGTTGTCCACGGGACAATTCGGACGAATGTACACGTGGTCCGGGACATTGAATAAATATTCTTATACATTTAGCATAATTATATGAGTGTCATATATATATATATATATTTAATATATGCAGTTCTATACATCTCGAGAACTTTTGTTGTGCGGTTGATAAACAATTTGTCTATTTTGAACACTTATTTCTTGAATTTTTTTTTTTGAACGGCGAAAAATGGATTATTATTAATGGAGAGAATTAGGGAAAGGGGTACATGCAATATATTGAGGACAAGAAAAGATAGCATCCCAAGGTGTGAGTAACTTTCAACTATGTTGATACCCTACCCCACGACAATCATATGCTATTCAAGTCCAAGAATTGACAAGTGATCAACCCAACTTAAAAGCAAAGTAAAAAGAACTCCCGATTGTCAATTGGATCAGACAAGATAGGTACAGAAGCATGTTGCTTCACCAAAAAGCTTTCCCAATCAGCACCATAGTCCACTTCCATATAAGGTATGCCTTGAAAAAGTAGTAGCAGAGTTCTCCAATCAATCAATGTACCGTGGTCATGATGATGTAGTATCCAAATCCACTCAGTGCTGTAAGTGGATATAGCCCATGAGCCCCCAAATCCCTCAATTCATAGCAAAAGACAGCAAAGCAATTACATCTGCTTCAATTCCAGATCAGCATTTGATTGTAGTTCACCAGGCTAGAAGTCAGCAGGTTACTAAATGAGTTCCCAACTAGAAGTCAGCAAAACAAGACTGCTGAATATATAGATATAACCACAACATCTATCCGCAAAGACCAGCAGCAGCTGAAGCTTGTATCGACAGGCTGAAACATTGTGTTGCCAAACTGGTTTTGAAAGATCCCCCATTAGCGGTAGTAAGCAACAGAGAACCCCAACATCAGCCCATTGAACAATGCTGACACAAAGACACCGGAACACCCCGAAAGCCAACTCAAAGCCCCTAAAACTAAAAACCAAAAAAGCACTAGACACCACCCCAAAAGCCCAAAGAGAGCCAAGACCAAGACCAACAAAAGAAAACAGGAAAGAACCCCAAACCCAACAACAAAGCAGACCCCAAGAAACATAGCCACCCCATAACTATGAGAATTGAACTATGCTTCTCAACTTGTACAAAAAGTCGTTGATGGAGTAGTCGGTATAGTCCCCTTTGCTTTTGACCCAGAGAGCAATTCTTAGCTTTATTAAGTCCACCGCGCCTCTTTCCAGTTTAGTGCCTTGTTCTGAAATAAGTGCTCATTCCTCATTTTCCACAATGACTAGAGAACTACAAAGGGAATGCAGTCCCAAATGACTTTGACCTTTGGTTTCTGTTTATAGCTTAGCCACCAATTGAGAAAATCAGCAAAAGAATGTGGCATCACCCATTATATACCCCACCAATCCAGAATCTCACACCACACATTACATACTGGTGTACAAATCGATAATGAGTGATCAATCGATTCAATGGTTTCACCACAGAACTTGCAGAGTGCATGATGCATGTTGATGATGGAGGATACCAATCCTAAGCAAAAAGTCACCAGTTTTTATTTTACCAAGTTGAGCCATCCAAATCAGATGAAATACCACTTTAGCAGAGTTGTTACCAATGTTTTGTTGGTAGTTGAACAACTTGTACGTAGAGGAGACTATGAAGGCCTTGCTTTTGCTTGCGTCCCATCCAAGATGATCAGGTGCCTTCTTTTGATTCTTTTATTTTTAACTGTCATGGAGAAACATGCATCTTCAAAAAGTCATTAGGAAAATCATCTCTTTCATTCTACAAATTTGCCGATGTCAATGTAAAATATACGTTAAGAGTTTTGTCTAAGATTTTATACTTATTTTTCTACAAATGCATGTCCTAATTTAGCATAATTAATAAAGTATTCCCACTAAGCTACATTCCTACCTCGCCCGTCCTTGAACTTAGCGTTTTCACTTTTTCCCCCAATTTGAGTGGGACTGAACCTTTATATGAAGGGTCTAGAAAGTGGAAAGAAAAGTCCCCATCATTTTTAGACTCAAGAGCCAGATCTAGTTTTCTAGATCTGGTTTCTTGGAACTAGTTTAGCGGCGACGGTGACGGCGTCTGCAGCGACTTCAACCTTCAGTTTGTGGCGGGAATGAGCTCAAGTTGGCGCGGCGGATCCACCCAGGAGAGTTTGCTCTGTGTCTATACTTAGCCACTCCATACTCGGCCACTCCAACCCCCTTCACGAGTGTGATCAACGGGTCCGACTCCGGCGTCTTGGATCTGGACATCTTTTTCTGTTTTGTTTGTTGTTTATGTTTTTTAGGACCGATTGTGTCCACTTTTATTCTACTGTTTTTTTATATATGATATCTGGATTTTCTAGTTGGTCCAAAAAAAAAAGTATTGTTTCCCTATAGTCCAGTCCAGTTTTGGCAATTTGTGGGCCTTTTCGGAGCCCACAACAGATTCTATTCTTGTTCAGATGTTTCATGATCAGAGTTTTGTCTGTTTCAATTTTCCCCCATATGTCTTGGGGTATGGATTATAGGTTTTTAGTTATGTTGTTTTGGTTGGTGTCTTGCCAACTTCCTCTTCCTTTGGTAGTGGGTGGAAGATGAAAGTCCTTGGTCTAAGTGTCAACATAGTTGGGATGTAGATCGGTGGTTGTGATGCTTCTTTCTCCCATTTTCTTTTAATTTTTGTAACTTCGGTTCGTTGATTAATAAAATTTCTTCTTTGCTGATAAAATATAAATAAATAATTGGAACCGTTCACTTTTTACAGCTCGTCGAGAAGAATGATCATGTCAAAAATCACATTAATCGGACACCGTTTGATATAACTTCGATACACATAAATATTGTAAAAAAGAAGTGTACACCCATTTAACACATTTATCTAAAGCTTAATGCATTTAAAAATTCTATCAAACGATATTCAATCAACGTGATTTTTGGCGTGATCAATGTTCTCGGCAAGCTCTAAAAGTGAAGAATTTCGATCATTGTTGTTGGTCCGGGAAAAGCCTGCGCGCAGATGGCCAAAACTGAACCAGACTAGAGGAAACCAATACTAACAGGGTTGGAGGACAAAATGGGTGATGCATGGAACGAACACTTGTGAGAATTTGTGGAAGATCTATAATACGAACAAGGTTAGAGGACTTTCAGGATAATTTAAACCCAACATTTTGTCTTAAACCCTTTTTTTTTTTTTTAATAATTAGGTATCCAGACCAGGTAACGCGCACCTCGACTAATTTAGGGAGTCATAATCCCACTGTACAGAAGCAGGGGCTCACTTAAAGGCCGGAGCATGGACTAGCCCCAAAATAGTTAATAGCACCTGAGAAGATTTCAAACCTAAAACCTTAGGATCAATGAAGGAGCAAACCCCTAAGTTTTACGCCTTAACCATCACGCCAACCTCTTGGGGCTTTAAATTTTGTATGCACCTCGCTTAAAGGCGCCGGAGAAGATGCTTCGTATTAACTGGCTCCATATGAGTTGATAACACCTGAAAAAGTTTTAAACCTAAAATCTTAGAAGAGAGCAAACCCCTAAATGTTAAAGCTTTTAGCACAAGGCTCTTGGGGTTTAATATATTGTCTACCCATTAAAAGGCATGGTATAAATTAGGTTGACTTAGTAATAGAAGTGGCTAATTTCCTGTTATGATTGCTTCATACGCACGATGATAAGATAACAGCACGAATCACAGTAATTAGTCGCTTATAATTGGTTTAGTGGTTTTATTATTTTGTTGTCACTATGAGGGGAATATCAATGTTGTAGCTAGGGAAATGCTTTTCCACTGTTATATCCTAAGTTAGTAAGTTCTTACTCAAAATGATTTATTTATTTTGAATTTTTGACAATAATTTTGGAGCTGTAAGATAGTATTCGATACTTTGTAAGAGATTTTTACTATTGTTTTTCAAAGGATGGAAAAATAAGAGAGGAATTCAGCCCCAAAGAGTTGACCCAATTACAGTTATAGGATTCCGATAAAAATACTCTATTTCTCTGCAAATTCTTTGGATACTACAGCTGTGATTTTGATTGGGAAGGAAGCTCCAACTCATGGAGGAAGTCTCCGGACGGGATGTTCAAGATTAATGTGGATGGGTCTTAGAAGAAAGGGGTGTCGAGGGGGGTTATGGCATTGTGATTAGGGATTCTAGAGGCATGTTTGTTGCTGCCTCGATCGGGGTTTCTCTATGGTGCACAAGTTTTTTAGTTGCAGAAGCTGTGGCATTTCGGCATGGCATTTTGTTGGGATTACATCTTGGGTTAGGGTCGGTGTTTATAGAAAGTGATGCTCAGTTGATGGTGAATATACTTCATGGCAAAGCAACTATCAATCAAGAGGTGGAGGTCATTATTCATGATATTCAGGTTTTGAGCAGAAATTTCCACTGCTGTAGTTTCTCTTTTGTTCGTAGGGCTAGTAACAAGGTTGCTCATGTTTTGGCTGGAAAAGGTGTGAATGGTTCGGGGTCTTGTCTTTGGACTGAATCACAGCCGTTATGGTTACTTGATCCTCTTTGTTGGGACGGGTCTTCCGCTTGATGTTCTTTATTGATTTTAATAATACTATCTGTTATCGTTGTGACAAAAAAAAAACTCCTGTGATGATTGAATCTCAAATAGTGGACGATAAAATTAATTGCAGAGGCTTAACTAAGATAGGAGTCATTCCAATGACCGACGGACCATTCATACCCCAATAGGCATTTGAAAAAATATGCCCACAATTTAGCACACTATTGTGCGATAGTTGTTCACAAGACAAAACCCATGAGACAAAAACAAAGTGGTAGACCCGACTTGTACACCACCACAAGCAATTCATCATGCATTATCATTGTGATACTTTCACACACAACGGTAAGAATTTCTTCTATCCAACGTTGACAAAAGTCCCTTCGGGAACAATCCGATAAAATTGGAACGTAGGTTCACAAAAAAAAGGTTCACTTTCAAGTTTATGAAAGAAAAGGTCCACCTTAAGTCGCATCGAAACGTTATCAACTCCAATTTTATACAGTAGAATTTAAATCCGCAATTTAGCACATGATGCTATTGTGTTATCATTGCAGGAGTGAAATAAAAACCGAAAAAGCGAAACAAGCGATTGATCTGGTTCGAACTTTTCCGAGTATGAATGCTCAAAATGCAATTTATGGGGCAAATGCCATCGCATGCATCTTGACTAAATAGAGACCATTATTTATTGCAATGATAACAAAATAGACCATAATTACTCTTTGGAAACAACTGTATTGTCTTATCAAACATAGAAAAGTGAACAAGAACAAAAAGTGCTAAAAGAAATAGTGTTTATGGAAATGGGATCTAGGCCCCGATATGGAATGCAGTATAAAGGAGGAGATGAAGTAATCCGGGAGAGGAGTTGATGGGATGTTTTTGCCTTGGTTTGGCATACAAAAGCACACCCGGATTAAATCATCTCAAGTCACTGTTGGGACTAAATAATCTGATTCAGGAGGTATTATGTATGGTCTGCTTTGAGGCAGTACATAATTAGTCCAGGCGGATGAGGCCCTCCTTATACCCCCACCCCTACCCCCAACCTTATCTCTCAATTTCAACTATAAAACAACCTTTTTTTTTTTGATCCGCAACTACAAAACAACCTTATTCCTCATTTTATCCTTTATCAATATTATTTTATTCTCCTATTTTAATATCCCATTCGAACTAACTACTTTTTTTTTATCTACCCTTCATAATACTCACATCAATACAGGCTCACTCAGTATAAATAATACCCCATACTATCTTCTCCCATCCATAAATAACACCCCCAAAACTCATCCCGCATACAATTCGGCCGTTAATTCTTCCACTGAACTGGATGGTATTGACATGTCAAGAACGGACGTGAACTATGAGGTTTGATAGGGTCCATGAACACTTTTCATGAAATTGTTGATGGACTCTTAACATTTCTCGTGAGCTATAGATCGATGGTAATGGTAGCTACTGGCAAGTACTACTGGTAATTAAATAAGAAATCTGTACATTAATTTCTCTTTCAGATCAACAAAAACACTCGCAGATAATGAGGAAAATTACCATGCGTAAACTATAGAAGTAGTACTTCAAGCTAAGTAGCTATAATAACATTAATATGAACATACAGACCTATACTATTACAAATACATTAAAGGAAGAGGACTTAACAATTACGGAGCACCTGCTTGTTTAAATCATGTGCACTAACAAATGTGCCATGAAAACCATAGGGCACTCTACTCGGCAGCCTCACCGAAGCCACTTGCTGCATGTTCGAAGCCTTCAGTATCACCAACTCCGAAATCTCTCTCCTCTCGTCTCTCACAAAACTCATCAAAAACCCTTCGTATTCGTCTCCGGCCGCCTTCCCCGCCGGCACAAAATACGGCTCACCTCCGAACCTCTGATCGCCGTACATGAACTTGGTCACTTGCCCGTTGCCCAAGTCGACCTTGGCAATACCGGAACACTTCGGCCACGGTTCCGCTATTGCCAAGTAAGCGAACTGGGTTTTTCGGCCCAGTCGCTGCTTGTTCACTTGTCCGGCCTCTAAATTCAGGTCTGCGACAATGACTCTTCGGGATGATGTGCCTGTCGTCAAATTGAGTCGGATCTCAGTTAATTCGCTCCTAATAGGGTCGTCGGCTCGGTTGAAAATTGAATCGGGCGGGGTCATGCACGACCCGATTACCACAATAACCGGATCTCCTTCTTGGGTTTTTTCCTCCCATGCGTTCCATAAGTGAAAGCAGAAACAATTAGGTACATCAACCCACTTAATTCGCGACTCGTCCGTATCATTTTTGTGCAAAATCCCAAACCGAGAAATCTTTCCCTGGTCATGTATAACGGGCGACCCGCCCCGGATCATCTCGGATAACTTGAACACCACTTGATGATCCGGGATGATCACGTGGCTTTCCGTTATGGCAAAGTCATGAATCATAGTTGGCTGCTGGAGGGAAATCGTTACATCACGTGACTTTTTCCCGCACGTGTCGAATTTGAAGTACCTAAGGTAAGGCTTTTTCAGCACGTTGTAGCTTAGCCCACAGAGATCACCTGTAACCGGGTCCACCTTAGGATGGGCAATCATGGACCCTTCAAGCTGCCCATCGAAATTGAACCGTCCGATCGTTTCGAGATCACCGTCATCCGTGATGCGGACGTGGTAAGGGAGATCATCTTCTGACATGGCCAAAAGCCGACCATTAAAATACACCAGCCCGGTATTAGCCAGGCCGGTGCCTCGGGACAGGTCCACCAGGCCAATAAAAGACCGAGCCGACAACAGAGCGAGCCGCGCCAAGCCGAGATGGCCATGCAACTCACCGATTGGCTTGGGAAAAATCGGCCTACCCAATGTGGCTTCCTGTCGAAGCCGGCTCGTGCGAGTGAAGCGGCAAGAGTAGCTGGCTCCCTCCCCGAACAACCCCAAACTAACGGCGTGAATCATGCCGTCACCGTCAAACAGGTGGTGCCCGTTGATTGGTTCAAACATTGGGTTGGCACCGTTTCTTAAGTAGACCCCATGCAAACCATCCGGGACGCGGCCGACCACTTCGAGACCGTGCTGAACCGGGCATTCTTGGATCGGAGCGAAGTTCCCGTCCAGCTGATCAACTGACCGGTTCAGCTTGCGTTTCTCTTCTAGTTTCGCGATAAGTGATTTTTCGACCGTGTCTAGGGCCGAGGCTGCTAATTTTTGAAGTGGGTTCAGCTTAGGTGGGTGTGGGCGGATGGGCTCTATCACCGCCCGTGCTGGCTGTCTGGTCAAGGTGTGGTGGTAGTGATCTGGTGGTGGAATGGGTTTGTGGGGGAGAGACTTCTTTGAAGGGTTGATGAGGATTTTGCATGTGATTGGGGGTCTTGTTTTGGGTTGAGTTTCGAGTTTAGAGGGTGGTAGGGTGGTCGAGAAGAAGTGGCAGGCTTGCATGGTTGAAATGAGAGAGAGAGAGAGAGAGAGAGAGAGAGAGAGAGAGCGCGGAGAGTACAAGAAGGGTACAGATTGTATAATGCTAGAAGAAACACGAGTATGGTACTATGGTCCCTAGTGGTGGTATATAAAGCTGAAAAAGTGCAGGTCAAAGTGGGGGTAATTGAAAAGGGTTGTCCAGGTGGCATTACCAGAAGATTGACACGTAACTCGAAATACATTTTAAGGCTTTGTTTTGTTTCACCAAATTTTTTTGGACTTTTTCTTGATTTGATTTTTTTCAAATAATCACGTTTGTTAGTTTTGGATCTAACTGTAGTGAATTATTGCTTTATTTCGAGAGGAATCAGGATTTTTACTCAAATATTTTTAGAAATATTCAAGAAAAAGCTCAAAAGATGGTTTTTGGATTTTATCTTGGATATTTTTTAAAATATTTGGGTGAGTCATAATTTTTACTTTTGTGATTCATCTTTACTCAATAACTTACAAAAGTTAAGTACAAAAATAACAAACACGGGAAAAAAATAAAATAAGTACAAAACGAGAAAAAAAAAACCCCAAAAAACTTGATGGAACAAAGCCAAATGTTGTTAGGTTTCATTTAAAACGATTCCTTTGATACCTGACAAAATTTCCTGTAAATATCACCTTCGGTGGGATGCTAATTGAGCCAATATATTACAAGCCGAACACAACATTAGTTAGGCTTGGCTCAAGTTTGAAAATTTTTGACAATAATTGTTAAGGCTTGGCTTGAGCTTGGGAGTTTCTAACACTAATTGTTTAAATTTTTATAATCCTGATAAGATTGACTTAGCTCGTGAAATGTACAAATCAATTAATCTCAAGCTTTCAAGGCCGTGTTAATCTTGTGAAGTTCCTAATGAAGTATTAAGGGAAAATGACGGTCCATGACATATTTTGATAATTAATATCTGCCAAGAACATGTTAAAAATATTTGTTAACACTGAAAATGTCATTGGCGGGTATTAATTATTAAAACACGTCATTGGCCGTTATTTTTCCAAGTATTAGTCCCGTTCCCGAAAGAGAAATAAGTATTTATTTTTTAAGAAAATATTTTCAAGTTCAAAAATCATATGCTTACGAAAATATTTTTTCGGTTAATATGGATCTTATTTGATAGATCTCATAAAATCTTTTATGCTGTGCAAAAAAAATTAAAAAATTAATTTTCATTTACATTATTTTTAAATTTAAAAATATAAACTAAATACTTATTTTTTAATAAGGTGTTGTGAAAAGGGGTAAAAAATTTGTCTACCTAGTACACGTACACAAAGTAGAATTGTCAGAAAAACAACTTTTGTCCTTCACATTACCTTCTTGTTTTTTTTAATCATGAATTTTTGTCCTTCACATTAATTTTTTTTTGGATAAGCAACTTCACTTTAATTTTTGTCCTTCACATTCCTCCATCAGATTTTTAACATATTCTGTGAGGAGATTCTTCAATTCCGTCCAAACAAGCCCTAAATGAACCCATTTTGTCATTTAACCGCTGCCCTGGCTTGCATCTGGTTGGCCATGAATTCTTTCACATCTTCAGGATAAAGTTTTTTTTTTTGGGAAAAGTTCAAAAAAGCTCCTGAATTTTCAAGAACTTTACAAAAAAAACCTAAACTTCAACTAATGACAAAAAGACACCTGAATTTACCATTCTGTTAACAAAAAAGCCCTGCCATCCACTTCCGTCAATTTGTAGGATGGAGCTAAGGGAAGGTGTTAGCCTTCCTCTTTTTTTTTTTTTGCATCAAAAAATTTACTTTTAAATTTTTTTAAGTAATAAATAAATATACCAATAAAATACATTTTTTCCTTACCATTTCTCAAAAATTATTTTAACCCCCTTTTTTTACTATCAAATTTTACCTTCCCAACCCCAAAACCCACCCCCCCCCCCCCCCCCCCCCCCCTCTCCCTCTCTCTCTCTCTCTCTCTCTCTCCCCAAAAAATTCAACCCCACATTACTAATTAACCTCACAATTAGCCGCCAAAGCCCTAGCCCCAATTTCAGAATTTGAAATTACTTTTTTGGGGGGAGATGATTTTCACACTCCCCTTTTTTATAACCACACTCCCTTTTTGTCTTTTAGCAAAAACATTTCATACATTTTCAATACTAAAAAAAAAAGGGCGTGGATATCAAAAAGGAGAATGTGAAAATCACTCCCTTTTTTAACCTTCATTTTATTTTTTAATTTTAAAAATTACTTTTAACTCTTTCTTTTTTAGTAATGAATATATATGCAATAAAGGTTTTTTCCTTACTATTTTTTAAAAATTACTTTCACCACCATTTTTTAACTATTTACAAAATTGGGGCTAGGGCTTGGGTGGTTGGTTGTGGGGTGGATTGGTTGTGTGAGGTTGAATTTCTACACACAAAAAAAAAAAAGAGGGAGAGAGAGAAAAGAAGTTTTAAAGTTATTTTAGTAAATAGTAAAAAATAAGGTTAAAGTAATTTTTGATAAATAGTAAGAAAAAAAGAACTTTATTGTCTATATATTTCCTACTGAAAAAGAGAGAGAGTTAAAAGAAATTTTTGAAAGTAAAAAGTTAAAAAAGGGAGGGGGGGAGGTTTACGCCTTCCGTTAACTCCCTCCATTACAATTTGATGGAATTGGATGGCGGGGGCTTTTTTGTTAACAGAATGGTAAGTTCAGGTGTCTTTTTGTCATTTGTTAAAGTCCGGGTGTTTTTTTGTAAAGTTCCTGAAAGTTCTGGAGCTTTTTTGAATCTTTCCCCTTTTTTTTATCTAAGTTACGTGTTCGGGCTAATTTATGTGTTCGAGCCCACTTACATACGGAGCTGGAGCCCAATGCGCAGTGCACTTTTGCTATGTATCTATCTATCTATATAATAAAGGAAAACGGTTTCTGAATCTTATATCCTACATAAATCCTAATCATTAATTTGCCGCATAAATCTTACGGCTCACCCTTTCCCTCTCTCAAAAAGTGGTAATTGCTCAAGCTCTCACTATTGTTCAATCTATCACGAGATTATTTAACTTTAAGTCAAGGTTTAATTTTGCAATTTTGTTTTGATTTCAGATTTATTTACATTGTAGTCCTCTGTGATCCGCCCCCCACCCCCCATATTCTTTGTGCTATTTTTAAATTTTGAACGTTTCAAAGAGAGAAACCAGATAAAAGATTTTCAAGTTTCTGCCTTGGTTTCTATCCTGTGAGTACATTTTGATTTAACAGTTATTTGTAACGTACTCTCATATGATGTGAGACATACATATAAACGGAATTCACCCCATATGAGATGGAGTTAAAAACAACATTGCATCCAAAACAATTCAAAATAGTGGTTTTTTTTTTTTAAATAAAAAAACAACTGGTGTTTGATAATTCATTTAGATTGAATTTAGAAAGCGTTGCGTCATCCCTTCAGGTACGGGCATGCACTAGTATATTCATAAACAAGAACAACAACCAAGTCCAAAGGATCACAGATCCGAGCCGAAAACAAAAAAAAAAACCAAAAAGATTAGGCCTAAATTAACAGTTGCGTTGATAAAGACCACCAATCCGCTCGTGGATGTGACCGGAGGAAGAAGGAATGCAAGAATGAGATATGATTTACTTATGTCGCACATTGTTTGTTCTATTCTAAAACCACTTCAGCCCACAAGTTTTTAGATATTTCGCACTAATTAAAATGGAGAATTGGATCGAGCATTCGCAAATACCGAATTGAGCTAACTTTTTATGAGCCTACTCGTTATTTTTTTTAGAGAATTATTGAATGGCTCGTATCATCCGTGCGGGACACGATTGTCGGGACAATGTGAATAAATACGGAGTACTACGAAATATACTACTAGTACAAGTCAAAGATACAGTTATCTTGTTTCCGATGAAGAAGCGGGAAAATATCAGTGATCAGTTGGCAGGTGGGGGAGAGCATGGGCCGATGTGGGCTCTATTCCATACGATTGGGTTACGAGGTTGCAGTTGCAGATAGGGACTGGTTTTGACACACGCGTGTCTGCGGGAAGGTTGTTGAAACCCACGTGCCACGAGAGATGCCCCCCCATTTAGGACTCTGCTAGTAGTTGTTGTTTGTTTGTGCTACATTAATTGAATAGTTTGTTTTTGCTCTTTTATGGCTTTAATGGCAATTGGCATTTGTTTCTCTTTCAGGTGCAGCCAGCAGCATCTACCAGAGAGGAAGGGGGGAGGGGAAGGGGGGGGTGGGGGGTGGTGTATCTCAGCTGGTTTTGGTAGTAGTTGTTTGTTTTTTCTAATTGAATAGTTTGTTTTTGTTGAGAGAAAGGGGAGGCGTATCTCAACCAGTCTGGTAGTAGTTGTTTGTTTGTGCTAATTAATTGGCATTTGTACCACAAGGGTGGTAGCCTAGTTGGCCACAGTGAGTGGGATAAGTCCCCTCCTCCATGTGCACGGACCTCGATTCAAATCCCACCCATGCCACTGCAGGGTCTTTGTGTGGATTTGCATGGAGGCCTTTGGCCACCTAGTTACCTTAGTGGTGCTGTGGTGACGTTTTGTCCTTTCAGACAGTAGTTATGGCTCGAATCGGACATTCCATAGCGGGTAGGGAGCCCCTATGGTCACGTCCAAGGGGAGTCGCTACGCTGGTCGCCCCCTCCCACCCTTTTGTTTATCAAAAAAATTGGCATTTGTTTCTCTTTCAGGTTGCATTTTAATGACACGTACGTATCCCAACACATTTTGAAATAAGAAGCAATAGGGAAGATCAGGGAATAAATCCATCAAATTAGTAGTTCACAGACAAAGTAAAAAAAAATGTGCATAGTTTAGGGGATAAAAGCCAAAAAAAAAAAAATTAACGAAAAAAAAATGAAGTACTGGCACGAAAGGCAAATGAAGAACTAACAGCAAGAAAGACAAACAAAAAATCGAACTCCTTCCATTCCACTTTGTCCGTTTCTTTCTTTCTTTCTTTCTTTTTTTTTTATAAGAATGTCCAATTTGAAGGTGACTCATATAAGTTCCATTAATGCCCGCTCTCTTTCAAAAAAAAATTTGAATTGGAGAATTTGCACCCTCATTTAATGCAAAAAGAGTGGGCTAACTTAGTTGGTCAAGAAGAAGGTAGAAATTTGAATTTTTCCACCTGCATGTGGGTGTTCTTCTATAGAGGGCTAACTTTTCTTTCTTTGTTTTTTCCCTATGATGAGCTTGTTTCTTATATTGGTTAAGTTGTTGTGCTTGATTATCTCATTAACTATCACAATTGATATAATGTCCCAAGTTTGTGATTTGTAATTCATACATGATGTAAGAGATCTCTCCTATCAATTGACCAAAAAAAAAAAACTAAGTAACTGATAAGCACAATATTGTAGATATTTGGTGCTCTAGTCCTCTAGTTTGTAGTGTATTTACGGTTATTTTATCGTTGTTGTTCTATATTGCTCGTGGGGTATTTTGTTGAGCTTTGTAGGTGAAACGTGCAAATAAGGCGCATTTTGATGCCAATGATAGTTTCGAGGGAAACCAAGCACCTGAGACCTTTTGGTGCCATGCCACCAAGTCCCTAAAGTCAAGTGACGATGGCCCGGAGGGTGCCCTGGAGGTTCCAAGGCAAGGAAGGCAGAGCAACACCTGAATCTACAATTTTGCATATTGTTATTGATACCTTCTCCAATGGTATCGATAACTTTTGTCCCATTTTGATCTAGAAGTTGTCGAGACGTAAGGGTATCGATAACTATTGATGAAGTCATCGATACCTGTTGCCTTCAACAGATATTTTTCCTTCTTTTTTAGACTCTATTAGTGGAACGTTTCTACTTTTGGGGATATTTCTGTGATATTTTGTTAGAGGGTGAATGACTTTGTATAAATAGCACTCTATCTCTCTCTCATTTGTACCTAGCTCATTACACTTTCTAGTTTTTACTCCATTAAAGCCCTTTCAAGCTTTTAAGTCAATTTTCTTCAAGAACTCTTGTAAGTTTAAGTTATTTGTTAATTTTTCAAGTATTAATATTGTAGCTACTCTTTAGATCTTCACTAATATCAAGTTTATCTCTGTTTCTATCGGTTAAATATGTTTTCAATAATTAGCATAATTTTTAGTCTTTTTGCTATGAGTGAGTAGTATTGTGGGCTAAGTCTTGGGATATTCTTTCCCGAAGACTTAGGTGGTTATTTGGTTTTTGTAGACACCACAATCCGAACCTCGGAAGTGCTTTAAATATCCCGATGATGAAACAAAGGAAACAAATACCTCCGAGGGCTTGGATGTGGGACTCTCCCAAAAAGCCCAAAACAAAACTCAAAAGCCCAGAATAAACCCAAAAGCCCAGGACTGGACCTTTAGTACCATACGGCACACCTCTACACCGCACGGCATAATAGATTTCATTACGCCGCACGAGGTCATGAGGTCAACCGCACGGCATTTTGGATAAAGTTCTGACTGGCTCAGCTAGCTGTCGGCCATGCCCATTTGAGCCACTGCTACAAGCTAGCTCAGCCAAAAAGGCACTTCTGGCCCGCCCAGAAAATACCTCCACCATTTGAAATTCAAAATTCTTGGCTTTTGCCTATAAATACAACCCTCAACTCAAGAGAAAAGGGTCCTGGATTCTTTTTCTCTCTCATCATGCTCTCATACCCACTCCTCATTCCAAAGCCTTGATAAAGTGCTCCCAAAAACATTCTCAAGGCTCTTCCTTCCTTAAAATGCTCCATTTTTCTCCTCATCATTGAAGGGAGTTCTCTTGCTCACTTCAAGACCTCCTACTTCCCAACAACCCCCTTTATCAAACCGTATCCATCATCTCTCCCGATCGCTTTCATCCGTGTTCATTCGTAGCCGTCCATTCCCATCCAAGTTCAAAGATCAAAGGTATAAACTAGTTTCCTTGGGGTAGGTTCTGCCCGTACCCCTGAGGGACCCTCTTTGTGATCAGGATCGACCTCTTTTGGGTTAGATCCTGACTTAAAAACCATTTTCAAAACAAAAGCAAGCCTCTGTGCTGAGGAGGTTACACCGCGCGGCGCTTTGATGCGTCGCACGGTGTAACCTGATCAAGCGCGCAGCATTTCATTGAGCTATCTTTCCTTCGCTCAAACTGTCTGGATCATATCTATTTCTTGTTGGGCCTCTTTTATTAAAGCGTTGGTGTTTTCAAAAAAGGACCATATCCACAAGCCATGCCTGGTTTTAAAATAATAAAGCTTCTTTGGTCATTCTGAAAGATCAAGGATTTAAAAGCTGTTTTCTGTTCATGGCTTGGGAGGATGGTATTTTTCAGAGTCGTCTGGTAGTAAAAACATTGTTTGATGTTGGCTTAAAATCCCGCGCGTGTTATCCAAGACGTCGGGTGGCGTTTTGAAACTTCGTGAAAACTTGAAAACAAAGAGGAAACTCCGCACGGCATTTTGTAAAACCATGCGCTGTATTACGAAATGCCGTGTACAAGGATACTGTGACCCAGACAGTTTTTGCTGAAAGTTCCTTTTATTTTGCATCATCTTTTTCATCACTGTACAGTTTGCACCACAAGCGCGCCAATGTGTTATATTAAACCCCATGTCCCTTTTCCGTACGTGTTTTATTCAAAGTTAAGTTTTTCAAATGATATTAAATCCCCCATTTAAAATGCTAAGTAGAGACCGGTTTTTACCGGGCGAGCGGGGTGCTTTTCCAACAAAACCTTCCCTGTTCGTAACGTGGCTCCCGAACCCAAAATCTCAACGTTTTCGCTAGATCAAAAGCCTTTCTTTTCAAATCAAGTTCTCGGTTTCTCGGATCATCCATCTCAAAAATCCGGGTGGCGACTCTTTTGGGCGCGCGCCGGTCGGGGAGCCCACAGTTCTCAAAACTTCGGGCTTAAAATCATGGTTTTCGAAATTGGATTAACCTAGCCATTTTGGTCTAAACGAGGGGTGTTAACTCCTTGGTATGTTGTTTAGTCAAGTAGTTTTGGCACGCAACATACTAGGGACTCGTGGCCTCCTACATGTTAGATACATTAGCAAAAATAAGTTGGTTAATTCTGATTAATCACATCTTTTGTTAAATGTAGTTGTTAAAGCAAAATCTTCCGAGCGTGAGCACGAGGTCGTGACTCTCGCTTGAGTTATATTTGAGAACAGGTAACGGCCTTTGTCAAAGGATAGATGATCCCTAGACTTACCTCTTTTAAGTTCATTTAAGCACTTTTCTAGTCTTTTTCATTAACATTTCCACCGTTTAAAAGCAAAACCAAGTTGGTCGTCTTAAACGCCAAAATCCACCTTACAATACCTACAATTTGATTAAGCTATCTCTGATTCCCTGTGGTATGATCTCGGTTTTATCAGTTTATTATGCTACCGACAATCTAGCCCTATATATGCTTGGGGTTTTCCAACCTTATATTTGAAGGCGAGGTTATGATGTTAAGCAAAAACCTCTCATATTATTTCTACTTGCTCTTATCCATTCATTTCAAATTCCAAACAAGTTCCTACTTTGCTAATCCCTCATTCTTGTCTAATTCCCCACATATCCACCTTTTAGTCTTAGAGCTTCTCCGGCCCTTACTCAAATATCAATTTTTTAACCATATTTGAGTTAAAGCTTCATTTGGTATGAAGCAGTCCATTCGGCATGTTCCAATCTAAGCATAAATTTGAGTAAAATTTCATTAATGACATAGTTGTAATATTAAGAAGGGAAAAATAGCCTTCGAAATTTTAATTAGTCTCCATTGATGTCGTTAAAAATTCGATTAAATCTCAATTTGACATTAGCTTAAGTCTAGGCTAGAGTGAGATTTAGAAAATTTTACTCAAATTTTGGGTTTTGAGTCTAAAATAGAGTAAGTTGTGGAGATGGTCTTATTCCCTCTTTCCTTATCCCAAAAGCTTATCTACCCGTCAAACGAGCCATAAAAGTGTTAGTAAAAGGGATGAGTTTGAGTCCTGCAGTCGCCTCCCCTACACTACAACACTAACATTTTTGTTGCCAAAAGTACCATTTTTTGTCGCCAACGGTTTTTTGCAGCAGAAAGTCCTTGGTTGCCAAATGAGAGTTGGCAATATTGGGCGACTAAAGTAAGTTTTTGTCGCCAAAAGTTATAATCGGTGACCAAAGTCTCCCGACTAATATAGTTCACCGAAAAGTATTAGTCGCTAATACTTATTGCCAGGTGGCAGTGACATCATCCCAAACAAAATGCCACGTGGCCATAATTTGGTGCCAAGGTTCGAACCCATGACGATAACCAAACAAAAAAAAAACATACGAATTCATGACCTATCCACTTGACCATCTACGCACTTCTATTAAGTTAAGGACATAAATATATACTATATAGTGAATGGCTCATCAATGTTCATACTTCTTACAAAAATTGCAATTAACGTAATATTTAAAAGATATAAAATGACATAGACCTATGAGTTGTATATATACTGACATAGGGACAATTTCAAATGAGAACTTCTTAAAATGCCGACCCCCCTTTTCCGATTGAATTTTGATGATCCAAGCCGCTTAATGTATTCAGAATGTGATTTTAAGGGTGCCCGCGAGAAATCGGAAAAAAAATGACCGGGAGGGGCTTGATTTGATCGGGAAAGGGGAGAAATGGGCAGGTCCGCATTTTAACTAAATAATGATCTCCTCATTTGAAACAGACTGTATATACATATATGCATTTAATTGTGCACAATGATTACAGAAATTGTGTCGGCCAAATTGATTTTAGCCACAAATGAGGTTTTGGCAGCAAAGTTCGGTGGCGAAATGGTAGTCTTCACCGACTACAAGTTGTATAGTCGGCAAATATCCGTTTTTGTGAATAATTACCGGACCAACATTACTTTAGCCGCAAAAAGAACTACTTTTTGCAACTAAATTTGCATTTCGTCTCTAAATGGTGGTTTCTCTTGTAGTGCTAATCGATGCCAACTCACACCTCTCTCATAATGAGGCCAAAGCCCGCCACTCAAAGCCCAAATCGCGCCACTCCCACCATAATCGTCACCGCCCTAAACACCTCCCAAATCGCCACCCAAAACCCGTCTCGCACTGCCCAAAACGTGCCCCAATTCCTCCTCCAAACACCACCATCGGCGCTGCCCTATTCAGCGCCGCCCGAGATGAGGAGGAGGGAGGAGGGCTCCACACCCATTAGAGATGTTCATAAGGTTCTAGTTTAGCATATGCATTCTAGTGGCAAACTTTTTATAATTTCTATCTAAGACCAAAATTTCTCGAGTCCTGAACATGGACTAGAGGGTCCAAACCATACGTACGTGACAGGCCCTCCGAATATGGTATGGCACGAGATAGCCAACATGATTCCACCGCATTAATTTAATATTAAGAAAGGCTATGCATATCAGATCAATTTTACAGTTTGATGGATCTCCTCACTGGACCTTCAAGATGAACGTTCTAGATTAGCGAAGTAGAAATTTGGTGAACTGCACACCAAGGCTAGACCTTGTGGTCGTATTTAGGACTCTTGAGAATCCAGATCCTTTCATGTATTGTGTTAGGAAACTGATGAAGAGAAAAATGTTCATCTTTAGAACAAGAGGAGGATGGATATAATACATACAAAAGTGCATAGCAAAACGCTATTGGTCTAACTACACAATCAAATCTGTAATTAACCAAGTATCCTTTCTTTACTTTTTTTATTAGCAATGGTTGAGAATAGCAAGGCCAACATAAATCATGTATATGCTGGAAACAATCAAATATAAACACTAATGAAGTACTTTCTGTACTATTATCAGCATGGCGTTAAAGGAAGAGCAAAATTCTTGATCGAGCTACATATACGACACTGAATTGCTCATAGCAAAACGCTTCTCCATAAGTGGATGAAACACAAATGGGTGGACAATGAGCCAGTGAGGATCGAGAAAGGTGTTAAATTTTCACCTCATAAACAAACGTAAGATGTTAGCGAGAAAGGAAAATTTACATATTTAGCGACTCCTCCAATCTACCACCTCTAACAACTTCGAAAGAAAAGGGTACTTGTTTTATGCTGTGTTTGGTTCGATATTTGAAAAGTTTTTGAAAAATAGTAGGGGTAATAAGTAGAGAGAGATAGAGAGAGAAATGTTGGAAGTAGGGAAAATCTAGGGAGAATCTAGGGGGAGTTTTATGAAAAATTCTTTTTGAAAATGAAAGAGAACAAGGCATTAATAGCAGCTGGGAAGATTTTGGACAGGTCAGTACCCAATGATTTCTTGAAATGAAGCAATTGCTAGAAATTGAACATTGTAGCTGCCGGCTTTCTACACCGAGTCATACATTTTAGTGACTTGACAAACACCAAGAGAGAAAAAAAAGAAGTTGAAAGTCGAATTGCATCACATTTGCCCTCAAAATTTCAATCAAGGTATGAAAGGGTGATGTACCCTCAGTTGAACAGTTTTCATAGGCAAAATGGTCTAGCGAATTATGATGCAGTTACTCCGTATTTCATTGTTCAAGAGTTAAGACATCAATTATGATCAAATCAAATCCAAGGCTTTAATCATAACCTTCTCATCAGACACTCAACTGCGGCTACCATTTAGTAATTTCTATGGGTGTGAACGCATGTATGGACTACATAAACATGCTCACGAAACATGAAAAACTGCAGTACTGCTACAGAGCACATGTCACAGATGATTAATTCATTTATTCCAAACAGAAGAAATAACACCATATACGACACATAAGTCAAATATTAAGCCAAAAAAATAAATTTTCCAAATTCTTTTTATTCATATATCAAAAGCGTGGCTCGACACAGGCTTTTATTCAATCAGAACTAAGTTAATCAAGCCCAATCATATTCTTTGTCCCAAGTTGCATTCCCATTGCTTAGATAAAAGCCCTCAGGTCTCACTGACCAATAACTAGTAAAAGGTAGTATTTGTTTTTGGCTTTTATCAACCGGCCACTGTGTAAGAATCGAACACATCAAAGCGCTTGTCTTTGGAAATCCTCTTCAGTATTGAGGATCTGATATCCGAGATCATGGTCCACGGATTGGCAATGAATCCTCAAGGGTTTGGGATTGCTCGGGACTGCACTGACGACGGAAACAGTGTATTGGTTGGTAACGCCATCATCGGCATTTGACACAGTGTAAGCAGAATAAAATGCGAGGCTGATGAGTAAGGGAAGGAAGAGGCGGTTCTGTTGGGATTTGTCTCACATCGGTTAATTATCTCCTCCAAAACTAGTATATGAGCCTGGGCGGCCTCTCCACTCTTTGCCAATTGGTATGGGGTTGGATGCTTTAATATGGTATCAGAGCTAAGCTTTTGAAGGCTTTTCCCCTTTGTATGTGCCACGGTTGCACTTTGTTTCATTGTGATCCATGTGTTTAATATCCTTTGTTGACCTCTCCACATGTGAATTGGGGGTCGCACGTGCGGGAGAGTGTAGGGATTTGTCCCACATCGGTTAATTATTTCCTCCAAAACTAGTATATGAGCCCGGGCGGCCTCTCCACTCTTTGCCAATTAATTTAGAGTTGGATGCTTTAATAGGTTCATCGACCGAAACATAGGTTGTCTTGAAATAATGGTGGTTTTCAAGTTCTGGTCTTTGCTACAGGGAGTTTAACTAATTTATAAGGTGATACAGTCAATGGAGATGGTTGGTGAAGTTAAATTGTGGGTATTAGGGATGAAGACTGTCATTTAAGAGGAAATACCAAAATCAAGAAATCTATATAGATTGTGGGTATTAGGGAAGAAGACTGTCATTTAAGAGGAAATACCAAAATCAAGAAATCTTATCTAGATTCAAGACAAGAAAGGAAGTAGCAAACAGTTTTCATATGCAAGAGATCATATCTAGGTTCTAAATTTAGTGAATATAAGACTTGCAGAAAAGTAAAGTGAAGAGAAGAACAGAATTAGCAAAAACCTTTCGTCAAGATTTGCGTAGATTGATCATCTATTATATGAATAGACTTGAAATAATTTTCATTTATTGAACTTTTCCCATTTTCTTTAGATTTTTTACTGATAACTTCGGCCATGTATTTGTGTTCGCATTTTGCATTCAACTTTCCGCATTGTAAACCTCCCAAGTACAAGTAGACTGTGTGTCTATATGCATAGTTGTGGTCATTTTCTATCTCACTAGGGAGATTATACCAAAAGAAAACATACAACTTGGAAAACCAAATTAGGATCAGCAACTTCATTATTCTGTCATTCCTCTACCAAGGATTGAAACCAAACTAAACAGAGCCTTAAGTCCCTTTAGGATTGAAATCTATGAAGAAGAAACTTTGTTGCTGCTAGAAGAGGATGCAGGAAGACAGCTGATGATCGACGAAGAGCAGTGTGGGTCTAAGAAATAACACCAGAATCTACTTCAGCTGGCGTTTAACCTGATGGAGAGTACTGACACTTTGACACAAATCTTCGAAAATAATCATTGGCCTTGCAAAATATTTGAACTTTTCTCAGAGTTTTATTTTGTCAAACTGGGAGTCAACTATGCAGGCTAATGACTATAGTCTATAACTTCCTTTTGGCATTAGCTGCTGATGATAAGAATTTTCTTTAGTATTCAAAGCTCCCATGAGCCACACGACACGACCATCTTGGGTGTATCCCTGATTCTGTTCCCAAAAATATTTGTTTTTCTATTCCAATGTACTATAAATTACATGGCGATTCGTATTATCCAAGAATTTCACCTCATTGCGCTAGATAATCCACAAATTAGTTGCCTATAGCAAACTTCTTATCCCTCACCACAACTGTGCAACACCAGGATTTGCTCTGAAACAAACCTGGTTTTGCTACATAAATCAAATGCACAAAAAAAGGATGATGATGATTTCACATCTCAATAGAGAAGATTAGGTGTAAGCACAAATATTGCTATGATCCTTGGGATATATCGACTAGGGCCCACAATGTGAACATGGTTCACATTTTGAACCAAAAAATTGAGAACTACAGATAAGCCACCTGATTGCGCCATGACAAATTGCAGGTCAAATACAAGCAGCACCTCCATAGCCACCTGATTGCGCCATGACAAATTGCAGGTCAAATACAAGCAGCACCTCCATTCACCACCATCGAATGGAAATGACGACAACGAACAAGAAATAGCTCATAAAGTAACCTAACATGGGAACTGGGAATCCAGAAGCGCATCCAATGATTTTGATGGTGATGGTGAGACCTCGCTATCCTGCACCGCAATAGTGAAATCTGTTATTGCAAGTATTGTTTATTGGTTTAGAGTAAGAAGAGATTCGAAGCCTTGAATAATGCTGCTCCAAATTGTTCGTCCAGCGAATTAAAAATTTGGCCCAAAACAATTGATGAACAAAAAAAGACAAACCTATTTCATATTTCATGACCACTAATATTACATGTCATCAGAAAGCATTGAGGACAACAATGACTTCAGGATTCCAAACTACCGTAAAGGGAAAAAACAGAAAAGCTTCAAAAGATAGTATCCAAATACGCGGACAAGAAGTTACTATCTTATCATGTCAAAACATAACAACTATGTCTAGACTGAACAGCTGTTCATGGGATATGCCAGAACCCCTTGGTGTCCTAGATTACAAGTAGGACAAAGAGGACGACAAATAAAACAAATTCGAAGAAACGACTCTGCAACTGACAAATAAATGCCACGAATGTGGATGGATCCTTCTCAATGCCAAACAAGCAATTAAGCCTCTCAAACTTTCTTCATGTGCATGTTTTTTTCCAAGCATATCTAAATTGTACAGTAGAAACAATTACTATAAAAATAAAACCTACACAAAACTACTCAACATATATACCTGTGAACCTTCTTCCCTCTTTTAGGCAAGTAATTATTGCTATTTTCCCGACTAGACTTCCAAAACTAGTGAACCAATAATTTATAAATAAAGACAATGTGCTAGTAGCAAAGCTTGCCTCTTGTAGTCGGTTTGTAAAGCCTCCCTTGATTTGCTTGCTTCCATGCCCACTACGACTAGGGAGGCAATCTGTTGGGAAGGCCAACGACTACACTACTTCGTACCAAGTCATGAGCAATGCTGAAGCCAAGCCACCCAAGGGGTTTCTCCAAACCAACAAAAATAACATACAAGCACCAAAACTTGTGGAGTCACCTGAAGAACAAGAAAAATGAGTCCTAATCCCGATGAATCCCTAGTCCTCAAATTTCTATAAACCAATCCAATGATAAACCAATCCAATGACTGGGGACAACACAAAAAATACGGTGCTTTTAGCCACAGGACTTTTAATTTCTGTGTGTTGATATGTAAAATGTCCATTTTTACCTCTCCTTGGATGAAAGCTGTGGAAGCCAGGAAAAAAGAAATAAAACTATCTGTGCATCTTTCTTTGATTTCCAATTATTTGTTTCTTGGATTTTCCAATTATTTGTCCAGAAGTCTTTGCTCTAGTAACAAGGGTGGTTGTTTTTTTCTTGAACAGATATCCAACTTTGTCATCGGGTTGTTCTTCTTGAGTTTTGTGAATAATTTCGAAATCAGCTCTGTGTATTTGGGGTTCTTGATGGTCTGTGTTCTAGCTGTCCTGTACATAGCTGGTAATATTGTGGAAACAAAGGGTCGATCATTGGAGGAGATAGAGCGCACTCTCAACCCAGCAATTTGATCCTGATATTCATCCCAACTGTTGGTGATGGTAATGACAATAATGACAGTATCCCCAGTTGACTGATACTGACCTGTTGAAGCCTTGAAGGATTTCTCTACTCCGATGTGAATCCACATTGCAAATACCACATATTGGAGCTATGCTTGTTTCATGTTCCCCTTTTTGCTTTCTTTTTCTACTTTTGGACTTTCATCGAACCTGTTGTAATAGTAGATAGTCCATGTTGAAGTGGCATTCTCAAAGCAATGCAATCAGGGCATTTTTTTTCACTTGATTCTGTGATGTATTTGTATATGTTTTAGTTTCCTGATGTGTTCTGTCGAACTTGAAACAAAAAAGCACTCTCGGCACATCATTATCTGTAATAACAGGGCATTTTTTTTGTCAGCATAATGCAGGTGGGGAATACAGCATTCAGTGGAATTAGTGATAGGTTTTCCTCTGCCACCAGAACACGCTGACTAGCTGCTGATAAAAGCTGTGTAAAGCGACAAAAACAGGAACACAAATACAACAACATAACGGAACCCATCTAGTCCCCAATCATTGGCGGTATGGGCGGGGGATGATTAGAGACAGACCTAACCTTTGGCAATATATGCACAAAGTGACTGCTCTCAGAATACCACTGAAACAGTGGCCCCCTAAACCTCCAAGAACCGAGGAGCTACAGGTACGTTTTGTTGTAGAACCATGCCCCCAAATCAAAGCCAAATGGCATCAGAGAGGGCCGGCATAGAGATCCAAATGGCATCAGGAACACAAATGAACGAAAGAAAATTAGCACAATTATTTTATCTAACAACAAAATCCACACGAACTAATGCCTGTACTTATGCCTATTAATCAAGAACCAAAACAAGAGTTGTAAAAAGTTAATAGAACAAAAGAAAAAATAAGAGCACTATATCCATCCCTCATATTTACAGTGTTCTCTTTAACTCCACTGCCCTGAAAAGAAGCTGAGATAACTTCAACTCCTTCAGATGTTAGTAGAGCTTTTTGCATGCTAGAGTTTTTTCCAATAAAAACAATTGACTCAGAAAGCGTAGCTTCAGCCGTATCTTCTAAACTTGTGAGACTGACTTCAGATAGAGTGGCAAATTATCACTTGGGAAGCTTGCATTTCTGATTCCCATTGTAGGCTGGTGGCTATGCCTCTCTACATGTTGGCTTTCCGCTCCCACCTTTCCTTCGTGTCTAACCTAAGAACAGAAAATTCCAACGAAAATAAAAACTTCATCAAAATCTATGAAGCTACAGTAAATATCAAGGATTTGGGGCAATAAAATAAACTCCTAAGCTGCCTGATGCATATAGACCATCAGCATTACAAAGAAGTCATATTCATCTATGAACTTGACAAAATTATACGAGGTTGATGATACCCCCAGTGTAACTTTTGCCGCTTTTTTGCTCCAACAAGCACTGTTGCAGTCTCCTTCGGCAGGGAGAGGGTATTTTTCATGGCACTCCCATTCAAGACGGAAGCACTAGAGTCGTCAATTTCTTTGCTTGAAATTTCCTCTGTTAAATCTTTGGCATCAGGATTCTTAAAATGAGATTTACTCGTCTTGTCGGGCATTCCTGCAGTGACAGTATTCCCCAAATTACATAAAATAAAAGCTCCAACAAAATAACCAAATAAAGAATGAAGTTGACTGAATGAATCCACACAAGGAACCTTTTGATTTGTTTCTTATCTTCGATCTTGCTTTGATTTGTAAACGCCTTCTGTGCAGTTCCTATAAGCACAGAGAGAAAAATACGTTCACAGCAATACGGCTGCATGACTGAGACACAGAAACTATATAACCACTTCTAACAGCATTCCCAGTTAAGCAACGATTGGCTGTCAAATTGAAAGCACCAGAAGATAGGACAAGTCACGGTAAAGAGCAATCAATTCACTCTCCTTAAAAACTAACTTCTTATCCTCTGTCTTCCCAGATGCTTAGAGAAGTAGCCAACTTACAACTTTTTAACGCCAATTCCACGCATATTGAACAAAAAATGGAGGCCACAATATTTTGGGTACGTTACGGAAATACGCTTTAGTAATTTCAATGAATGTTGCAATAAAGATAATTTAAAATGAAAAATACAGCCTTTAATTATAGTAGAAATACCATACATCATTTTATCAACATGTCACTGCATCATTTGTCCTTGTCAATACATCATCGACAAATGTGTTCCAACAAAAAGCGTTTTTATCACTAACATGTGTCTTGATAATCTATCAACCATCATATTTCACACATAAGACTTTCCTAAGCATTAAATAGAGCCGACTATTTTCTCGACACCTCCGATATTTCCTAGGGTGTCTTGAGCATAGTCTATAGTGTCCCTGAGTGTCCAATTGGAAAAGTTTTGATACCCTGTCCCTCAATGTTAATCCTATTCCATTTTGGAATGTCCCACATTATTTGTTCTCTTCGAAAAGGGAAGCGAAGAAGTATTTAAATTTTCAAAGACAAATCTCATAAAGAACCAAGGGGCCATATGGGAAATCAAAGCTAACATTCAAAGGAGACAAGCATTAGTGTATGTCCATTTAAGTTAAAACTCCCAAAAGGGGTAACAACAATGTGCAATGAAGCGCATTTACTCTAACAGTCTAATTATTTCTACAAAACAAACACCACATCCATTAAGTAAGAAAATCTAACTTTACAAAGTGCCAATAGATGCATAGACACTAAAATAGATCATGTCAAGCCTGTCAAATCCAAACATTCGAGCAACAACTTGTAAAAGTAGACGCGCTTGTTTTTCTATGCATCTTTAACAGGAGTATAAAACTGAAAGAAGAAATGAAACTACTGCCAGAGAAGTTCTGAGTTAATTGCCTCCTTCACCGCTGCATTTGTGCTGTTAACAGATTCTTGGTCTAACCTCTAATCTCAAGCGAATTATAAGAAGAAATAAAAGTTAATGTTGAAAACAAATTCAATTCCGACTTTGGACAAATACCACACATATTAATCATATAGGTTGGTATAAACAATAAGAATCTTTAAATTTCTTCTGACAGCTGCACATAAGCCGAAATTCAAGAAAGTAAAGGACCAAATTAGGGTTTGTAAGTACTTGGAATTTGGTGTGTTGGGCATGGGTGATCCCAGAAGGATTGAAATTGGGTTGCAAAGGTGGCGTCGATGCTATTGCTGCCTCCCTTCTTTCGTCGTCGCTGTCTTCCTCCATCTTTTCCGATCCTCTCCCTCCTCTTGAACCCTAACTTAACAAACGGTTTTCAACCCTAAAACCCCGGTTTCAGGATGAAAACGGTAAAACCGTTTATATGTAGAGCTGTTGGATACATATGAGTCAACATAAATCGAATGGCTCCGGAAACAAACTTCATACATAAATTGTGTTTGAAATTGTACCTTAAAATTATCTTACTAGACTTTTTTATCACATTAGAGCATCTCCACTCCTTGCTCAAATTTGAGTAAAAATCACCCAAAACACCACTCCACTTCTTGCTCAAAATTTTCACCAAATTTGGTTTGAACCAAATCCTTATTCAAATTTTTTAAGGCTATTTTCTCCCCCTCAAATTAACAACTATGCCATTAATGAAACTTTTACTTAAATTTATGCCTAGATTGGATTGCTTCATACCAAATCCAGGTTTTACACAAATTTTTATTCGACTTTGGGTAAAAAATTGAGTAAGGAGTGGAGATGCTCTAAGAGGAGTATATAACATCCCGAAAATACTATGATACCAATAGTGTAAAGACGTGGCAATGAAGCGCACGACCATAAATTCAATTGAGATTCCTAGAAAATTATTCAATAGCTACTAAGAAAAAATGTATTTATTGTTCAATTTTATTGTAACAATCATCTTGTAGCGTTATTTTATAATATATATTAACTAAATTTGTAAGTTATCAAAATATTAAATGAATATTTTTTTTCATAATAATGTTTAAAAGTAAGTTACTTAAATATATCTATAATAATTGATTATTTAAAAATAAATTAATTAAATAAATTTACATTGTAATTTGGAAATTTTTTGACAATTTTTTTGTTTTTTTTGATAATTCTTCTAATTATATTTTCATAAACAAATTAAAATTTTAAACTAGATTTATAAACGACCACTATTTATAGGTTATCCACTACCCAATTCTTAGCAAAAAGACAAAATATATGGTGTATATAGCTTAAAGTAGTGTGAATATATAAATCCTCAAAATCTCCAAATTTTCCCGCCAAAAAATAGGGGTACTCATTTTTTTTTTGTTTTATTTTTACTTAATGGTGGTAACTTGTTACCTAACCAACTAGTTGTAGTAAGTGTTGCCTTAGTCAATGGTAAGTGTTGCATGTTTATGTGGTAAGTAATCCTTTGTTTTTTTGTTCAAAACCACCTTGTTTTTAACAAAACCACCCTACTTTTAGTTTTTGGTTTTAATCCAACGACTGTGATTTATCTAATTTCAAAATAAATCCCCAAATATATATGGTGTATATAGCTTAAAGTAGTGTGAATATATAAATCCCCAAAATCTCCAAATTTTCCCACCAAAAAACAGGGTACTCTATTTTTACTTAATAGTAACTTGTTACCTGACCAACCGGTTGTAGTAAGTGTTGCCTGTTTATGTGGTAAGTTTTACCTTATACAATGGTAAGTGTTGTCTTAGTCAATGGTAAGTGTCGCATGTTTCTGTGGTAAGTAATCCTTCATTTTTTTGTTCAAAACCACCCTACTTTTAGTTTTTGGTTTTAATCCAAGGATTGTGGTTTATCTATTTTCAATCCAAAGATTGCAATTCATTGGGAGTGGGAGTATGGTGCTCCCATACCACTTGGGAGCACCACAGAAGTTTTGCCTCACATGAGAATCTAAATTAAAATATCCCCCTCTTTGTCAGGCACTTCTTCCTTTCCAGCTAGAGGTGTCAAACGGGTCGTATCATGCCGTCCCGGCCCGTTTAACTCCGTGCTTCGTGTCATGCCGTGCCAGCCCATTTACAGTATTTACTCAAATCGTGTCATGCCGTTTGCCAATCGTGTTGTGTCGTGCCGTTTGCCATTCATGTCGTGCCGTACCGGCCCGTTTTCTTAAATCGTGTTGTGCCATGCCGTTTTTCAATCGTGACAAGCCATGCCAGCCCGTTTACTTAATCGTGTCAGGCCGTGCCGTGCCATTTTAAGTCGTGTCGTGCCTGTACCGGCACATCGCCAACCAATTTTATAGAGCACGGCCCATGTGGGTATTTTTATGTTCCTCCCAACTTGAATTTGGAAACAGTAAGGGGGTTAATCTTAGTATAGTTTTCTTTCCAGTTACTCTACCGAAAAAACAGGAAACCTGATTGGCTAACTATTTCTGAAACATGTTTTCCGGACATGTTTACGACAAAAAACTGTTTTTGAAAACACATCAGAAAATGTTTTCAAACTCTGGATCATAAAAAACCACTAAATTTGTTATCAATGCAATTTTCGAAAGGTGTTTTCCAAAACTGATTCTGAATATATGTAATTGTCATGAAGCTTTATGGTGTATATCCCAAAACTGGCTACCATGTCACACCATAAAGCATATCCAACTACTAATTATTTAATACAAACGCCTAAAATATATCCCGGGGACTTTAATTCGATCCTACACTCCAATGTTGAAACCAGCGAATCGACCCAGTACCTAAGATGAAGCCATAGCAGATGACCCAAATCCCAAATTGAATCTGCATCTACGTATACATACATATGTAAAGAAGTCGAGACAAACACCAACATACCTTGAAATGAACCCTGAGATCGGCGCCCCTAGGCTTGCAAGCTGAAACAGAAGACAAAAAAATCAGAGAAAAATGAAGGACACCGTTTCATTTCTGACGAAAACTAAATCGGAAAATCCAAACGCACAACTTACAGTTGGTGGGGTTGTCCGGGCAAACTCAGTCACCGACTAGAGAGAGAGAGGGCTGTGAGTGAGAGTCAGAGAGACGTTGAGAGTCAGAGAGAGCTCAGAGCAGAGAGACGTTGAGAGTGACAGAGAGACGATGAGTCTGAGTCGTCTGACTGTCTCAGAGAGTTAGAGACAGGGACCGAGAGACAACTTGAGAATGAGAGACAGAGAGAGAGGGCTGCTACTGCTAGGGCTTTATCTATCTCATTCTGTTTATAATAGTGCATGATCATGTGCATTAGTCGCAACATAATCCATATGCACTCAATAATAGAAATTTCTCGTAAAGTCTTATAATGTATCACTCGAGGGCCAACCAAACTGTTTTTGAATATCGGAACCGTCTACCTTTTTATGTGGGAGTGATTATATCATTCCTGCAAAAGAATGATGTAAATTAGTTATCATTATATACTTGATCGCATATAACAAAAAAAATTTCAATTAATGAATCTACATCCTGATGAAGGGACTTCCAAAACCCGACAAATCCAAAAATTTGCGAGAGTGATTAAAACATTAGAACAACGAAATGAATGGTATAGATCATCATATTTGTGTCGCGGTTGTGTGGCTGGCGTACTTTAGACTATAGCAGAATATCTTGGTTTAGAACCAAGTAAGTTTGGTGTATTGATTTGAAAGGTAACGCTATAGACTCATTTTTTCTGAAATATTCGATCTAAACCGTTACGATTTAACATCTTATCAAATTTATCATTCTCACCTGAATAAGTGATAATCAGATGTCAGAAATCTCGTGATTGGAACACATTCGGTGCTTCCAAAGGCATTAAAAGTCCTATAATGCACTACTCGAGGGCCGCCTAAGCTATTTTTTAAAAATCGGAACCATCGAACTTTTATGTAGGAGGGAATAGATCATTCATGCCAATAATCAAGTAAAATGCTTATCGCTACATATTCGATCGGACGTAAAAAAAAATTCAATCAAACAATGAATCAACGTGTTGATGAATGGTATCGATTATTGTGATTGCATTGCGATTGTGTGGCTACTGCTTGATGGGCTCATTTTAACATAATAGAGCTATATATAATATATTAATTTTTTAAATTTATAATACAAGTTAATTGGTGGCATAGTAGTTTAATTTGTGTATGAAAGAACCTAGGGAATTGGGTTCAAGCCGTAATCCAACCAACCCCTTTTTGTATTTTGTTTTTTTTTTTATTTTTTATTTCTACTGATAATTTTTTAAAGGTAAAAAAAAATGATTTTTTAAAAACTTGATTTTTTAAGAAATTGTTTTTTTTTTAAATTAAATATCTAGTTGTTTACGTTTTTTTTTAAAAGAAATGAAAAATGTGAAAAAATATTGAATTAGGACAAAAAAAAAGCTATTTGACTTCAATAATTTTTTTTTTTGTTTTTTCGTGCCTTGTGTCGTGTTCTTTTGTGTCCTTGTCGTGCCCGTGCCCGGCTAGAATCGTGTCGTGCCGTGCTGTTCCCGTCTACTTTTCATGTCCGTTCCGTGTTGTGTTAGGCCAACTTTCATTCCGGGTCCGTGATGTGCCGCCCACTTCTATGTCCGTACCGTGTCTTGTTCTCACTAAGACCGTGTCCTGTCGTGTTGTGTTAGGCCAAGATTGTACCTGTAAGTGCCGCGCCGCCTGTGCCTGTAACTGTAACGTGCCGTGCCGTGTATAACGTGCCGTGCCGCCGGTACCTGTAACGTGCCGTGCCGTGTATAACGTGCCGTGCCGCCTGTGCCGTGCCGTGTATAACGTGCCGTGCCGCCTGTACCTGTAACGTGCCGTGCCGTGCCGTCTGTAACGTGCCGTGCCGCCTGTTCCTGTGCCGTGCCCATTTGACATCTCTATTTCCTGCTCGGACTCTTCTTTACGATTTCTCCGCCACTCCCCCTTCCCTAAAACCCCACTCAATCCTCGTCCCAATTCCACCGTCGCCGTCCTCCTCCTGAGAATGGAGGTTCTTGCTCTCACACCGCCAACCTCTTCCTCGACGAGACCTCCTTCTACAACCGCCTCGTCCTCGGCGCCTCCTTGCTGCCCACCCGTGCATGGGACCCACTCCCCCACTTCTTCCAGACGTGGCTCCGCATCTACATTGCCGGCGTCTTCGTCTACTGCGTCTCTGGCTTCCTCTGGTGCTTCAATATCTACCACTTGAAGCACAATGTTTATCTCCCCAATGGTACATTCCTACATACACGTACCATATCCAAACACGCGTTTTGAATAATTTTCAAGAAAACAAAAACATGGGTTTTGGTTTTTTCTGTTGATTGAAAAATCTTATGTTTTTTTTTTTTTTTTGGGTTAATTTTCTTGAATTGGTGGATGCTGAATCACTACGGTCGTTGTTTTACTCCTGTATTTAATGTATTTTATTTATTTGGGATTTCCGTATCAGGTGAGGGGTTTTGTTTTGACTGGTTCTTGTCAAATTTAGTCCAATAAATCGAGAATGGATTGTGCATGTCTGTTTGTTCTTTTTCTAATTTATACTTTTTTAGGTCAATTGGTGTCTCTGTTTCCTATTCGTTGAGTGTTTTTGGAACCAAATCTTTGATATCATCACCAATTGGGATTTTCTTCATAATTGCATACCAATATATTTTTCATAAGGCCAAGAGGCCTTTGCCCCAACGGCGTTAGGGGTGCTCTTTTAAGTGCTAGGAGAAAGGAGGATCAGGAGTTCAACTCCTCCTCCAAAGTGTTAATCTAACTATTCTAGCTATAGTAACTTTCGCCGATAAAAAAAGGAGAAGAAGATTTTTTTATAGGTTTGAATAGCTTTTAGGTCAATTTACGAATTAGCACTTGTTTGTATTACTGGCCCTGTAAGTGATATGGGTTATCTAGAAATTATTGCTTGTTGCGCATTATCAGTGCTTCTCCCAGTACTATTTATTTACTTAAGATCTATGTTTTGTATGGTTTTGGCTTAAATCTTCATAAATATTTGTGAAATATCGGTTATTGAATTGGTAAAAAATTTCGCCAATTCCAACCGCCACCCCCTCTGCTCGTGCAGATTATTTTTCTTTCCTAGAAAATTCCAAGAACTTGTTTTATTTGTCACTTACGTTTCAAATTTGAATGCGTCACCATGATTAGAGGGGGCCCAAAAGATCAGACGGTACAAGCTGCATAATATTTAGAAGCAATAATGTATAACTTCCAGGAACTTGAAATCCTGTTGTCTACATTTTAAATTGAAGTAATCAACACGAGTTGGGTATGCTACCCAGAGGCTACGAATAGACCGTTGATTCCCCACTATCCATTGAAGTTATTGCATAACGATGTAAATGGAAAAGTCTATATTGGTGATTCGCCCTTTTAAAAGCTTTCCATATTACACAATTGAGGGATTTTTGGCGAGATTCCTCTTTGTTAACAGTGACTAATTTGGAGGGGAAAAAAATTGTCGACCATTTTGATGGCTCAGAGATGCCTTTCTATAGAAGAAAAGTCACCCTTGGTAGTAGTTTGTTTAGGTGGGAGCTGACGTATTATAATCCTTCTCTCGACCTATTCCTTGATATGATAATCTTTTGGATACACATGGAGGTGTACAGGTCCATTTTGCTACGGGCCTTCTTTGTATTTTGGTGGCATTCCCTTGATGCCTTTTTTGATATAGTGCTTTCTCCTTAGTAAAATAGTACTGGAGGTTCAAGTAGTTGCAGATATGTCCGACAAAATAGGTATTGAGCCAAAAGGTGCGTTTTCGTTGGTGTATGTTGTCCATAAGTACTTACTATAGGATGACGTTCCCCTTATTTATTGCCTCATGATTGTAATGTGCTGTATGTTTCCCCATATCAAGTCTTGCTCATAAATATAACTGGATAGGACTTTTGGCACCACAATTTGAGAAACAACTAGGTATAAGAGGTGTTCTTTAGAATGTAAATCTTTGTATTTAGGTGGCATTCATTTGATGCCTTTTTTGATATAATGCTTTCCTTAATAAAAAAGTACAAGAGGTTCAAGTAGTTGCAGATATGTCCGACAAAATAGGTATTGGGCCAAAAGATGCATTTTCGTTGGTGTATGTTGTCCATAAGTACTTACTATAGGACGACCTTCCCCTTCTTTATTGCCTCATGTTTATAATGTGCTGTATGTTTTCCCTTATTTTAGTCATTCTCATAAATATAACTGGATAGCGCTTTTGGCACCACAATTAGAGAAACAACTACGTATAAGGAGTGTTCTTTAGAATGTAAATGCCTTATGTCTGTCTACTTTCTTTCTCTGTCAATGTACAATGTACATGCTTTATTTTTCTTCTTTTTTTGCATGAATATACAACTGTCACGTCTGATAGTCGACTATTAGGCTCTGCCCTTTATGTAAACTTGTAAATATGTCAACATTTATTTTTCGTTGGTCAGGGAACTTGTAAAGCTGAGGTCTCTTGTAATTTTGTTAATTCAAAACTTTACAATGTTGCATTGTGATTGTGTTGAATTGTATGTGGATTCATGTAGAGATATGGTTTATTCGTAGGAGAGAAAATATCATAGTGAGAGGTATAAGCAAACAACTAGAAACTTCCTCCTCTACTGCTGAAAAGAAAGTAACACAGATTTGGAATATGTAAATCCATAGGACTGACCTGCGTAAATAATAGAATAGTGGACACAAGAATCGTGATCTTGTCTGACAGAAACCCTGAAGGTATTCTATTGGTTGTTACCTGCATCAGTGTTTAAAACCTGGCCCGGCCCGACTGGTTCAACAGGTAGGACTGCCAACAGGTCCATGTTCCGGTCTGGATAAACTTTATAACCTGTTAGGACTAAAAAGTCAATTTGCAGAAATTGGCACTGGGTGCACTTGTCCACAGGTTAAAGCAACCAGCCAGGATAGAATCTCTGAAGATAGGAAAAAGCCGTAATGTATTTTTTGGTCATGCCTAAGCCCTTTTATATGTTTCCGATGTGGGACGGTACATGAGGTATGAACTGGGGCAACAATGCCATGGAGAACTCCTTGATGTGGAATAAATCCGTTCTTGTCAATGGAATGAAGCACTTAGGTGGGACACAATTACCAAAACTATAAAACCTCCGTTCAGCTTGATTTGGTTACCACTGGTTGGCACTGCAATCAGAGGGTCCAAATTCCTTTCTTAACCATTACTGAGCTTGATGAGTGCATATGATCTTTACCCAATAAAAACTTGTCTTCCTAAATGGTACTTCCTGGTTGGATGTGCTAATATAGTGCTATAAATTCGTCCAAAGAATTGTTTGGCTGTCTCATGAAGATAAAGAACGTCATTCTCACTTTGGTTGAAAGAATCAAAACTTGCAGAGCGAGGATAAGTTAGAACTTAGAAGTTAGGAAGGAAATTTGATTTCATTAATTTTCACATTGATTACTATGTATGTATCTATTATAGTAAAATCTTTTACAAGGTAATTATGCTTTCACGGTCCGTACTTAGTTGACCCGCATTTTGATTTGGTGATCATTAGCCTAGTCCCCTTACCCATTTGCTCACTGATCCGGTTTTCAGAACATTGCATGAATCTGTACAACATTTTGAAATCTCTGTATCTGATAATTGAGGTAGAATTCTTTCAATATTATAAGACGGAGAAGTAAGTTTTGTTGGGCGAACAAATCCCAGCAGAGTTAAGTGACATTATTCTGTGATCAGTTGATGTATGTACTTTCATCTAATTTATTTTACATGTTAACAAATTCTTGTCTCCAGCCAAATAATAACAATTTGTTTATCTCATGACCACTCATGTTGCAGATGCAATCCCTTCAACAAAAGCCATGCACAAGCAAATATCTGTTGCAATGAAGGCCATGCATTGGTACTGTGCTCTTCCTACAATTTCCGAGTTTATGGTTGAGAATGGTTGGACAAGGTGTTTTGCAAGAATTAGTAATGTCAGTTGGCTTGTCTACCTTGGATATTTAATTCTGTATCTCGTACTTGTGGAGTTTGAGATTTACTGGATGCACAGGGAGTTGCATGACATAAAACCTCTTTATAAGTATCTTCATGCGACACATCACTTCTACAACAAGCAAAATACTTTCTCCCCGTTTGCTGGTAAGTTCTACTTTGTACTTGTATCAGTTTCCATGATTTGGGTGGCAAATTTACCTTCCTTTATCCTGTGGTTAAGAGGGTTTTGTTTAGTCCTATAACGATGCATGTAGAAAGCATGCCTGCGTGATGGACATCTTATGTGCTTAGTGCAAGATGATTGAGAGCTGTTGTAGGTTCTTCTCTTATGACACCAAGAAATTCTTATTTATCTAGCCTTCAAAGATAAAAGACTTGGATCTTGTGTGTAAAGGTCCTATAGAATACGCATCTTGGATCATTGGTTCTTTCTTGGGATCCTTAGTTTTGCTAAAACAGAGTCAGATTTCAGCAGCTAACATAATTCACTGCGAATACAAGGAAAATGGTCACAATTTTTTTAGTCCTACTTTATTTATTTTTTCCTGTTTTATTACCTTGTTCTTTCGTTTAAGTGGATGTTTTATTGCATCAGTACTAACCATGTATTGGGGGCTGCTATTTCAGTGGTAAATTTTTTTGGATAGCAGCTAGTTTGTGCATATATTGCCAGAGGTTTGGTCACATGTTGCAAGACACTTGTTGGACACTGACACAAAGTCCCGAGGTGTCCTATTTGTTTCTCGTCTTGATACCCAGGGGAATACTCTAAAAATGCTCTAGACACTCTTGGGACACTCACAAAACAAGTTGCAGGTGTTAACTGAAATGGTTGACTCTCATTAAAACTTAGGGAAGCCTTACTTTTTGTATGACGGAGGATAATTTAGTGATTATAAGGACACATAAATGATGAAACCTATTTATTGAATTTTTTTTTTTGCGTGGATGATAAATATGACTTAAGGTATGTATGGTGTTACTTATTTACATTACAGTCTCATTTGTTTATTTTCTGTATTCATGAAAAAAATTAAACCGTGTCCCCAACGTGTCGTGTCCTCCAATTTTTTAAAATTGACTTGTCGGAAAGTTAGTGTTGTGTCGTATTTCCATGTCTGTGCCACATAGGTTAGGTCTGTCTTGAGTCTACCCCCGCCCACACCCATGTGGATTGGGGATTACATGGGTACTATATTTGTCATTGTATTACTAACTCATGTGACACACATGATTTAAGTTCAACGACTTTGGGAGTGGTCCGGGGAGATTTTCTTGTGCTTTTGGGCCACAATGAAGTATATGGTTTTCATTATATCATGATCTGGGCAATATACGTAAAGAATGCTGGGGTTTGGGGTTGAGAAAGGAGAGGCTAGAGGCTTTTGTACCCCCAACTTTGTCTGCAACTAGTAAATGTTGATTTAGCATCTTTTGTGGATGTGGCAACACGATGTTGCTGAACTATGTTGTAATATCATTAATCGTTTTGTTCTTAAATGATTTTATTAGGTCATAATAAGTTATATTACTGTTTTTTCTTTCATCTTACTAGTGGTGACATTGAGATGTTTGTTTATCCAGAAATACCATAACAAACACTCTAGAAGCTGTTGGTTTGTCATGGTAATATGTTCTAAAATATTGCCATGAAGGGCATAGGGCTGCTGATGACAGAGCCGTTTTTCAAGTGATGTTGGAGTTCTATTGAGAAAACTGAGAGGGGTAAAAATCTTTGTACAAAGGCTATACACCTACAAAACTAAAAAAACTGAGGATGGCTCAACACGAAGTAGAGCTCTCCTACAAAATTGATGACAGAAAATAGGGTACACACTAGAGGCAACTTAAGCTTTTGTCACTACCACACTGTATTGTCTCCTTTCTCACCGTAGGCACCACATGATACCAAGGGAGGTCACCATACAGGCTTTTTTCCTCCTCTGCCCTCTCTCTGTGATACCCTAAAAGCTGAAATACAAAAGGAACCATCACCCTCTATATCTCAAAAGCAGACAAAAGTGACCAAGGTCCATAGCTCCATTGCCACCTCACTTTGGATAGCATCGGTTATCAAGTGTTAACCCTAGTGACTAGTGCTGGTATCTAGCTGAAGAACACAAATTTTGTTTGCACTCTTGATTTCCGCATAGTATTCAAAGGAAAAGAACTCCCCACCTCTCCATTTATGAGAGGAATTTGTATGAGTGTACCAAGAAAATTCCATTCCCATGAGTCCATCTTAACCTGTCCACAGAAGCTCAGTCTTATGACTCTTATCCCATAGGTGACCTTGTTGGATTGTTTGTCACTTTGTCTTACTAAGAAGCACGGATACAGATGTGATACGGATACACGGATATGTAATTTTTCCAAAAAGAAGGATACGATACGTTGGAGGATACGTTGAATATAAAAGTAAATAAAATATATATTATATATATAAATTTTAATTCCAAAAATTTTATTAATGATTAAAGTTTTCCATTACACAAGTTCACCATTTCACATGGTGAGTGAGGTTTATTTACATATAGTTACATATATATATTTACATACACACAACGAGAGAGAGGTGTGTGTGTGTGTGTCTGTGTGTGCGAGAGAGAGAGAGAGAGAGAGAGAGAGAGAGAGAGACAAGAGACTTACAAGATTGTCGAAAGAGGATATCGTTGGTGTGTTTCTACTGTCGATTGGTGGGGGAAAAAGAAAAATATAGTCCTACTTGCAATTTTAACCCACATATATATATATATATATATATATATATATATTAAGTAATAACAGATTTACCCTCGCGCGTATCCAACACATATTCGAGCGTATCCAAACGTATCGGGATACAAAAAAAATTCTAAAAGAAGGATACTTTTAATATATATATATATACACACACACACACACATACACATACACAGTCATTTTCAAATGAGGATGTCCTTATTTTAGTTAAAATAAGGACCTCCCCATTTCTCCCATTCTCCGTTCGAATTTTGATGATCCAAGCCGCTCAATATGTTCATAACGTGATTTTAAGGATACCCGCGAGAAATCGGCAAAAAAAAAGACCAGAAAGGGCTTCTTCCGAGCAGTTTTTATTTGAACCGTTTGATAAAAAACAAACAAAAACTACTCGGATGAAACCCTTCCCGGTCTTTTTTTTTTGCTGATTTCTTGCGAGTACCCTTAATATCACGTTTTGAACACATTGAGCGGCTTGGATCATCGAAATTCGAGCGGGAAAAGGAGGTCCTTATTTTATTAAGTTAAGGTGGTCCTTAGGAGAAGGGGACTCTATATATATATATATATATATATATATATATCGGATACGTATCCAGAGCATATCCAAGTGTATCTGCGCGTATCTGAAATGTATTGGGATACCAAAAATAATTCTAAAAGCAGGATACTTTAAAAAAGCCTATCGGATAGGTATCCGGAGAGTATCCGAGAGTATCGGTATCCGATACGGATACGATACGCGATCCGGAGGCCAAAATAGAGTATCCGTGCTTCATAGTTGTCTTATTTGAAAGAGCTGTGACTAAATATCATTTTGAGCTCGTTTGCTAATTGCGCCAAGCTTTAACAGTCCCCAGCTCAACTAGGTTGGCAAAAATGGCGTAGCTTGTTTTTTTGGTTTTTTTTTTTTTGTAAGTGCAAGTATATTTAGGTTTTTTCACTAGAGGTAATGTTTTGAAAGTTGTTTCATACTCTTAATATCGGAATATGTGAAAAATGAAGGAACAGAATGCTCCTTATATATCCTATGTGATATTAACTTTCCACTATTCTCGTACATCTGTTCTTATTTTGAAAGAGCAGATATATTAACTTTCTGCTACTTTTTTTATTATTATATATTTCTGTTCATATTCAGCATATGCTCTTAGTGACTGTGGTTGCCCTACATCAGTGTTTGAGATACATAAAGAAGAACCATTTTCAAAACTCAGGCTCTTTATTATGCTAATTTTAATCGAAACTGCTTGGTCTTATCAAGCATACATCGCATAGGACCGCACTTTCCCTCACGCACTATACAACTCTTTATTTGGATAGTAGAACCTTAAATATTGTCAATCTTACATTATCGCTTGTTTCTAGAAGTATTACCTACGCAAAATGCTAATCTCATGAGCATCCTCATAGACTCATAGTTAAAACTTTTGTCCATGTGTCTACATCAGCCAATGACCGGGTTTTCATCTCTCTATCAGGTTTGGCTTTCCACCCTTTGGACGGAATACTTCAGGCAGTACCGCATGTGATAGCACTCTCCCTAGTCCCAATGCATTTCAAAACCCACATATTGCTTCAATTTGTGGAGGCCATTTGGACAGCAACATTCAAGACTGCATCCACGCGAAGCTCTGGCCTGTGATGGGTGCCGGCTATCACAGTATCACACCATCCACCACAGTACCTACCGCCATAACTATGGCCACTTCACCATATGGATGGACTGGATGTTTGGAACTCTTCGCGACCCTTTGGACGATGAGTCCAAGAAGATTTGACGTGCGCCTGGATCCAGGTAGGTCTGTAGTCTTCAGTGGTCGGAAATTGGACTTCTTTGGCGTGTGGTTTGTGTGTAAATTGAGTTTCTTGGGGGTTTTTTATTTTTATTTTTTTTTATCATGTTCTTGACTGGAAAATGGTTTTAGAAGAAGATAAAATACAGAGGTTTTGGCTTCCTGGTGGGCCTTTCTGTCCCTCATTTTTATCGGTGAGAAACTAATCCATTGCTGCACAGCCCTTTTAAGTGCTTGGGCATACTTGAATAGGCAAGGATAGTGTGCCCTTGAATTGTAAACCTTATACCTATTAGAGGTACATTGTAATTCATGGTTTGGGATGGATCTGATTTGTTTTTGACAATGGGAGGGATGCGACTTGTTATTACTGCTAAAGAAACTCGATGGCAATGGAAATTGTTCTAACAAATGGAGTTGACTCAATAAGTGGAAAGATTCGTCGAAAAGGCTCAAGCTAGGAATGGTTGTAACTCGTAAGTGCATCAGTTCCGGATTTGCAAACTTCTATTGTAAGTCACATGGTGTGTGGCAAGCACCTGTGTGAAAGTGTTGTCTTCTGAAAACGTTTTAAACTACTAAGATTCGCGTGAGTGGGGATTGAGGTGAAATTATTTCTTTGACTTCAACTCATCTCTTCTCTCTCCTCGATTTTGGGATTCTTTTTTGGGTAGTGATATTGCCACACCCTTTTTTGATAATGCCACACACTTGCAGGGTGTGGCATTATCAAAAAAGGGTGTGCCAATATCATTTCCCTTCTTTTTTTGGTACTTGATTTTGGGATTCTCTCTCTCTCTCTCTCTCTCTCTCATGTTTATTGTGCAGATTATATTCAATAAGAATAACTACAAGAAATATTCAACAGTATATTTGTCCACTGATGAACTATAAGAAAAAGTTTTCAATGGCAAATGAGACCGTCGTGGTCTTATTAGTAACTCAAGCCTCTCATTTCAAAGCAATTGACATTAGAACCGTTCGGCTCGTGTTATCGGGGCCCAAAAACTGACAAGTATGTAAATCTACCGAATCGTCACATGCTTGAACGGGTACTACTTTTCTCTCCGAATCCAACTCATAGTGTCGTAGATCAAGTCATGTGACAACTTTGAGCTAAAAACGGGTGGCTATATACCAAACCGTCAAGAGAGAGAGAGAGAGAGAGAGAGAGAGAGAGAGAGAGAGAGAGAGAGAGAGTGAGTGAGTGTGTGTGTGTGTGTTTAGCCACACATGGGCTGTGAACATTTATCATACCATCGAAAATTATTACAATGAACATACCACTCAACTCCAAACTCTTTGTCAAGAATTGAATTCGACCGTGACACAAAAATAAGTACTTTGAGTAAAGCAAGTGCCGAATTTGTGTCATAAACTGGAATTCTACCGAGTGCATATGCCAAACTAAATCAATTTTAAGATTGCTGACAAAATTCACAATATAAGGATGATAAACTAAATCAAATTCATCAACACCAAGAAAATCAATCAGTTCGATTAAAAACTCTTGCAATGGAGACTTAGTATGAAGGATGGCACCATCTAGATTCGAGAGTATTGGATGGTTCAAAATTTCTATGGATGGTATCTCCTCAAAGGAAAGAGACAAACTTTTAGGTCTATTCACATTCTTCCCATCTTGCTTATTCAGCAGAGCATACAAGAAGTCTACCTCCACATTCGTTTTCTCAACAATGAGAAATTTCTCCCCCGGATCATCACACAAAAAGGGATCCACGAAGGGAGAACACTAGACAATAGGTTCAAGACTCGGCTCATCACTCCAAACATACTCTGAGAAGCTGTTAGAATCTAAACTAACATCTTCAACAAAGATATGCGGCTCAATATCGTCTTCCATGGCATTTGAGTTGGAATCTTGAAAATGTTTAACAAAAACCCTAGATTGCAAAGTTTGAGCCAATCAATCAAAGAAATCTAAGGCTTCATCAGGTACTTTATCAAACAGTTTTCCATCTCACAACACATCTATGAAAGCATGACTCTTTTGAGAAAGTCCATTATAAAAATAGTTAACAATTTTGAAATTTTCAAAGCCATGATGCGGGACCGCAATGAGCAAGTCCTTGTATCTTCCCCAACATGTATAAAATGACTCATTCTCTCTTTTGGCAAAAGTTTGAATTTGGTTCTTGAGATCAAGCCAATTCGAAGTGGTCATACGACTTTTAAAAACATTGGCGTTAGGAATGGCTATGCAAGGGGGCGTGAAAATTTGATTGGGACAAAGGTACTCCCGCAAAGTCTTGGGGACTATTTCCCAATTTGCCACCGCCATTCTATTAGATAGATAAGACATAAAGTAAACAGGCTAGAGGGGCTATGCCGTCGCCTCTCTCAAAATAGTTCTGTGGGGTTATGCCATTACCACGTTATATAGACAAAATGTAATAAAAAGGAAATTGATGCTCAATTTAGCTTCGTTACACCTCAAGTCAAATTGGTGGCTCAGTTAGAGGTATTCTCTAAGTTGAGTTCAAATTACACAAAAGAAAAATTAACAGAGTACTTATAATGATTTGTCGATCCTCCAAATAAGCTATAATAAGAATCCCCAGCAACGGCGCCAAATGCTTATCTAGAAAACCTTGCCTTCGATATAAGGTTGGAAACCCGAAGTGTAGGGCTAGATCATCGATAGCAATAAAGCAGTAAGACCGGGATCGTACCACAGGGAATCGAAAATAGCTTAATCTGATTGTAGGAGTTATATAAGGTTCTCGGCGTTTAAGACGGTCAACTGTCGGTATTGCTTTGAAATGTGGAAAACTATTGTAAAAAGACTAGAAATAAGGTTTGAACTTGGATAAAACAAATGGATGACTTAGCCGATTTAACCGTTTCTTTCTACCAAATCCGATCCAAGACGTAGATAGTCTTAACCCGGAGCACTCAACGTTAAAAGCCGAGCATAATCATGACATTAGCTCGAAAATGACTTAATCTCGTTTAGAAGACATTTAACTCAAATACTGGGAGCTAGCGTTAAAAGCCCCAAGCCTTGTGTGCAAACCGAAGATTAAAACTCCAGGCAACACACGGTCAAAGAAGGTATTAGCCCTTTGGTTTGGCTGAAAATTAGAGATTAAGCTCTTTCCTTACTAAAATCATGATCAAGTCAAAGAAAAACCATTAAAACAACTAAGCCATGGGAAGGATATCACCCCATGACTAAGCCTAGAAGACTACTCAATTATTAAACAAGAGTAAAGCATGCTAGGACATTGAGACATTAGATTTAACCGATGAAAACATAAATAAACTTAAGATTAAGGAGAATCTAATCCGTACGAACAATTTTAATACTTGAGAAATTAACAAACTAACAATACTTACTTGAAGTTCTTAAGGAATTAAACTTGGACTAAAGCTTGAACAACATCGGAGTTCCTAGAAAGCAAAAGAAAGACTTAGGCCAAAAAAGACTAGAATGGCCATCCTTTCCATAAAAGGCATACAAGCCTATTTATATGGCTCTAAAGTTAAGTTACAAAGGACCAAAAAATCCCCCAAAAAATCCCAAAAACATTTCATAAATGGAACCTTTCCATAAATGGAAAGTTGAAAAAGTTAACAAAAATTTGCAGATTTTTCCACGCAGTACTGATACTGGAAATACCTCAGTATCGGTACCAGGCTTCAATGGGCTAGAAAAACTGATCTCTGGACACCCAGTACCGGTACTGGGAGTTAGTGGTACCCTTTTGACAGATTTTTTGGGCAACTTAATTCGCGGGCTCGCTCTAGACACTCCCAAACTCGGATTTAGGTGTTCTTTGGACTGTTGGAAAGCTTGATGAGTCTAATTTCTAACCCAAGTGGTTTGGATCAAAAGTACTTAGTACATCAAAAGATATGACAATTCTACCCTTTGCAAGTCGGAAGATGAGTAGCTTTGGTAAAATACTTACTTCTCGCTCGCTTCCCTTGACCCTTGGGCATCCCGAGCAACCTCTAAACCATCTCTTCATTACTCTTAGGGTACCACAATGGGGTGGCAATTGGCGTTGGGCACTTGGTTGCATCCGGAGCATCTCTTGGCGTTCAAACGCGTCTTATTTACACAAATTACCTGAAAACACTAAAAACACACCTTACGTGCAATATCGCTATAAAAGCTAAATAAACGCAAGTTAAAACAACATAAAATGGGATTAGTCGCACCAAATATCTACAATATTAGGTGCTCATCAGGTGCAGCATTAGCCGGGGCCGAGGTCGACCGGGGAGTGGAGGTCGGGAGTGACCTATACGGTGTGGAGGTCGGAGGTGTAGAGTTCGGACGAGTGGGAGTAAGGGTGGGAGTGGAGGGGGTTTCACTGAAGAAGGAACCATCAAATTCTGGACCGAAGTGGGGCATGTAAACATCATCCAGTGCACCAAATACATTCGGCATAGCCATTTGCGACGGATCCTCCACACCCTCCCCCGTTGCCCTATCCTTTCCAAATAGGACAACCCAATCATCAAACATTGGGAATGGCTTTATGTTCATGCCTTTGACTGTTTTTGGGTGGGCCTACACAAACATTGGAAGTTAGTACGAAATCTCATGTAGTAACTTTCAATTAAAGCATTGATAGTTACATTTTCGTACTCTGCCCACACCGTTGGGTCATCGACCACAATGCGTTTGTTGGTATGGTTCCAACTCATCCCACTAAGACCTGCTATGTCAAGTATCTTATGGTATGTTTGTTTCTAATACCTTACTTTTGAGTCGATGTGGGGTTGGCCTTAATGTTAGCATCCGGCAACACCTTCGCCAACTCGACCTCATAGTGTGTGAAGAATCTGGGTATAAACCCATTTTTGCCAGCCCACTTCCACTTTTCACAAACCTCATTGATCATAACCTTGAGTAAGGTATCCTCTTCCACTTGCCTCCAAGTCTTACAAGGCTTTTTGGAAGGACCTTCGATTTTAGCAAGTTCGGGTTCAAGTTCTTCGGTAGTCATTGCTTCCAAGTGCATTGAAGCAGTACAAGGTATATAAAATGAGTACATATAATATTATCATGAATGGAATCTCACATTGAATAGTGACTTCGATTAACTAGGAAAGCGGGATGTAGCAATACTAAAGCATTGAAAGTTATACATAGTGTTTGATAACTTAGAATTACAAGTTTAATCACATAAGATTTACTAAGTTCAATTACAAGTACTTTAAACACTTAATAATACAAACATCTCAAATAGTTCCCACTAGTGCCACACCATTGCCTAACCAATTGTTAAATATGGCGGTAGCAAATGCATCCCTCCCCGCAGTCCATTTATTGGAAGCCTCGACGGTACCAATGTTGTTATCAACCTCCACATTATGTAGGTTGTCTTGTTCCCATGGCGTATGCTCGACCTCAATAGGGTCGTTTGGCATCTCTCTCTTAATGAGGTTATGGACAAGGCAACAAACTGTCATAATACGACATTGAGTCCTTATGGGTAATAGGAGGCACATTTCAATATTGAGATCCGCATCTTAAGAACACCAAAGCTTCTCTTAATGACATACCTAGCTTGGGAGTGCTTCATGTTGAAGTACTCCTCTTTCGTAGCCGGGACACCACCTTGCCTCCAAATGTTAATATGATACCGTTGGCCGCGACCATCTCCATTTGTGTAGCCACCATCCACAAGGTAGTAATGTCCTGTAACCAATGGAAGTTACGACAATGACTGTGGAAAATGTAATGGACTCAAAGAAAACATGAACTTAGGATTTGAAATGTACCTTGGGGGACTTTGAAGCCAGTGGGCCTTGTAATGGCATTGTGAAGAATTCTAGAGTTTGTGACCAAGCCTTTCCAACTAAACAATACATAAGAGAATTTTTGATCTTGAGTACAAACACCTAAAACATTAGTAGAGATCTTACCCTTCCTTGACCTATACCGTGGCTTGTCGACTACTGGGAGATTAACTGGCACGTATGTCCCATCCAAAGCCCCAAGACAATTCTAGAAAAAATTATGAAACAAGGGAAGTGAGAACTTATGGGGAAGAGTACTTATGGGAGAATTTATGATTGAAAATGGAAGATATACCATTAATTGAACTCGAGTGTACCTAAAACCAACTCCATCTACTGTCGTGGTAGTTAGGAGAATAGGCTTGGAGCACGGCATTGAAATGCTTGCTTATTGTTTCACTCGATCTTCAAAACTCATATTTCGTACACCTCTGCTTTGTATGGTGTGAAATGATCCACAAGAAAATGACAACCCTCTCCTCAAGACTTACATAGCGTGAGTCCCTAATCCAACACCTCAGACTAAAAAGCACAACCTCAAGAATGTATGTCTATTCACACTCAACTAATCGTAGCAATCAACTTCATTACCCCTCACAAGCCTATTGAGGTTATCTACTTGGGTCTGGTAAAAGTTTGGATAAGGAGACAAGTGTGGACATGGACGTCATGTTGTGGAGGTAATGAAGAAGTAGAGGCGAAACATAGCCAATGTAGAGGTAACAAAGGCAGAAAACACCATGATTGTCTTTTCGTTTCTTCTTCTCCTTATTTGGGTTCTATTTAATCTTGCCATCCTATCAACCCTAAAAACAAATTAAAACTTCAACTACTACTATGTTAGAAAATTACTCCATATTCAAATACGTTAATACTATGTTAGAAAATTACTCCACATTCAAATATGTTAACCAATTTTTTCTATTTCTAACAACCTAACAATTTCAACATTTCTTTTACAAATACAATTTCACCACTATCGAAACCCTAACCATATTCGGGAAACCCTGAGCAAAAAATCAAAAAACGCCATGATCTAGCAACCCTAATTAGAAATCGTGAAACCTTAACCATAAAATGCATTAAACTGAAAGTAAACTTGCAGTTTTAGTGCAGTTCCACAAACTGGAAGTAAATCTGGACTGAGTTTAACACACACGTACACACACACAGAGTTGTTCATACAGCAGTAACACCACACATGCAAGCCCCAAATCGAAAATTAGCTTTGAACCCATCGTTATTCATGGCCCAAATCAAAACTTTTATTAGGATTTCTGGGTTTACAGAGCAGTCTTCTGGGTTTAATAGAAGACAACACTTAAATCGAACTCAAATAAACTAAAACGAAATCATAATCCAGTCCATAGCCAACAAATTGAACTCCAATCGAAACGCTAACCACAAATCGAAAACGAAACCAAAACCAAAACCAAAACTAGAAATCTCATAATTTACTGATCGCATGAGGGTGAATCGAAATGAAGACAAGGTTTAAATACTAACCTCAAATCGTGCAAGGATCGAACCAGAATTGCCCAAAAATCACACCAGAATCGTGCCACAGAATCGCACCACAACGCCCACATTTTTTCTGCTTTTTCATACAGTGACGAGGATAAAGCAAAGAGGAAATGGAGGGGGGGGGGGATTAAGAAGGGCAGAATTGCAAGATTTCACTTGTATTGCCCCAGATTAGTTAAGGCTACCTCCGAAGGTGGCCATAAATTAGTACCCTGAGGCCTGTGTTAACGAAGAAGGGGAGAAACGAATACAAGAGCAAAAGATGATACCAAACGGTGGAGCAACTGTCCAATCAGGAGCCAATACGCCTGGATTACCTCATACAATGGACGGATACGACATCCAATAGAGCCCTTAATGGGCCGGTAAAGGCCTTCTTTCTATAGCTACAGCTTACTTTGCTGACGTGCATTCTCTCTCCTTGTTTCCTAGCACCTTTGAACGTCATCCAATCTAACCCTTATGATTTGTAGTTTTTCCTAATAACTAATAAAGCATTGTTATTTGCTTTGGTATGCATGAATTTAAACCAAACATAACTTGTAACATATTTCAATAGTGTATTCCTAGTTTATATTCGAACTTGTCCAAGAACTGTCTATTTTTCGTATTCCTTTGATCGTTATATGATTTAGTTTTTTTTTACTTAAGTTAAAAAAATTAACTTCTCTGTTTATAAAATGATAAATAAAGTACAACTCCTATGCTTATAATAATCTTGAAACCAAATTTCAGGCTGCCTCAATGTTATTGCTTTCCTTGTCGCTCACTTGGACGGCCTTGGCACCTTATTCAGGCACCCTTGCGGTTCTTGGGACTATCCTGTGAGTTACTTCTTATCACTTGGGCTAATTAAATTAGACAATCTACTCATTATAACCGATGGGATTGAATCTGGGCTTTCATTCTATTTGCATAGCTACGTATTGTCCTTTTCACTTGGTGTTGGTCTAGTGCCTGCTCTTCTACTGCCAGAGATATTTGCCTCCAGAATAAGAGCAAAAGCAGTTGCTTTGTTGTTGGGCATGCATTGGGTAAGTCATGAATAAAAGAGGTTTTGGTGATTTCTTTGGTGCAGAATGTCAGTGGTTTCACATTAAGGGTCTATATGGTTCCCACCACATGTAGGATTTCTAACAAAGAAGCAATAAGGAGAACTAAAAATAAGAAAAATCTTTTGGCAACCAATTGCTTATTCTGATTGTTGGTTTTCTTTAATAAGCAGTTAAGCAAATCAGCCCCACCAAACAAGCTTATTTGCTCTGTGCCAAAACTACAAACTGGAAAATTTTGTTTTGCCGCTACAAAATGAGATAGATATGCAGGCACGAAGTACCAGAACAACCTTTAATTTCTGTGTGTTGATCTGTAAAATGTCCATTTTTACCTCTCCTTGGATGAAAGCTGTGGAAGCCAGGAAAAAAGAATATCAGTGAAATGATTAGAGGGCAAAGTACAGTTTACATTCTTGTGGTTTGGCCGTTTGGCAGATGACATCCCTGAGATTTACTCGTAACCACTTTACCCACCTATGGTTTTGGAGTTAAGTGCAACTGAAACTCTGTTAACAGAAAATCTTAAATGACTTGAATACCCCTTCGTCTTGTTCATGTTCTCTCTCTTCCGGTATCTGTTTTTGACAGGGAAAAAACCTTTAAAAAAAATCCAATAACAGTTTTTTGAAAGCTTTAATCCAAAATTTCTTCTCGAAAAGCACATTTTTCCTATTGAATTCAACTCTCAACATGAACTCATCTTTAGAAATCGATCTTTCAGCCAAAAATTAGGCAAGTATATTCCAAATGGGGTGTGGGTTGCTCGGCAGCGGATGATGCTTGATTTGGGCAGTGCGTTTGTGTGGTGTTTCTACATAGTGGTGTTCTTCATCAACCCCATTGAATGTCAATCCTCACCATCTCTAGGTCCGCCAGTTTCCTCCACATTTTTAGGGTTGTTGGGTTTTTAAATTTCTTATTCTTGATTCTGTGCTGTATTGGGCTGTCGGTGTCAATTTAGGTGCTGCCAGAGTTGAATTTTGCTATGGAGGTGGGACGGTAATGGACATATTGGTGTCAGCTATGTGCAGTATTGCAAGAGAAAAAAAATCTTGGTGAAGATCCTGGTCATACCAAGAAAAAAAAAGGGAAAATTCAAAAAAAACCGCTGAACTTACACCCCAATGTCCCATAGGCCTCCAAACTTAATGTATTTTCAATTAAACCTCCAAAGTTTACAAAAACTTTACAATTAAGCCTTTGCCGTTAAGTTACAAACGAGAAGTGAACGGGAAGTGCTGATCTGTCCATCCCCTTCATTTTGGAGGGAAATTCCTACACGTGAGAGGCACGAGTGTGAAAAAAGGGGCGTATAAACTCCTTGCTCTCACTCATTTCTCTCTCCCAACCGAAGAAAAAAGAAGGAAAATAGGGTTTTTGAAATCCCAATGCTTCCACTGTCTTAAACTCATCAATCTGTACCTAGGGTTTCTGAAATCCTTTAAAAAAATGGTTTGGATGATGCGAGAATATGGGAGTCAGCTTCCTAAACAAGGTATCACCTTTTGCACTTACCTTTTAGATATTTATGATTAAGATTTCGAGACTTTAGATTTGTTATTCTCATTATTTAATGTGTAATAGTTGTTTATTGGGGTTTTGTTTGCTCGATTGTTGGTTTTTCAATTTTATATGTGTATTTGTTTGGCAAGCCAAATCTTTTTGCGATTTATTTTGTTTATTGCTTGAACGATTTGCAGATTCTGAACATTTCACTCTTAGAGTGCATCATGGGGGTGTGTTCAAGGAAATTCGAACACGGGTTTACGTAAGGGGTACTATGACATACTTTGATTTTTGTGATGAAGATGAAATTTCTTACGTGGAACTAGTGAATATGGCTTCAGAAGTTGGTGAATATACTACTGTAGATTTTTATGGGATGGTTTTTAATGGGTCAATGGCTTTAATCAAAGGTGATGCAGATACGGTTGAGTTGTGTAAAACTGTAGGAAAAAATAGGGTGGTTGATTGTTACATGATCACTACACTGACTGAGGGTTTGCAAACTCAAGAGAGTCAAGCTTGTAGGTCAAAGGGAAAAACTGATAAAGGGAAGTTTGTTGTTGCTGATGCACTTAATGTGGGAGTTGGTGGTGATGATGACACAGATGATTATGACCCTGACTCAACTTCTTCTGAGGATGATGATTCTAATGTTGATATTAATGATAGTGATTTTGATAATGATGATGATGCAATGTTTGATTGTAATGTGGATAATGATGTGGAGTTTATAGACTTAGGCAGAAGTGAGGTTACCTATGACGATGCACCAGTGGTTGATAATCTAGTAAATATAGATGGTGATGAAGATGTAGTGTCTGATGATGAGTTGAGGAGTAATGATAGTAACTCTGATGGAGAGGGAAGGACAGAAAATGGAGTGAAACACACTATTTTTAATGAGAATACAGATATGGTGAACCCTATATTTGAAGTTGGGATGGAGTTTAAGACACATGTTGTGTTTAGGGATGCTATCAAAAAATATGCCATAAAATGGGGAAAGGAAATCAAATTTCTTAAGAGTGATAGGAGGCAAGTAAGGGCTAAGTGCAAGGATGGTTGCCCCTGGGACATTTACTGTGCATATGTCCCAAACGATTTAGTTTATAGGGTTAAGACATTCAAAGATGTGCATAGCTGTGTCAGGAGCTTCAATGTGAAATGGGTGAGCACAAAATGGATTGTGAGTCACTATTCTGGGAGGATTAAGAAAAATCCCTTATGGCCCATTCCTTCCCTTGTTGCTACAAATGAGTCAGAGAAGACTGTGAATGTGCATCCTCAAACGGCTTAATGAGCCAGGAGGATTTCATTGGAAATGTTAGAGGGCAGTTCAGCACAACAGTTTTCTTTGTTGAATTCCTATGCAGCAGAGATTTTGAAAACTAATGTTGGGACAACTGTTAAGCTGAAGGTGAAACCAGTGCCTGGGTCTGAATCTGAGGTTAAGTTTAAAAGGTTTTACATTTGTTGGGGAGCACTTAAGGAAGGGTTTATGGAAGGGTGTAGACCAGTATTAGGGTTGGATGGTTGCCACCTTAAGGGACCTCATGGAGGTATATTGTTAATTGCTGTTGGCATTGATGCAAACAACTGCATCTATCCACTTGCATATGCAGTTGTGGAGAAAGAAAAGAAGAAGACATGGTTGTGGTTCCTTGAGTTGCTTGGTGAGGATTTGAAGATTGAGAATTCATTCAGGTTCACGTTCATGAGTGATAAACAGAAGGGTTTGATAGACTAAGTGAGTACCTTGTTTCCTAAGCACCCCATAGATTCTGTGTGAGACACATGTACAACAATTGTAAGGGGGAATTCAAAGGGTTGGTCATGAAAGAAATTCTATGGAAAGCTGCAAGGGCAACCACAGTGCCTCACTTTATCAAAGCAATGGAGGAAATGATAGCAGTAGACCCTAGGGCTTGTAATTGGCTGTGTGAAAGACCACCTATTCACTGGAGTAGGTCACACTTTGACACATTCCCAAAATGTGATAGTCTACTGAATAGCCTATGTGAGAGCTACAACTCTGCCATCCTGCCAGCTAGAGAGCAGCCAATTATTAGCATGTTGGAAAGGATGAGATTGATCCTTATGCAAACGATACATAAGAGGAGGGATGCAATGATGAGGAGTAAGCATCCCATTTGTCCCAAGATAGTGAAGAGAATTGAAAAAACGAAGGATGAATTGCATAATTGGATCCCTAGATGGGTTGGGAGTGACCATGAGGTTTATGGACCCAATGGAATGCAGTACAGGGTTGATCTAGTAAACAAGTCCAGTGGTTGTAGGAAATGGGATATTTCTGGAGTCCCTTGTGTGCATGCTTTGGCTTCAATCAAGTTCTTAAGCCAAGATCCATTTAACTATGTGCACGAATGCTATAAAGTGGACACTTATCTGAAGTGTTATGGAAATTTGTTGAGCCCTATGAATGGAAGAGATCTATGGCCTGAAACTGATAATCCATTCATGTTACCACCTAATGTGAAAAAGAGAAGTGGCAGACCCAAAAAAGCTAGGAGGAGGGAGCCTGATGAGCCACAAGATCCAACCAAATTAACTAAGAGAGGGGTTAAAATGAGGTGTAGTGCATGTGGGACAGTGGGCCACAACAAAAGAAGGTGCAAGCAAGGTGCATCTACCAGTGCAACCCTAACTCCAAATCCTGCATGTACCAGTGCAACTCCAACCCCAACTCCGACTCCTGTATCTACTAACCCAACCCCAACTCCAACTCCAACTCCTGCATCCAAAAGAGTAATTTTTTTTGTACAATTATATTTGTGCATACCTTCAATTATATTTGTAAATAACTGTATTTGGAACAATGCAGGTCAGGAACAATGCAACAACTAGTACCAATGCAACCCTAAGCCCAGCACCAATGGTTATCTAATTTTTCTTACAACTTAATTTATTTTCTAATTGCAAATTCAAAATTTCTTTTCCAACTTTATTTGATCACTGGGAGTTGTTTATAACCGTAGGTGAGGATGAATGTTAGTGCAGCAAATAATAAAAATGCAACCCAAACTCAATACATTGCAGTGATTGCACCAATGAGGAGGAATGCAAATGCAACAACCAATAGCAAAGCAACCCCAACCCAAAACACTGCACCAAGAAAGGCTAAGCAACCAATGGTAATGTGTTATTGTCCATACTTTTATTTTAATTGTAGGTGAGGAAGAATGGAATTGAAGTTTGTAACATTAATTAGTTTTAATTGTAGGTGAGAAAGAATGCAACTCCAACTCCTCATGTGGGATCCCAACAATCAAAGGCAACATCTTCCTTGACCATCAATAACAAAGGAAACTTTGGGAGGAAAGTTGGCTTTGTCACCAACAGTAGGGCACTTAGCAATCAGAAAATGTAATATGTTAGTTTGGTAATCCACAAACTATGTTTGCTTGTTGGGACTTAAAGATTAATATGTTAGGTTTTAATTATTGCTTGCAAAGACTTTGAATATGGTTCCATGATAGTTTTTGTAAGTTGGATCCAGGCAAGCATATGGTTATGGTCAGTGTTCTAAAACTCGGAAATACTCGGCGAGTACTAGGCGAATACTCGGTACTCGGTGCCTAGCCGAGTAGAGTTAGGGCTACTCGGTGGGAATACTCGGCCAGCCGATTACTCGGCGTTACTCGGCGAGTACCCGGCGAGTATCGATTACTCGGTAAAACGAGATTACTCGGAAGTGGGGAGAAAATCGAAAAAAAACTGAAAAAATGGGGTAAAATACATAATATGGAGGGATATGGAGAAGAAGAGGAGGAATAATTGACTACTAATTTCGTACTTCGTTTCATTTGGTTTGAACGTTGAACTTTGTAAACTTGGTTTCATTTGGTTTGAACGTTAAACTTTGCAGTGGACTAGTAATTTTGTACTTAGTTTCATTTGGTTTGAATTATGAACATTGAACTTCTCATTATGCATTATGAATATCATTTGGGGAACATATAAAAAAAAAAATCCAAGTAATTTCTACTCGCCGAGTAATCGCCGAGTAGTCGGCCTACAAGGTACAAGGTGGCCGACCGAGCGAGTACCGAGTACTAAGTTTTAGAACATTGGTTATGGTACAGGCAGGGATATGGTCTTTGAATATGGATCCATGATGGTTTTTGTAAGTTGGATCCATGATGTTAGGCCTTGTTTTTTTTTGTTTTTGTTTGTAAAGAATGGTAAAATGCAGTTAACTGGCTCTGTTGATGTCCAGTAATGAAGTCTGTTGTTTCATGGTTTGTTTCCATGAATGTTTAAATGCATTAAGCCTTAGTGAAATGGTTTGGGAACTCTGTTTTTTTTCCTGTTTTTGTTTGTAAGGGATGGATTGTGGTTCTATTTGTGTCCAGTAATGGCAATGTGCTTACATGGTGTTTGCCTATTTGTGTCCAGCTCTGTTTGTGTCTAAGAAGGAGAGCCCTTTATAAAGGAATAGATCGAGAGGAGAGAGAAAGAGTAGAGAAAAGGCAGGAGTTTTTCCCTCCAACTGGTGTAACCACTGGATAAAGAGAAAAGCAAAGGAATTTCCCTCCAAAACGGAAGGGGGATGGACAGATCAGCACTTCCCGTTCACTTCCCGTTTGTAACTTAACAGCAAAGGCTTAATTGTAAAGTTTTTGTAAACTTTGGAGGTTTAATTGAAAATACGTTAAGTTTGGAGGCCTATGGGACATTGGGGCGTAAGTTCATAAGTTTTTTTGAATTTTTCCCAAAAAAAAATCTCTCTCCTGATATGCCTATGTATGTGTAGATGTACAAAGAGATGTAAAGATAGGGTTTCATTGGAGTTGTAGGAAGAAGATGAACCATAAAAGGGTGTTATTGTCTTTTTATCATACTAATTTTGGAGAAAAGTTCAGTTTTTAATGCCCTAAATTTAATAGGAGCGCGTGATGTACACATACCATTACTTTGGACAGAAAATTTAACAGTTGCCCTTTATTCCAAAACGTTAGGTGGGTAAAATGGTTATGAGGAAATCATAAGGAGGTCATTTGTCAAACAGTCAAACTACATGGAGGTAATCCATATTTTGTCTATGATTATATACCCACGTTAAATTTTCACCTCATAAATGAACGTAAGATGTTAGTGAGAAAGGCAAATTTACATACTTAGCGACTCCTCCAATCTACCACCTCTAACAACATTGAAAGAAAAGGGTACTTGTTTTAGTAACTTGGGAAGATTTTGGACAAGAGAGTACCCCATGATTTCTTGAAATGAAGCAACTACTATAAATAAACATTGCAGCATGCTGTAAAGCAACTCCCTATAGAGCGTCTTGCAGTGTGCATCCGAATTGTCTATCTCGGGCTCGGCAATCAATGATTTGAATAGAAACAAACTCTTCTAGGGGGAAGAGTTAACTTTCCCCTAAAAGAGTTCGCGCACTACAGCACTCTACAAGGAGCTGCTTTGAAGCATCCCCCGATCCGCTTTCTACACCGAGTAATACATTTTAGTCACTTGACAAACACCAAGAGGAAAAAAAACAGTTTGAAAGTCGAATTGCATCACATTTGCCTCAGAGTTTCAATCAAATTACGAAAGGGTCATGTACCCTCAATTGACCAGTTTTCAGAGGCAAAATGGTCTATTGAATTATGATCCAGTTATTTCATTGTTCAAGAGTTAAGACATCAATTATGATCAAATCAAATCAAATCAAATCCAAGGCTTTGATCATAACCTTCTCATTAGACGATCGACTGCGGCTACCATTTAGTAATTTCTATGGGTGTGAACTTGTTTGGACTACAAAACATGCTGACGAAGCACGGAAAACTGAAGTATTGCCACAGAGCACATGTTACAGATGATTAATTCATTTATTCCAAACAGAAGAAATCTCACCATATAAGACACATAAGTCGAATATTAAGCCGAAGAAATAAATTTTCCAAATTCTTTTTATTCATGTATCAAAAGCGTGGCTCGACACAGGCTCTTATTCAATCAGAATTAACTTAATCAAACCCAATCATATTCTTTGTCCCAAGTTGCATTCCCATTGATTAGATAGAAGCCCTCAGGTCTCACTGACCAATAACTAGCTAAAGGTGTTTGGTTTTGGCTTTTATCAACTACTATGTAAGAATCGAACAGATCGAAGCGCTTGTAATTAAAATCCCACCAAAAATAACAGTAATAGCTAGTGGTGTAAGAAACATCGAGCCTGAAGGACCATTGGAAATCCTCTCCAGTATTGAGGATTTGATATCCGAGATCATGGTCCACGGATTGGCAATTTATCCTCAAGGGTTTGGGGTTGTTCGGGACTGCACTGATGACGGAAATAGTGTATTGGTCGGTAACGCCATCATTTTTATTTGACGCCGTGTAATCAGAATGAAATGCGAGGCTGATGAGTAAGGGTAGGAAGAGGCGTTTCATCGATCGAAACATAGGTTGTCTTGAAATAATGGTGGATTTCAAGTTTTGGTCTTTGCTACAGGGAGTTTAACTAATTTATAGGGTGACACAGTCAATAGAGATGGTTGGTGAAGTTAAATCTTGGGTATTAGGGATGAAGATTGTCATTTAAGAGCAATTAATAATTACCAAAATCAAGAAGAGGAAATTAAGAACATGAAGAAAAGTAGCAAACAGTTTTCATATGCAAGAGATCATATCTAGATTCTAAATTTAATGTAGGCTTGTGGAAAATTTAAGACTAAGTTATCTATTCTTATGTACAACGGCAAAACGAGGTTAGCTCAGTTGGCCAGTACTCTTGCATTTCATTAGGAGGCCAGGAGTTTGAATCTTTCCACTTGCTTGTGGGTGTTCTTCCCTTAGCGGGTCTTTCTTTCTTTCTTTGTTTCTTCTTCATGATGGATTTATTTCTTCTATTAATTTAGTTGTTGAGCTTAACTATCTCGTAAAATCTCCCAATTAATGTAGTGTTTCGGATTTATGATTTATAATTCCTGCATGATGCAATGGATCTCTCCTAATCGATTGACAAACAAAAACTAAGTGAACTCTCATATTATTTATTTGAGAATAACTTATATCTACCACTGGTGTAAAACCTCATTTTTCCACCGCCGCCTATTATGGACCCCACCTAGTGTCTATCGTTGTGATTTAAACCGTTCATATTTAAGACCCGTAATATGGTATTGCCATGCAAAAAATCAGTTTGATCGAAAGTCGATAGATATATCAAAATTTGAATTTTTGTTTATAAAATGGACGATTTGATTTCTGTAAATAATACTAAATACCACCCATTTTACAAAGCAAAATTCAATTTTTGATATTTCTATTGATGTTCGATCAAGTTTATTTTTTGCATGAATACACTACTATGTGGAGTCTACAAAATGAACGATTCAGATTAGTAATAAACACACGGTAGAACCGAAAAAGTTGGTGGTGGAAAAATAGGATTTTCCACCGCTGATGAAAAGAATTTAATCTCTATTTCTTTATCCACCTGTTCTTATCCATTCATTCCAACTTCCAAACAAGTTCCTTCTTTGTTATTCCCTCATTTTTGGCTAATTCCCCACATATCCACCTTAGTCTTAGAGCGTTTCCGGCCCTTACTGAAATTTTTTACACATATTTGGAATAAATTTATTTCATTTATTCCAAACAAAGGAAATCAAATCATATACGACACATAAGTTGAATATTAAGCCGAATAAATAAATTTCCAAATTCTTTTTATTCATATATATCAAAAGCATGGCTCAACATAGGCTCTTATTCATATTGGAATAAATTTATTTCATTTCTTCTTTATACTCCCTCCGTCCCAAAATGTTTGTCCAATCCGCAAAACAACGAGTAAAAAATAATTCATTTCTTTTAAGAAAAAATTCAAGCCTTTTTTATAAATTAAAAAGACTCATCGATATCAAATGAATTGTTGAAAAAAAAATTTTTAATTTTTCTTGTGAAAATTGTATTATTTTTACGTCCTTATTTTGCGGACTGGACAAACATTATGGGATGGAAGGAGTATTAATCTGAACCAACTTTAGTCAAGCCCAATTATTTTCTTTATCTATTACAGACACTAAGTGGGTACAAACGCAAAGTAGGTAGGGATCACAAAGTAGCTTAAACACAAGAAGAGAAAGCAAGGAGAAATATTAGAGAATACACTGATCTTATTCCTTAGGCTTGGTTTACAACGGGTGGAGCAACCCCTATTTATAGGAGTAAAAGGGAAGCCATTACATAATCAGTGACGTAATGGACTGAAGACCTCAGTGCCATTTTTCTTTAGGGTAATAACTTCCCTGGTGACTTTTTCTACAAAGTACTGACTAGTTTTCTACCTTTACTATTTACAGATAGACTTATACAAACCTTGCCTACTATTGCACCAATACTAATAAATACATACAGGCTTTTACAAACAGTAAACATCCAATAATTTATACCAAGTTGCATTCCCATTGCTTAGATAAAAGCCCTCTGGTCTCACAATCCAACAACAAGTATAAGGTCTTTGTTTTTGGCATTTATCAGCCACAGTGTTGTAATAGAACACATCAAAGCTCTTGTCTTTAGAATCCCACCAAAAATGGCAATAAAAGCGAGTGGTGGAAAAAATGTTGAGCCTGAAGGACCAATGGAAATCCTCTCCAGTTTTGAGGTCATGATAACCGAGATCATCGTCCCCGGATTGGCAATGAATCCTTAAGGGTTTGGGCTTGTTCGGGACTGCACTGACAACGGAGACGATGTATTGGTCAGTAGCGCCATCGGCATTTGACACCACATAAGCGAAATAAAATGCGAGGCTGATGAGTAAGGGAAGGAAGAGGCGGATCATCACTGGTAACATAGGTTGTCTTGAAATAGTGGTGGTTTTCAAGTTGTGGTCTTTAAATTTGCCTCTTGAGTGCAAGTCTTTGCTACAGGGAGTTTAACTAATTTATAGGGTGATACAGTCAATGGAGAAGGGAACTTGGGGGGGCTGCTATCCCAGCCGAGGGGGCCACGCTCTGGTCTTGGTCCGACAATTGGAAACGCTCAATTCGTAGAGCTCGTCGAGTTGAACAAATATGTAAAAAAATCAGCTCGATTGGATATCATTAAGTGCCTAATCGAAACCTTTTTGTCTTGAAAAGAATGGATCCGAAACACTGGATCAAATCTACTAGAATCCATTATTGGCAAGTTATATGTGTTCCGATCAGGCACTTAAAGATATCCAATCAAACTGATTTTTTGCATACTTGTTCAACTTGACGAGCTCTACGAAATGAAGGTTTAGATAGCACGCTGTTGTCCCTTGAAGGGACAGCAACCCCCCAAGTCCATGGAGATGGTTGGTGAAGTTAAATTGTGGGTATTAGTGAATATAAGAGTACTTGCAGAAAAGTAAAGTGAAGAGAAGAACAGAATCAGCAAAAACCTTCCGTATCCAAGATTTGTATATATTGATCATCTATCTATATCTCTATATAATACGGAAGGGTGGTTTATATTTTCCACCGTTGGATTGGTACATATTTTTCACCGTTGGATTGGAAATACAATTCTGACCAAAATACATACAGTACCTTATTTTACACACATGTGGATTTATCATCTTTTACCATCTTTCACAAAAATCTCTTTCAATACATATCTTTTTTTAGTTGACTAATTATGGTAATCAATCAAATTTTGAAATTCATTCTAATCTTCTCTCTCTCTCTCTCTCTCTCAAATTTAGGAAACAAACATGCCTTTGAATGAAACCCCCTTTTTACTAATTGACTAATTTTTCAAAAATTAGAGACTAATTATAGTAATCAGCCAAATTTTGAAATTCATCCTAATCTCTCTCTCTCTCTCTCTACGAAAATTTTATTTATACACATATGTGGATTTCTCATCTTTTACCATATTTCACGGAAATCTCTTTCAATGCATATCTTTTTTTAATTGACTAATTATGGTAATCAGCCAAATTTTGAAATTCATCCTAATCTTCCTTGAAAGATGGTAAAAGATGAGAAATCAACATGCTGTGTATAAAGAAAATTTTCGTAGCGTGGGGGGGGGGGGGGGGGGGGGGGGGGGGGAAGAGTTAGGATGTATTTCAAAATTTTGGCTGATTACCATAATTAATATCTAATTTTTGGAAAATTAGTCAATTTAAAAAGGGGTTTCATTCAAAGGCTTGTAAAAGGATTCAAAGGCATGTTTTTTGATTGACTAATTATGGTAATCAACCAAATTTTGAAATTCATCCTAATCTTCCTTCTCTCTCTCTCCGATAATTTTCTTTATACACACATGTGGATTTCTCATCTTTTACCATTCTTTCACAAAAATCTCTTTCAATACAATATCTTTTTTTAATTGACGAATTATGGTAATCAACCAAATTTTGAAATTCATCCAAATCTTCTCTCTCTCTCTCTCTCTCTCTCTCTCAAATTTTGGAAACAAAACATGCCTTTGAATCCTTTTACATTCCTTTGAATGAAACCTCTTTTTTAAATGACTAATTTTCCGAAAATTAGAGACTAATTATGGTAATTAGCTAAATTTTGAAATTCATCCTAATCTTCCTTCTGTCTCTATACGAAAATTTCCTTTATACACACATGTGGATTTCTCATCTTTACCATCTTCACGGAAATCTCTTTCAACACATATCTTTTTTTAATTGACTAATTATGGTAATCAACCAAATTTTGAAATTCATCCTAATCTTCTCTCTTTCTCTCTCTCCCTCTCTCTCTCTCTCAAAAATTTAGGAAACAAAACATGCCTTTGAATGAAACCCCTTTTTTAATTGAATAATTTTTCAAAAATTAGGGACTAATTATGGTAATCAGCCAAATTTTGAAATTCATCCTAATCTTCCTTCTCTCTCTCTCTCTCTAGGAAATTTTTTTTTATACAAGCTAGTAATTTTCCAAATTTTTTTCGAATGCTTTCTTTTATTGAAACAAATATACCAAAAGCAATTATTTGAAAATCATTCTGTACACCCAAATCCTGCGTTCTTCTCATTATGTTCCCTAACTTTGCTCGTCTACATGCAGTTTGAGGTGAGTTTAATTTACTTTATACAAACACTGATGTTTTAATGTTGTATTCTTTTTCTTCCCGTGACTATAATTTCACACTCTAAATTTTTGGTTGAAAAAATACAATTTCTTTTAGAGGAAGACTGAGCAATCTTCCAATTCTAGTGTAAGAGCATCCATAATAGAATAAGCAAATGTAAATAATCAAAACATGCCATATCAGATTTTGATTATCCATTTAGAGGTCACTAAAGTCAACAATGTCAATTCTCACATTGGTTATTTTTTGCCCATAATCAAAACCAATGGGCCCTCCAATCTTTTTTCCTGCATTTCAAGCATATTTTTTGAAAAAAAAAAAGTTTATTAAACAGTTTTTGAAGAAAAACAAAACAGTTGTATTAAAAAAAGTTTTCAAAAAAAAAAAACAGTTGTGTAAAAAAAAATTTTGAAACAAAAAATAAATTTTTAAAAAACACACTTTGTTCACTTAAAAACAATAAATATAGTTTTGAGAAATTTTGAAAGAATTGTATTTACACTAACAGTTTTGAAAATTTAAAAACTATAAATACAGTTTTAAAAAAAATAGATTTTGTGTAAAAAACAGTATTTTAAAAGGAGTTTTGAAATTTCAAAAAAAGTTTTTTAAAAACACACTTTATTTACTTACACTTTTTGAAATTTTTGAAAAAACAATTTTTTGTAAAAAAAAAAAAAGTTTCGGAAAAATACAGTCTTTTAAAATTAGTTTTTGAAAACATTGTTGAGAGAGAGAGAGAGAGAGAGAAAAGGATTTTGTGTAATGATTGTGTACTTGATTTAGTGAGTTATTGGCAAAAAGTTTCTAGTTTTAATAATTCAAAAGACAAAATTTGATAAATTGCTAAAATGTTGCTAGGTTTGGTTATTCCAATGTGAGTACTTTTTTGAGTAAACATTGCTAACTTTAACAACATTTTGGTTTTGATTATTCCATTGTGGATGCTCTAAGCCTTGATTTACTTTTTCTACTTTTATGTGTTGGCTAATCATTTTTTCCCCCTTACACGTTGTTTACACCATTTTGGCCAAATTCTAAAAAAGAATTTCTTAATGGATTAGTGGCCCAAAATAACATTTTGGGCCTTGATTGAATTAGGCCTTTGGTCAAATATGTAGTGAGCCTATTGGTTTATTCGGCCCAATTGAGTTAAAACCCAAATTAGTTTCAGGCTTTGGCCCAACTAATCAAAGCTCAGATTAGTTTTTCGGGCCTATTTAGCCCAACCAGGCCTGAAAATAGAGAAGTCAAAAAGGCCATAAGCTACTTAGTCATGCTTGAAAAGCAAGCTGCTCACAAGCAGCTCAAAGGCATAGAAAGTTCTCCCTAGCAAGCTACTCACAAGCAGCTTAAGGCCTGCAGCCATTTTCCTTCAGCATGAAGCAAGGACACATGGCATTTATGTAGCCCATGTGGCCCAAGTAGCTCAATCAGGTCTGTATAATCTGCTTAGTCATGGTTATAAGCAACTCAAAGCCTGCACAATTGTTATTCTTCATGATTAAGCAAGACCAATAACACATGGCATGCCTGCAAGCTGCCAACACAAGCAGCTCAACCAGGCCTGCGTTTTTTGCCTTGGTGGGCCCAAATATTCCTTTTTAACAGGCATCCATGCACACAAACTGCTCACAAGCAACTCAAAGGGTCTAAAGATGCTGTATTGCTGCAAATTCCTTTTGCCTTAACTAGTTTTTAGACAAAAAAGAAACTTTCCAGACCTGTAGCTATTTTCTTGGAGTGGAGAGCAAGGCTTGGACATGTGGCAACTTCCCATTGGAGCATTCGAAAGCAGCTCAAGGCCTGAAACTTATGCCTATTAATACCAGAATTAAAGGCCTTGACAGAGGTCCCTGAACCATCAAGCCCAGCGCTTATGCAAATTATCTTTACTTTATCGCAAAGTATTTTATCTTTCAGTCCAATCTAGCCCAACCTAAATTTTATTTCCTTTCATTTTCTTGTACCTAAACTTTGTTAAACCGTTAATGAAGTTCATTTCCCTTATCGTTCAGTCCTGTTTTCTTTTTTCTTTTCATTTTTAACAACTGTTAGGAAATGCCAAGTCCTTATCCCGACAAGGCAAACCACGAACCACATACGGCCTCACCCCTTAGGTCGTATACATTCGTTCTATTAGAAGTCAGATCTGAGGCATTCAGGTCTTAGTACGAATTTGAACTGCAATCCAGTCCTAGCAAGCCCGTAACTCTAGCCGATTTGGTTTTGCACTTTTTGTGGAAAACACACGTTGTACACGAATAACATGCAAAGCAAAAGAATTGAAGTGGCATACAGTTTAGCAAAAGAATTGAAGCAAAAGACCGATCAATCATCCAGTTTAATTAGTTGTTATTGAAGCGGCTAATTATTATTATGTGTTGGCTAATCATTTTTATAGCCATTAAGTCTTTTTTGTACCCAGGCCACGACAAGTGAAGCGGCAATAAGATGTGAGTCATAGATTAAGAGGAATTTTCAAGTGAGGGATCCCTCATTTTTTTAAAATGAGGGACTTTCATTTCCCGATCAAATTTTGAAAATCCGAGCCGCTCAATGTGTGCAGAACGTGATTTTAAGGGTACCCGCGAGAAATCCGCAAAAAAAATGACCGGGAAGGGCTTCATCCGAGCAGTTTTTTTTGAATTGTTCAATGAAAACTGCTCGAATGAAGCCCTTCCCGGTCATTTTTTTTGCTGATTTCTTAAGGGTACCCTTAAAATCACGTTCTGATCACTTTGAGCGGCTCGGATCATCGAAATTCAATCGGGAATGGGAGTCCCTCATTTTAAAAAAATGAGGGATCCCTCACCGGAACCTAACTCTATAGATTAAACATGCAAAGCAAAAGAATGAACAACAAATCCATAGGAAAAAAAAAGTTTCGGTCACTTATGAAAAATAGATAACCGATTCGGACTCGAGTAATTTAAACAAACTGTTTAATGCAAATCAATAACTGAAAAGAACAATTTTTTTCCAAAAAACTACTAACGCCAGAGAACAAATTTTTTGGTCGAAAACTAATAACGTGGATTTTGTGGATTTGTCTTAAACCAGTATTAAAGTCAAATTTAAAACTAGGGTCAGCATCCCAAATGTTTGATGAAATGTATCAACCATCCGGTACCCTTCGGCTTAGAAGTTTCTGAAACTGAAGTTTAGTAAGGTTTCTGTCCAATTAAAATATTGAAATGTTTGAATGAGTTTTTTGGGTATCATTTTTCATTCCCCGTAACCATCTGGGACCCTTCGATTGTGATTTTTTCGTTTTTGGCCCTTACCCTTGCATTATGCATCTTTCAATCTTGGTATTAGAAAAACTTAAAAGGCAATGACTAGGAAAAGGAAGACAACACATGTGGGCAATGGAGAAGAATATTCACAGGTATCACCCTTTTGACATATATTTTGTCTTTCTTTTGAAAAAATAATTGGTAGTCAACTAACTCAACTGAAGTTTGATAGTGTTTCAATTTTGTTAGGAGTATTGGGATTACAATAATAATTCATAAGATTTACTCCTGCACATACTTTAGGCACAAACTGGTAAATAGCTTTCAAAAGCAACACTAACGTGCACGACGAGAACAAGAGCAAATTTTAAAGCAAAGCATTGCTCGACAATCAGTACAACAACAATGACAACAGATTTTCGAGGATTCAACGACAACAACAATGACAACAACCATAGGCACGATTTCAAGGATAGAAATCACATCTTTTACATATATTGAGAGGTAGAATTCCTACCTCAAGTCTTGAGAACAAAACCCACGAGATACGAGCACTAGCTTTTTTGAAAACCTTGATTCGAATGAAATACTCCACACCGAGCTCTAATCGACAAAAGGCAAGTCCAAAACCTCGAGTAGAATGCGGAATGGAGGTTGATTGGTATGGGTTTTGAGTGAGTTGAGTGAAAATTTGGAGAGAGAGCAAGAGAGAGGGAGAGAGCCGAGAGAGGGAGAGACGTGAGGGAGATGAGAGGAGAAATATAATTCTCTACTCCCTCACCCTCCTATATGTACTCAAATATATACAAAACACACTTTGCACCCTTCCACAATCAATTCCATCACTTTAGCCCCAAATCACATAAACACCATTAGCTCATATTTCTTTATCAATAATCGTGCATTTATAAAATATTACTCCCTCCGTCCCTTTTTAAGTGTCCTGTTTCGTAATTCCAACTTATTAAAAAGACATCATCATTATACCTTTCACATTAACTTTTTCCTCCACTTTCGTTACTTCCCCATCATCATTACACTTTTACACACTAACTTTTCAAAATGGAATCTACTTTTAAGGACAAAATAGACAATACACCAACTTTTACCTACTAACTTTATAAAATGGACACTTATTAAGGGACAACCCAAAATGGAATACCGGACTATAAAAAAAGGACGGAGGGAGTAACATTGACAAAATAAATACGGGTATCTACATGTCTTATACTCAGAGACAAAATATATTTGCTAATGTGCTACTTTTTTAAAGAGTGCTGAAAATATTACCATGACACAATGTGTCTTAGGAGTGCTTATGAATTCTGTCTTTGTCTCTCTTTTTTTCTCTAAAATTTACAACAACTATTCTTAGGAGTGCTTATGTTAATACAGTTACTTTCAAATAATATAATCGAACACTTTTGAATTTATTGGAATTTACTTTATTTCTGTCTATTTTGTTGTGAAATTCTATGACTTTCAGTTAGTTGCCATCATCGAAATCGTGCATAGCACGGGTATTATGAGGTTGATAAATGGGATAGATATTCAAAAATAAAGTAAATACTTAATTTCTGATGGGTGAGAGGGTTGGTACATATTTTTGGGTTATTTACCAAGACACCCCTCAACGTTTATCCATTTTCACGGCCACCCCCTCCACGAATTTTCGCTACGGCCAGACCCCCTCATTAAAGTTTTCGATTTGAGGGACCTAACGCCGTTTGACGGAATGGTTGAAGAGACAATTTTGCCCCCATATATATATATATATATATATATACACACACACACACACACATCCACAGCAGTCATTCCACACTTCGTCGGAGAAGATGACGTATGGCTCGTGAACAGTACGCGCTGAGAGTAGATCTCACTCTCTTTGCACGTGCCACCGTTAACCCGTGCATGCGGTCTCCTCCGGCGACCCCCGGCGACGTTCCGACCATCGTTGTGATTGTCTTGAAGAGGCAAACAAAGCCCAGTGCTCAATCCTCATTTCCGAGCAACCATAGCCATGGGCTTTGCAAAACCGTACCTCGCCGCCACTCCACCGCCTTTGACCGGCGATTGCCGCCACCTCCGAGCTCCTCCGACAACGTTCCGAGCACCATTGTGATCGTCTTGAGGAGGCGAACAAAACCCAGTGCTCAATCCTCATTTTCGAGCAACCACGGCCACGGGCTTTGCAAAACCGTACCTTGCTGCCACTCCGCCTCTGCCCGCTGCGTTCGAACAGCTCGTGCGCCTTCCTCCGCTGACAAAACTCCACCCTGTCACCACCACTAAGCTCCTCTCAGTGAGACCCACACGACCCACTGGTCGAAATCGAGTTTTGACACCGCCACTAAGCTCGTCTCAGTGAGACGTACAAGACCCACCGAGCTCGTCTCAGTGAGTTGTGCCATGGCTGTCGAGATCTACAGCGCGCGCGCTCTCTCTCTCTCTCTCTCTCTCTCTCTCTCTCTCTCTCTCTCGCGGTGATTTTCGATCCCCAAATAGGAGCAGGTGGGTGGAGGTGTATGGCAGTTAGCTGCGTCTCCGGTTGTGGCGGTGGGGGCTTATGCGTGGTGGTGGTGTGCTGGTGCGTGGTGAGTGCAAAAATGGGTTTGCTTTGGAGGGTTCTCTCACTGTAGACTACCGGCCATTGGGTAATGTGGTGGTGGGCCAGGGGGTGGTGGTGGTCAGTAGGTTTGGGTGAAGTAGAAATGGGTTTAGGAAGAAGAAAATTATTAGGGGCAATATTGGAAGATTGAACCACTTTTAAAAGAATTTAGGAGAAAAAATTAACGGATCTAGACGGAAGGGGTCTAGGGATAAAGTAAACTTTAATGAGGGGGTCTGACTGTAGCGAGAATTCATGGAGGGGGTGTCCGTGAAAAATAGGTAAACGTTGAGGGGTGTCTAGATAAATAACTCCATATTTTTTCCACGGTTGAGATTAGTGCTACAAAGATTTTAGATTATATATGGGAAGCACGGAAATCAAACCAAATTTCATGCCTTCTTTATTGGCAAAAATAATTTCAATTCATCACGAGGACAACAAAAAGAAATCAACACCACATTACTCTTACCGCTACTCACAAATTATATACCTATCTCCCAATCTCTTGAACAAATTTTAGTAGAAAAAATACAAAAAAACAGTTTTATCAAAGAGCTAACTACACGAAAAAATACTTGAGCCACAACCAAAAAACAATCCCAGACAACAGTCCTGCAACTACCCTTTGCCGCCGCCTCACTTGAATTCTAAAAACAGACTCTTCCCACCGCTGCTTAAGTGTTTCTTCCCACCGCTGCTAAAGTGTTGCAACCAAGGGTACCAAAGTTCATGTCTTTTTTTATTGACAAGCAAAAAATTTGGCAAATTAACCTTCATACCAAGAATATATTTGTCACCGTCACCGTCATCTTCAGATTTTCCTTTTCATATGACAAGGCGTCAATTTTCAATATGCTTGCCATATGCTATGACTATTAACAAATCACAAGGACAATCAGTAAAATTCGTTGGGGTCAATTTGCGCACAACTATGTTCAATCATGGGCAATTATATGTGGCATTATTAAGGTGCACGTCTTTTGACCGTATAACTGTCCTTCTCCCCCATGAAGAAACAGATTTCACTACCAATGTTGTTTACCCTAAAATTCTGTTGTAGTTCCCTTTGTCATACCAGATACTCCCTCTGTCTTTTATTTAGAGTCCAGTATTTCATTTTGGGTTGCCCTTAATAAGTATCAATTTAGTAAAGTTAGTGGGTAAAAGTTGGTGTATTGTTTATTTTGTCCCTAAAAGTAGATTCCATTTTGAAAAGTTAGTGAGTAAAAGTTTAATGATGATAGGTAAGTAGGAAAAGTGAAGGAAAAAATTGATGTGAAAAGTATAAAGATAATGTCTTTTTAATAAATTGGACTTACGAAGCAAGACACTTAAAAATGGATGGATGGAGTACATAGTATTATAATTTAGTTTTCCTCTTTTATCGTATATCATCCCTTAAACAGATGACTCGGCGTACTAACTGGGCTTATGTTGACATATCATTCTTTTTAGGATTGGGATCGAGATGCCTCGAAGATCAAAAAGGATCAATAGTCTTTTAGATTTTTAGTCTTAACATGTTTCATGTTTTCTTTTTAGATGTCTCTTCGAGGCATGCATTTTCATTGGTATTTTCAATGGTATTTCAACCCAAGTCTTATGCGTTTCAATTTGTTCTATGCATTTTAGTTGGTTGAATTAGTTGTTCATTATTTATTTGTGTGTGCTGAATATTCGAGGTGTGCTGAATATTCGAGCCATGCCTTCAGGGATGAGCATGCGCTAGATTTAGCAAAAACCTTCGTATTCAAGATTTGCATAGATTGATCATCTATTATATGAATAGACTTGAAATAATTTTCATTTATTTAACTTTTCCCCTTTTCTTCAGATTTTTTACTGATTAACTTTGGCTATGTATTTGTGTTCGCATTTTGCATTCGACTTTCCGCATTGTAAACCTCCCAAGTACAAGTAGACTGTGTGTCTATCTGCATAGTTTGTGGTCATTTTCTATCTCACTAGGGAGATTATACCAAAAGAAAACATACAACTTGGAAAACCAAATTAGGATCAGCAACTTCATTATTCTGTCATTCCTCTATCCCGAGGATTGAAACCAAACCAAATAGAGCCCTAAGTCCCTTTAGGATTGAAATCTATGAAGAATAAACTTTGTCGCTGTTAGAAGAGGATGCAGGAAGACAACTGATGATCGATGAAGAGCAGTGTGGGTCTAAGAAATAACACCAGAATCTACTTCAGCTGGCGTTCAACCTAATGGAGAGTACTGACACTTTGACACAAATCTTCGAAAATAATCCCTGGTCTTGCAAAATATTTGAACTTTTCTCAGAGTTTTATTTTGTCAAACAAGGGAGTCAACTATGTAGGCTAATGACTATAACTTCCTTTTGGCATTAGCTGCTGATGGTAAGAATTTTCTTTAGTATTCCTCAGCAATGCTCCCATGAGCCACACGACAGGAAGAATTTCACCTCATTGCACTACAAAATCCACAAATCAGTTGCCTACAGCAAACTTCTTATCCCTCACCACCACTGTGCAACACCAGGATTCGCTCTGAAACAAACCTGGTTTTGCTACATAAATTAAATGCACAAAAAAAGGATGATGATGATTTCACATCTCAATAGAGAAGATTATGTGTAAGCACAAATATAGCTATGATCCTTGGGATATATCAACTAGGATCCACAATGTGAGCCATGTTCACATCCTGAACCAAAAAATTGAGAACTACAGATAAGCCACCTGATTGCGCCATGACAAATTGCAGGTCAAATACAAGTAGCACCTCCATTCACCACCATCGAATGGAAATGACAACAACGAACAAGAAATAGCTCATAAAGTAACCTGACATGGGGACTGGGAATCCAGAAGCCGCATCCAATGATTTGGATGGCAATGGTGAGACCTCGCTATCCTGCACCGCAATAGTGAAATTTGTTATTGCAAGTGTTGTTTATTGGTTTAGAGTAAGAAGAGATTGCTGCTCCAAATTGTTTGTCCAGCAAATTAAAAATTTGGCCCAAAACAATTGATGAACAAAAAAAGGCAAACCTATTTCATATTTCATGACCACTAATATTACATGTCATCAGAAAGCATTGAGGACAACAATGACTTCAAGATTCCAAACAGTAAAGGAAAAAAAAATAGAAAAGCTTCAAAAGATAGTATCCGAATACGCGGACAACAAGTTACTATCTTATCATGTCAAAACATTACAATTATGTCTAGACTGAACAGCTGTTCATGGGACAAAGAGGACAAAGAGGACGACAGATAAAACAAATTCGATGAAACGACTCCGCAACTGACAAATAAATGCCACGAATGTGGACAGATCCTTCTCAATGCCAAACAAGCAATCAAGCCTCTCAAACTTTCTTCATGTGCATGTTTTTTTCCAAGCATATCTAAATTGTACAATAGAAACAATTACTATAAAAATAAAACCACACAATACTACTCAACATATATAGCTGTGAACCTTCTTCCCTCTTTTAGGCAAGTAATTATTGCTATTTTCCCGACTAGACTTACAAAACTAGTGAACCAATAATTTATAAATAAAGACAATGTGCCAGTAGCAAAGCTTGCCGCTTGTAGTCGGTTTGTAAAGCCTCCCTTGATTTGCTTGCTTCCTCGCCGACTACGACTAGGGAGGCAATCTGTTGGGAAGGCTGATGACTCCACTACTCGGTACCAAGTCATGAGCAATGGTGAAGCCAAGCCACTCCAGGAGTTTCTCCAAACCAACAAAAATACATACAAGCACCAAAACTTGTGGAGTCACCTGAAGAACAGGAAAAAAGAGTCCTCATCCCAATGAATCCCTAGTCCTCAGATTTCAATAAACCAATCCAATGACTGGGGACAACGCAAAAAAATACGTTGCTTTTAGCCACAGAACTTTGTTCCGAGTAAAGTCAGAAGGTAGACACACATGACAGATCAGCTCGGTCCAACCCGATTACAGGACTAGAGATAAGATGAAACGGCATTTTTGAATCTCCACCGTCATTCAAGAATAACATTAAAGCTTGATCTCATTCTCTCTCCCTTCACAACTCACTGCTCTCTCCTTTAGAAAGGAGAAACCCTAAACTACCATTATCATCTTCCCCAAATTTTCTTGAAACCCTTCAACAATGGCATCCTATAGGGCCAATGCTCCACCTAAAAATCCTAATAGCTTGGCCGTTCAGCTCAAGAATGCTATTGAGGACGAGCAAATGGTTGTCTATGACGATTTCTTGATCGACATCATGTCCAAAAGTTCCTCAGGGAACCGGGGTTGGCTTAGGCCCTAAATTCAAGGACAACGTTCATCCAATCTTCGACTCTATGTACCCATTGGCAGAGCAAGTCCTTCCTTTTGAGTCACCACAACTTGATTGGTCAAAATTCTCTTCTGACCTTCCAAATTGGCTTGGCACAGGCCCAATTCGAAGTACGTCGAGTGGTTGGACAGGATGATCGCTACAAAGGAGGTCTTGTGGAAGAGAATTGGCATCTATGACGCCGTGATGTTGAGCCAGTCTTTGATTGATATGGACAAGAACTTGTTCCTGGCTCCCATCCAGTTCTAGTCTGTGACATCCAACTCTTTCCACTTTAAGGTAGATTTTATGAGCCCTACTCTCCAAGATATCGCTTTATGGACTAGCCTCCGTCCGCATGGTGGAGGCCAATTATTTCCTGTCCCAAAAACCCCTTATCAAGCATACAAGGGACCCTTTCTCCTTCTTGGGCTTCATAAGCCACTTTGCCAAAATGGTTCCTGCGGAGGACAGTGAGCATGTTGCCTTTCTCTTTTACTGGCTCAACAATTTCATCTTATGTGTCTCGTCCAATAGGGTGACCAAGGAATTTACCGATTTGGCATGTGCCCTAACCTCAGGGCAGGAAATTGCACTTGGGCCTTTAGTCCTGGCCCATCTTTACAGAGGTATGAATGAACTATTCAGTAATAAGTTTGTTTTCGCTCCTGGCCCGTTGTGGATCGTGACCAATGGTTGTGGTCTTATTTCTCTCAGTTAGGACCCAAGATGAACAAGGACTTAATCCATACATGCTATTAGGGATGAAAGTTTTGACAGAAAAACTGAACCGAACCATTTTTGTAAAATTCGATCGGTTTTATTGCTGCCTTGGTTCGGTTTTGATTTTTCAAAAAAATTAACTATAGGTTTGGTTTTGGTTTTTTGGGCCAACAAAAACGATAGCGCCGAACCAAATTCAAAGATACGGGACAGCCACATGTAAGATCTTAGTCGTCCATCCACTTAGCCTAAGACTAATCTCTGCCGTCCATACCATCCACCTCTTATCAGATGCAAGAACCCTAAATCTAATATATTCATGCCTCTCTCTCTCTCTCAGGCGGTGGCCAGAGACCTGCTACCATAGTTTTAAATCGCGGTATCAGTCGCCGTCGCGGTATCGGTCGCGGTATATCGGTATCGGGACGTATCGGTGATACGTCGCGGGAATCGCGTGTCGCGGTCATGAATTTTTAAAAATTATCAGCAACATGTATAAAACTTGAAAAATATACTTTTGCGGCTTTTGCCCCCAACATTGGCTTAAATTATCACATTTTAATTAATTTAAGACATGTAATAGCCCATTCTCTTCATGTGAAATATCCGATAATTTATCAAAACCCGCAAGTCAATAAGATTTTACAAATATGAGAAAAATGCAACATTATGAGTTTCGATATAATTGACATAAACAACAAAAGTAAGATGAAGACATTAAAATAAACACAACATAGAGGTTTTAGATTACATAATCGCTAGCCCCTTCTAGTTTCTGTTGGAACTTTAGTGTGTATTTGTAAAATATGGTGTTTTTCTCTAGTTCCACATTGGCAAGTTACAAAACTTCTATCTACTTTAAATGAATTTGCACTTTAGTGGGTTTGTGAATGAGAACTCAAGGAAATGTCTCGCGCGCTTAGAAAAATGGGCGGCAATTTGAAAAATTGATTTGAAACCAGTTAACCGGATGCGCCCTTTAATTTCGGGCATTTTACAGATTGCCCAGGCTAGATGGGTATAATTCTAATTTTACTACTGCGCCCGCGTGGCGCGTTCTGCACCACTTTCTCCCACCTACCACTTTATTACTCCCCTTAATTTTGACATTTTACACAGAGAAACAATTTGAAGAACGGCGTTTGAGAGAGAGAGAGAGAGAGAGAGAGAGAGAGAGGGGGGGGGGGGGGGGGACGATGAAGGCGGCCACGACGGCGACGACGATAACGACGACGAAAAGGACGGCAATGAAGAAGGCAAACGACTGAATAATAGGTGATTTTCCCCTTCCTGAAATTATGATTTTTTTTTCTTTCTTCCCGAAATGTTTTTTTCCTCTTCCTCAAATTTTGATTTTTTTTTCCTTCCCAAGACGAACTGGCCGAACCGGCCCACTAAATCCATTACAGTCCGATACGTACCGGTTTCCGACCGGTTCGCCTGTGATTCGGAGTCTCCCCGTTATACCGGCCAATATCCGGACCGGGCCCCTCAAATTCCGGTACGAACCGGCCGATATTAAAATCTATGCCTGCTACAGAATGTGTTTCGCACAAATCCATACGAACTGAGCGATTTTTCCAACCAAGCGGTAGGTGTCGGCTTGAAACTTTCAAAAACCGACTTGGTCTGTTTGGTGTGAAATATCGGCGGAAAACCGATCGAATAGACCCGATTTCATCCCTACCTGCTATGGACGCCACTACACAGACATCCTTGGGGCTAGACATTCCTTTGGCTTGTGCTTTAGATTTTTCTATTCTAAGTTGACAACACTGGGCAGTGGCTGGACTCCTTTTGATAGACACGATCCCTTGGTGGCTCAAACTTCCTGCCTCTGGCCAAGGCGATGACTATGATGACCACTTCGATGTATGGGCGAGCTTTTTGATTTCGAAAGACCTTTATGGGATGGCTGCCGCACATATGAATAACAAGTGTGGTGTGGAATATTACAACGTAGCCCAATTTGCATGTCAATTTGGTCTCTGTTAGCTCATCCATATTCTAAATTTCTAATGGGAAAAAATCAGCGTAGATGTTGAAATACGCCCTCTGAGATCAACAGCACGTGCATGTTGCCGAAACTCTAGTATCTGCAAAACAAGACACCATGAGTGCACCTTTGCCTCTTGTCGACAAAGTCCCTCTGATGCCAAAGTATTTCGTAATCACAAAACCCAAATTCACCATAGGTAAAATAACGAATGACAGCGTACCTTACTTCGAGGGTATTAACTCTTATTCATAGATGTAGACTTCACTTGTTCCCCAAGTCTCCTACTCTGCCTAGGGTTCCAATCTCATTAGGAATCCTAGCCCATGTGGAATTCCCTCGCCTATGGTAACTCAATCACAATCCCTTTATTCATGGCACACTTGCCTATCACGTAGGATTTCTTTTCTAGAACCTTCCAGATTGCTACCACCATCGTTCCAGATTGGCGGTCCAGCTAGGGTTTGTTCAATGTACATCGGGGGTACACAGTTACTACGGTGCACCTGTGCCATGTGTTCGACAATACTGTTGGGCACCCTCACATGGCCTCGCCGACCTGGTTATGTGTTTGGCTATACCATGCACCCAGTCACATGGTGCCCCCGTGCAATCACACGTGCTTGGGTTGTCTTTCCTCTGTTCGGAAAAATCCCTGTTCAATTGCTCCCCAACTTTATCCGTCATTGCTATTCAGCAATGATGGAATAAAGCTACTCGTCAATCTGCTCGGCCTCTGCGATGCTTGACACAGTACTCGGCCTCTGACATTATGACCAACTAACCGGGTCCTTCGTGGCATCTAACTTTATTCTGCGGGTCTCTCATGAAGTTATTTGGTACCTTTGCTTGGGCCACCTATACGGCTAACTGCGTATATGCGCACTAGTTTTCCTTACTAGCTTTATGAGTTCTCTCAGGCATTCAATGCCTTAGAAGTTTCTTATCGCTGTATTTTGCTCAAGTCCATTCATGATTAGCAAAAAAAGGCCTCTTCACCTAAGTCTGCTTGTACTTTGGAATTCTCTAGCAGTACACATTGCCATCTTGCCATCTGCTAGGCAAGTTTCCTTCGATTGCCTTTTCGAAGCTTATCTGTGGCCGAGTTCTTCCACACTTGTTCACTACTTTAATCTAAGTTTTAGCAGATACTTGGCAAGTTTCTCAACATTGTCTGCCGCTGTAGCCTACGCAAACTTTTCGGCATCACTCGTTGCTATGGCCTAAGTTTTTTCATTCTTAGCCAAATTCTGAGTTTGTTTGTACTCAGTCAGTTTTTAGCTTTGTTTGCTGCCATGGCCTAAGTTTGTTCATACTTAAATACTTAGGCAGTGGTTTAAATGTCTTCATACTTAGTAAAAACTTAGCATTCTTCATTGCTTTAGCCCAAGTGTTTTCGTACTTAGCAAAAGGCCCAAGTGTTTTCGTAATTACCCAAAAGCCTAAGTTTGTTCATACTTAACCAATTTGTCAAGCATTATTCATTGCCTTCTAAGTTTTTTCACACTTAGCAAATTTCTCAGCAGTATTCATTGCTATGCTTAAATGTATTCATACTCAGCCAAATCTCAGCATTATTCGTTGCTATCGACCTTAGTGTATTCAAAATTTGCTGAAATATACTTGGCCAAAATTTCAGCATTATTCGTTGCTCTCGAGCTAAGTTTACTCATACTTAGCAAGTACAGCAATATTTGTTGCTATAGCTTAAGTTTTCTCATACTTAGCCATATTTCAGCATTATTCGTTGCTATCGGACTAAGTGTATTCATACTTAGCCAAGTTTTCAACAATATTCGTTGCTATAGGCCTATAGCCTAAGTTTTCTCGTACTTAGCCATATTCTGAGTTTGTTCGTACCAAATCAGGTTTCTTGTGGACACTCTCTGCTCCTCAGCATGAAGGCAAAGTATCCTTGGGTCCATTCTCAGCTAATTCTTGCGAGGACCGAACATAAACAATAAACATGCCGAAAGTAATTTCTTACAAGCATAAATGTTGACACCCATTTTTGGCCAAATTTTGAAAAGAAGATTTATTGAGGAATTAATGGCCCAAAGTGTTACTATGGGCCATACTTGAATTAATAGTGGACTACAATTGGGCCGAATTGAATTTGGAAGGGCTGAATGAAATTGGGCAGCATAATTTTGAAGCATGGCCCAATTAGTTAAAGCCCAAGTTAAATTTTAGGGATTGGGTTCTGAAGTAAAATGTCTACCTAATCAAAACTGAAGCGTAATTTGATTAAAGGCCCAGGTTCATTTTCAGGTTTGGGCCCAATTAAGTAAAGCCCATAATCATTTTGGGTCGGGGCCCAGTTTTTGGATTTCTTTAGGCTTGAAAATGAGGAGGTCCAAATGGATATGGTGGGATGAGGAGTAAGGAATAAAATGTTTAAGGCCAGGGGGGCCCCCACCACTTGAGGATTAAAAGTAAAAAAAGGAGGGCCTTCAGTTGATTGCCTCCTTTTGGGAGGCATTTAGGCCATTGTGCAGTAAACTTTTCATCCATTACCCTTGTTGGTAGGCATGTGAAAAGGTGATTTGTGGATCCCATAATTCCTTTTCATACAAGATCTTTACATAAAACTCCTTAAAACTATCAAATGACCCACAAATGAGGACTCTAAGTCAACAAAAGTGGCTGTTAGGCCTTGTTCCTTGTGAGAAGAATCTCGGCCATTAGCCTTGGTGGGCCCAAGATTCTCTTTTTGGCAAGTTTCCATGCAAAAAAGAAAGTCTCAAGGCCTGCACAACCGTCATTCTTAGCATGATGCAAGGCCTAGGACACGTGGCATCCATGCATGAAGACAACTCAAGGAGCTCAAGCCTGGAGTGGGACACTTGGCAGCCATGCAACTCTCAAGCCTGGAGGAAGCAGCTCAGACCTAGAACTTATGCCTATAAATATCAGAAATGAAGACTTAGAGAAGGGTCCACGAGCATTCAATCCCAGCGCTTAACCAGCTCAATTTCATTTACTATCCAACAAAGTTTTTATCCAATCTAGCCCAACCTAGATTTTATTTCATTTCCTTGTACCCAAACTTCGTTAAACCGTTAATGGAGTTTTCTTAAATTTCGTTTATCCTGTTTCTTTTCATTCCACAACAGTTGGGAAATTGTACGTCCTTTTCATTAAGGCAAACCACGAACCACTACACGGCCTTACCCCTTAGGTCGTACATTATCGTCCTAGAAGAAGTCAGATCTAGACACTTAGGCCTAAGCACAAATTTGGACTGCAATCCAGTCCTGGCACGTCCACAGTTAAACCGCTTAGTCCTTTGCTGTTTGTTCCATTTAATTAAATCAAACCGCTCAGTCCTCGAAATGAGCAAAATTAAATAAAACCGCGAGGGACTAAGCGGTTTCTCCTTGTTGCAAGCGTGCCAGGACTGGATTGCAGTCTAAATTTACGTTTAGGCCTGAATGCCTTAATTTGACTTCTATCAAAATGATAGCGTACGACCAAAAGGGTAAGTCCGTAGAGTGGCTCGTGGTTTGCCTTTGAAGAAAAGGACTTAAAATTTTCCAACCATTATGGAAAATGGAAAGAAAACAGGACTAACTAAAATTAGTGAAACTCCATTAATAGTTTAACGAAGTTGATTGATACAAGAAATGGAAATTGAAACTAGGCTGAGCTAGTATGGACTGAAAGAAAAAATACTTTGCTGGAAAATGAAAATAATTGAAAGATAATTTGAGCTAGTTAAGCGTTGGGCTTTTATGGTTGTGGACCCTTCTCTAGGCCTTCAATTGTGGTATTTATAAGCAAAAGTTCTAGGCTTGAGCTGCTTCTGCTGATTCCGTGCATGGCTACCAAGTGTCCTTCAAGCTTGACCTGCTTGAGCCGCATGGCTGCCAAGTGTCGTTAAGCATTGCTCCTTAATCCAAAATAATGGGTGAAGGCCTGAGAATAACTGCTCCAAGCCTGAGCTGCTCCCTTTTGCATAGGAACTTGCCAAAAAAGGAAGCTCATGCCCACCAAGGCTAATGGGTGAAAATTTCCTTACAAGTAGTATTAGGACTAAAGGCCACTTTTATTGACTTAGAATCCTCATTTGTAGGCCATTTGATAGTTTTAAGGAGTTTTATATAAAGATCTTGTTTGAAAATGAATTATAGGACCCACAAATCAACTTTCCTCCATTTTCACTCGCCTACCAACACAGGTAACAGCCTGGAGGAAAAGTTTACTGCACAATGGCCTAAATGCCTTCGCGAAGGAGGCAATTAGTTGAAGGCCCTCTTAGTTGACTTTTGATTCTCATCTAGTGGGGCCCTTAGGCATTAAGCATTTTATTTCTTATTCCTCATCCCACCATATCCATTTGGACGTCCTTATTTTTAGGCCTGAATAAATCTAAAACCTGGGCCCAGACCCAAAATAATTCTAGGATTTACTCAATTGGGCCAAATGGGCCCAGAACTGAAAATGAACCTGGGCCTTTAATCAATTGGGCTTTAATGGGCCCATTTACTTCAAAACTCAATACGGTACAATCCTTAAAATTTAACTTGGGCTTCAATTAATTGGGGCCATGCATCAAAATAATGCGGCCCAATAAATTCCATTCAGCCCTTCCAAATTTAATTCAGCCCAATTGTGGCCCACTATTAATTCAATTAAGGCCCATAATAACATTTTGGGTCATTAATTCCTCAATAAATTCCTTGTTCAAAAATTGGCCAAAAATGGGTATAAACAAAAACAGAATGTTATTCATAATTCTACCAAAGTGACTCAGAGCTATGAAAAACATCAAGTGTATTTGAAACAAAATAATCAAGCAATATTACTACTAAGCTTTTAAACAAGCTTCTAAATGTTCCGTGGCTTGCTGGTAATGCTGGATGTGCACAGTAGGATCCGTGCTCGTCTTGTAGAGTAGGAACATATTGTGCTTCACCCTGCTCGGGGGTTTTGCCCTCTGTAAATCTTCTGATAGAGGAGAGGCAACTATTCAGCTCAGTGCCTTTCTAGCCGCTTCTTGTACAGTGTACTGCACATCCTCTTCCCGTACAGATTCATATCTTTTGTATCTGTATTCGTGATTGCCTATCAGACTTGAAATGCACTTTGCAATCGTCTATCAGATTCAAACTGCTCTTCACGATTGCCTAATAGATTTGGACTGCCCTTCGCAATCGCCTACCAGATTTGGACTACTCTATGTGATTGCCTAGGAGATTAGGACTAGGACTACACTGCGCAATCGCCTAACAGATTTGGAATGCTCTTCGTCATCGCCTAGCAGAATTCGAATGCTCTTCACGATCGCCTAGCAGATTCTGAACACTCTGCGCAATCAGTTAGCAAATTGGTTTGCTCTTCAAGATTGCCTAGCAGATTTCGATTGTTATGCGCAATTGCCTAACAGATTCGGACTGCCTTTTGCGATCACCTAGCAGATTCAAACTACTCTTCGCGATCGCCTAGCAGATTCATAATGCTCTTCACGATCGCACAGCAGATTCGAACTACTCTTCGCGATTGCCTAGCAGATTTAGACTGCTCTAACCGAGGGAAATAAAACCACAACCATGGGTCACGATCAACAACGGGCAAGGAGTGAAAACAAACTTATTACTCAATAGTTCCTCCATACCTCTATAAGGATGGACCAGGACTAAAGGCCCGAGAAGGAGAGAGGGTCGTATTCAGGATTAAGGGGTCTTTTGAGAAAGGAAATAATTGGTCTCCACCCCATGTGGACAGAGTCCAGTCAAAAAAGCGAAATCTTGGAGAGTAGGGCTCATAAAACCAACCTTAAAGTGGAAAGAGTTGGATGTCATAACCAAAATTGGGCGGCAGTCAGGAACAAGTTCTTGTCCATATCAATCAAAGACCGACTCAACGTCACAGCATCATAGATGCTAATGCTCTTCCATAAGACCTCCTTTGTAGCGATCATCCTTTCCAACCACTCGACGTACTTCGAATTGGGCCTGTGCCATAGCCAATTTGGAAGGTCAGAAGAGAATTTTGACCAATCAAGTTGTGGTGACTCAAAAGGAAGGACTTCCTTCGCTAATGGGTACATAGAGTCGAAGATTGGAGGAAAGTCATCCTTGAATTTAGGGCCTAAGCCAACCAGGTTTCCTTGAGGAACTTTTGGACGTGATGTCGATCAAGAAATCGTCATAGACAACCATTTGCTCGTCCTCAATAGCCTTCTTGATCTGAACGGCCAAGCTGTTAGGGTTTTTAGGTGGAGCATTGGCCCTATGGGAAGCCATTGTTGAAGGGTTTCAAGAAAATTTGGGGAAGATGATCATGGCGGTTTAGGGTTTCTGCTTTCAGAAGGAGGAGAGCAGATGAGTTCCGAAGGGAGAGAGAATGAGATCAAGCTTTAATGTGATTTCCGGATGACGGAACAGATTCAAAAAGGCCGTTTCCTCTTATCACTCACCCTTTTTCGAATTTTCTTTATCTAATTAAGGGATTAAGTCCGTGATTAGCATAAGCAGACACGTGCTCCCTATGCCTAGAGAAGGCATGATTTGCTGCAGCCTAGAGGTTTCTTGAATTTCAAAGCTAATGGAGTTATTAGTCAAGGAAGATTCAGTTTAGATAAAACCAAGGGTGGTTTAAATGAAGCTAATCAGTTAGGTAAGGCCTGTTTGGTTTGCCTAAAAGCTGGTTATCGTTATTAAGCAAGCCTAGACCTTTAAAAGATCGAGGCATGAGGGGCATTGTTTACACCCATTTTTGGCACCAAACTTGGGCCATGGATCAAAGTTCCGTTGGATAAAAATTATTGGGCCGTATAAATATGGATAAGGCCTAATTAATTTAAATTCAATTTGGTCATGGACTTAAGCCTTTTCAGGCTTTGTTATTTGAATCTGGAATGTTTCCATGAAAAAGGGGAGTGGATTGGTGGTTATTCTATAGCAAAGGCCCTTTGACTTGGTCAAATGGCCCATTCTTCTTTAATATCCTTGAAGAGAGGAAGTGGTGTGGCCCATTATCTTTGACAGCTTCTTGTAACCTCCAGTAACCGCCTATGAACAAGAAATGCACAAGATGGAGGAGTTACAAGCGACACTTGTCAACATAAGGTGACAAGCGGACTTAGAAATTTCCTAACCGTGTAGGAAAGAGAAAAAACAAGAAGCTAATCGAACTCCATTAACGGATAACAAAGTTGACGGTTACAAGGAAAAGGAAATGGTGTTGGGCCAAGTAAAAAAGTACAAGGAACTTAGTGCATGTTGAATGTAAAAGATAAGCAAACTTTGCAAGAAAGTTTGTGTGTTGATAAGCGTTGGGCTTGATCGATGTTGGAACCCCTCCTCAGTCTTCAAAACTTGTATTTATAGGCCATGTTCCTCATGGTTTTGGAGCCCTTTTTCCTGCCTTCATCTTGTATTGACAAGTGTCGCTTGTATATCCTCCATCTTGTGCGTGCACACTGAAGGTTACAAGAAGTTGTCAAAGATAATGACTTCCTCTCTTCGTTGATATTAAAGGAAAATGGGCCATTTGACTAAGTCAAATGGCCCTTGCTAGAGAATAACCACCAACCCACTTCCCTTTTTCATGGGAACATTCCAGAGTTGCCAAATAACCACCATGGGTCACAAACTCTTCAAGTTAGATCCAAATAACAAAGCCTGAAAAGACTCAAGTCCACGACCAAATGGAATTAAAATTAATTGGGCTTTATCTATAATTACACAGCCCAATAATTTTAATCCAACGGAACTTTGATCTACGGCCCAATTTAATTAAATCTTAATTAAATGGCCCTCGAGCACTCGCCCAAGGTTTGGTGCCAAAAACGCGTGTAAACAGTATGCAAAGCATGCAAGTACATTGTTTGTGATGCAAAACTGGTTAAATCATGACTAAAGTTAACTACGAAGAAATCAGCACATACTATCAAAGTTAGATCCGTAAGGAGTGTACCAGTCATAGTACCCTCAACTACACACGGTACCGTCAACAGAAATGACTATGGAGACACTCTCCTTCCTCTTCTTCCTGTCCCCATGCACTTAGTCCTAGGAAGCAAGATAAGTGTGGTGATCAAGAGGTAGCAAATAAAGGCACCAAAAGAAGGGATTTTGAATCCACCTCTGGTTTCCTTTGGTTGTGATGTCAATATGGTGACGTCACTTTCCTGTACCAAAGTGGTAAACAAAATTATAGATACCACAACTAGAAGATGATGGCTTCATATGAAAAACAAAAGTGAAAAAGAACAACAAAGCTTTGGTTAACTCCTATGCAAAAGAAATATTTCAGCATTTTAGAGCAAATGACACAGTTCCTTATTTCCTATGATGCATTTCTCTGGGAGTCTGGGACTGTAAGGTAAAGGTGCTTGTGTGATAGCAATGGAGTTTACTGTGGAGCACCACTGTCAGTGGATACGAATGTTGGTCTTATGATAATGGTTCGACTAAATTATCCTATAGCCCGTGGATATAGTGATGCTAATAATGGCTACGTTGCATCCTTTTCTGAGTTTAGCATGCTCTGACATTTACAGCTCCTTTGGATGGTGAGAAAGGAAGAGATAAGAAAGAGGAGCCCTTTTCTCACCAAATCTCACCATCTTTGGTGAGATTGGGTGAGAAAGGGAACGGGCCAATCAAAACATTTCTTTTTTGTACTTTCCTCTCCAAAATGCTCAAGCCAAGTGAGGCATTTTACAAGAAACCGTAACACTTCCTTTCTTTTCTCATGAAACCCCTCCATCCAAAGGGGTTGTTAGAGATGAAAAACGTTTCATGATGCAAATGACAAGCAGAGAAGCTTCAAATATGCAAGCACAATCTCCCAATAGAAAGTAAGCATTCAAGATTAATATGGTGGGGCATTAAGAATATTATTAAGAAAATAACAACACAAAAGAAAGTTGAGCAAGAGAAGCTTCAAGATGCACAATCTACCAATAGAAAGTAAGCTTTCAAGATTCCTACTATGAAGCACGGATACTCTATTTTGGCCTCCGTATTACATATCGTATCCGTATCGGATACCGATACTCTCCGGATACGTATCCGCTACATTTTTTAAAGTATCCTACTTTTAGAATTATTTTTTGGTATCATGATACGTTTCGGATACGTGTTGGATACGCTTGGATAGGATTTGGATACACACGAGGGTAAATATGTTATTACTTAAAATATACGGGTTTAAATAATTGCAATTAGAACTATATTTTCTTTTCCCCCACCAATCGACACTAGAAACACATGGACGATATCCTCTCTTTCGTCTCTCATCTCTCTCGACAACCTTGTAAGTCTCTCTCTCTCTCTCTCATTGTGTGTATGTATATATATAAGTAGACGTAAATATATCTCTCTCGGCATGTGAAATGGTGAACTTGTGTAATGGAAAACTTTAATCATTAATGAAATTTTAGGAATTAAAAATTATATATAAAATATATTTTTTATTTACTTTTATATTCAACGTATCCCCCAACGTATCATATCCTTCTTTTTGGAAAAATCACGTATCCACATATCCGTATCATATCGTGTCCGTATCCCGTATCCGTTCTCTGTGCTTCTTAGGATTCCTATGGTGGGAAAATTAAGAATATTATGAAGAAAATAACGAAACAAAAAGAAAGTTGAGCAACTTTTTGCTGAATTGTGGAAATAAGAAATTTACTTTTGAAGTTATAGAGCACAACTGAGGCTGCCGCACAATATATATTTGATCCCCATGACTGTCTTGTTTATATATATCTTGATTCCTGTGCCATGTCCATAATGCATATGTGGAGTTCAAAACCTGCATTTGGTAATAAAAGAGTTATCATGCCCATCCAAAGACAATGAGGACATAGCTACAGAAGTCATGTATCACATTCTTGTGATAGCAGCGATGCTAACCCGTAGAAATAAAATAAACCTTTATAGAATACCTAATGCTCTAGAGGTTATAACCTCAGTTCATCCCCTATTCAGCTCATTGGCTAACTTTCAAATAGTATTGACATAAGATGTAGGACATCTCATCATTCCTTGGCTTTACGTTTAACCAATCATTTTCTTCTTTCATTTTCTAGCATGTAATGTTTCTTGCTTTTTTTAACATTAGTCAACAAAAACATCTCCATATGCCAATCAGTATCACTTGAAATTTAGAATGCCTAAATATTATGTCAGAATAGATCAAATTCAAGCCTCTGCTGGTTCTTTGCCTGCAATTTAAATTCAACTTGCCTTTGGTTGCAACTATGCTCCATTAAAAGACGGCCTTTGTTCGGTTCCCATTTTTGGAAAATATTTTTGATGTAATGAGTGGTAATGAGTGGAGAGAGATAGATAGATAGATAGATAGATAGATAGAAAAAGTTATTGAGAAACGCGCAGAGAGAAAATTGGGTTTCCCAAAGTTGGGAACCAAACAAAGCACTTGCTTTTATCGTCAACTCCTGCTGCTATCATCATTTCGGTAAATTTCTTTACACACTTAAAATGTCATGCACTAGACTAGCATTGCTTTTTTGAGATAATAAATGACTGGACCTTCGCTCAAATTTACATTTACCTTTGGATTGTACCTATCTTAATGGTGTATATATAAACCCAAAATTGGTTCAATCGATCACTGTATGGCATGTATATTATAACACCTTTCCAACTGGATTTGTGTATTCCCATATTTCATTCAGTCATGTCCCATGTGTTCCTCAAATATTTCCGACACATGTAAATTATCTAAAATAAGTTTAGTCCTTGTTCAGATGGAACAAAAAATGGATCCAAAACTTTACCAGGACATCAAAACCCACCATAAGTGTATCAACACAAGTTCCTAATCAAGAATCGCCACCACACAAAATTCATGCAGAACGCAGGAGAGATTCTTTTTGCTTGAAGAAGATCAGTCAATTAATGCTATGACAAACAAACACACTCATTTTCAAGTATTTTTCTTCCTGCTGGAATCATAACAATGCTAGTTATTAAGTAAATAGCATTAAAAGATAGTTTACCTCAAGTATCCCATGTCCAAAACTGCTCTCCCTGTATGCACTCCACTCCGGTTGTCTATCCCAGCAAAAGTACCCTTTTGCAGGGCCAGAGGAGAAATTCAAATGGCATACCCCGCCAAATTCTGGAACATTGTCTCCGGCTGAAGGACATTTCCCAAGATCATCGGCATGGTCAACGTCAACTTGTTCTATGTTTCCACCATCTCCAACGGTTATATAAAGAGGGCCGCATGGATCAAGTGTATAGTTGTAGACTCTATTCATCCGTTCATAAGCATGCACCTGGAAGGAAAATAATGTCACTCTTCTTTTGATAGCAAACAAAAACAAGCTGTAAAGATGGCTTATAGTTGATTATTTGGTGCTAGATTACTTCATCTTTATTCTCCACTTTGGATGTTCACTTCATCTTTATCATGTTCTTGGGTGAATGTTCTCTGAAAAACAAACACTGCAGTTTAATAACCAAGAGAAACAACTACAGGACTGGAGAAGAACAAACTAGTACTAATTCCTAACCCAAAGTTCCTTGAAAGGATTCACCATCAGAGGAATAAAGTACCAAAATGAGTTATGACAGAATGTATAAAGGTTTAGGTATTAGGAAATGGGCCAAAAAATGTACTCCCTCAGTCCTAAATGTTAGTCCATATCACATATGAATATGAATGTAAGAAAAGTCTGGAAATGATTACGGAAGGGCATTGAAGTAAAAAAATTTACGCAACTTTCCAAGAAGTAAACCAATTCATTTTAGGTTATGACTATAAAAAAATTGTTTGATGAAGCATCTAGGGCTAGATTCAAATCAACCTGATAGTCCTGAGAAAAGACCAAAATGGATGAAATGTATTAATTATTCCATTGTGGGATGTTACAAAATGTTGGTCCTTTTCTAAAAATGAAAGTAGAAATCTGATGATTTTTCAAATGTGTCCCTCATAAGTGAATATAAGTGTTGTAATGCAGGTAGAACATAAGAAGTGATGGGCAATACATCTGAATGTAGTTGTAATCATTATATGTCTCCAAAAAAAAGTTGGAACTCCCAAAAGGGACAAACAATAAGGAACAAAGGGAGAATATCAAGCTATTCAACATCCTCCCTCACGTTGAACCCCATCTTGTGCATGGAGTTGCAAATTTTCATAGATAGGGCGGAACAAAAGATGAAGGGGAGAAGCAGATTGCAAATGGTGAACAAATTCAAACAGAGAGACTTGATCCAAAGACCTCTCACAACCTGAGCTCTTATACCATGTTAAGTTAGTAGTAGTTCCACAAGTTTAAGCTATTAGGCAATGGACCCAACTTATCTATATCAAGCTATTCAACAAGATTAACTTTGATGTTTCTAGTATTTCCGTTGACAACAATGCAATTATCCAAGTGGCCGAAAGTTGATTTATGTACGAAACTAAAGTTTGTAAGAGTACAGAAATTACCTCAGATAAGAAGTGAGAAAACCAAAACAAATGAGATGAAACAGGAATGCTCATGCAAAAACTACTGTTCCCGGAGAGAGATGCTGAAAATTGCATTTTATATGAGTCGGCTGAAGTTATGTTCACTGAAATCCCAGATATAAAAGAACTTGTTTTTGAAAATACTACACCGCACTACGCTTTCTGATTGGCATTTGGCAAGAAAAACTAACATAAATCTAATTGTTCTGTTGAACTAGCCAATATATATATATGGATCAAAAAGAAAAAGAAAACTAGTCAATATATATGAACTTACATGACCGGAGAGGACAATATCAACACCATAATGGTACAGAAGTGCTTCCATTTCCTGCCTCATGCATTCAAATTCCTGGTAGTGTGATGAATAGCTGTTATACCATGGTGGGTGCCATGCAGCCACCAGCCAAGGGGTTATGCTGCGGTCCAAATTGAGTAGGTCTTTCTTCAACCAAGCATACTGAGCACCTGATAAAACATCCAAAAAGTAATAACACTGAGAAATGTTCATTGAAATTCAACTCGTACAAAAGTATGGCAAGTTAGTTCCATTATTGGGTTTCTGGGATGGGTATATCAGGTACAGGCCTAAACTTTTGCATTATATGCACAAAGTGGTTGTTCTCATACTAGACCCAGTCACCCCACAACTTAGAGGTAGCTGTAGGCTGAATTTTTCACCACTGAAACAATGGTCATCCCTTGTTATGTACTTGCACTATTGCAACAAAGAATGAAAGAGATAAATTAAGTGACATGTACATTGATAAATCAATCAGAGGGACAGTATATTTTACCAGTGTTATTGTAGTCAACATATGCCCCCAACATGATGAAATGCACTCCTCCAGCATCAAAAGAGTAGTAGAAATTAGTGTTGGAGCCAGACTCCTCTGAAGGAACCGAAAATCGTGTTAGATACGATTTAAAAGTGATTTCAGCGGCTTGAGGCTCAATCTCATGGTTGCCTTCTATAACCATCATTGGAACTCTTGAGATGAGGGGTTCCATGAACCTAGACTTGCAATTTAGTTATGTTAGTGAAAGAATAGATTCGATTCCACCAACTTACTGTATAAATGGATCCAAAATTTCAAACCTTCTCATTATGCCAGACTCTTGAGCGCCTTAATTAAAACACAACTCTAACCAAATTCATTGTCGTCGATTCAGCAATAACAGGAGACATGGGTAGATGGACAAGTACATAAAGGCTTTGTTCGGTTCATGGATTAAAGCATGAGCTGGATTTAAAGTCCCATGGAGCCGCATTTCCGGCATTTTATTGCAAAAAATGCTAGAGGTATTATGCATCCTTTAGATTACCAATCCCATGAGACTTTCATTATATAATACTCCTTATTAAGCCTCATCAACACAGCACCATCGCAAACCTAAAGTTGATGAACGAAAATTGAATTGCCATGCCAAACACAAACAATTACTGGATTTTAAAATATGCCCACACTGTTGGAAGTTTATGAAAGTAGTGTGCGTTAGTTGACTTGTCAATATGAAAGTAATAGAGAAGTAGCACATTAACGGTGTTAATGATTATAAGTGTAGTGGACAAAGTGGGTGATACTGTGTTGGATGTGTTGTGCTTTTCCAGGACCAAACAAAAGGCACTTTTTTACAAACCAGGACTGGAGCTATTGGATGTTGCTTAGTGCTGCTATAACTTAACAACCAAAAAGCTCTGCGTTGAACTTAAGCCTCTACACATGTTTTCCAGAGAAAATTTCATCTATTAACACCAATAGATTACAAAAAAACTCTAACCGGAGGAGGAGCATCCACACTGGAACTCAAACTCGACTCCACTCTCTGATTCTCTCACCCTCACCACAGTCACAAACTCCCTCACAGCTCTTTCCACTGTGAAAATTGCCACACAATTACAAGGAAATGACCCATGAATATATAGCCCTAAAACTAACGTACACATGGATGATAAGGCACACAAACCAATCCAGAGGCTCCCCTTCAATGCCTCTGATTCCTCTGCTCTGTTTCAACTACTCACAGTTGCAGCTTCCAGAGGTGTCTAGTGTATGTGTGAGTTTGTGCAAGTGTTTTTGCGTGTGGTTGTTAGCAAAATTGCTCGTAATCTATGTATTTTCAGTTTGAGGTAACCATGTTGGAGCATGAAAGAAATCTATGACCGAAGCATGAATGAAAGAGCAAAGCATGAGTCAATGAAAAGAGTTCAAGTCTTCTCCTCCAATTGTTTTCCAATCCCTTTGGATATTATAAGCCTAACAGTACAATACCTTCCCCAACCATCCCAACGGGGTTGATATGTCTCTCTTATGGGTGCGTTTGGGAATGAACAAGAAAAGCATGAAGCTCCTTTTCCACCGGTGGTGAGGTACTGATTTGCATAAGTTAAGTCTCCAACCATTAATATCATTGAAGGATCATTTTCTATGAGATGATCAATCGTGGTTGTTGAATTGCTTGTGAGACCCAAATCTCCAATAACTGCAATTCGACTAGGATAGGTATTCGGTCCAGGCAATGGTAAGGATTGAAAGGCTTGTTCTTCACTCATAGCTGGAAAAGCACTATCGCCACACTTGTAGTAATATTTTGTTCCAGGTTCAAGACCTACATTAAAAGCCATATCCCCAAACTCTTAGTCCTGAAGAAAAAGCACAATACACTTGCAGGCAGAAAAGAGAATAATTTGTGTGATTAGGCAACCAAAATAAGACTCAAGGCGATGTAATGTAGCTCTTAGTTGGGAATCGGAGATAGCTGGAGCATCATACCACCTCAGAAATAACATGGAAATCTGCTTTCATTTGGACTGATTACAAATATATACCATCTCTAAATAACTCAAATACCTTAGGAACATCATAAGATCCAGCTAGCTTAGCAGGAATAAGTGGAGAAACATAAAAATTGATTCATCTACGAACTTCACTGCTAAGAATGACACGGTTCTGTTACATAACTGGCATCCAAACACAACTTTCTTTCTGGGTAAACATGGAACATTTTCAGCAGAATTTTGGCACAAGTGGCACAAGTGGGGTTAATTCTCCAGATTGTTTTCTGATAAAGAAAGCAAATCTGTCATTCCATGCAAGCGCCATCTAATTTTTATTCCCTCTTAAGTGGCTTTATTTCCCTTGCTCATTATCTGGTATAGCTTGCTTTGGAGAGGAATCGCACGTGTTGTTCCAGTCAGGTTGAATGAATAATACATCAATAACACTATAACATCTCCTATAACAATACCAATATAATCCCCAATCAATGGGGGTATGGGTGGGAAGGACTTAAGACAGTCCTAACCTTGGCAAGATATACACAAAGCGGCTATTATCGAAAAGTTTCTCCACTGAAATAGCGACTGGCTGACTCCTTGTACCTCCAAAAATCGAGAAACTCAAGAGACATTATGCCCATGCCCCAAATCAAAGCCAGAAGGCCTGGAATCCATCAGAGAGGGCAGGCCGACAGATACGATTCAATATTACTTCCTTCGAAATCCAGAGGATCAGTAATGCAAACTGAATGAATAATGTACGAATTACGATATATTCATTCAACAGTTGACACAAAAATCAATCCGTAGTACGCATAACATTTTATGATCACATTTGAACGAAATGACTAACTATAGTAGATTTAGAGCATTGACAGAGCAGGTTTATAGGGACCATACTTAATCAAACGATTATGATCTACATTCTCATTGCTAGTACTTTTTATGCAATGCATTTACATCAACCAATTGAAAAAAGAAAAAAAAAATTGCTTCACTTTGTTTATCTTCATCAGAACCCAAAAGAAGCATACCAATTTTCATAAATAGTCCAATGCTTACAGCATGTATGTCTGAATGTAATAAATTAAGCATCACGTAGGTGGCAATGGAAAACAGTTGAGTAGCTTGTTTACCATCAATCTTCACATGGTGAATGATGCCAGATGTGTAATTCTGAAGACCCTCAAATGGGTATAATTGACTATAAACCATCGAATCCCCCGTCTTCTGCATTGAATACTTCCCACTTTCTTTCCCATACCACACCTCACTAGCAACCGTGGACGGATCAAGGGGTGTCACATTAAGACCAATCTGAGAATCCCCTGAAAAAAAATGCCAATAAAAAACCAACCCAATTCAACGAAACCTATGATTCAATCAATTAACCAAGCACATTGAGAAGACAACACAGATCAAGGAAACTAAACAAAGACTAGCAGAACAGTAGTACCAGTAACCCAAGAAACCCACATTGAAGTAGGTGAAGAAATTGCCAGGGCAATCTGTTCAGGAAACATTGAAGTCACATTCCTTTTCAAGCGAGGATCGTCCATGGGTATATCATCACTGCCTCGACGCAATGACGGATCGAAACTGCGAGTCACGGGCATAAAAGGGCCTTCTAAAGTTGTGGGTATGCATTGTGAAATCACCCCAACATGTAATATCATCTGCAAAATGATAGCAATAGCCATACGTAATTTACAGAGCTCCATGAGTTCTGTAAACTGTGTTCCTTCTAGTTGTCGGAAAAATGGGGTAAAGATTCACGGAAAAATATGACTGGTTTGATCATTGTGTTGAATTTGTGAATGGTTATGGGTTATCACTGATGCTTTGAAAAATGGGTTGGTGTTTGGAATTTTGATGCTTTCTGTTGGATGTGAAGGTAGGGTTTTTTTTTCCATCATGATGTACTGGACCACTGGATGTTCGTTCAGTTTCCACTATCACTATAGCTTTCTGGTTTAGCAAAATGGGGTAGACAAGAGAATATTCTACTTGATGCTTTGCTTGGTTTTTTTTTTTTTTTTTTGGCCATATTTTATAGTCAGCGGGGGTTAGCGCCTTAGCGGGTAGTTAGATTAGCACTAGAGGAGTTCAGTAGCTATCCATAACTCTGGGTCCCAACCGCCCCCAAGGGGCCTCGAACCTCTGCCTCCTGGATGGAGGAGAGGGCAGGTTGCCAACTGCACTAGGCAGTGGAACCTATGCTTTGCTTGTTGGGTGGGTGCGGTTTTGGGCCATAAAGTCTAGCGGAAATGATATGTGTACCGACCAAAAATGTAGGGAAATCGTACCGATCGCCGCCGGCGGCCTTCTCCGGCCACCGGACGGCCGATCCGATCCGTCCAAAAATTTTTAAAAAAAAAACCGAGGGGCCCAACGCGGGAATCAACGGCATCCGACGTGTGTAGGGTACTTGATCTAAACACTCTATTTTTCGTGTATATATGTATTTACATATATACACGAAAAATAGAGTGTTTAGATCAAGTACCCTACACACGTCGGATGCCGTTGATTCCCGCGTTGGGCCCCTCGGTTTTTTTTTTAAAAATTTTTGGACGGATCGGATCGGCCGTCCGGTGGCCGGAGACGGCCGCGCGCGGCCGTCGGTATACCATCGGTAGAAAACCAGTCGGTGCAAATAGCACCACTCAAAGTCTAGCAACACAGATTTTTTACGAAGTTTCGGATATGTGTCAGGAATCGTTGAATTCACATGGGTTCATGTGCATTTAATGTTTTCGGATACAGTTGTGGGGTTGCCTCTGGGACTGCGTTAAAAATTATGCAAGTATTGTTCCTCTTTTGGACCCGATCGGATTAAACCACAAATTTAACGTCACCACTAAGGTGCCGTTTCACTTTCTTTTCAATCTTCTTTTTTAAAAAGAAAGTAATTTTAAATTCAAATATAATAAAAATAAATTTTTAATTTTTTTTGCAGCGTTTAAAAGATCTCAATGAAATCTATCAAATAAGATCCATATTGGTATATTTGAGTAAACACATGATTTTTGAGTTTGGAATTACCTTCCCTTTTTAAAAGATCTTTTTTATAGAAACCAGAACGGGCCTAATGTCTGGCTTTAAATTTTAGTATTTTACTTTCAAATTAAAAATCACTGCATATACGCCAAATGCTTGATAGTTAATTAGGTTTGAATTATCATGGCGATTCCAGAGACACCTATAAAAATATCTAATAAAATATTCTATATCTCAATCTCATAGTTTTCGATCAAATTTTTATGATCAAACCGTTCAATGTGTGCAAAATGTGATTTTAAGGGTGACGAAAGAAAATTAGCAGAAAAATATGACCAGAAAGTGCTTGTTTTGAGCAGTTTTTAATTGAATCGTTCAAATAAAAACTACTCAGATCAAGCCCTTCCTAGTCATTTTTTGGTGATTTATCGCGTGTACCCTTAAAATCATATTCTGATCACATTGAGCCGCTTGGATCATTAAAATTTGATTGAAAATTATGAGATGTTTTTTTAAATGTTTTTATAGGTGTCTCCGGAATCGCCCGTTGAATTATATATTGAATGAATGTAGAATTGTGCAAACTGTAAATTGTCCTGTATTATAAAAACTGTGATACTACTATTTATCTCATCACTTTAAAAATATAACTATTCATTATTAGTAATAAATAAACGAGAACATTCTCCTCGTTGGGATTTGGGAATTGGGATAGATTCCAAGTTTTGTTTGTTTGTTTTTTTTTTTATCAACAGGTTTCGTTTGTTGAATGTGGCTAATTTGGGCAGATCAAAATTGGAAAGCTGGCCCAAGATTCATGGGCCTCCTTGTGTTGGATTAGCTGAAGGACGGCCGAGTAGGATTGGAGTTTTTTGAAGACTCAATCCATTTTCATTTAGTATTATTAATAGATAGAAACCATTCATTCTCTCCTTATCACTCTAAACCAAAAAGGCCAAATGGCACGTTTTGATGTTGCAAATTTGTTATTTGCTTAATTGATGTTGTCTTTCATTGAGTCAGGCTCCTCACCAATCATTGGCCTGAGAGAACACTTGGGCATTATGTTTGACAAAACCATCTTTTATGGTCGTAAGGTTCCTTTTCTAATATGTTGTTTGAAAGTGTGAAACTTTGAGCTATTGTTTGAGCTAATTTTACAAAGTCATCCTATAGTTTTTCACGTCATTTGGCTATTAAGGGTCTTACGATCGGTCCACATTTTTTTGAAAGTCATTCTTAAAATTTTACCCTCTATTAAATTTATTCAAGATAAATGTAAAAATCATGTCATGGATCACACAAGAACTGATGTCCAATCAGTCTGGCATTCATGAATGACCACGTGACGTGAACAAAATGAACGATCTTGATCACTATAACCAATTTGGGCCTCAGCTCTCTTCACAGGCCGCAGCACACAAACCACAACTCCAACCCCAAATCCGCTATCAGGCTAGCCGGCCCAACAACATCATATACTTGGATATATGGCCCAACGGATCCTCATGATGTGGCCCAAAAGATTTAGGGTTAGGATTTTGGTGTTAAAAGTATCGAGAAATCTAAAGAAACAGACCGGCACAACGATCAAGCGTATCGACGGCCACGCGGGGTCTCGTACGGATGATTCGAGCCATTTAATAATTTAATAAAAAAACTGGGTGGACCCGTAAAAAATCAACTCAATCCGATATGTGTAGGTGTTCGATCCAATCTTCTATTTTTTTCATTCAGATTATGGAGCCGTGAAAAAAATGGAAGGTTGGATTGAACACCTACACATATCAGACTGAGCTGATTTTTCACAGGTTCAGTCAATTTTTTTAAACATTATTGAACGACTCGGATCATCCGTGCCGGGCTTGGAGTGGGCCCCACATGGCCGTCGGTACGCCCGGTCCGTTTCCGTAGCAGAATTGTAAAAGTATATAAAGCTTCACGTACTATTCCTATATCTTTATTTATTTTTTCTTAGAGTGCATGGTCTATTCCAATATGAAAAATTCTTTTTTTAAGATTAAAGGAAAATGAATATATAATTAGTGAATGTGAATAAAATTGGGGTTGGTGTTGTGCAGTGGTGTGCGTAGTACCGTGCTGTGCACCTTCAAACCATGGAATCGTGCGTGTGCTGTGTATGTATTCGTGCATTTGTATTTGGTGCTAGAATTTGCTCGTTCCTTATTGCATGCTTGTCCTTCTAGTTGATGAAAAACTAATTTACTAACACTTTGGGGATATGCATTATGCTTAATCAGGATTATTTTTCTTCTGTTTAATAAGGGAAAAACGGACAATATTCTCTGAAAGAAAAACTAATGACAAAGCAAAGCCACATAGACATAAATACGCATTTTAACTTTGCGTCTGATTTCATCACACCACAAACTTTTGAAGTCGCAACTGCTTGTCTGATTTCACAAATTTCTGAAGTCGCAACTGCTCTTGCATGATTGTAACCATCTGATCAGAGCGGTGAAAGTCGGTATTTAAACTCCTGACTTTCTTTTTCTTGACACCTAAATGCATTCGTGATGTCGTTAGGCTAAAGGTCTCTTGGCATAGAGAAATAAAGCTAATAGTGTTAGATGGTATTAGATATTTGAAACATTACTAGTGTTCAATATTATTGGAAGCCAAATAGCAATGGTGATCTACTTAAAGGTATTGCCCTAATTTTTTTATTTAGGTTTTTTTTTATTTATTAATTTTACGTTGGTATTTTTATAAAAATCATGATAAAAATGTTGACATGCTGACTATAACTAAAATAGATAATCCAAAAACATAGATTATAGATTTTTTTTTTCTAATTTTTGGACGTGTGATCTAAATTTTTTAATTTCTTTGCATTCGTTCCGCTCGTTGAGACTCGAGACTAATTAAAAAATACATAAACTAAAGAAAAATTAAAAATAATTCCTTAAAAAAGAAATATAAAAAGTTGTAGTTCTCAGAATCATCAACTTTCATAAATTTTGCACTCTAAATAGAGATTAATAAACCATTCAAATACTCCCTCCGTTCCTAAATAGTTGTCCACCAATGCAATTTTTATACCAAAATATAAGGTATTTTCATGCATAATTTTCACATTTCTTGACACTTAATTTGGTGTCAAGAAATGTGAAATTTTTTGCACAAAAGTACCTTAAGCTTTGGTTCGAAAATTGTATGTATTTTATTGGAACGCAGGGGATAAGATCAGTGCTCTCACTCCCTCCGTTCCTTAATAAATGTCCGGCATACAAACCTAAACTTTTAAAAAGATGTATACTTCTTTATTAAAAAATTCAAACTTTTTTCACAATTTCGAAGAACTCATTGATATCTATTAATGTGTGAAAAAAAATTAAATTTTTTTACGAAAAAATACATTCTTTTAGGCCTAGATTTTGCGGTCCGGACATTTAGTTAGCAACATATACTCCAACTTAAGATTCAAGATGTTACGTGGTGGCAATTAAGATAAGTGGATAAGTGTAAGCTCTGATTCTCCAACCGACCGTGCATGTTAGCATTGGGCTAGCTAACAAATTATAAACAATCAAGGGCACGTGCGGTTGCGTTTGTGCGCTTTTTCATTTATTTTCTAATTGCAAATGTAGTCACATGGTGTACACTCTTGTTCTCTTGGGGCAATGACCATTCACATGTATTTTTATTATTTATTATTTTTGTTTGTTGGTATTAAATTTTTGGTAAATTTACAATTTTTTTGAATTAATCATTTGACTAAAAAAAGTAAAAAAAAATTATGACCAAATATAAGAAAAAGTTCATTAAAGACGGAAAAAAACCAAACTGGTACTTTTTCTGTGGTGTCGTCTTGTATGAATTTTTTTTAACTTCCGTCCATATTTTTATACCTTTTGATACACAAAAAATTACGAAAAAGAAAAAATACCAAGCAAATGAATTTAGCGAGAATGGGGCCAACCACATTTATTTTCGTTAATATTTTTATGCTTGACTAATTTTTAACAATTGTGATTCATTCATTAAGAGAAAAATAAGATACATGCTAAATCCCACATCAACATATTACTAATTTCATCATACACGTTCTACTCGTCTTTTTTTTTTTTTTTTTCCAATGGTCGGGGGTGTTTGGGCCAACTTATGCATACATCGACTTTTTCCTTATTTGGTTCCGATCAAAAGCAAGTCATCCATATCAAGACTAGAGAATTCACAAGAGATTTTTCTCTGGCAATTTGGCCCCAAGAGGGTTCCAATACTCATCTTTTTTTTTTTTTGTTTGTTGATATTTTACATGTTTACCTCCGACTGTTGTTACTGTCCAAAATTATACTATTCGAATCAGTTTTCATAGTGGATATTACTGCAAAATTTGCTTGAATTTCAAGGGCATATTATGAAGCTATTATATTGTCCTTTAAATTGTCTGGATTAAATTCAATACTAATAATTATAATCTGGATTGAGCTGCGTAATCATATCACGCTGGGTACATTAATTTAATAATGAAACTGTTAATTTCATAAACACAATTATGGTGTTCGTAATCAACTTGGTCCAACGATAATTGGGCATGATTTCTTCTTTTTTTTTTCGAACAGCAAAAAATTTTCATTAATCTTTGAAATTGTTACAAAGACCAATAGGAACAAAAAAAAATGGCATCAAAGAGGTGGATGCATGATTGTGCATGATTTCATCAACTTTTTTTTTGTCAAAGGGTGGATTGTCCTGCATTCTTACCTATTCATATTAACTTTTCTGTAGATGAGATGAAAAATATTGAATTGGTTTTGAAAATAATTTTATGTACTGACCTCACTGACTTATATGCACATGAGTACATTAAGATCCCGTTCAATCAAGGAAATCACAATCAAATGTTCTAATTATCCTAATCCTAGGATACAATCAAATTTCCTAATGTGCAAGATTACAATTGGATATACGGTTCTTAATTATCAATCCCCCTCAAGTTGGAGCATGAATATCCATAATACCCAACTTGAAGACTAAGTGATGCAACTGCTTTGCACCAAGTGCTTTGGTGAAAACATCCGCAAGTTGCTGAGCTGTAAGAACATGCATTGTCCGAATAATCCAAGCTTGGAGCTTTTCATGAACTAGATGACAATCTATTTCAATGTGCATACTAACTTTTGGGATATGCATTATGCTTAATTATTTAGGATTATTTTTCATTTATAGTGTTCGTAAACAACTAGGTTTTTTTTTTTTGTCAAAAAGATGGATTGTCATGCATTCTTACCGATTCATATAATCTTTTCTATAGAGATGACAAATATTGAATTGATTTGAATATAATTTTGTGTACTCATGACTTCATATACACAAGAGTACATCAAGATCTCCTTCAATCAAGGAAATCACAATTAAATCTCCAAATTCTAAGATACAATCAAAGAGAGATATGCAAGATTACAGTTAAATATATGGTTCTTATCACTCCCCCTCAAGTTGGAGCGTGAATATCCATAATGCCTAACTTGGAGAAGTGATGCAACTGCTTTGCACCAAGTGCTTTGGTGAAACTATCCGCAGGCTGCTGAGCTGTAGGGACATGCATCGTCAGAATAATCCCAGCTTGGAGCTTTTCACGAATTAGATGACAATCTATTTTGATGTGCTCAGTTCGCTCATGGAACACTGGATTTGCGGCTATTTGAAGTGCGGCCTTGTTGTCACAAAAAAGAGTCATAGGGCGGGGGTGATTAATTCCAAGGTCTGCTGTAGAGACCCGTGTATAATTTTAATGTTTCTTATGTGTTGAAGATATAAAATGTGAATAATGTTCAGTAAATGCCTTGGGGTTAATGTGTAAAGACATGGAGAATTTGGGACTTAATGATGTTTTTTATTAGTGGAGGGGTGCAAGTGCTATATATGTGTGCAATGTATGTATATGTATATGTGACATGTAGCAGGAATTGAAATGAATCAATCAGGGACTAAAAACTGTGAGTTTGTGACAATAAATAAGCTACATTTTCTTTTTGCTTGCACTTATAAAAATTCTAGATATATACTTATAAACTTGTGTGCTACATTAAGTTTAGCTCAAGTGTGATCTATCCTATGGGGTTGCTTTTTTATGGCGAGATTGCACGTTCCAATTAGTAACAGAGTAATGTCGACTCCGTTCGTTTTAGGGTTTTGGATTTTGGATTCTAATCATTATTTTATTTCTCTCTAATCATTATTCATAGTTCCAATCATTAATCTATTTCTTTCTACACTCATTACGTATAAATTCAAATCCAAAATTCCAAAACGAACGGGGCTAAGTTTATATAGTAATTTAACTTATTAACATATGCTAAAATCCTAATTAAAAGAAAAATAACCTTTTATGTTGTTGGTCTAAATATACCCACCATATACGCCCCACCAGAATTGAATTTGGTCCACAGCAAATTTTTCGGACAATATTTATTGTTTTCGAACAGCAAAAAGAAGATTTATTAACCTCTGAATAGGGAATTACAAAAATTAAAAGGACAAAAAAATGAAAACTTGCATTAATGCTAACATACCGATACTGTTTGCATCCAAGACTTAGAACAATCATCTGCCACCGAGGGCCCAAGAGCAAACACACGGTTGATAAGAAACCAACCAGACATGACATGAACGAGCTTAAATCACAACTAATTCATCACACTACGCACCAACCAAAACGCAAGACACTGCCATATCCCTCTGCCTACGCTCCAAGGCACAACCAAATCCCTCTGCCTAACTGAACCGTGCTTCAAAGCAGAACCTGAAAATTGTTGGCAGCATAGAAACCTCAACACCAGACCACATCCAAAACATTTTCCAACCCAGACCATGTTCATATTTGCAAATATCAGAACAACAGACAAACCAAAAACACTATTGTCAATCCGCAACCAGAACCTAATCCCAATTCCGGGGCGATATTTGTGGATACGTTCTCTCATCTCAGACTAGATTTCTAGCTAGATTTGCTCTTGCATATGTTCTGATATATGTCTTAAATACATATGTTTTTGAGATTCAATGTCATAGCCATTGTCATCATTAAATCGTAGATCTAAATGATCAAATCACAGAGAGACCGGGAGAAATTTCCGAAAACAAATACTAAAATCTCCACAAAAAAGAAGAAGAAAAGAACCCCTTGGACTACATTGAACAGAATACGCAATACAACGGCGAAAGCAGCTTGCCTAGGAAACGATGAGAGGGCAATCCACGGACGGATTTAGGAATTTAGCTTAGTTATAAGAAACCTTCTAATTAATCTTAATTGTGGAATTTTTTTTTCTAGTCAACCTCAATAAGATCATGCTAAATTAAAAAATTCATTACTGATTGAAAAATTAATAATGCAGACGATCTTATGAATTGATCAAAAAATGAGAACACAATGTTAGACAAAACTTTTAAAGTATGTTTTACGTTGACATTGACAAGTATTTAGATTGATGAATATGGTTTTATTAATAACTTAGTAAAAGGTATTTCTTGTTAAAAGTAAAGAAAATCAAGATATAAATCTCCAAATAGACAAACATGTTGTAAACCAATAATTGTAAATGAACCAGTCAACGAAAGTTAAAGCACAGAATTACTTCTGCAATTTTTTTTTTTGAGGTGTATACAAATGTGTATACTGAAAGGAACATAGCAATTACGGCCTTACATAATTATGTTAAATATACAACACTTCCAATATTTTTCTTAGCTTTGATCAGTGGGGGCAAGTGACCTCATGTGTCCAGTTTAAATCCGTCTCTCTTGCGATCCATTTGATGCGACGCGATTAATGTATATCTTAAGAGATGTTCTTATATGTCTTAAGATATGTACACTCCTATCGGCTCAATAGTGACCATGAAATTAATAAACTAGTATTTTGTTTCCATGTTACTGTTTGGATCAAACACTTACTTTGAGCTGATTTCTCGTGGGTACCCCTAAAAACATGTTTTAAACAAGTTGAACAATTTGGATCATCAAAATATGACTCGAAAATGGGAGGTCCACACCGTAGCAAAAATCACGAATCCCTCATACGAAAGGGAACTATATATATATATATATATATATATATACGGGGCGGTTCCGGGAACACTTAAAAAAACCCTTAAAAAAACACTCCAAATCTTAATCTCATAGTTCCCGATCAAATTTTGATGATCCGAGCATCTCAATGTGTTCAGAATGTGATTTTAAGGGTACTCGCGAGAAACTGGCAAAAAAACTAACCGGAAAGGGCTTGATTTGAGTAGTTTTTCATTGAACCGTTCAATAAAGTTCAATAAAAAAATGTTCGGATGAAGTCATTCCCGGTCTTTTTTTTTTGCTAATTTCTCGCGAGCACCCTTAAAATCACGTTCTGATTACATTGAGTGGCTCGGATCATCAAAATTCGATCGGGAACTTGGGAGTGTTTTTTTAAGGGTTTTTTTAAGTGTTCTCAGAACCGCCCCGATATATATATATATATATATATATATATATATATATATATATAAAATTTGAATGCTAAAAAAAGTACGCAACAGCCAATACATAGTCTCCTTAATTATATCGTCTAATCTGATACTCATTCCCAATCAAACAAATTGGCCCAGGATGTATGGGTAACATGGGTACATATGTATGTGTCATGTGTGGATAAACAGATGTACATTTGAAATGATGTGGATGGGTGGGGAGCCCAATGGTTCCATATGGCACATGGAGTACACATGCTCTGTCGATGTTCGATGCTCAAAACCACTGGCTCCAATCAAACGTATCTATGGGATTAGATCAAATCCAGGCTTACGTGTCCATGCCCATTAGCAGAGACTATGAGAGGATATGGAATTCTTTTTCGACAACTCAGGTGTTCGTGGCAGCTTATGCTCACCGAGATCAGGGGCCAATTTCATTGTCTACTTAAGGAGAGCCCAATAAAATTCGAAGCAAAACTCCGTATGGATTGATTCCAACGATAAAATATGGAATTATTGTTGTTGTCCTTGTAAAGTGACTTGTGGTGCAATCTCTAGTGGAGAGTGGTGAAGTGTGGAGATGGAATCAATAGGATGGTTGAAATTAAATTTCCATAATTCCATGTGCACCATGTGTGTGGTAGGAAGCATATGGCCCTATGGGGGTTGAGCGATCACCATTCCATATTTCCATTCTTTTTAAGCACTTCAAAGTCAAGAACCAAAATAAATTCTTGGGATGATAATATATATATTTATAATTCAGAGCATTCAAGTCAATTTATGTGTACCTTGACTAATAAACTTCAAATGCCATTTATGTTGAAACTTGAAATTCTATACGATTGTCCACCTTCTAAGGTAATAATGGCACTAATTATAATTATAATTTTTTTTGGGGGTGGGGGTGGGGGGAGGGGGGAAATGCATGCGTGTGAATACATATGGAATCTTAGGATTTCTGTTACGTTTTATACGAGCTTAATTGGAGTGATAACTAGAGTTAATTATCTGGTTCGAGTGAACTTTACCATTTTGGCCAGACAGAGTGCAGTTCACATTGGTTGAATTTTACCATTCAAGACAATGTGCGTTTTTTTATCTTGTGCTATCCATATTTGATTGACATGATATGTAGTCAAATGAATTGCTCTGACGGACCTTGCAAAAAGTTCATCTCGAACCCACAATGTACCCACATTAAACATCTATATGACGCCGTCCATCGGGCCAGTTACAGTAAAAGCTAAATCATTTTCCGTTACATGAAACCTTTCATTTGCAAACCCTTTCTTTCTTTTCTGGCTATGGCCGCCTTAGCTAAATATGAGTTTATTCTTGTAGTATAGTAGATCGAGCTATGCCCCTCTGCCTCCATCTTTCTCCACAGCCCAACCTACGTCTCTCTCTCTCTCTCTCTCTCTCTCTCTCTCATATGTTAGCTATGGGTGTGCCTCTGCTTTATTTGAAATTCAGGCACACCTATTTGCTCTGCCCTAATTTTTGCAGCATCAAAATCTTGACCATGAAATTAAAGTATATGAACAAGCAAGAGCAAACTAGTCTACTCATGAGCCATTTAAATTAGACTGCCAAAGTCCAAACAAGACTAGAATACGGAGTATATGGTAAAGTAGTCCTCCGAAAACCAAGTTATCACAAAAATGACAAAAGCCATCATTTGCATTATTAAATTTGGTAGCAACTTTGGCTCTGTTAAATCAGTCACACTGTCTAGGCCAACAAATATGTATCGGAAATTGATCGGACGGAGTTAATTCAGTAGTTTGAATTTGAGAATGCATCAAAAAGAGGGAAATGAACAAAGGACCATTACTAGCTTTTGACTTTTTAACGTAATCGTTTGGTTTTAGGGCGAGGCACACGAGCAATAGACTCAGCTTAATTGTGATGGAGTCTTCATCTAATTAAGTACTAGGAATATATGTACATAGAAGTCTCAAAGTGTATTAACACATTGGTTATACCTTTGGGATTCCGGTTTGCTCTCACAACTGCTTTTAGTTGGGGTTGTTCACGGGTTATCGTGGAAGGGGATGCGCTTCAGATTGCTCAAGTTCTCAATGGTTCTCGATCCTTCGTTGACTGTGATACCATTATCCTGGATTGCCTCCAATTAGCTATGCAATTTTCCTCATGTCTTTTTTCTCATGTGAAATGTGATTGTAATAGGATAGCACACTAAGTGGTTAAGAAATCCTTATTGGGTGTTGGGTTGATGAACTAGCGGGACAATTTTCCTTAATGGCTCTTTGCTTTAGCCCTTGATGATGTTAGAGCCTCTAGCTCCTCTTCTGTTTAGTAATAAAATTTTCTTTCGTTTGACCCAAAAAAAAAAAAGGCAATTTGTACTATGATGCTACGGGGTTGGTGATTCTCCATTCGGATCAGATCCGACTAAGCTCGCCTTTGTCTCCCTTCGGACTGCCTACAAAAAAAAGTGAACTAGTTAGCACCATACAGTTGGGTTCAATTGGAGGTACTCCGATGCCTAAGTTAGACACTAAGAAAGAAGAAAGGTAGAGTACAAGACTTGGATTAGAAATCCCTCGATAGTGGTTTCCAAGTAAGTACTTAAGTGCTAGGCACAAATCATGTGACGTCACCCATAACCATTTTGCGTAGCTGACGCCATGCATGAAGTATAAAGTCCACGTGGCCAAACACACATGTTCAGGCCCTGCCACCTAGGAGCCATGTCGATCCTTGCTGCTAGCTAAGTCACATTTCCGGTCAAGTAGAGGTCCCGTGGTTCCCAACTTCCCACAGACTGAACTCATGGACAATGGGATTTGACACACAATTGGGCCTTCCAATTGGCCCTCGTCGCTCAACTTTGGTGAGCTAGAGAGCGAACTGGCCGTATTGTCAGGCCCATCATCATTTTTGGTTTGGCCACTACAGATGCATTCATAGCTATCCATTGTAGACTTAGATCTATAGAGTGTATTACCCACCCTCTTACATTGACAATCTAATTTAATGGGCTTGGGAATTTTTTTATTTCTAAGAAAGTAGAGTATGAAATTTTTTCCCTAAAAAGATGATATATCTCTCCTATGGAAAATAAAAATAAAAAATGTATCCATATTCTTTCAATACTCTTTCAGAAATCCTACTATGATAGTGATTGTTTGAACCTAGTACCGCTGAACTGGTTTTTCCCTCTCAAAAACGAACATAATCTGACACCAAGGATGACATTGATTTGAGACTTGACTAAAAGTGTGAGAACTAGACAAGTAAAAACGGAAGCTTAGAAGTCAAAGTGACATTAAGTCTAAAAACAGGGGTTCGAAGTGTACTTTACCCTTCGTAAAAGGTCGATAAATCCTTTTGGGGCCGGCTATTCGCAGCCACGTGTTTTCTCCCGTAGCCCATTAAAAATTTTCAACTAATTACAACATAACCCCTAATTCAAAATGACCTCCTTACCCTTACACTTATACATGAAATGACCTACATGCCCTTATGACCAAAACCCCTAAATTATGGTCTTTCCCCTTCCCCTCAAAAATCACATTCATGTTTTTTTTAGAAAAAAAAAAAAAACAGACCAAGGGACCTCCTGTTCTTCATCTTTAGGCTTCCTGTTCTTCATCTTCAGGCTTCCTGTGTTCATCTTCTTTTCTCCTCTCTCTCTAAATCATCATTCTCTTTTCTCCTCTCTCTCAAATCCTTCCATTGATCCATTTTTTGACCCACTTGCAGGTTTGGATTTTGAAATTGAATCAAATTATATTGGCAACCATACGATGGCAGAGGAGAAGAAAGATACTGTGATGGACATTGTACCTTGGAAGCCGCGTGAGGAAGAAAGTTTTTCTGTTTACAATGGCCTCTGGTTTGTTGTTGTGGCATCTGGGTTTTGTAAACCTAATTTTTCGATGTTTCTGGTTCGAACAGAGTAAAGTAAGTAATTTCGGTAGCTAACCACTATAAACTATTACCATACTCGACAGTTAGTTACCGAAATTGAATTACATTTTCAGCATTCAATTGCCGAAATATATGTTTCTTATTTTTGTTGTATACATTTTCGACATGTAGTTACTGAAATATAATCTTGTTTTCAACATCTATTTACCGAAATGTATGTATGATTTTCGTATATAGTAGTTTGGCAGTTATTTACCGAAAGTTGAATATATTTTCGACATATAGTTACTGAAATATAATCTTTTTTTCAACAGCTATTTACCGAAATGTTATGTATGATTTTCATATATATAGTTCGGTAGTTGGTTACCGAATTTTGTACATATTTTTGACATATTATTACTGAAAGTGATCTAATTGCTATTATTGTATATATACATACATGTATGTATATACTCATAGAGTGAGAGAGACTGACGAACAGAGAGAGAGGGAGAGGGAGAACGACACCTTGAAGGTGCGGTGGCAGGACTGGCGGTGGTACGGAGGCGGCAATGGGGGTGGGAGGCGTAATGGGGGGTGAGGGCTTAGGGTGGGAGTTAAAAGTGTAATTTTGAGAGGAGAAGTGTATAATGGGAAAATCAGGTACATTTAATGGGTTACATGGAGAAACTTTTCTTTTTTAAAATTTTGGAAATGGGCTATGCGGAGTAACGGGTTACGGGAGAAAATACGTGGCTGCGAATAGCCGGCCCCATCTTTTTTCTCATATTTTTATTCACCTTACACCCTACACTTTGTATTTAATGTCACTTTGCTCCATTAGATTTCAATTTGGACATTTCACCTCTTAAATGTACATCATGTCAACTTGCAATGTCCCATTTCCGTTGACAAAATTGTTAAGTAAAAATGGCATCTAAAAGTTTCAATGTCTTTTTTGACCATTTCTTTCCGTATATCTATTTTTTCCCAACTCCACCATGAATCACATCATTGGCACCGCCACAAAAACCCACCTTTCTCCTTTCTGTGTCTCTTCCGTGAACCACCATCCACAGCTGTAAAAAAAAAAAAAACCCTCTCTCCTCCTCTCTTTTGACTACCCACCTTTTCACCTCTTCTCAACTCGACCGTGAACTGCTAGTGTCAAGCGCCACCACGACCAAGCATTCTCACATAGCGTTAAAAGCAAGTGAAGTAAAAATTGTTGTGGCGTAAAAAGAAAAACTATTATTAAATTAAAGCTGAGCGGGTTTGAAGAGAAAATGGTTGCACAAAGATTGTTATACCCTTATTTTTTGAAAATTTTATGAATGAAGTTGGCATTTAGAGGGTCTCCTGAAGCAACCGAAAGGTCCCTGTTTAGTTCATCGAATTTGGGCGATGCAGTTCAAACGTCCAACTGTTTAAAGTTTATGGCTATTTATGAGCCCATGACATGAAATTCAGTTTTGCATTTCTTTTCTTTTCTTTTCTTTTTCTATCCGCTACAGTTCTGAATCCATTCCAGCAATTTTTCTCCTATTGTTTTTTTCCCCCCCCTTGAACGGCTTTCTTCTATTGATTATGGCAGCACATCAAAGGTCCGATTACCGTGGTGTAGCCGTTTTATCTTGTAACTTATAATTGCGGTCAATTAGTGGAATTGTTCTCTAGGATTCAAAGTTTGTTTTCCGTCAATTATTAACGGAAGGGGGACATTACAAGTTCATCGAAAGTGTGAAGATCGAAATGCTCAAATTAAAAATAAAGGGTGTGTAGACACCCTATTCTGGACTATCCGGATCAGCACGTTTGCGGTCTTTTTGTTACCCCAATGATGATAAACAGTTGAAGACTCTCCGAGGTTGATGGAAGGTCGTGAGCTTTGAGTGTTGGACTCTCCTCTTTCAAACCATTTCAAACCCCTTCAAACCCTTCAAATCCAGAGCCAAATAAGCCTCAGCAAAACCGAACCTTGCTTACGCCAGCTCCTTCTTGGCGTGCGCCAGGAAATTGCCACGTGTCGGACATCGACCGTTGACTGAGTTTGACCTGGCGCACGGTAGGATGACGGTGGCGTACGCATGGTCAAGGCCGGTCAAATCACCGCTTTTCTGTCACGTGCTTGAAACTTTGTAACTGTCAGAGTACACTGCAGAGCCTCCTGATTATTACTTTCTGCAGGGCCGTCCCCCTCTCTCTCCTACACACCCTATCAAGGCTAGTCCCATGCATTTAATGCATGGAGGCTCCCTCTAACCTAACCAAGCCCCCTAACCCCAGCTGACTGCCCTCCTCTCAGTCCCTCTCTCCACCATAAATACCCCCCTTGCATTCATTTGCAAGGGGTTAGCCTCATTCATTAACTCAAGCTCTCCCTCTCTTCTTTTTCTTGTTCTCTCTTCTCCATTGAAAGAGTAAGAGCAAGAGGAGTACCTCACACCCCACACCACTGTCCAGTCACTACACAACCTCCATCTTCAACCCCCAAAGCTCAAACCATCCTTCCATCCCTTGCACCAAAGGTATATTACCTTTGTGATGCCTTCTGTTTTCAGCTCCTGAGGGGAACCAGAAGGGTTTTGGTTAATAACTGATACTAGTCCAGACCCCTCTCTGGTAAAATAAATCAGTCGTAGAGGACAAACCATGGCGCACGCCAGCTTGATCAAGCCGTACGCCACCTTTGGCTGTATGTGCACAGCTGGCGTGGGGATCATGAAATGTCCATTTATTGCTTATTTCCTTTTCTGTCATCACCTCCTAGCATGCTAATAACCAGTTTATTGCTTTCTGTATTTTAGAACTGTTCAAATGTAGCTTTCAATACTTGTGTCTTTTTGCTTCTTAAGGCCTCTGGGATATTTCTGGTTATGTTCCAGAGCCCAGATGATGTAAAGCCAAACACTGGTTAGCATGCAAGCCTGACATACGGTGTCTATGGGGTGGCGTACGGCATGCTTGACACAGACCAGTGCCTGGCCCTTACATCGCAGTTCAATCCTGGCCTCTTGTTCCTCCCCACTCTGTTTATGGGGTTTGCTTTGCTGTTTTCCTGGCTCTTAGCCATTTCTCATGTCTGTACATGCACTTAAGCTATATTATAAACTGCGTGGTTTGTCCTGGGTGTGCACTGGTCCATTCCAGAGCCCAGAGGGTTGAGAGTAAGAACTGTGAGAAATTGGTAGGGTAGTGTATGCCAGCTTTGAGGTGGCGTGCGCAGGGTATGGTGGCGTGCAGTGGCCTGGCCATTGCGTGCCAGCATACTGCTTGCTCACGAGCCTGAAAAAGCAGCGTACATCATCCCGTCGAGACTATTCACAGTGCTTGTTCTCAATATATGTTCTTACGTTTAATTCAATTCAAGCAAGCAAACCATCATCCATAAACATTTTGTCATATAAACTGCAACTTGTTACAGTTTTAAACCCCCATTAATTGCTCTCCCGTCCTAACTGACTAAAGAATGATCAAATGAGAGAAAAATGCAAACGTTTTACCAAAATGCCTGAGTAGAGACTGATCTCTGGATTGGGCGAGAGGGGTGCCATAAAATCCTTCCCCTCTCGTAACTTGGCTCCCGAACCTCAGATATCGAAGGTGACGACGGACCAGTCTGTACCTCTTCAAATCAAATCAAACTTTTTCAAAATCAACCAAACGTAGCAAGCGTTCTCGAGTTCGGTTCCTTGGGTATTCTTCCGCTAAAACCCGAGTGGCGACTCTGAATCGAAGCGTTTCGCCGCGCTGTTTTCAAAGAGGGCCGCTCCCAATAAATTTTACAAACCAAAATCGGGCGATTTTTGGGGCGCGTGCCCACAGGGTGCAAAGTGACACATATGCCAAAGGGCTTGTAGCCTAATGGTATTTTCTGGTCCTTCTCTTGTGGGGGGCCAGAGTTTGAACCCCGTCAGGAGCGTTTGTGGTTTAGGACTATGGATAGTCTTTAGACCGTTTGTGGACTAACTTACTAACTACTCTCTAAACCCCGTTGATATATATTGTGGGGGCCGGAGAAAAAAAGTGGGGAAAATGACAGACAAAGATGTGTTTTAATAATTAATATCCGCCAAGGACATTTGAACATTAACAAATGTGCTCAGCATGTCTTTGGGGGTATTAATTATCAAAACACGTCCAGAGCTGTCATTTTCCAAAAAAAGTGACGTTGAATAATACTCCCTCCGTCCCTTTTTAAAAATCCTGATTCGTAATTCCAACTTATTAAAAAGACATAATTATTATACCTTTCACATCAACTTTTTCCTCTACTTTCCCTATTTACCCATCATCATTACACTTTTACTCACTAACTTTTCAAAATGGAATCTACTTTTAAGGACAAAATAGACAATGCACCAACTTTTACCCACTAACTTTACAAATTGGACACTTATTAAGGGACAACCCAAAATGGAATACCGGACTCTAAAAAAGGGACGGAGGGGGTAGTGAATATAAAGTGCATGAGTGTGTGAAATGTAGTTTTTTTTTTTTACATGATCATTAGAGCCGCAGAAGCTAAAACAAATCACAAGACGAAACGGTATTAAACACGGGCGAAATACAACCCGTATAAAACAACAATTTTCTCTTGAGACAATTTTGACGCTATCCAGTGAGCCCCTTGTTTCTCTCTCGCTATCGCACCAGGCAAAAGTTCCATTGTCGAGACCTCCCACGGAACTTGCACCTTCGAATCATTTTATACATGAAATTAATCTTCTTGCAATCCGACTCAGAAATCACCACTGGAAAGTTCATCTCCACTGCCACCGGACAAGAGCGTCAAATGTAGTTTACCCTTGCTTAATTCAATTTCTGGGCTGACCCGATAACAATGGAGTAGGATATAAATAACCGAATTCAATAAAATGAGGTAAGACTCCAAATTGGGTCCGGTACTCAAGACTAGGGCTGTAAACGAGCCGAGCCAAGTTTTGACGAGCTCAAACTCGGCTCATTTATTAAACGAGTTTGAGCTCGAGCCGAGTTGAGTCATTTACTAAACGAGCCTCTTTAATTGAGCCAAACCACCCTTAACGAGCTGAGCTTTTGTTGAATGAACTGAGCTCAAGCTCGTATACTAAACAAGCCAAAAGCTAAAGTTCAAGCTCGACTCGTTTAATAAATGAACCGAATTGAGTCGAACATTAACGAGCTGAGCCAAACCAAGCTCGCAAACTACTCGGTTTCTTTACAGCTCTACCTCAAGACAAGCCGGGTTGGTTCTTTCACTGCAGCACCTCTGTACAAAGGAAGGCCAGAATATTAGGAATACCCAAGAAGAAAACAAAATACAAAAACGAAAACAATTCTTAGTCACGTACTTCTTTAAAATGACTTACTCTCACACTCTCAATTCTTACCTTGTGCTCGCGGTCTCAATTTTTACACTCACAAATTTTAATTGTACGTGTTGGAGGTTTTGAAAGACATTTTCACACTCACGCACCTCACACGCTTTATGTGACATAAAAACAAACGCAAAAAAGACCGAATAAAAGAATACGATGCATAAATCCGGCAAAAATTATGGTAACAAACAGCATACCCTACGTACGAAATCTAGCTTTCACTTTCAATTTGCAAAAAGATGTAATGGAGTAAAAAGTGACAAAAGCAAAAAAACTCATCAGTCTCTCTCTCTCTCTCTCTCTCTCTCTCTCTCTCTCTCCTTGCTTGTAGGTCAAGTGATGGGAATCTCTTCGGGTACCCCACCTAAATCTTCCTAATCAATGGAAGATAGTTACGGAGTAAAGCTTAAAAGCAAATGAGAGGGAAATGCTGCTGGAATTTCTGCTCAAAATTAGAATAGCGTCATGATTATTTAGTTCCCTAATCACCAACTAAATGCATGCTAATTTGCCTACTTTAACCACGGGTTAATGCAGGCCCGTCCAATCACAAGATTCAAATGGCCTTCACTCCACTTGGTTTAACTCTTTGAGAGTAACTCTTAACTCTCGGCTGAATTTCTAATAAATCCTTTTCTCTATTTCTCTCCATTCATTACTATTCAACTCTCAAAAATAACTTTCTAAAATGTAAATCAAACGAAGTGCTTGCTTCTGATATAGTTCCCTCCTTTCCGCGGCGAAGGAGGGCGCAGCACTAGTAAGTGTGAGCGGTTGAATGCAAGCATTCCAGGCATTAGTATGAGCTTGCCGCTAGCCTCGTACCTACCTACATTTGGTTGAAGAGAGAAAAAGAAAAGTGACTCGCTGTGGCCAAATACCCATGGTCGAGATTGATTTGTTCATCATCCTTAAAAGATTGTAAATATTACATACATTTTTTATTGGCTGAGATGGTATAAATTCCTTAAAAAGTAATCTCATTCTTACCAAAAATTATACTGCAGGGGTCGGAGGACCTACACCGTCTTAACTATTGAAAGAAGGGTAATACTATATAGTTCCTTTACCAGGCGTGAAATCATGTGATGATGGGAACGAAGGCCAGTACTTTGGTTGTTGCATGGGGCGGCATAATCTTGTTCCCAAAAAGGTCTGGTAGAGAACTCAAGAGAAGGGCCCGAAGGAAAAAGAAGTGATCAATAATGTCATCAAAAGTCAAACACCAAGTTCGATCATGCCAATATCGCAACCAAGCCTCGGAGGGCCAATCGGATCTTGACGGTTAGATTTCTTGGAGGGTTTTAACCTAAAATTAATTGACTATAGGTGGAGTAGCCTCTAGAATTTATTAACCAAGTTCGGATGGCTTAGATGAGTAATGTGAGACAAATTTAACACTGACAAATTGATCGGAATGGGATCGAAGTGCCATGTAATAGACATCATTGGGCCGTATTAATTAGGCAATCAGCGTCTTTCTAGGCCTCGCCAACCTGTTTCTTCTAGGCATTGGGCGCCCTAGCTCTTTCGTATGACATATACTCTTCCTCTTCGTGCCCAAGTCCCAGTTATGCCGTCGGTACAATCCTCTCTCCAACAACAAATTTATACAGAGAAAGGGAGAAAAAAGAAACTATATCTGGATTATTTGGAAGTGTAAGCAAAGAGGCATCCGTCTCTCTCAATCCTCAATTCGTATCTCTCTATAGCCGAGGGTTTATTCTTATTCAGGCCTCATTCAATAAGGTTCTTAATTTTAAAGTATTTTATCGTTTTACGAAACAAGTCATGCATTCTCTCACAATATATTATATTTAATTTAAAAAATAAATACTAATTTGTTTTCTTAGCGGAATGGGGATGGGGCCTCAGTCTAAGCTTTCCTTTCTGTTGGAAAAAAAAGAAAAACAAAATCTTACCTTTTCTTTTGCTATTTCTGCATCAAGCTTGTTTGGTTAGAACTTAAAAGCATCATGGTGCAAAAGAGAAGATCTTTTGACTCGAGACTGTGCGTTTGAATTTCGACAGGAGGGTAAATTCTCAAGCCCTTATCTTTTTGGTGTGGTAGGAAAAAATGCTTGTTATTTCCAAAGTTAATTCTGCTTCAATGTATAATTATTTTTCTTTAACTTAACATTTGGATATTATTTTTAGAAAGCAAAAATGAAGGAAACTTATACACAATGGTGGATAGAGATTGCCAGCAGGGACCACGGCCCCTCCAAGCTTGAATAGAGAGTGGCCCGGAATTAAGGGTGGCAAATTGAACTCACACTCATTAACAAATCCAGACCTATCGACTAAAAAATAGACTCAACTCAACCCAACCCATTTATTAGTTGGGTTAGAATGGGTCCAAACCCAACTAATTCATTATTAGTTGGGTCTTAATTGGGCATCAATTAGGTCAACTTAAATGACCCAATGAGTATGAAAGTAACCCATGAAAAATTTTCATCTCTTTACCAGATTTCCAATGAATACAGCCCACCCCCTACCACGCCACCACCACGACGGCCACCGCGGGCGTCGCCACCACCACCACCATCACACCACCACCACAACCGTCGCCACCACCATCACAACGCCGCCACCACCACAATGACCACCACCACCACGACGTCACCCTCACCACCCCCACCACCACCGCTGCCGCCACCACCACCACCACGGCCACCGCGCCACCACCACCACCACCACACTGCCACCACCATTACCATAATGCCGCCGCCCCCACCACCGCCACAACCACGGCCACCACCACCACCACCACCACGACGCCATCCTCACCGCTGCCACCGCCGCCGCCGCCACGCCACCCTCACCGAGCATTTGAGGGTAATTTTTCAAAAGTCACCCTCTTAACTTTTGAAATAGACTACTTTAACTCATAGAATAATATAGGACAAAGTGGGACTGGCATGTAGCTTTTCATCCATTAATCTTGAAAACAAATATATTTTGGAACAAGCAAAAATTGGAAGGCGGACAAACAAATACAAATTAATACAGAGATCATAAGAAAGCACTAGAATCACAATAGTTCGAGATCAAAAGAAAAGCACTCTATACAATCACAATTGTTGGAAACAATTAAAAAAAACATGTGAAAACAACACAAACCTTGACTGCTCTTGCATTACAATTCATGATATGGAAAAATGAAAGTTAATCAGAGAGATCTGATCAATGACAACTGGTTGCGATAAATCTCTTAATTAAATAAATGGGTTTGATTTTAAATAAATAGGTCGGATTGGGTATGGGTAATTGAACTCATAATTAATAGGTCTAAATGGGTCCATGACCCATTAAAGACCCCACCCACTTATAACTTGCTAATTTTAACTCAAACCCGCTCATTTGACACCCCTAGCCGGAATATTAATTATAGTCCGATGGGCTGATTGGGCACACACATATATCCATCTGCACATTCGATGAGAACTTTATTTTGGTGTAAAAAAATAAATATACATATATAAATATATTTGAAAATGTACGGATTCTCAAATGAAGAAATTTAAAGTGGGAAGGACGGAGAATCTTTTTTATTGGTTTTATATTTATGTGACTACTTCAGTACAGATTCCCCCTTAAGGTTTGAGAAATGACTTTTAACCTCCTAAGATTTTAATTTGTTTAACACGTGTTTTTAAGAGCCCCACGAATTTAGAGACCAAAAAATTGATGAGTCAATCAAGCCTTTATGGATATTTGACCAAGCTGAGCTTTGACGAGGACCCATAAAAATAGGTTTTATACAAAGTTAAATGGCTCAGATCATTTATGTAGGACTCGGAGATGGGTCCAACACAATCCAGTGTAAGCATTTCAAACGATTGGGTGCATCACCAAACCTCAGGGGGCTCAAAATCATTTCTCAAACATGGAGGGGGAATTTGTACTTAAGAAAAACCTTTGGGGTGTCAGTGATTTTTACCCTAATTTCATGGAGTATATAAAATTGCTACGTACATAATTTTAGCATGCATCTTTTTTTTTTTTTTTACAAATTTTTAACTAAAACGATTAATAGTGTTAAACTTAAACACTATACAATTTTAAGCTGATTGAATCAATGTTAGATATATGACACATTTATTGACATAAATGTTTTAACATGAATTAAATTTAACATGAATTCAAAATAACAAAGCTCAAAATGACATAACTCAAACACAATATGGTACGACACTACATGGACGTTAACGGTTACATGAGCATATATTTAGTGCCCCTCGGACACCACATAACGGTACCCAAATATTATTTTACCATAAATATGTGCGATGGAGAAAGAGTTTGGGGCGGCACCCCAAAGACAACTTTTGTTACCTTGGGAATTCCCTTACTGTACCGAAATGCCATGGCGACCTGGCATGGTGCACACATGGCGCACACGAAGCTTCCTCTGTTGAAAAGGAGAAAATTTTCAGTGTCGGATGGGTACCATATAGGCTGAGGTGGTCCCTGAGCAGTCACATTCGAGCCGTCCAAAAGTGTATTGGACGATCCAGATTAAAACACATTCTTCTCTCTTTTTTTCTCCAAATTCAAGCCCTCCAAAACAGAAATAGACGGCCGGAATACACCGAGCGAGTATCATGTGGTACCCGCAGCAGTGAAAAATTTCTCGTTTTATCCAGTTGAGTGTCAGAACAGTAAATTCCTACGCACACACAGGCAATATGAAAACCCTAGCACGTGAGCTGCCTAAGAGATGGCTAGAGAGAGAGAGTAGTAGAGAGGGACTAGAGAGAGAGAACCGTTAGTGGCAGTTAGTGAGGTGGTTAACTTTTAGTGAAAAGGTTTAGCTAATTTAACCAAACCACGGTCGCACATTCCTCCCAGTTAAACTAACCCAACCAGGGTCGAAAACGGTTTTGGTTTTGTTTCTAGTTAACGGGCCGTTAACGTTTCAGTCACCAGAAAGTGTGTCTATAAAAGAGGTGCTTCGTTGTGCGAGCTTCTTCTACTCTGCTCTGCTTTTTCTTCTTCTTCTTCTTCTTCTTCTCTCCTCGTTCATATTCAGTTCCTCCTTCAGTCCTAGAGAGCGAAAGCGAGGGAAGAGAGAGAGAGAGAGAGATACAGAGAGAGAGAGAGAGAGAGAGATACAGAGGCCGTAGTCCGTAGAGAGAGAGAGAGAGAGAGAGAGAGAGAGAGGTAATGGCAATGGCGGTCTCGAAGAAGTGGATTTCTCTGTGTTCGTTAATGGTGCTCGTGCTGTTGGCCGGAGTCACGGCCAGGGTACGAACGGACGTCTCTGACGCTAGGTATGTTTCTCTCTCTCTCTCTAGAACTCTCCTGTTCCTCTCTACTGTTTTACAGAATTCTGTGAACGAAACCTCTCTCTGTGTGTGTGTGTGTGTGTGTTAGAAATTACCACCTCTGTTTCTAAGGCCTTTTTAATTTGGTTTTAGGCTCGAAATTCCCTGTCCTGGTGGTATTTTCGTTTCTTCTCTGCGTTTAATTTTGTCAATTTTGAACAAATTCGGTTTCGAATAAGAATCTTTATCCTTGCTCCTTTTGCAAAATCTCCACGCATTTATTCGATTCGACCAATTGCACTGCATTGCTGTCAATTTGTCAAAAAACCTCGACAATTCACTCTCCGCTCTGTCTATTTCCTAAACCCTGTAACAATCTGGTTCTCAGACCCTACATAACTTCAAATGACACACACAAAGGCGCGCGCGCACACACATAGAGGTTTCATGGAGATTTAACGACGGCGTATTCTGATTCTAGCTAAGCATATCCTTTTTTTTTACTTTTGTTTTTCTCTCACAGGAATGCTGAAGCAGAGGAGTTACAGAGCTCCAACAGCTCATCAATGGCGGCAACAAGGTCTGTACTAGTGCTACCTGATCTTTTTCTCTAATAACGTTAATGCTACATTTCACCCAACTCCTCACAGCAGCCCTACATGGATCCCTCACCGTTAGATCCGTTATCCATACGTTTTGGCACGAACTCTCGAACAATCTCAACCGTTGGTTTGCCTCAGATCTTTGATTCTCTTTTCCGTTATTTGTTTCTCTCTCCCGGATTCCTTCGTTGCAGGAACAAATCCTCATTGGTCCTTTCAACTCCCCACTCCCTCGTTTTCGGTTATTCCACAATTACCCTTGATGTAATCGTTGAATTACCCTACTTCTCCGCATCGGAAAACAACTTAAATGGGTAGTTCTGTCATTTCCGTACTAGTACTAAAATGGGTGAAATTTCCCACCGACGAGTCGCCTCGCACACGTTCTCTCTAGGGTTTTCTCTCACTAGAATCAGAATAGCAGTTTACAGTTTTTTTTAAAAGATTTTCATTATCCTGTTGCACAACTTACTCCCGTAGTTTTAATTCTACATATGCATATTTACAGAATTACCCTCTCACTTGTTAGAGCATAAAGCCTTCGGTATAGATTTACTATTTCATAATCGCACGTGTGAAGTAACGAAGGCATGCATTTGTTGAAAATGAGAGTGAAATTAGTTACGTAATAATTTTCGCATTCTTCTTTTTCATAATCACATCCGTTTTTACATGTTAGTAGTAATTTATAACATTAACCTTTTATTCGTGTATTCTTTCACACATAAAAGGACAAGATTGTAAATTCACAAAAGAAAACAAAAAGTAAGAGTTCATTTATATTACGAAAAAGTGTGAAAAATCCATTACCAATAATTTTCCCTTTTTTACCAAAAAATAAAAAACAATTTTCCTTTTTGTTCTCTCTCTCTCTGCACTTTTACGTTTTCATCTGCACCTAATTGGTGCGCCTCACCCTTGAGCAGTGTGTCACTCTCTCCCTCTCGCTCTCTCTCTCTCTCTCCCCGCACTACTCACTGCTGCAGCGTACTTCCTGTCGTGTCGACCTTTTTCGCACTACCCGCGGCCTTACCGGATAGTTGTCGGTTGTCGTGTTTAAACTACCAACCTGTCCTCTCTGTCAAACAAAACGTGGGCCTGTCCGTGGTGAAAATGGCGTTTCTTTCAATTTTGCCCCAATTGGGTGCGATTCAGAATAAGCAATAAGAAGTTGTGATTGTTCAAAAATAGTGTAAGTGTGATAAAGTGTCGGTTCGATCAACGGTTGTGATGGCCATTGTCTGTTATTGATTGATAATTGTAAGTGGGTGTGTTATTATTAATGGGTTTATTGCCCGGTTATGGTTGATGGAATTTAATGGGGTTTTTTGCTGTTTCAGGACGGAAGAGGTTGGGGCTTTGAATGAGCATGCGGTTGATAACCCAGAGGAGGTTGCTTCAATGGTTGAGATGTAAGCCCCTCTCTCTCTCAAATTTAATTCATGTACATTTGATTTCAGTCGAACCTTTACTAGCACTGCACGTTAGAGCTGCAAACGAGCCGAGACAAATTTTGTCGAGTTCGAGCTCGGTTCTTTTAGAGCGTTAACAAGTTGAGTTAAACTCAATTATGAGCTGTTCGGTTCATTTACAGATTTACTAGAAGTACATTGATAATGGGTGAATGTGGGGTAAACCCAATGCATTTTTTTATTTTACTGGACATACAGTTTTATGAGGATTTTTTCTCCCAATTCTCGTGTGATTCGACGAACGAAAAAACATACCAAAATAAATGAAACGTACAGACAAAGCCGGGTATGAAGAAGTTTTGATGGTAGGTTAGGCTAGATTTAGTCATGGCCTTGATACTTTCCTGAACATTGTCAATTTAAATGCCCACGTCAATATCTTTTTCTAGACATATATATTGAATTGGTTATAAATTTTATTTCAGTGTTTAGCGTGCATTTTTGTATAAAAATTTCAATTTCCTTCACTTCTAAATTTTAAATAAGTGAATTAGTTGGGTGTGTCAAAATCTAAGTTGCCTTTACATGTAACGCCATGTACAATGACAATACTATCATTTTGACCCATCCATATCCCATGCTATAAAGTTGTGATTGACTGATTGATAACGTGTAAATCAATCCTCTCTTTTTACTCGTGATAGCTTCGTCACCCATGTGTTGCCACAGACCAAAAGTATGTCCAACCTTTCCCCCTCTTCTGCATTGAAAAGAAATCACAACGATAACCAACCCGGATTTGGTCAATTTCTTGAATAGACTTAATTGAACTTACCCAAAAAAAAGGGGACTAAATTGCACTAGTAAAATGACAGAATACACCGAATTGCAATGTGTTCGTTACCCTATTTTGTCCGAGGACTCGTATTCGGTAAATGTATTTTGATACATTTAAAACAACTTAAAATAAAAGTATGAGCAAGCAAAATGGAAGAGATGAAGTCATTAATAAGCGAATGTTGGGCATTAGAAATCCGGCGCATTTCGACTAAATTGCGCAAGTAAAATGAAAAATTGGGATGCTGGGAGTGTGCTGCACAGCTTCGTGCTGTGCAGTTGCCGGTGCTGCCTTGCCGGCATCGGTCCGACGATCGGAAAAGTCCACTGCGTAGAGTTCGTCGAGTACTACAAGTGTTCCAAAAATCAATCCGATCAAATATCGTTAAGTATTTCATCGGAATACACATAACTTGGAAAAAAATGAATCCTAATGGATACGAAACACTGGATCAAAACCACTAAATCCATTCTTTTTGAATTATATGTGTTCCGATGAGGCACTTAACGATATTTGATCGGGTTGATTTTTGGTACACTTATAGTACTCGACAAGCTCTACGCAGTGGACGTCTCCGATCGTCGGACCGATGCTAGCAAGACGGCAACGGCGGCCCCACAACACGATGCACAGCATGAAGCTGTGCAGCACACCCCGGGCATCCGAAAAATTGTACCTAATTTTTTCTGTCGCATAACGACAAACCCTACAAAGAGTTCCCTATTAGAGGGTTTTTGGCCGTTGCAAATGAAAGAGACAAGTATTGGGAGAACATGGGGGGCAATTATGCCACCGACACACGAAATCCTTGTGTATTTGTATAGCTTGAGTACATTACGTGAATTAGGAGAGAAGTGTTCGGCGGCAACACATTTTTTACTTTCATTGTATGTATTTATGCATAGCTTGGTACGTTATAAAATTATTTTAAGTACTTATTTTTAAGAAGGTAATTTTAAATTTAAAAATAATTAGCTTAATGAAATCTAAAAATATGTAATATGAATCTTATTTGAAAAATTTCGATGAGATCTTTTATACGGTGTAAAAAAATTCAAAAAATTATGTTTTGTGTACATTATTTTTTTCATTCGAAAATGCAAAAGAAGTAATTATTTTTTAAGAAGGTGTTCTGGAACGAAGCTTTATATTTATTCGGCTATGCTCCATGATTGCTCAACGTGTTCAACACATAGATAACTTGAAAATAATGGGTTCTAATAGATTTGATACAGTGTTTTTTATTTTTTTTAAAACATGTTTTATTCATTCTTTTCAAGATATATGTGTTTTGATAAGGTATTTTATATCTGATCAAACTGATTTTTTTACATATTTGTTCTATGTGACAAACTTTATGCTTAATCGAGGTGAGACCAGAACGGGGCCCACTCTGTGGGGCAACACGGTGAAGGGGCAGCATCGCCCTGTGGTTATAGGCCAAATTGATTCATAAAAAAAGCAGAGGAAAATTGTCCACTGTACAGTTAAATCGATTCTTCCTGCACGTTAGACCAAATCATCATATCATGTTGTAATATATCTATGATTGATTAAATACTGCAGTAATTGTTAGCGAAAAATGTAAATCACTAAAAATCAATTTTGAACTTTTAATTTCGGTCATGATATCAATTCTTTTTTAATTGAGCAGGAGTATCAAGAACAGCACAGAGAACCGCCGTAAACTGGGCTTCTTCTCCTGCTTCACGGGCAACCCCATCGACGACTGCTGGCGATGCGACCCCACCTGGCACCTCCACCGCAAGCGCCTTGCCGACTGCGGCATAGGGTTTGGCCGCAACGCCATTGGGGGCCGCGATGGCCGCTTCTACGTCGTCACTGACCCCTCCGACGCCGACGCGGTCAACCCAAGGCCCGGCACCCTCCGCCACGCCGTCATCCAAGACGACCCGCTCTGGATCATCTTCGAGCGCGACATGGTGATCCAGCTTAAGCAGGAGCTGATCATGAACAGCTTCAAGACAATAGATGGACGTGGGGCAAACGTGCACATTGCCAATGGTGCGTGCATTACGATACAGTTTGTCACGAACGTGATTGTGCATGGGTTGCATATACATGACTGTAAGCCGACTGGGAATGCCATGGTGAGGAGCTCGCCCGAGCATTTTGGGTGGAGGACTATGGCGGACGGGGACGCGATATCGATTTTCGGGTCGAGTCATATCTGGGTTGATCATAATTCCTTGTCTAATTGTGCTGATGGGCTTGTTGATGCTGTCATGGGGTCTACGGCGATTACCATTTCCAACAATTACTTCACTCACCACAATGAGGTATGTTCAATTAGTACCATATTTTAATTTGGATCTCTTTATGTTCAATGAAAAATGATGTGGAAAACATCCAGTATAATGCCAATTTCGTAAACAGGTCATGCCATTATAATGCAAAAAATAGAGGGACAAAAAGGGTTACAACTTAATTACTCAATTTCATATTTTTGTATACATGTTTTAACCCCTTTTTTCCGCATGTTTAACCACTGCAGAGGAGCTGTGGTTAGGATTTTTCCTGTTAAATTATGACCCATTTTTGGTTTTAATGGGGAAGATTAATTAGGATTTATTTCATGTTCTTTGTGCAATGGAAAAGGTGATGCTGCTGGGACATAGTGATTCCTATGTGAGAGACAAGCAGATGCAAGTCACTATCGCGTACAACCATTTTGGAGAGGGTCTTATCCAGAGGATGCCAAGGTAATACAAAATCTGACCTTTCATGTCAAATTAGAAGATTTTCTTTATCTTTATAGTATCTTAAATTTGAAGTCTTATGTTTATGGTGCCTTATCTTTTATATTTCTGTGGTTTAAATGCAAATTTAACCAACGATAGGAAAACAAAGGAATTTGTTAAGAAAGCAATAGAACTATAGAAGTATGAGGTTTGTTGTATCCCAGCATAGTTTCAAATCACCATCGGTGTCCAGCTTTCTAATGTTGGGTTTCCTGATTTCAGTGCATCTGATATGAAAGTGTTCTAAATCTGAGTTTCCTGATTTCATTGCATCTGATATGAAAATGGTTTTTGAAAAATTGCAGATGTAGGCATGGGTACTTCCACGTGGTAAACAATGACTATACTCACTGGGAGATGTACGCCATTGGTGGAAGTGCTGAGCCCACAATCAACAGCCAGGGTAACAGATACCTTGCCCCAACCAATCCATTTGCAAAAGAGGTATGGTTGAAACTCCCAAGTCTCTTTCTTGTGCCCATTTGTTTTTCCCTGTCAAGGATGAAAATAAATATACAAATGAACATACGTACTTGTATTTAATCACTTTGCAGCAAGTATCAAATTTCATTTCCATTTCGGTGTGTTATTTCGTTTCGGAAATGTTCAGCATATGTTTTGGAAACATTTCAAAAGGGACAACAGGATATTGGAAAAACAAAATCAACATTGACACAACTCTTGTTTTGCGATTTTCCATTGTTTTTGGTTGTATTTCGCTGTGTTTAGCGTCTTTCGCTTGAAACCCCGAAATTTTATTATTCCACTAGAGTGTCATTCTGCCTGTTAAGTCTCAAGGAATGGAAACGGTTTGTCTGTTTTGAAAAAAACAAATGGAAACATTTTGCCCTTGCATTACGGTGAATTTGAATATTGGATCTCAGTGAGTGTTGATGTTTGGTTTTGGGCAGGTGACAAAAAGGGTGGAGACAGCTGAAGGTCAATGGAAGGGTTGGAATTGGAGGTCAGAGGGTGACATGATGCTTAATGGTGCCTATTTCACTGCATCTGGAGCTGGTGCCTCAGCTAGCTATGCTAGAGCTTCAAGCCTTGGGGCCAAGTCTTCCTCCATGGTGGGCTCCATTACTTCCGGGGCTGGCGTTCTTGGCTGCCGCCGCGGCCACCAGTGCTAGCACTCACCTATCAATATTACCTAAAATGATATATAAGCTCTATTTGTCTTTTTTTTTTTTTTTCCATTTTTGTCATTAGGCTTCCACTTTTACGGTCATATATAGCCCTACTCCGTACCCACATTCCACCATTGTTTCTCCATCCCCGAATTGTTTTACCCATTTTGGCAAGTGTACATTTTTTACACGTGTCATCATTTATACCGCCAAAATACCCTCATTCCATATTGTCCTGCCATTGTTGCGCAACCTCGACCTGCTTCAATTGAAAAAAAGAAGACCCCAACGGCCATCCCTGGAGCAGGTGCAGAAGCGTTGTTCATTTCTTTGTTTACCCTTATTTTGTCGATCTCAAGATCTCCTTCGCCAGCATACGCTTTGTTTCTCGTCTACCCTAGTTTTAGTGCTGCTGCTTCTGCATATTGTGTTGGCTTCTGGGTTTAAAGGAAACTGGTTGGTTTTGCTTAGTCTTTTTTCTTCTTTGTTTTCTTCTTTCGTGAGTCATACAGGATATTACAGTTTGAATGTCAAACAATAGAGTTATGAAGAAACTTTGGTTATAGATATGATGATGCATATATAGTAGAGACAGTCAGGTCCTTTTGTCTTTGCCCCCACTTTGTTTTGGCTTTGTCATTTTCAATGGAAGCAAATACTTTCCTTTGGTTGTGCAATGTGGTTATATCTACATACTAATGCAATCTCCTCTGTTATGAATGGAAGCAAATCCTTTCCTTTGGTTTGTGCAATGTGGTTCTCTGATTCTCTCTACATACTTTTGCCTTCTCCTCTGTTTGATATTTACAACAATTTCACCCTAAGTGTCCACAATTTCATCATTGCAGTCACTGGATGTCTACCCGTTAACTTCAATATTTCGAGGTCAGTCAAGTTGCGCGTAAAGTGGTCTAGACACTCGATTGTATGTATAGGAAAATATAGTGTTCAATTATATATATAAGAAACACTAGTGTTCAGGATTTGACGCTGAATTCATCTTTGTGGGTACTATTAGGCTTTTTCTCTAAATGGAACAGAGTGTCGTCTACCCAACATTAGAAACGCACTTTTTTTTTTTACAAGTGTTTATGTATTATACAGAATTTATGTGCACCAACCAGAAAAGCAAACAGCATTAAACTCATATGATGGCTGTCGGATTATGTTTCCTTGGCCTACCAAAATGAATATTCAGCGGCAAATGGGTTGGAAACTTTCTCGAGTGGGGAAATGTCTGCACTATTTTTGATATTCCAACCCCAAAATGATGAGTGGGATCTAGAAGAAGCATAGGATACTGATCTTCACATTTCTTCCCATTCCTAGTTGGAAGGAGAGTGCATCCAGCAATCTCCTTTCATAACAATGATTAAAAAGATGCCGTGAATAAGTTATTCACGACTCTATGCAATCTCAGCTGTCCAAAAGTGTTTTGGACGATCCAGATTAAAAGCAATCGATTAATGGTAATAGATTTATTGATTGTTTTTTATCCGGATCGTCCAAAACACTTTTGGACGGCAGAGATTGAGCGCCGCAAACCTTAATCACGGCTCCTCCGTGAATAAGATTTTCTCTAAAAAGATTAGAGGCTATGTTTGAGCACAATACATATGTGTTCATGAGTTGTATTTCTAGACTTTTTGTTTCTTTAATCCACTCTGTATCTCGTTATCAATGATGAACTTCTTGCATTGAAATGAATTGAATGCCATGTTTATTACCGTACTTAATTTCATTTAACCATATAAATTGATGTCAATTAAGGTCTAGAATGAAAGAAAGATATTTGAAAAAGTAATTTATGTTGTGACTCTCTCTCTCTCTCTCTCTCTCTCAAATCGGCCACTCCTTAGGAAATTTCTTTTTTTAAATCGCCAGAAGTCTGGCAATTTCATAATAGTAGATTTTTTATAGTTAGATTACACCTTGGAAGAGAAGTTAAACTCTTGACTCCATTTCTGCACCTAAGTGCAACTCTAATAGGGTTGCGCCTAAGGCCTCTGAGGATGAACCAATAATTCACAAACATAAACACAAAGAAACACCAACTAAATGTGGGAGTGAAAGTTGTGTTAGCTTGTAAACTCTAATTCACTGCAAAGGCAGTGGGAAATATAGATCCAGAACCCATGAAAAGTCCAAAACACCTTCCCAACCCAACCCCACTGTGGACTTTCGGGACCGCACATATAAAAGGGATGTTCCTAATTTCACATGGGCAGAGAGAACTAAGAGCAAACGTTTCAAATCCATAGAGCCTTAATGCATGTGGGGGGTGGGACACATAAAAACACATTGAGGAGTTCCTCTCCAACTCCACCAGACACTGGAGGGGTCCATAAAACTGACTAATTACCAATTAGCACATGCAAAACTGTGTAACTATAGCGTGTTTGTGTTGTTGAACCTAGCTGGAGCTGGAGCTGGTGCTGGAGCTGTCACTCTCAAAGCACCCCCAGCATTTGGTGGTTTGGGCATTTCTTCATACTCCAATTACTCTTCATAACATGGGTTTCATACTCTGACAAAGACCTCATGAGCTGTTGTTGTAGGTTTCAATTAGCTGGGTTGATATCAGGCCGACAGAATCCTGCTCCAAAAAATCCGAATCCAATTGATAGGTATAAACTGACTTAAGGGTCCAAGTCCTAATGGAATTCAACCTCCTAGAATGCCCATATAAAGATGCCAACTCTAAAGGAGTGAGGTAAGCAATTTATGCTTGATTAATTCCATTAGTCCTTTTCTCTCTGCTAAGGCAAATCGACTAATTTAGGCATCGGAGCAGTGTTGGCGACAGCCACACTGGTGCCCATAGTCTTCATCTGTTTTGCAGATGAAGCGGTTTTTGGCGTGCTCGATCAACGACTTGCAAAACAGAGAGGGAGAGAGAGTACAGCGATCACGAGAGTTCGTACATTCAAAGCATAAAATTCACCTTCTAGAATATGAATTAACTTTAATTCTGCACGTACCACAAGTTGTAATAAACAGAGTTTTCTCCGAAGCAAGCAATCAAATATGGAATATGTTCAACCATCTTTTCTTCATCCCCACAATGAACAAAAGGAAGGGCACAGCTCAAAAAACTTTCTTCCGAATCCTTTTCCGTTGGAGAGAAATGGAAGATATTACCACGTGCAGAGGATGTTGTAACTCTTTGTGAATCATATAGCATACTTTTTAGATAGATTTGCCCGTCTGGAAAATGTACCCAGCCTCGGCAAAATGGGACCTTACTAGTGCAAGAGCTCTGGAGCGGTGAGAAATCTTGTTCTTCTCTTCTTTAGGCATTTCGGCATAACTACAACAGGAAATCACAAACCCACACAATCAGCTTCTTTTTTCCTATTACAATATAGAATTTACCACTCAGCAAACCAAAACAGGAGGATTACGTCTGATCATAGCCGTCCGGTTGGAACACTGGATCCCATCCAAAATCGTTGGGTCCTCTTGGAGGAACTATCTTCCCCTATTGTCAACCAAAAGTTCAATGTCAGTGTCACTAGTTTTGATTCCATGGGCACCATTTCATCCACCAACTCTTGGTAGATGAGTATAATCTCCCACTTTAAGAGAGTAAAATACGAAAACAGTACTAGATCACTCTAACAAGAAAATGAAGTGTAAAGCCACGCATAGTCGAAAATAGATGTAGCAGGGCCAGGGTGAAGAAAAAACTAGCAGCAACGACTTAAATATAGATCATATCCAAACCCATCCTCCTTTTAAGGTGACATTCTTCCATCTAGATAGCAGTGGTCAGCATATTTCATTTACTTCATGGGCAAAATACTGCAGTCCCCAAAGATAAAGGCCGGAAATCGGACAATTATTTCATGTGCAATATGGCTAATTAAGATTAATAATGGTGAAAATGAAATTTTAATAATGGTTAAATAATGGACTTCATGGCATTTCAAACTTGTTTCATAGTAATATAAGCCAACCAAATGAAATGAAATGACAATGACATTGTTAGGGAGAAGTATAATAAGTTCCCTTTAAAGCTCCGTTGGTACTGGCTACCCGTCTGACTATCATAGGGAATTAATTACCTAGAGTTATTTAAAGCATGAATCCTACTGGGAGATGTACATACATGTTGAAACACAAGGTATCCCAAGATGCCACTTATTTTTCCAAGAAAAAATTACTCAGTTAATTGTTCTTGCATTTGCATTTCAAACTTCAGTTAATCTTTACCTTAAAGCAGAATAAAACTGCTATCAAATTCATTTGGGGAGATTACACTTTACCACTTAAGATTTGACGAAATCAAAAATCACCATCCACCTAAAGAATAAGGATGAAGCACCCAAACGACCTCATTATTCACAATAACTTGTTACTACGAGTCTACGACAATAGCACGCTAAAATAACACAAAAATAAGACTGCTCAAGATCAATAAAGCCAATATAAAGGAGGTATACGATACAGAGAGTCCCATGACATCCAGTAATCAAATAAAAATCCAAAACTGGTACCAAATTAATTTGACGTGATTAAAGTTAACCCTTTTTTCTGGGCCTGAAAAATATCCTTTATTCGCCACGTAAACAGGGAGCATGAAGTACCTTAACTACATCAACCTAAGCAATAACTTACTACTAGTACTCAAAAAATTTAAGAAAAAAAACATAGGGATAACAGACAAAATGCTGGGCAAAAAACCACCTAAAACACAGATAATAGCACTATGAAGACAATAATTTGTTGTTAAGCAAGAATGTATGCGCCCAAGGCTCACAATAGATTTCATTATGTTTGTGAACGAAGAAGAAGTGTTGCAATAATGGCATCTAGGTTAGCCACTGCATATACTGCTAGTATTCCCACACGAGTACTTCTAGAAAACCAGGCTTGACAAACATAACACGAGATTGACCTAGCCTATCCAAAGGTGGCATCGTGAGTCTCGTGATATTGAATAAGCCAATTATTAATTACTTCACATTAATATCATAACAAGTTAGGCTACCAATGGAAAATGCCTCATTTGGCATACTCAAAACAAAACTATCCAGGAGTGACTCAAATCAACTGAAATACATCTTAAAGACACAAATTCCAAATTAAATTAAGCCATAGCTTAGTTTCACCATCCAAAAGTAAATGCCCGACTAAGATTCAGATCTAGTAATATGTCAGAGTTGATCCCAACTACACTTAACTAGAACTATCCCAGCTCCCCCCTACCAGAGAGGATGATGTTGCTTTGGCACCTTCATATTTATCATTTCATTAGTATAGTTGTCCCCCATCATTGCAAGTTTGTGACCCCTTTATACTAGATTAAATCTCTATTGGGGTTTAACAGGTGGGGAGAAGGGTCGTAGGAATGTGGTCATATGAGGAGGGGGAATGATGGGGATGGTGTGGGTCGGTGGTTCGTGTGTGGAGGGCTGGTCTGGAGTATTGGGGTCAGAATCTGGCAGACTGGCACAATAGGTGTGTGGGTTTCGCTGGCAGAGTAAGTGGCAAACAAAGGATGAGTGGTGCAGTAAAGATCCTTGGACACATGTAACAAAAGGCCTTCCATCCTTCCGATAAACGTCCTTTCCTCTCAAATGACAGTAGTCTGATAAAATTGAATTCTGTGCTCACCTGCTTGTGACTTATGCAACAGGAATACTTCTATTTGTAAATTCATCCATCTTATATCTTCTCCAATTTTATTGACTTTTGCTATTGATGTTAGCACAAGTACACTCTAATTGCCTATCACTATCAGCATAGGATCTTTGTGACATGTAAGGTCTTCAATAGAGTCTACTTGCATTTCTAAGCCTACAACAACATTCAGAATATGCACGGTTAATTTCACCCAAAACCGTCATCGAAACATGAATGTTTCCACCTCATTAATTTTCTATTTCAGAAGCACAATCAGGTCTCAGAAACAAACTGTCTGTTATCCTGTCATTTCAGATAGAACTGACTCCATCCTTTTATTAGGAAGTATAATTGGGGAATGTTAACCATACCAGAGTTTTCCCCATAAAAGTAATTGGCTCCATTGTTGGTCCAAGAGCAAGAGAAAATACACACATAGCATAGGCTGATTTATCCTCATATGCCATTAACAAATTGTTCAGACCTAGATAATGAAAAGAGGAGTTAGTAAAAAATATACTATAAGGGAAGGCATAATTGAGAGTTCCAAACACTAAGAAAGCACAAGAGCGAGTGCCATGCATAACAACCTTCATGACCAATCTTCTCCAAAAACCACTTGCTGCTTGGTTTGGTTGTAGTTTCCAAATCGATTTCATCAAAAAGGAGAAAGGGGGAAAAAAAAGAAAAAAGAAAGAAAGAAGAGACATTAGGACCACAGAGGAGATATACAACAGGTTCCAAAGAGCTAACAACTTTCGAATAAAATCAGAATGAACTGTAGATATCATATTCTGTGGGTTTCTTCAAGAAACTAAAGAATTCAAATATTATTTGCCAACATGTCTATCAAAAGAGATTAATCTATTGTATAATTTGTATGGACTAAAAACCTACTACTGAACAACTAAATGTGAACGGCAAAGTTGCTCAAATTCCTCAGTAAGAAAAACTGCAAAAACATTAGTGCTGACTAGTGAGCATTGCAAGTTTCAAAATATCAGGAAACAAAAAAAAAATTCTTGCGAGATGATTCATTAAGGTCAAAGAAATACATATCCAGACCATTTTGAAATAACACACAAGATAAAGCAGAAAAGGAACAAATTAGTCAGCCCTCCACCATCAAAGAACAAAATGATCTCGGAGGACACCTTTGACCTTTCGATGTACCAAAAAAAAAAAGTACTGTGGATAGGTCATTGAATTCAAGGATTGGCATTGTTTCTGGTTGTCAGCTACATTCATAAGACTTGTCAAGAGAAAAAACGCTTTGGGCCACTCTCCACGCAAGTGGAAATGAAGGAGAAATTCAAAGTTAATTTTATCATGCTTGCAGATTGTGCATTTGAGAGGATTGTTGAAACCTATTTCTCTTGAAAAATAGAATTGTTTTAGCAAAAAAATATTATCCCAAGGTATCATATCTCCACTGTAACCAAAAGGTCGACATACAACAAAAGAAATTAATTGATGGAAATGCATGTGCTTTTGGAACTGACAGAGAACCGAATACTCAAATATAAGTTGAACAGCAGGGCTCTTGGAAGCAGCAACAAAACTCAAAATAGTTTGGCTAAGGATGAATTGCTAAGGATGAATCATAAGGAAAACCGAAAAGGATTGAGTTCCAATAGAAAACAGAACCTTCTTTGCTCGGTCGCATGTAGCTGTGTCTTGCAAGTGGTTCAGACAGGGAATAAAGACAGAGAAATTAGTGAAGAAATATGACAAAGAGATCCTAGTTCACGAGTATAGTTACCCCAGGGAGGAAAAAGATGGAGTAAAATCACCTGCATGTGCCTATCACAACAATATCATTTCCTCCCCATCTAGAATTCCACAATCAGTTTTTTTTTTTTTTTTTTAAACGGCGAAATATAAATTTTATTTACCTTTGAAATTGTTGCAAAGATTAATAGGACAAGGATAGCGACAATATAGTGTCCGATCCGAGACCCAATCCTTGATTAGCAAGATGCCAACTAAGGAACACTTGAAAGGCCTAAAGCCCAGATACATGGGACAAGCCCAACAATTAACCAGATGGGACGCAACCCAAAACACCTAAGGGGCCTAGAAGCCCAGATTACAATAATCTCCACAATCAGTTTTGCCACCTGATATACAATAATCTCCCTTCACTAGCGGATTTGAACTTGTACAATAACTGAGATCATGAAATCTGTTCAACAAATAGGAGACACGTTTGAAAGAACTTTGAAAAATATTCTTGCACTAGGGGAGCAACCTAGATAGAATTATCAAAAACTGATTTGAAGCAATTCAAAGAACAATCTTTTTCCTTGTTTTTTTGGCTGGAGACTCTTTATGACTATGTTGTGGACTACTCATTCTCAACGGGGATAAAACTAAAGCTCAGGTACATTCTGAATAGCAACCTGTGCTTCTACTTTCCTAAACATGAACTACATCCTACTTCGAACCATAGAATTTTATTTAACATGCTATCAGCTGAAATTTCTCACACTTGGTAAACATTACCTATCACTTACGATAACTGTTTGCCCTAACATACAAATTGGGGCTCTGGGAGAGGCTTACACAAGCTATAGCTGCTTTGTGTCAATGTCATAAGTTTATCTTCTGCTAATGCTAAATGATACTTCTTTTCACAATCAACATCGATTATGCTTTATGAGGCTGGTTCTCCCTTCGCAACCAAATGTCACAATGTTCCATAGTTTAACCTTTCAACATTACAGAAGTTATCACTATGATTCAAACCCTAAAAGAAAAGAATAATGAACAAAGCACAAGAAACATAAAATGTGGACAGAGAATAGAGTTTCACCTCAAGGGAAAGTGAAATATGAAACAAAGAACTTACATGTAAGGCCCTGCAAAATAGTGTCAAACAGTTAAACATATTGCAATCAAAGGAGAGAGAGAGAGAGAGAGAGAGAGAGAGAGAGAGAGAGAGAGAGAGGAGCATCTCCGCTCAAAATCAAAACTAGATTAAAAAAAACTTCTTAAAATTTGCTCCCCTCCTTGACTCAAAGCTATATTGGGTTTTACTCGATGCAAAAACAAATCCTTACTCAAATACTTGAAGGTTATTTGTGTCTTTCAAATTGACAATTTTGCCATTAGTGAAGCTTTCATTCAAATTTGAGCTTGTGCACTTAACTTTTTCCATATCAGATAAACTTTTACTCTCAATTTTGATCAAAATTGACTAAAAGGTTGAGTAGAGGCTGAAGATGGCCTAAACGCGAGTGACTATACCTGGAAGACCCTTAAGGGCATTGAAACAGAGGCAGGTGTCTTCTACCAGCACTGGCCCATTCACCTTCCCCATAAGAAGAACAAGAACCATCAAACTCTCTATTTTTACATGCAAATACAAACACACACACACACACACACACACATATCAATTACTATTATTGTTATTGCTACAAACGGAAGACCTCTTTTGGAATGAACGTCAAGGCTGGCTCACACTTTTTTTTTCCCAAATTACTAACTACCTAAAGAAACTGCCAAGACAAGGAAAGAAAACTGCCACCCTAAATTTGTTCTCCCCTCTTATTCTTCGCAATTTCATTACATATTAGTCTCAATGCAAGATTTTCTCTTTCTATCTTTCTCATAACACAATTTGCACACGCACACGTCAAGTACACACACATATACACACATACATACAAAAAGATATATATATATATGTATATATACATAGAGAGAGAGAGAGAGAGAGAGAGAGAGAGATTACCTCATTTGCAGCCAAACGAGCCTTTTGTTTGGAGATTTCTTCAGGCTCCCCTTGTAGTTCTGGGACTGCCACAAAAAAAACCCAAAAAACCATAATGGTAAAAAAAAAAAGAGAGAAGAGGAATCTATACAAGTAAACCGAAGTAATTCTGATCGTATTCAATACACAGAGAGAGCGAGAGAGAGAGTACGATCGAGCTTGAGGGAGTGAAAGGGGATGGAGTGGCCCAAGATGGCTCGAACTTCTTCGAGCTTCTTGGCGTTGCCTGTAACGAACGTCACTGGACGCGACAGTACCAATCCCGCTCCACCACCCGCCGCCGCCGCCATTTTCCCGGGCTTTTTTCCACTCCTCGGGAAATCTGAGATTTCGACGGAAAAGTTGGACTAAAAGGGTTTTGGGGTCCGAGGGTTCAGCTCCAGGGCTTAATTACGAAAAACTTACGAATACATGGTCCTATGGCATGTGCAATTTCTTTTTATTTCATAACCAATATCTATGTTAACTTGCGCGCATGATCGACTAAATCCAGAATTCGTCCCTGAAAGTTAACACCGGAAAACACTCAAGTGATCGCAAAAATATCATCAAGAAATTGAAGACACAAGTCATTCACATTATGAGAACTAGAATGGCACTTAAGGAGAAAAGAAAGGTGTAAAATTTATTGATTTAAAAAGAAGCTTAATAAATATTTACATACACAAAAAATAGTGTATCTTTAGAGGACGAAATCATAATTTTAAGACTTCATTAGAAGGATACCGAAGTTATTTGAAAAAGTTAAACCCGAAAGACTTGGTTTGGTGGTTAAAGCGTGAGATTTAGAAGTTTGTTTCTTCTTATGGTCTTAGGTTTGAAATATTTCAAGTGCCATCCACTCTTATGGCTTATGGGATCAGTCTCACCAGCAACGAAAGGTGGGTTTGCATATAAACTTGTCCAAATACTCTGAAAAATAAAAAAATATATATTCAGAGATTTGAGTGAGCACACATGCCCCATGAGAGTCTGAGACAGGACGCTTAATGGGCCCGCCCTTGACTTTACCTAAAAAAAAAAGTACGTTGAGAAAAGTGTTTTGGTAGTCTAAATGATACTACTAGGGAAAAAAAGCATCATTAATTCATCAACAATCATCGATAACAATTCACAATTTTGAACACGTAACCAATTAAACACTGGATGACACAGAATGAAAGAAAGAAGAAGAAGTTCTTGAATCACAATAGATGACACGAGCCTTATTTTCAACTTGTCAATAAAAATATTCGTATGATGCAGGTCTTTTAGGCCACTGGCACAGTGGCACTCAAAACTGCTTTGCTCAAACAAGCCTCCGATTAATCGAATAGTTATACATCAAGATACAATTTGAGCTCCATTCGAGAAAAATCAACTTGTTCGGGATACTAAAGTTACGCATATCACATTCTAGAGACACATGAGCACAACACATATGCCTCTAAGGGAGAATACCTTCTGTCTTCACATAATACCCAGCTATTGCAAGCAAAATGACAAGTACAACTATCCACAAGCTGAATCCTGTACACACACACAAAAAAAGGCAATACAACCAAGTAAAATTGACTGTTTTATTAGATTGTAACTTTTTTGGTTGTCACTCTATAAAAATGAACGAGGTGGGAGGAACCTTATTGGAAAAATGAGAGAGACCTACGTATATTTCCGCCATTCAAAAAACCACTTACCAAAGTTTGAAGTGAGATAAGATGGATAAGCTTCCGGTTATAAGAATTGTGGCCATGGTCCAGACTCTAGAAAAATTTCTATTTGCGTTACATTTCAACTGATATTCTCATAGACCTATTTCCTCACTGTTTTTTTCATTTTTGGAGACCTTTATTCTTACTTGCCACTAGGAAGGATTCCCGTTAATTTCATATCCTATTTGACATGTTATATTTGGGATCCAGATCTACCTCCTGCTTTGAAAAAGGAACACCGTTTCTCTGTCAATGTCCGTTTAACTTAGCCCCAGACTGGTACACGAGACACAGTAGTGTCTGATAAAAATACATTGAAACACTAGCCATAACGATGAAATTGTGTAGAGGGCCGAACGTAACCGTCCGCACCTCGCTGCTGAGGATGTACCTGGGATGGGCTCGGCCACCTTTGGTCTCAGTTCAGTCGCCCACTAGGCTCGGCTACGTGTGGACTCGTCCACCTTCACACCTCACACCTCCCCACGTGCTGAAGCGGTAATGCCAGAAGGATAATCATAAGTGCACGTGGAACGTGCCAGCTCACACCAAAAATGGTTATCAGATCTGTTCGGTGACGTCACGACGACGTCACCTGGCTCGCGCGAGGCATGTGTCCGTACTTGGAGAGCAAGTCAGGGAGACTCTATAAATACTGAAGGATAGCGCCTCTAAAAGGTACACATACGAATACCCACTAAAAACCCTACTCCCTTTTCTCTCTCTCTCTCTCTGCACATACTTATCCTCTGGCCGGAGGGTGTTGCCGGGCAACCTCCAGCCAGGCCTTAGTCATGCGCTCATTGTGCAGGCTAGGTGGAGAAGGCTAGGAAATTCCCTAAATCCGCGGAGGAAGGAATCAGATCAAGGATCATGGGCCACACAAATTGTTTAAAAGATGTTCAAAGATAAAAAACGATGAAATTGTGTTAGCACAGCTAGCTGATGGATACAAATCATAGCCTAGAACCAGATTCTAGCCTGTGGCAGGTTTTCAAAGCTGTAAATTCGGGTAAATCATTTACAAGATGGTGAGGGGGATATCAATACATCTTAATTCTTCTGTATCATTAAATTAAATCTAGTACATACCATTTTTCTTGGCGTCCTCGATTACAGTCACCCTTGCACTTGAATCCAAGGATGCAGAGACCAAAGCCCTGTATATAAAAGCCACGCGTTTCACTATCAACAACATATTTAATAGACTGCGCGCACCAACAAATGCAGCATTAGACTGAGTGATGATATATGGATAAGGGCTAGTATTAAGACCTTGAATCTTCGGAGAACATCAAAGCAGTTACAAGGCCGAGGTGTGCTTTCCTAACCGCATTCTGTACGTGCATATTGGCGGAATTTATAATCAAAAAACATCTCCTTGGATTGTTCCTCTGCATTTTATATCAAAATGGAAACAAAAGTTAAGCACTTTTGCAAAAATATGTGAAAAATTGTGAACATAGGTTGTAAATGAAAAACTGATGTGGCTCAACTATCTCTTTTATTTAATAGAGGAGATGATGACTGGGACTCACGAGCGGTAGTTGTTGATAATAATGCAATTAGCTGCTATACTACTTGTCCTCTTGTAATTACTATTATAAGAGAAGGCTCAACTTCTAATATTTTGAGGTGTTCCTCTTACCTTCAAGTAATAGAGGAAGACTCTTATATATTGGAAGGATCTAACTGAAAGAATCTTAGCTTGACTCTCCCAAAATGGGAGATTCTTATGAAGGTACTCTTGTTATTATCCTTACAACACTTTTTAGTTAAAGAGAAAGCGACTTTCCAGGTGAAAGAAAGGAGTGATTTGAGTCCCAATTCTTTGTCTCCAAATGTAATAATCCATGTCTCAAGAACCTAAAACAAATTAACCACAGAATTTTGACATTAAATGCGCAAATTGGGTCTCGAACAACTTGCTTTGAGCTCATTCTCTTCCTCGAAGAAATCTCCCATCTGACAATACTTCCACCTTGACCTATACAAGCAAAAGGTACTTCATGAGTTTTTTGGTTCATAAATTCTGCACAAAGTGAAGTAACTTTCTTTATACCGGAAAAAGTGGCAGGCATTGGGTCCTAAAAAGCACCTCGCATTGCAGTAATATAGAGAACTGGATTCTTGTCACTATGTGAAAACCTGCAGAAGCCGAAAACCTCATCCTGGAAAGGAGCAACAGATGGTGTTACTTACACAACAAGAAGAAAGAAACATACCATGTTTGTTTGCTTTCATGTTTGTATTATAAAGGATGATCCATTTTTTGATAAGCAGTTTATTCTTTTTTTCATTGGTTTTCATCACAGGGCCTATAATCTGATCACTCACTTTCCAACCAATGAAGGATCAAGTTGTTTGACATATCAAGTGCATCCCGTAAAGGTATTCACAAACGGCTCATAAAAACAAGAAGATATTGAGGTGAGATAATAAAAAAAAAAAAAGAAAAAGACCAAGGATCCTGCCTGTCAATCAAATGTTTGTATGAATTAGTTCATATACATGGTTGGAAGAACAAGTTGTTGCTCACTTGTTCCTTTGGCAAAGAAGCTACCGGCTTCGAAGATGTTACATCCCAAACCCTACCAGGGCCACCACTTCCTACTGACACAAGAAACTTGCCATCAGGGCTGCATGACGTTACCAAAATCAACTGTAAGCAATTGGACATTACAAATCTAAAACTTTTCGACAATGAGAATCAAAAGTAGAAAGTTAATTTATTGAAGCTGTGAATGTGAACTTGAAATCTAAATCCTTCGCAGAGGCATGAGAATTAGCTTCATCAAGAATAATTTCCATGCTAGGCCACTTGAAAACCCTGAACTTCCCATCCTGTACTGCACCAAAAATAAGATCATCTACATAATAATTTGCATAAAGATGACATTTTGCTTATACTTTTTGATCAACATTACGAAAGCAGAGGACTGTAGATAGCAATATAAGGTCTCTGTGTGTGTGTTATATAGCCATATAGGTGCATTTCAAATGAAAATCTAGACAGCAGCAGTTCTTTCAAAAGTTTGAAACTTAGGCAAGAGCCGCAAGACGGCAGCAGTTCTTCTTGTGCACAATTATTGTGAAGCAATGCTTTTTCCATCTTTTACCCCAATTATGTCAAATCTTTAAGGCAAGTTAATACGTGCCGTCCAACACCACTTCTGCCCACCAAATTAAAGAGAGGAGGGGAAATTTGTTTAGGTTTTGATCTGATTTATATTTTGATGGGTGGGTACAAAATTAGGTGTGGTTAAAGGTTTGTTTTGCCTTTCATTTTGGTCGAGTAGGCATGCTGGGCAGCATGGGATTATGTCCGTCACAATTTTTTCAGAAATGATTCGTGCACAGCAAGCTGTGCACAGCAGCCGTTTTCTCCCCCCTCGGGTCGCGCAAAGATGATCGGAGCCACTCATTTTGTTCAAAATATGTCGTTTAAGGTCTCTGTAAAAAATGAGCTTCGTTCGATATCGTTAGAGGCGTTAACAAAACACCGAAAATCACTTCAGAATTTAGCCAAATGAGCGGCTCCGATCATCTTTGCGCGACCCGAGGCGGGAGAAAACGGCTGCTGTGCTGTGCACAGCTTGCTGTGCACATAGCAGAGCTCCAATTTTTTACCATCAATATCTTATCAAAGATCGCGCTCCAATTTTTTACCATCAATATCTTATCAAAGATCGCGCGGTAACTTGTTTGTCAATTCTATTTTATGATTCTGATAGCTACGACTACCTGAAATCTTCAAACAAAAATCTAGCTTCTCGCAAAGATCCAATCCAATTCCAATGAAGTAATGATGTGCTGCATATAATATGGAGATTATTTTTTTGTGATCTTTCTCCATTTTGAATTAAATAAACAACGACCATTTTTTGTTCTTTCTTTGTTTCCTTATTTAGTGGACACATTAATAGTTCTGGCCTGATAATCCAAAATGTTATAACTGTGATTAAACAAGATCATGAGAACATATAATCAAAATAAGTAACTACAACAACACAAACGGTTAAACTAAGGGTAAACAACTTTTTTTATTTAAAATACTGCATGAACCACAGAACCAAATTCAACTTTCAAACAAAAACAACCATCTACCTTATTACTACTAAATCCTAATAAAATAACTAATCGATTTCAATGGTGGGCCGGTCGTGACAGTAGGGCCCCCAACCTGGAAAGTGGTGGGTTGGTCGTGGCGGTAGCTCCCCAGCTTGGGAAGTGGTGTCTGAAGCGTATGGATGTCCCCTCATCTTGTTCGGTGCTCTCGGTTTGTTCTGCAATCTTGACTTGTTCCGTGTTAGAGACACCACTACGTGGTGGTGCATGAGCCCACCAAGAGAAAGGTGGATATTTACGGGCCGGTAGTGGTGGAAACCACTCCAGTTAGACGATGTCACTGTCGGAGTCGGAATGTTTGACAATGGAGGTAGCACTATTCTCATTGGCTAAGCCACCATTGAGAAATATGGCTATGAGAAAGAAGACGAGAGTGGCGATAGACTTCATCTTCATGGCAATACCATTCGCTCTCTTGGAAATGATAATAAAAACTGAAAGGTCTTCCATAGGTATATATAGGGGGGCACATAGGTGGGAGCAAAATAACTTGATAGGGTGATGGTTATCTGATATTGGGAATTAGTTTGATTATCTAATTAATTTAACGAGGATGAAATTAATTAGATAAGATTATGTTCATCCTAAATTCTTATCTTATCATATTCGTACTTATCACATTTCAATGGATGGAAGGTTCAGATTTCGCCTAGTGCTCTTGGAAAATGGGATAATATCTTATTTGATTTATTACTTGAGCTCGGATTCGTTTTTTCATTTAAATGAAATGTTGACCAAGTCCTTAACAAACCTAAAGGGCAAGGAATACTTAGATTAATATAACATATATTTAAGGATTAAGTTTAATTATTAATACTGTGGAAGTGATTTCCTCTAAAAAAAAAAACACAGAAACGATTAAAATAGTAAAATTTAGGACATGGAAGTAAAAAAACAATCAACAATAAAAAGGTTGTGGGCCAAACTATAATTGTTAAAAACCTACGATACACGATACATCGTATCTTACGTTTTGTATCGTCTCCTTCGGAGAACAATACATATCCCATCATGTATCCTTTTTGAATAAAAATCCTACGATACGACCGCGTATCAAACAACTTATATGCGTATCCTAATTCTGTACAGATCATACAATTACTTATTTGAAAAAAGTCAGACCTTATTTCAAGAAGCGGAATCTCTTTTCATTAAACTAAGTTGTTTGATCTAATTATGGCATATTTCAAACCATTTGATAGAAATTCAACCTTAATGTAGGGCTTGTATAAAAGCAAAGAATCATACTTTGATTATATTTTGTCTTACTTTTCTTTTCCTAACAAATGGAACATAAAGCCTTAATGTAATAGGCCATTTTGCATCTTAATTTTTATAAAATGTAAGCATAGTTTGATGGTATTATTAGGTGTATCTACTTTTTAATTATATTTAATTATGATTAATGTTGGTGAAGTATAAACTAAATTTAGTATTTTGACAAAGCTCCAATTGACAAAACCCAAATATGATAAGATGTTATCGAAAAAGATATAAATATCTAATTTTTAGAAATTCTAAATATCTAGCTTTAAAAGCTCTAGAATATCCTTTGTGAAATATCTAGAGTTTTTTTTTTTTGCGAGAATTAGTCTCATGTTAATTCTAGAATTATCTCAAAGTTTATCTTGTTTGAAAATATTTTTGTACTAGAGTCTTCTATGGGGTAGTATAAATAGGGATGGATTCTAACCATTTTGTATTAAGCCCAAAAAAAGTTTAAGTTCAAGTACAATACAAATACTCTCCTTCATCACTCTTGTCTTTATTCTCCCTCTCCCAAAAATATTGTCTGACTACACAATAGAAACCCCTATTCGCGTATCTCAAGATACACGATATGTATCTCGATACGAACTATACAAATGAAAAAATGATATACGATACATATCCCGATTTGAAAACAGTGGGCCAGACACTTCGATTGTTACAGTAGTTTGTGCAATAAGAGATAACTGCTTTATTCCTTCTCTTTTTCTTTTTTTCTTCTTTCTGTGATGAGAAGATTCAAGACTGAGATAATTAGAAGATGAGAAAAACACAAAAAAATGATATTTGGTTCCATTATTTAACTTATTATGCCCCTTGGATTCGGCAAAAATTCACACCGATAATCCTAGAGAGTGATTGGGTCATTTTATTGTTTTATTTTGTAAAACCAAACAAAATAACTGTACTTGTAGATCAATATCCACAAGTTGCGTAGATTTTATTTTATCCTTTTTGGAGACTCATTCCTACTGCATAGTGTTTATTGGACTTGGTTTGCGATAATAATGGTAACGGTTTTGGCCTATCTAAATGGTTGAAGACGAAATTGGGTGAGGTTTAATTATTCAGTTTTGCTAAACTCCACCCACTAGGCGATAATATGCCAATAATTTTAAATAAGTTCGGACATCAATGCATAACTCACGGATATTAATACAGTTTTACAAGTATTAATACACCATTCTCGGATATTTATGCACCTTTTACCTATTATCCCTACACCCTTTGGACGGAAGTTAGAATATCCTTAATTATTTAATTTAGTTCAAGTTTATTCAAATTTTAAGAAAAGACTTGAAGATTTTGGCTTGTTTTATCGATTTGTTGAGTACAAACCTTTTTTTTTTTGAACATCAAAATTTTCATTTAAGTCATACGGCCTCTACCGGGGGATGTGGACTTGTTAAAAGGTTAATATCCTATAACTAACTTGGGGCCTCGAAGATTACCGAAGCTGAAGGAAACCGAGGGGAAGATGGAGATGAAGGTTCATCAGATCTGGTGCGTGTGTCTCAGCTACCTAGTAGCCATCTACTGGTGGACCTTAATGACGCTGGGTGTAGAAGAAGGAGACGCAGACAACTGTCCAATCTGGTGAGTATTAGCGAGGAGGTTGAGCTGAACCCCGAGCAACAGGAGACAATTTCCTCATACTCCTCCGATGATTTAAGCAACTCAGCCGTTCTCCGGGAGATTAGAGCTACTATGGCAGTGGGTGGTCAGTTAGGGATTGTTTTCCACCCCAATGATGATGTGACTCTCGGCAAGATGATAGAAATGGAGGCTCAGGAATACTCGGCTTTGCTGGAGAGAGAAGCAACAGGGTAAATTTCCTATCCCTTTGGTGTCTTCTGCTTTCGGTTTCCATAGTTTTTATGTTGATATTATCATGGAACATTAGGGGTTTGGGGAGTTTTGTTAAAAAGAGATTTGTGTTTAAGCTTATTAAAAAAAGAAAGCTTGATTTGATTTTCATTCAAGAAACTAAGTTGGAAAGTTTAGCCCGAAATGATGTTCAGAAATTATGGGGCTGTGATGATTTTGATTTTGCTATCTCTAGTGCTATTGGAGCGTCCGGGGGGCTTACTATCTATCTGGAACAAAGATTTTCTTAAAGTTGACAATATTGTCTCCCATAGATCTTTTATTATTTTACTTGGTGTGCTATATAATTCTTTCCCATGTTGTGTGGTGAATGTTTATGCTCCTAATGAGGTGGGAAGTAGGAGAATCTTGTGGGATGAATTATTAGGTTTGAAGAGGAACTCCCCTGTCCCGTGGTGTTTGGGGGGAGATTTTAACGAAATTACCTCTATCAGTGAAAGGGAAGGGTGCCAGCAGTTGGACAGAGGAATGAAGGATTTTGTGGATTTTTGTAATTCTATGGAGCTAATAGATATACCGATGATTGGGAGGAAGTTTACTTGGACCAACTACCAAGATCATGCCATCCTTAGTCGTTTGGACAGATTTTTGCTCTCTCAACAATGGCTGGACAGATTCAAAGTTCTTCAATGGGGGCTTCACAGGCCCATATCTGATCATTGTCCTATTATGCTGCTAGATGATGGAAGAGATTGGGGCCCTCGACCATTTAAATTCATGGATGTCTGGCTTTCAAACCCGAAGTGTATGGCTATTGCTAAGGAAACATGGGAGAATACACAGGTGAATGGATGGGCTGGCTACATTATTTTGCAAAAACTGAGAGCAATCAAAGACAAGCTCAAGGTATGGAACAAAGAAGAATTTGGGGATGTCAACGTGGCTTTACAAGAAAAGGAAGCAGAAATTCATCGTTTTGATCTTTTAGTGGAGGAGAGAACGCTCAATTCTGAGGAGAATGCCTTGAGATGTAAGGCTAAAACAGAATTTTGGAGGCTATCTCGACTGGCTGAAACTATGTGGAGACAAAAATCAAGGTTGACTTGGATGAAATTGGGGGATAAAAACACAAGATATTTCCAAGCCATTGCAAATAATAGGTTTCGGAGGAATATGGTGGGATCGGTAAAGGTGAATGATAGAGTGCTTGAGGATCCCTTGGAAATAAAGGCTGCTGCCGTTGATTACTTCAAAGATAACTTTAATGAGGAGAGAAAGGTCAGACCAATGTTGGGGGGTGTGCTCCCTAGAGTTCTAAATCCGAACATTTCCAGTCAGTTAGATAAAGCTTTTGAGGAGGGGGAAATCCTTGCGGCCTTGAAGGACTGCAGCAACATCAAGGCTCCGGGACCGGATGGCTTCAACTTCTCGTTTGTTAAAAAAGGGTGGGATTTTATGAAGGAACTGCTGGTGCAATTCTTCTTTGAATTCCACTCTAATTGCAAGCTCGCAAGAGGTATCAACTCAACTTTTGTAACTTTAATTCCGAAGGTTGATTGTCCCAGGTCCTTTAAAGAATTCCGACCCATAAGTATGGTAGGTTGGATTTACAAGGTGCTTGCTAAAGTTCTAGCTAATAGACTTAAATGTCATCTTCCTCCTCTTATTGGTGAATCCCAAACTGCGTTTATTGAGGGCAAACAGATATTGGATGGTGTTCTTATTGCAAACGAGGTTATTCATGGTTGGAAAAACAGCTCCCAAGGAGGTTTAATCCTGAAAATTGATTTCGAGAGAGCCTATGATTGTGTCAATTGGGGATTTTTACTTGACTTATCTGCTAAATTGGGCTTCGGGGAGAAGTGGTGTGCTTGGATTAAGGAGTGTTTGTCATCGGTGTCTATGTCTGTACTAATAAACGGTTCTGCATCTAAGGAATTCCAAATTCAGAAGGGCATTCGACAGGGGGATCCTCTATCTCCCTTTCTATTCAATATTGTGGTTGAAGGGCTTAACATTCTGCTAGAAAGGGCGAGGGAACTGAATTTCATTAGAGGGGCTAGAATTGGACCGATTGGAGCAAATGGGATAGTGGTTTCTCACCTCCAATTTGTTGACGACACGATTATTTTCTGCAATAATGATAGGGAGGAATTGGCTAATATCAAAAGAATTCTGCGATGTTTTCAACTTATGTCAGGATTAAAGATAAATTATTCCAAAAGTTCTTTGTGTGGGATTAAGGTGAGCCACCAGGATGTCACTGCCCTTGCTACGGTTATGGGATGCAAAATTGATCATTTGCCAATCAAGTACTTGGGGTTGCCATTGGGAGCTAATCCAAATAGAATCAAAACATGGGATCCGGTGATCGAAAGATTGGAAAAAAGGCTAAGTGTATGGCGTAGAAGATTCAACACTTCTTGGGGTAGACTTACTTTAATGAATTCATCCCTTGGAAGTTTGCCTATTTACTTCATGTCTTTATTCAAAATGCCGATGTCAGTTGCCAAGGCTTTAGCTAAAATTCAGAGACAATTTTTTTGGGGTGATACGATGGATAAGAGAAAGTTACACCTGGTCAAATGGGATGTGATCGCCAAAAAGAAAGAGTATGGAGGGTTAGGGGTCAAGAATCTGATGGTACAAAACCATGCTCTTTTGGCCAAGTGGTGGTGGAGATTTTACAAGGACAGCGATTCTCTCTGGGTAAAAGTGATCAAATGCAAATACAAGTTGGAGCCGAGATGTTGGTTACCTTGATTGCCCTCTTCTGGTAAAGCCTCTAATATTTGGAAGGACATCTGCTCGGTAGGGGAGACCAATTCTTGTATTGGTTCCATTCTCCAAGAGGGTTTTAAATTAGAGGTTCACTCGGGACAAGAAATCTCCTTCTGGAACCAAGTCTGGCTAGGGGACTCAACCCTTAAAGAGGAGTTTCCTCGCCTCTATCTCATCTCTACTCAAAAAGAGATGGTGATTAGTGATCTTAAAGATGATAGATGGAACTTACTATTCCAGAGAGGGCTACGGGATTGGGAAATTCCACAAGTTGAGGATCTGCTTTTGAGACTACAACCGGTGCATTTGGATCCAACCAAGTGTGATCTGTTGAGGTGGAAATGGGCTCCTGATAATTGCTTTTTGGTAAAATCTGTGTATAATAGATGGGAACAAGTGGGCTTCTCAACGAATCGGGGGTTGGGTTCGATTTGGATGAACATTTCCCCTCCCAAAGTGGAAATTTTTTCCTGGATGGCACTCCTAGACAAAGTGGCTACGAAGTCAGCTCTACTCTACCGAAATTTGTTACCTAAAGGCCAATCGGTGATGTGTCCTTTCTGCTCTTTGATCGTAGGAACGCCTGAGCACCTCTTTCTCCATTGCCTATTTGTGTGGAATGTTTGGTCATTGATTTTAGACTGGTGGCGTGTCAGTTGGGTTTGTCCGGCCTCCTTGGTAGACCTCTTTACGTGGTGGTTAGATTTTGGTTTCAAAAATCTGGAGAAATTCTTGTGGGAAACAAACTTCCATGCTACAATTTGGTCCGTATGGCTGGTAAGAAATGATATTGTCTTCAACAAAGCTTCTTGGAGAGTGGAGGACCTTGGGGAACTAATTAAAACCAGAGTTGCTATGTGGATCAAAGTAAAGTTTGATATTAAGGTGCATTCGGTGGATGATTTTAAGGGCTATCTTGATGGTATGAGGAAGGTCAAAGTGTAAGTTCCTTTTTCGTGAGGATGGATGCGATCCAATTTTCTGTTGGATGGTCATTCCCATCTTCCTTTTGTTTTGTGTTGTATCTGCTACTCGTTAAGCATTTAGTTGCTTATTGAGTACTCTCTCGATGTACCCTTTTCGAGCTAATAAAGTTTTCGTTTTGCCGAGCAAAAAAAAATATCCTATAACTAACTGTCCAATCTTAACAGCGCAGAAGCATCACATATTCAAAAGGAGTCTTCCACGTAAGGGGCCGAAGAATAAAATTTCACCAGCATCAAACAAAAACAAATCTTTTCACTTGCAGAAAGTGATTCCAGATACTCAACAAAGTATGGCCAGGCAAAGAATAAATGGTGAGCCTATTTGGTTTGGGTGTTGAGAATTTTTTTTTTTAGAATAATAAGTGGAGAGAGAGATATAAAGAAAATTTATTGAAAACCGTGCTAAGGGATTTTGAAAACTCCAAAACGAACGAAGCCCGGTTGGACCATACAACGCAAACACAATTAGTGGGGAGATCCCGCTGTTTAAGAGCCTATCCTTAATGGCTTTAATTAGTGGACAAACGACCGAAGATGCCCATCCACCCTAGTATGGCACATTTAGGTACATGATAATGAAATTAAACGACTTAATTTACTTCATGGAGCTAGGGAAGCTTTGGCTCTATTAGCATGCGAAGCCGATTTAGTAGTACTTCAAATTGGTGGTATTTTCACTCTCAATAATAGTACTTCAAATTACCGGCTAAAGTTATAAAAAAAAAAAAAAAAAACTAAACACAAAGATTGTCTCCTATAAAAAGAAGTGAAGTTTTTTAATCGACTGAATCAATCACTCTACATGAGCTCTAAGGGAGGAAGGGGGGCTGCTGGGGACAGCATGCTATTGTGTCGGCCAAAACAGTATCATCCCAAGCCCGACAACTTGATCCGAAACGTTCACTTGAAAAATCTCATCACCTACTATGGCCCTGCAAAAAATCAAGTCGATCGAAAATTGACAACCAAGTCAACAAATCAACTGTTTACAGTGTTATTATCAATGTCCAAAATATTAAGCCAAAAATTAAGCAAAAGGCTGATTCGTTCACTAGGTTATCGATGCTCGATCGACTTGATTTTTTGCAGGGCCACAGTATGCAATGAAATCTTTCAAGTAAATGTTTCGGATCAAGTTTTCGGGCTCGGGACGATACTGTTTTGACCAGCACAACAGTCTGATGTCCCTTAAGGGACAACAGCCCCTCCCTCCAGCTCTAAGGGGGTACTCCGCAGCATCCCATCCCCCAACTACCATGAGCCCCTACTCCAACAAGTTTTTGGCCAAACTTCCTCGAGCCCCATCTCATGCAAACTTTTAAGGACGTTTGGGCCCAAGCCCATCATTATGACTACCTTGCTCTAGTATGAGAGTCCCCACCAAACTTGGTATGGCCTTCAAATGACTGATGAGAGTAAAAACAAATTAAAAGTGAGCTACAGCTAGAGTATTGTAATATGTCCACTTGAGGTGTCTAGTCAAAAAGATTTAAATGTTGGCCCCGGTTTTCCTCTTAATGATTCATGTCTATCTACCTGCACATGACATTTCAATAAATTTTCCTACGGAAGTTAAGGCCAATTTTCAATATTCTGAAAACATATTCAAGGGTTGTTTGAGAGCCAATTGTTTATTTAGCCTTTGAATAGTGGATTGGGAATTATTGAATTAGAATTGAATTTCGTAAAGGTGTTTGGATGATAATGGCATAATAGAATTTACAGAATGTTGTCTCCAATTGAAGGACTGACTTAGGTGTGCGCAGTCCAGCGATTTCGAATCACATTTTGAAATATTTTGACGATTGGATTCGTATGTATTTTAGAGCTTGTCGAGTAGACTAACTTTATAGATAGTTATGCTGATAGGAATCCATTAGGAATTGCTAATAGGCCACTTATTTTGGTAAAAAATGAGTTGAGCACATTGACTCAAACAACCAATTTTTTTCCAAAAGAAATGTGCTTCGATCAACTCATAACTGGTACCCACTCAGAATAACTTTTGATGAAGTTAGTTATTTTCAAAATCAACAGAGAGGAGATAGAAATGGGATATATGGATGAATCTCCATAAGGTTATATACCGAATAAGTGAATTATATATGTAAAAATGTAGTTAATTTTATTTGATTGACAATATACCCACATGATCAAATCATGATTGAAGTTCCTTCTGTTATACATACATACATATATATATATATATAAAATCAGCAAAAAAAATGATCTGGAAGGGCTTGATCTGAACAGTTTTTTATTGAACGGTTCAGTAATAAACTGCTCGAATCAAGCCCTTCCCTGATCATTTTTTTTGCTGATTCCTCGCGGGTACCCTTAAAATTACATTCTGAACACATTGAGCGGCTCGGATCGTCGCAATTCGATCGGAAAAGGGGAGTCCCGCACGGTAAGCCTGTGCGGGATCCCTCATTGGATCCTCATTGTGTGTGTGTATATGTGTGTGTGTGTGTGTATATATATATATAGGCTGATTAATTCATCCGCAATACTCATTTGATGGTGTTAAATTTGAGGGTCAAAGAATAGGTAGATTGGTGGACAATGGTAGTCGTACGTTTAAGTGATCGTGATGATATTGAAACTACGCTGCACATTTTGCTGAAAATCACTTCTATCTTGCAAAATTATGGAGTCTTAACAAATTGAATTGTGCTTGCATTGCTAGCTGTTGTCATCTCATCGATCAACTTGTATCTTCCATGTCTATATTTTATCTGTTCAATGTTACAATTAATTCAAATGTGTGGTCTCATAAATGAACAATTCAATAAGAGACTCCGTAAGAGATATTGGTTCAGATCGATTGTCAAACACAAGTTCATTTAGAGCTCCACCACGCCCAATTAGGCCTCCCTATTTTTTTTTTCTCCAAAGTTTAGAAGAGTTTTCATTGCAAGAAAAAAAGACCAGATTTAAAAGTCAGGGGGAGAGAATTCGCACTTATAAATTTCACCCCCTCTCGCAACACCCTTAGCCTAATGAGTCACAGAGTTATCTGCACTTCTTACAAAAGTCACCAACTTCATCAAACGAAGAAAACAAACGACGCCCGCAAAGGGTGAGAAAGTCTCACGAAGGTAACTGCCACTTAGAAATTGATTAGGCCTCTCTAATTAAATTACTCCTCATTTTACTGCCACTTAGAAACTGATTTTCATGTATATTTTTTATGTGACCCTTTTGTTAAAGATAAAAGAGGTGACGTGTGCTTGAGAGTGAAAGAGAAGGCTTGGGGGTGGGCTGGTGAGGTTTTTGTGACAGAAAAAAACGTGTATAGATTCCACTGGGGAGCTTCCCAAGGTCACCACCCTAAAATTAGGGGCTGTTGTGGGCACCGCCGTTTAACTTTCTTTTTTTTTTTTCCTTTTTGGCCCTAATACTCCTACATTGAATCATTCACACCCTTGCAAATAATGTTATACCCTCCCATCATCTATGTGTATTAGAAAACATAGTGAAATATGTCTAGGCGTATAAATAATAGCAACTCTTCAGCTGTTGGATCATTTTTCATAAAAAATGCTATAGTCATCTGATTACTTTATTTTTAAAAAAATACAGAAAAATATTCTTCTAATAAATTTACTGTCACTCACTCTTTTCGCTTTTTGCGCAATGTATCCATATCATAATGTTGCATGTTATGATCAAAATTATAACCACCTCGGGTGCAGATTACATTTGTCAAGTAGAGCGAGTAATTTATTTAAGTTGAGACCATATAAAACATCTGTCACGTTGAGAGAGCAATTTATGTAAGCTCAACTGTATTACGTTCCGATATTTTTTTTAAGGGAAAATTGCACCTTCTAGTCTTACATAGATTAAATAATGCTATCCGTATCTCTTGAAAATGTTTTGTCAAAAAAAATTAAGGTGGGGTTTGGTTTGGCAGGGTAATTAATTAGTGAGGAAAAAATTGGATTTTCCTTAGTCACGTGATATGTCCCCAAAATCAGGGTTTGTGTTTATAAAGCTACCCTTCCACTCAACGCTTAGGAGCATATTTTGGATTAAGTTTGTCTGCGGTTACTTTGTCGGATTGCACTGTGCACTACGTGCGGCTTGGACCCATAACAGGTCTTAATTTACAATAGTGATATAACCACAAACATTTACACACACAAATGCATAAACACACTCATGAATGTTTGTGGGGGTCATACACACGGCACACCACCAGTGTGTGTGGCCCCATATGCATTGTGAGTGTCTTTGTGCACTTGTTTGTATGAGTGTTTGTGCTTCTAGCATTTGTGCTCATTTTTGCATAATCAGAATTATGGGCGAAAGTCGGTTGGTTTGATTCGATTTTGGGGTGTTTGGGATCGAACCGATCGGTTTGATGTAATGTACTCCCTCCGTCCCAATTTAATTGTCCTTTTTGGGAGTTTGTGTCACTTTTCAATTAATTATATCTTGTAAGTTATAATATTTTATGTGATTTCGAAAATATTGTATTATAGAACAAACTGAGATCTATCAAATAAGATCCATATTCGATATGAAATTCACTACGGAGATATAACCCATTTTTTAACTGGTTAGAATAGAACAAGAGACAATTAAATTGGGACGAGGGAGTAGCCGGGAACCGACCTGACCGAAAAAAAACAACAGATTGAAACTGGTTCAGGGTGGTTCAGTCCAGTCGATCTTCTTAGTTTTTTGGGTCCGACGTTAAGATTGAAATGGACGGTTGAGATTGAGATGGATGGATGATTTTTTTTTTTTAGGTTTAAGATGGATGGCTTTGATTGATCGGTCCAAATCAGTATAGTTTGGGGGTATATTGGTTCGGTTCGATTCAGCACGGAGAAATTTTTAGATAAGCGAGACTGAAACAAAAATTTGATCGGTTCGATTTGATTCAAACCAAAACCGATCAAACCCATCCTTATTCCCACTGAAAATCAAACCGATCAATCGATTTTTTCAGACTGGCGATTTTCCTTCCACCCCTAATCGGAATTGGCCCCCACGCAGACAAGCCGTTTCCTACATATCTCTACACTACAGTATACGTATGCACACACGTGTATAGCTTGGGACATAGCTTGTTTTTTCCCTTTCTCTTTCTGCTCGTTTTCCTCCTTGATGATTTTTGTAGTGTATTTGGTCCATAGCTTCATAGATAGATTTCCCTTGCCTCCCTATCATTGATCATGTCGTCATGTTCATATATTCTCCTAGTTTTGATTAGTAATATTTTGTGCATAGGTTAAAGACTTCTTAGATTAGGCATCCCCAATTTGTGGAGGCTATTATATTATTTATAGCTAGATCATGATGATGGGGACACTAATGTCCTACTACATGAGTTTTTTTCCCCCCCTTTTTTGACTTTTTGATAAATATCCACCTGTATATATACTTTCTTCTATAGAGTTTAACAATTATCTTTGAATAGTATTTTTTTATTTGCAAAATTGTATGTAGTATGCATCGGCAGAGGTTAGAAGGTGAATTAATTCATTGGTAAACAGGGTTCGATTTTTCACCTTGGACCGCAAACATTCTCCTTTGTAACTGAAGGATCAATACTATATATATTAGATGTGGTAAGAGTCACATTTATTTGAGCAACACTTGGTGTGATGTTAAGAATTTTTAAACATTGAGGATATTAATTGGTGTTTTGGCTTAATAATTAAGCTAGATCATTTTTTTTGTCCTTATTCACAAAAAAAATTGCATTTATTAGCAAGATTGTATATATGCATTGGCGGAGGTTATAGAAGGAGAGTACGTACGCTAGTAAACAACATTTGACGTTATACTTTAGACTAAAACTCCAAACCTCATCTTTTGTAACTGAAAGATCGATACTATATCAAATATGTGCTAAGAGTCATATCTATTTGAACAATACTTAACTCAATGTATTGTTAAGAATTTTTAAGCAATATTGAGGATATTATCTTGATTAGTGATGTTTTTGTTATCGAAATATATGTTATATGACGACCATGGACTCATATAATGGGAGACCTGAGGCACATTAGCCTGTTGCATGTATCTTTTATACGAGTCTAGTCATAAGTCCGGAAATGTAATATGAACTATTCATCTTATAAATCTCAAGGTGTAAAACAGTTTTGTGAAAAATCTATTTGCTCATTTATTAGTAACCAGGCCAATAGGCGAATCATGTTTGTCTTCAATAGATGAATGATAGATACACAACAACATCAATAACAGAACCTATGTAGTCCCCAATCATTGGGGGTATGGGTGGAGGAACGATTGGAGACAGATCTAACCTTTGGCAATATGCACAAAGAGGCTGCTCTCAGAATACCACTGAAACAGTGGCCCTCCTATACCTGTTTTGCTGCGAAACTATGCCCCCAAATCAAAGCCAAATGGCATCAGAGAGAGCAGGCCTAGAGACCCAATTCAATTTCTGTGCATATTACTATGATTCCTTGATTGAAAGTCCAGAGCATCGGTATACAGACTAAGCTACAATTTTGAAAATATATGTAAGACAAGATAATTTGGTTCGATCACTAAGCTACAAATGTCCAATCTACTTGAATTTTTCCAAGTTGTTCTACTGCTCCGTTGTATGAACGATTCACATTACGGTTTTGAACTCGATCGAGACAAAAACCATTTGGAGGGCGCACATAAAAAATGGAAGAATTCCAAGGCGCAAATTTTTTTTTTTGTAATGATAGTCGATATTATTTAAGAACGCTGCTACAAGTATAGCAAGGGCTGTACAACAGTCGTGCACAAACCGCTTTTGCGCCCGTCTCGGGTCCCGCAAAGATAATTGTAGTCGCTCATTTTGTTCAAAATACTTCGTTTAGGGTTCTTGTAAAAAATCACCTCGATCCGATATGAGGAAGGGTGTTTACGAATCATTCAACTTTGCTTCAAAATTGAGGCAAAATGCTGCTGTTAAGCACTTGCCATATTTGTATCTTTACTGATTATTTAACTTTTAGTCATATTCATGTTCAAAAAAAAAAAAAAACTTTTAGTCACATTTTGTTTAGCTTCGGGGTAGATTTTTTACATCACATCTTTTGTCTTGATGAGAGTACGTAATATATACTAGAGTTTAAAAGGTCCATAAAATTAAGACGATGTGAAGGCACTAAAAGACTTTATATTTTTTTATCTTTACCGAATGATTTCCATCTTTCGAAACTTTCTTAAACTTTGGTATATGTTTTCGTACTTTTCTTATTCATCTCATTGAGATAAATTGTTAATCCAAAATATTTTATCGGAATTAAGTATGAAATTAAGAGGAAAAAAACCCTAAAGGACTCCGTCAAAAAACAAATATTTAAGATCTTCTCCCTATCTATTTTTCAGTATTATTTCTAAGTTTTTGTCAGATTTACATTAAGCTTTTCAGATTGGCCATTTGTATCAACAAAAGGAGTCTAAAAAATAAAAAATTATGGCCGAAAGCAAATTTAAAAAAAGTTTACTAAGATTGAAAATATCAAACAACTGTTTTTTTTTTTTTCTCAAGTGTTGTCCTATGTGATATTTTTCCGACTATGGTCCTTATTTTATGTACTTTTTTTTGATTTATCTCCTCGACAAAAGATTAATCCCAAAAATAAAGATGAATAAACTAAGTAAAAAATTACTAATACAAAAGTACACGGGAAAAAAATTACAAGACCAAAAATGAAGGAAGAACAGGCCGGATCGACAAAGGGTTAAATTGCACTGGTCTAATTGTTTGATTTAAAGGAAAAATATTAACTTGAATGTTTAAATATCGGTCTAATTGTTTCACATGGCAAACTTGTTAAGAATGTTTAAATTACACTATAATAATAATTAATACTCCATGAAACACCAAACGCATAAATAATTAATAATACCAACTGTCCGATCAACATTTCAAATTCGCCAAATGGTATTAGCCGTAGGATGAATTGTTCAAAACTTACCAAATTAACGTTAATATGGAGGCAGCATCCTTTGTGGTGCATAAAATTCTTGTGCCTGTGTACCGAGGGATTTTTTGGTCGTTGAATTATGTGATTTCTTTTTATATTTTGCATTCAAAGCCCGAAAAACCCCTCAGCACAGAGGGACGGGGTTTTCGAAACAGAGAAAATCGGACTCCTTTATTCTGCTATGCTATGCTTTTTGACTCTCATGATATAGTTAAATAGTATTCTGCCCCTTACATATATTATGATATAGGACATGCATAGCAGACTTTTACTTTATAAAATACCAAATATAATACAGTGATTCTCCACTAAAGTCTTTTTATTCTCCATAAGTCATAACTACTCCCATTACAAAAATAAAAATAAAAAATAAAAAATAAAAAAAGAGTTAACTATGTCAAAGATTGCTTCAAAAAAACACATAATAAAAACTCAAATGTCATTGGATCTAGCCCTAATTGCTAATTTCGATGGATGCTCTTTAGTTTTGTCAGGTCAAAATATTTTAGCAAGAGTGCCTACACCCAGACGCGATCACGCGGTACGCACGTAAACGCACCATAATATTTTTTTTGTTGCTACACGTTATAGTCCACAAGAGATTCAGAGGCTATCCAACTCCTAAATTACAAACCCCCACGACGGGGCTCGAACCCTAGTCTCCCATGAGGGGAGAACCAGGAGATGCCAACAGGGCTAGAGCCCATTGGCATAAGAACCCTGCCAACTACACATACATCTGTACACAGATTGTTCACAAATGATTTTGTTGTGGGGCCGACCACGGGTTCCACACAAATGATTTGAGCCGTTCATTAAATGTAAAATAATTTTTCAAGGGTCCCCGTAAAAAATCAGCTCAATCTAATACCTATAAGTGCTCGATGCAATCATCTAAATTTTCATTCAGATTTTCGGGTAATGAAAAGTTAATTGGATGTTTAGATCAAGCACCTATAGGTATTGAATTGAGCTAATTTTTTACGAGGGCCCTTGAAAAAATGTTTTACATTTAATGAACGGCTCAGATCATTTGTATGGGACCCCTGGTGAGCTCACAATAAAATCTGTGCACAGATTGTCTGTGTGGACAGATTTATCGTCGGCATAAACGCGCCATAATTGATGCATAAGATTTTGATAAAATAATTTCAGTAATGAACATTGGTTAGTTAAGATAATGTTGTTTTATTGGGTGTTAAAACCACGCTTAGGCGCATGGAATGGGATGAAGGCTTGCGGGGTTAGCAATCATCCATCATGTTGATCACACTCTGCTGTCTGTTTAATTAAGCATAAAGCATCAATAATTGACACTTGTTGATCAAATGGGAAATTTTTCATTGGACTTTTAAAAATGTAGTGAAAATTATTGCTGAAGTACTTTCCTTATTTGGCCCTTCCTCTAAATTTCAACAAAAAAAATCTAGTTTATCTCATCTATAGTACATGCATCATTACACATGTATGGATACATGGTACTCCCTTTGTTCATTTATCCAGTTTCGTGATTCTAACTTATTAGTGACACATTCATGTTGCATCTTTCATGTCGATTTTTACCTTCACTTTCCAAAATTATCCTCTATTTTGACACATTAACTATTTTTTTGAAACGGACACATTAACTTTTCAAAAGGACAAAATAATAATTGTACAAATTCTACCCATTAACTCTTCCAAATCAACATTTGTTAAGGGATAATCCGAAATGAAATATTGAACTTTGATTTGGAGACGAAGGGAGTAGATGCATAGGGATGCTAAGGGTTTTGTGATAGTTGTGTGAAATTTTTTTTGATTTTATATCATAGTGTTAGATTACAAATTTACATTAATTCTTAGAGAAGCAGATAAGATTGTTTACTATCTGTTATTAAGCTACAGTAAAAACTGCTAGTGTTTACTAGTAGGAAAAAAGAAGAAGAAGAAGCTAAATTAAAAATCAATATTTTACATACTTAGAATTTAAAATTTAATATAAGCAACCCAAATTCAACTTCTCTAGAATCATATGTTAGACTTATTTGTTTTTTTAGTTTCTAAGAGTCCCTAGAAATCCAAAATCTATTAATAGAAATTTTTGATATGCACTCACAACAATTTTTTAAATGCTAATATTTCAAACTATACCAAAATTTATTTTTTTCTAAACACACAAAATTTGTTTATGGGGTTTGCTAATATGAGGAAGGAATGGGGACTTGTAAGGTTATTGTCATTTTATTCAAAATACACATAAACTGGTTAATTATTACGATAAAGTTAACCTAATTTTGGTCTTCAATACTTCAATGGTGACAATTTTGGGCCCGCTTTGTTTCTTATTAATTTACTTTATTCATTATCCAACACAATCAATAAATAACACAATCAGCAAATAATGCTGCAATTAAATTTAAGTATTAGCGAAAGGAATAAACCCCGAGGCCCGAGCACAAGAAGGAAAAACTATAGGAGGAGCCTCCTCTCCTAGACCAGTCAAGTTTTATCTATACTGGACTCACCTCAATGATCGGGATCGATAACTTTATAAGCTTGTTGAGAAAAATAACCGTCCTGAAAATCACATTAATTAGATATACACCACTGAATGACCATAATGTATTCATCTAAAATGTATGGGTTCTGAGCTAGTGTATAAAATATAATTTTTCTTAAGACGTATGTGTTTTGAAATTCAACCTAAGATTGACGTGTTTATATGGTTGACATAAATTTCTCATCAGTTTTTAATGAACGATTCTGATTATCAATGTGCGTTCGGGATGGGCCGTAAAAATTGCAAAACCGCAGTGGTCCAGCTATTGTTTGAGCAGGATGCGAATTACCCGAATACCCAGATGACCGAAATGAATTGTTAGAGAGAAAGTGAGAGAGTCTAATGTCTGCTTTTGAGTTTTTAAATACACCTAAAAGGCTAAAAAATGGTGGGAAGGAGAACAAAGTAAAACACTGACTTGGGCTTGGAGCTAAACTCATCTCTCACACTCTCTCGTGTTAAAAAAATCAAACCCCAACTAGCTAGCAATAATAAAAGTCACTCCCTTCCCATATGAGGCATGATTCTCTGTACTGAAAACTCTTGTGCTTCTGTGTCGAGAGATTTTTTGGCCGTTTGATTGTGTGGTTTCTTTTAAAAATCTAAGGGGCGGAAAACTCCTCGACGCAAAGGCACAGGAGTTTTTGGGGCGGAAGAGGTCGGACCCCTTCCCACATATACAAGCATTAGTGCTAACCCGTGCCTACAGCACCATGCATCTCGGTTGAAAGGGGATGACAGTTGTGTGATTTAAGTGAAATCCATAGGCACTTAACTGGGAAGTGGGAGGATGCACTATAACTTTTGGATCAAATGAATCTAAGCTGTTCTAAAAACTTGTCCCCACACCCTTCTGTTTTATAATAGAGATTTTTGATGAAGTGATCATGCACAGCTGTTGCCACCCTCCGTGCGCGTGACCCAATCTAGCCACCCTTCTGTATCAGATGCTTATTGTTTTCTTTATTCATGTATGGGAAGAGCATTTCAAAAAAAAAAAAAAAATGTATAGGAAGTTGTAAATGTAGCAAAAAGTATCCTCTCATGTGGTCTTTCCATGCGACATGAAATGAAATTCATATTGGTTCTATTCGACGATCCAATACTGTTTATTTTTTCTCTTGATCTATTTACCATTTGCTCGTAAAATTAAGTTGATCAAATATCGGTATTCATTTGAAAGAGGTATATATATGTTAAGAAAAATGGGCAATCAATATAATTGTTCATTTCTCTTTAGTTAAAAACTCCCTAAATCCTTTTTTTAAGAGTCCATTAAGGCCATGCATGTAATTACTTACATCTCTTGATGTATATTATATTTTATATTTTTTAAATCATTTTCTCGTAAAAAATAATTAAATATATCAAATAATATTCATACTGCATAGATTTAATAATATAAATTAAAAGATATAAACAATTGAAAATAAAACGCAAAACCGTGTAGACTCTTAATTAAAAACGGGTAGAAGGAGTACAATTTTTATCAAGTCTCATCCATCTCTGATAAATCTGACTTTTTATATGAATAATAGAAACGTATATGCTTATAAATAAAATATTTCAAATTGTCAAGCGAGCTAGATTGTGTTAACTCTTATCATGTCACATGTTGAATTAATCTTCACAATTTTTTACCCGCACTTGAATGTAATCTCATGTTTGGATTGTATGTAGCTAGGCTGGAGTCTGTCAAGTGAGCCCAGCACTCTAATGCCATTTCAATGATCGGAGTCGTTTAATTTTTTTTGTCTGCCTAGAAATTTTCCACAAGTTGATCAAATATCAGTAATTATTCAATCGAACTTGCATCTTTAAAAAATCAATGTAGTGACCACTTGTATTACTTTGCAAGATAAATGTACATTGGCCACATTGCTGGAGTAAGTTGTACAATTTTTCCCATGAGTGATCAACGACGTGATGATTAATTGATACTCCTATAAGATGAATTGTTCGAATTATCTCATTGTACCAATCATATGGCGGCATTAAGCCGATTGCACGGAACAGCCCTGATTCGGGACTACATAGAATCTCAGTCCATATCTATATTCTATCAGAGAGAGAGAGAGAGAGAGAGAGAGAGAGAGGGGTCAGGCATCCTAGGTTGGGATGGTGGGAGGTGGTGGGGGTGGTGGTGCAGCTCTCTGCTCTCACTCATCTCTAGGTATTCCCTTCTCCTCCCTCCCATTTCTTTATCATTTCCCTGTCTGTCCCCTTTGGTTTCGCTACTGTTTGTTTCTGCTTTCTTTATCATTTCTCTCCGCCTTCGGTTTTCTTTCTAAATACATAGCTCTCTGCAAGTCTCGAGTTCAAACCAAGCAAAACCCAAAACCACAAAAACCCAACTTATACTACTACTAGACATACAAAGATAGATACAGTACTGAGAGAGAGAGAGAGAGAGAGAGAGAGAGAACACAAAACCCCAAAACCAAATGCCACAAACCCGAGACGAAAGTTTTGGAAATTGAGGCAAATGTCTATCCCCCTCTCGAGGCATTCTTTCTTCCCCTTCCCAACACCACCTAAATCAAAAAACAAACCCAAACCCAAAACCTCTTCTTCTTCATTCCTTTGCTTCACACTGTTCTACTTCTCCACCCTTCTCTCCTCCTCCACCGCCGCCAACCACGAGGCTTCGACGTTGTTCACATGGCTGAACACCTCGTCTCCGCCGTTCTCGAACTGGAACATCCAGGATCCCAACCCATGCAACTGGACCTTCATCAAATGCAACCCACGAAACTTCGTGACCGAAATCTCCATCCTGTCAATCCCGCTCGAACGCCCTTTGCCCTCGAACCTCTCTTCATTTCCTTACCTCGCCAAACTCACCATCTCCGGCGCGAATCTCACCGGACCAATCTCTGACGACCTGGGAAGCTGCAGCTCGCTCACCTCGCTCGACCTCAGCTCGAACAGTCTGGTGGGACCCATCCCCGCGTCCATCGGAAACCTTGAACTGCTCCAAGACTTGATCTTGAACTCCAACCAACTCACTGGAAACATCCCATTTGAGTTAACCCAGTGCCGAGGCCTGCAAAACCTCTTACTGTTCGATAACCAACTCGCCGGGTCACTCCCTGTTGAACTCGGGTTGCTGTCGAGTCTAGAAGTCCTCCGTGCGGGCGGTAACAAAAACATCATTGGAGAAATCCCGGTGGAAATCGGAAACTGCGGCAACTTGACGGTTCTGGGCTTGGCTGACACCCGAGTTTCCGGGTCGATTCCCAACTCACTGGGTCGACTCGGTAAGCTTCAGACTCTATCCATTTACACCACAATGTTGTCCGGTGAAATCCCAGCGGAAATCGGTAACTGCTCTGAGCTTGTCAACTTGTACTTGTACGAGAACAGTCTTTCGGGTTCGATACCGAACTCACTGGGTCGACTCAGTAAGCTAGAACAGTTGTTCCTATGGCAGAATAACTTGGCGGGAGAAATCCCTGTAGAGATTGGGAACTGTAGTAATTTGAAACTCATCGATCTTTCTTTGAATTCCTTATCTGGGTCTATTCCTCTGTCTTTTGGTGGCTTGTTTCAGCTCCTAGAGCTGATGCTTAGCAACAACAACGTGTCCGGTTCGATCCCTTCGGTCCTCGCGAACGCGTCGAGTTTAGCCCAGTTGCAACTGGATACTAACCAGTTCTCTGGTTTGATTCCATCTGAGTTGGGTTTTTTGAAAAATCTGGAAGTGTTCTTTGCATGGGAAAACCAACTTGAGGGTAGCATACCTTCTAGCTTAGCAAACTGTGGAAACCTCCAGTCACTAGATTTGTCACATAATTCCTTAACGGGAATTATTCCTCCTGGTTTGTTTCAGCTCAGGAATTTGACAAAGCTTTTGTTGATTTCCAATGACATCTCGGGTACGATCCCCGAAGATATTGGGAATTGTACCTCTCTGGTGAGGCTCCGATTGGGCAGCAATCGGATCACGGGTCAAATCCCTGAGGGGATCGGGGGATTGAAGGGACTGAACTTTCTTGATTTGTCTGGAAACAGCCTTTCGGGGCCGGTTCCGGATGAGATTGGGAATTGCACGGAGTTGCAAATGGTGGACTTGAGTAATAACACATTGGAAGGTCCCCTGCCTAATTCACTGTCATCTCTTTCTGGGATACAAGTCCTGGATTTTTCGAGTAATCAGTTTGTGGGTCAGATTCCGGCTAGTTTTGGTCGTCTTGTTTCGTTGAATGAGCTCATTTTGAGTGGGAACTCATTCACCGGGACGATTCCTACATCGCTTGGGCTTTGTTCTAGCCTCCAGTTGCTTGATTTAAGCAGCAATGAAATCACTGGAAATATCCCAGTTGAGATTTGTCAAATTGAGGCACTTGAAATTGCTCTGAACCTAAGTTGCAATGGCCTGACCGGGGAAATACCAACCCAAATATCAGCACTCAACAAGCTTTCCATTCTAGACCTTTCCCACAACCAACTTGAGGGGGATTTGAGTCCCCTTTCCGGGCTTGAAAACCTCGTCTCCCTCAATGTTTCGTACAACAATTTCACTGGTTATCTACCAGACAACAAGCTGTTTCAACAATTACCCGCTTCTGATTTGGCTGGAAACCAAGGTCTATGCTCCTTCGGGCTAGATTCATGCTTCATCAGTGGGACCGGAACAGTGAGAAATGGAAATGGAGTGAAGAGGTCTAGGAGGATCAAGCTAGCACTTGGATTGCTAATCACTATGACTATTGCAATCGTGGTGATGGGAACAATTGCAGTGATTCGGGCACGAAAGACTATCGGTAGTGATGATGATTCGGAGATGGGAGACTCGTGGCTGTGGAAATTCACTCCGTTTCAGAAACTAAATTTCTCCGTAGACCAAGTTTTGAGATGTTTAGTCGATTCTAACGTTATTGGAAAAGGCTGTTCGGGTGTGGTCTATCGCGCTGACATGGGAAATGGTGATGTGATCGCCGTTAAGAAGCTTTGGCCTATGACAACAATGCCAGCAACTGGCGGTTGTACTGATGAAAAGTGCGGGGTGCGAGATTCGTTTTCAGCGGAGGTGAAGACCCTAGGCTCGATCCGACATAAGAACATCGTTAGGTTCTTGGGTTGTTGCTGGAATCGGAACACAAGGTTGCTAATGTATGATTACATGCCTAATGGGAGCTTAGGGAGTATCCTGCATGAGAGAAATGGGACCCCTTTGGAGTGGGAATTGAGGTATCAGATTGTGTTGGGGGCTGCACAAGGGCTTGCTTATTTGCACCATGATTGTGCGCCTCCAATTGTTCATAGGGACATTAAGGCCAATAATATCCTCATTGGTCTTGAGTTTGAGCCTTACATTGCAGATTTCGGACTAGCAAAGCTCGTCGATGATGGTGATTTTGCCCGGTCATCTAATACAGTAGCCGGTTCCTATGGATATATTGCTCCCGGTACGTACTTTGAATGCAAATGTGCATGTGTGTTTGTATTTTTTTTACAAGCTTTGCTTTCTAATTAAACAACACAGTTTCTTGGCTACATTTACGTAAAAGATATGAAACCGTAATATTTTGTGGTATGAACTCGGATGGTAAATATGAACCGCACTTTGCTTTTCCTGTGCTTTTCATCTGTAAATGTAGAATTTAGCAATCTTGTGCTAATCTGTTGGTTTTGTTCATTTTCAGAATACGGCTACAGCTTGAAGATAACAGAGAAGAGCGATGTTTATAGCTACGGTGTGGTTGTATTAGAAGTGTTGACGGGTAAGCAACCAATCGATCCAACAATTCCAGAGGGCCTCCATGTGGTGGATTGGGTTAGACAGAAGAAGGGAGCCATTGAAGTACTGGCTCCGAGTTTATTGTGTAGGCCCGAATCCGAAATCGAGGAAATGATGCAAGCACTAGGCATTGCTTTGTTATGTGTTAATTCCTCCCCCGACGAAAGGCCTACCATGAAAGATGTCGCGGCAATGCTCAAAGAAATCAAACATGAGAGAGAAGAGTATGCAAAGGTTGATGTGCTGCTCAAAGGCTCTCAGGCCACCGCTGACGGCCAACAAAACAAGAAGTCCGGTGGAGTTCCAGCGACGTCCTCATCAAGAAGGGCACTGCAGAGCTTGTACCCACAGAGCAATAACACAAGCTTCTCAGGGTCCTCTTTGTTTTACTCAACGTCCTCTAAAATGAGTTTCAAGTGATGTATTTTGTGACATGACTATAGCTAAGCATTTGAAGGAGTTTGTTTGTCATTTTATCAGTTTCAAGCTTGTTTGGTTTTTGGGTTTTTGATTTGATGTAAAGAAGAAGATAAGGTTTGAGATTTGGTCCCACTTGATGGAGAAGAACAAAAGAAAGCCAACCTATGCAATTTTGGCTTTTGGAGTGTTTTGTTATAAGAAACTGTTTCACTGTTTCTGGTCTTTTCTCCTGGTTTTAAGCTCCACTTTCACAGCTTAGCTACATAGAGATTTTTTTTTTTAACGGAGCGTTCTGTGAACAGTTGTTTACGAAGGTGAATCGCGAGCATCCAAGAATGTTTTGGACGGTCTGGACCTTCTGAAGCCGAAACGGACGGTCAAAATCGTGCGGTTCCGTGAACAATTCATTTACAGCGGGCTCCGTGAATAAGTACTATATCTCAACTACAAATAGTTGGCCCCAGTGTTGTAAGACTTGAAGGTGGTATGTTTGTTAGGCAATCAAAATAGTACTAATACAGTAGCATGTTTTGTTTGGGTTAGGCAAAACTGGACAAATTGAGTCGGCTATGATGTAACGTACTAAGAATAGGGTGCCTTTATATCTCAACGTCCCTACCCAACCAACTTCGAATCGAGATGCTCTTGCGTGATAATTTTTCTTGTGATACACAACGGAACTGATCACGAGTTCATTTGAAGATGTGAACAATTTATTTTGTAAATCTCGATGTGTTACGTCCATTTAAAAATCAAGTTCATTGGACAATGGTATCAATTTGGACGAATCATATTTAACACGAGGAATACACACCAGGGATCTTGAGTCAACCAAGCTTTTTGAACCGTGAATCATATTGTACAAATCACATGATTCTCGTAACATGGGCTAAAAGGTCATTATAAATCAGCTATGCAGAAATGAATGTAACTTGAAAATTTTGGGTTTTTGCTGCAACTTGCACCCAATGATGGTTTTGTTTCTATATACTTAGAAAGTAATACATGCAAAAATGATAATGGAAAGACCAACCAAACAAGGATATATAACATCATAACTGAAATTGACACCTTGTTGATCGAACTGAGTTGGGAACGGCGACGGTGCACACCATATGATATGCAACTATAACATTTACTATTGAGAGGTGTAACGTTTTATCAATAAGAGATTTTTACCAATAGCCGTAATGCTATCAAATATTAGGCGTAACATTTTACTACCAAATTGACATAACGGTGCACCCTTAACCATTGAGAGACACAACATTACTATTTAGAGGCAAAACATTTACCACTTAGAGGTATAATATTTCAAAATAGACATAACATATATGGTTATACGGAGGGTGCATTGAAGCTTTTCCCAAAAAAAAAAAGTTACATTTGACAACAAAAAACAATCGAACACTTGCATGTACTACTATACTTCGAAAACAAGAGTGATCGAATACATGCAAACTACAATTGAGTTGCATAGTGTAAAATTTCACCATTCAATTTCATTACCAATTCCTTGTGGTTGTGGATGAGTACGATAGATGAGAATCTTCGTAAGGTATCGAGTAACATATATTCTTCAAAATAGTTTTTCGCTTTGCTCTCAATTCTTATTCTGTGCTCGTGTTTTCAATCCTCACGGTCACACAAATTTTAGTTATTAAGTGAGTTATAGAACTAAAGTTTTCACGGTTGTACTCTCGCAACTAACCGCGTAGGCATTATATGACTTTGGGAGAGTACTTCAGAAAAAGGCAAATGCCCATTATGTAACTTATGGCTTAAAAGATCATGTGATGATTTGACCACTACTGAGTTGGACCAAAAAAACAGAGAGGTCTGTAAACCCCAGCCCCAGGCATGCATGTGTTTGCCTCTATGTTACTGTACTTAATGGACAGTGATGATATATCTGTCTCTGTCACTTTTTCTCCTTCCTTATTTGGTAATCAGGTTTGAGAGAATTGATTCCTCATATGCAACCCAGTTCCCCTGTCCAAAGTCTTTTCTGATTGATGTGTCACTTGTTCTGGGCCAGAGCTTTTTGGGAAGGACATAAAAACCTGGTGAAAATGGAATCAAAATTTCGCTCATTTTAAGGCAAAACAAGACGCATCACCATATCAACATGATGATTTTAGACGGTTTAATTTTTGTGTCTGGATGTATTTTTTTATACCTGCAAAAAATTAGAGGTTTTTTTTTTTTTGGTGAAAATCTTCTGTAAAAGAAAGGATTACAAAAAAATTTAAGTTGATTAGACCTAAGTTCTGTCTGTAAGAAGTAGATTCAGGATCGTACAAATACACGACAACTCTGACTTTTCATTTCTGCTTGACAAATGTAATTAAGAAAAACATCTTTACAGAAGTTTATGTAAAGAAAATTTACGGAAGTGAATCGATGCCGTCCAAAAGTATTTTGAACGGTCCAGATTTTAATGAAATTTTTTCGGAGAAAAGTTAATTGTGACTGGTCATAATTGAAAACAAATCTCAGCCATTGATTGCTCGAATGGACTGCTGAGATTACACCGCTCCGGGTGTTTACGGAGTAGTCGTGAAACAGTCTATCTCTTCTACCAATTCTTGGGCGATCGACTTATAATTTACCTAAGTTTTGGCAAGTTCTGTTTGTACAAAGTATGTTCGGGATGGTACAAATACACGGCAGACTCTAACTGTTCATTTCTATTTTAACAAATGTGATTCTACCAACTATTGGGCAATCTCAGATCGACTTAATTTACTAGAGTATTGGCATTGAGGATGAGTACACCAAGACTTATAAATGACAAGTTCGTATCATCGAATGAAACCATTTTGGATTAAGAAAAAATCACACGAAGAATCATCACATGACAGGATCTGAATTCACGAAAACAGAGCCAGAACTTCTTCTTAGGTTGATTCTTTGTGCACTATATTTTGGTTTGAGGAAGGTGTTGAAAACAGTTTTCAATAAAGTTGAGAAAGTATGTTCGTATATGCAACATCTGAATAAGAATATCCGGAAGGGTATTGCAAAATATGTTAGTAATTCTACATCAAATTATTCTGTACTCTTTTTAATTTTCTTTTACCTTACTTGGCTGCCTGTTGGACTGTTTTTTGCAACGCTCTTCGTTTGAAATACATATCTTTGGTCTTCGTTGAGCATAATTATACAACTGGACTTCAATTATTATTTTCTTATTTACTCTAATTAGTAGGAGTATAATGTATTTTATGAACTTGTTTAATGATACAAATATAGCAAATTAGTAATTTCTAAGCTCACAAAGCAAAAGAAGAAGAATGGGTACATAAAATACTCAGCCAAATCAGAACAAGAAGAAGAATGATACAGATACAGGCGATACACGTAGGAAAGTGATTTTGGCACTCTACATTTAGCTATTGGCACTTCACTTTTTTTTTTGTCTTTATCCTATATGAAATTACCAAATTACCCTTTATTTTGTTAGTTTTCATCAACTTTAAAAGGTATTGTTGTAATTTCAAATAGAAAAAAAGACAAAAAAAGTGAATTGTCAATGGCTAAAAGTGGAGTACCAAAATCAATTTCCTACAAATATAGCAAAATAAATAGTTGATACATGTGGGCTTTGAGTTCGGTTTGGGTTGGGGCTAAGGGCCTGCCAAGGTCCACTCCAAGTTATACTGAGAGTTGCCCAAGCCCCATCTCCCCACTCCAACTACGGTTCGGGTTACGTGTCAAGGTTACACGTGACAGTACTCCCAAACTACATAAAATAGTCAGCCGAAGTAAAACAAGAAGTAGTGTGTTCCGTTTTCTCCCCTTAAAATAAGTACTTATTTGTAATTTTTAAGCTTAAAAATAAGCTTATAAAAAAAATGTAAATATAGATCTTATTCGATAGATTTTAATGAGATCTATCAAATCTTGCAAAATAAATTTAAAAAATAATTTTTGTAAGCTTATTATTTTTAAACTTTAAAATATGTTATTATTTTTTAAATACTTATTTGAGAATCTGGAACGGGCTCTCTGATACCATAGCAAAATATTAGAGATAATCCTGAGATATAGCCTTTGAGCACGGTTTGGGTTGGGCTAAGGGCCTGCCAAGGCCCACTCTAAGCTATACTGAGAGTTGCCCAAGCCCTATCTCGGCACTCCAACTACGGTTCGGGTTACGCATCAAGTTTTTGGGCTGTAGTCTGTATGGCTTTGAATTATGTTGAGAAAATGACGGCCAAAGACTTGTTTTGATAATTAATACCCACCAAGAATATTTTTAGTATTAATAAATGTTCTTAGCTTGTCCTTGGTGGGTATTAATTATCAACACACGTCCTGGGTTGTCATTTTCCCAATTATGTTTGCTTCTTCCACGAGGTTTCTAGCAAGGGTGTTTTTTTTTTTTTTTTTCCAAAATGGTAGGAGTTGTATTATATCAAAAAATAGCCGAAGACATCGAAGTTGGATATCATTCCAAGGGGAGTAAATAACCATACAAGAGGCCTAGCTACCCAAGATTACCCACTAGAGCCTCGCAATCAAGCTTTACCAGCTAATCGGCTATGATCGACATCTAAATAGAGAGAGCAATACAAACCCTCAATTGCGGCAAAGACAACCAAAATAATAGCAGAAATTCCACATAGGGGAGGGAAAACTCCCATTAAAGAAGAGAATCAAACCAACAAAACCCAAAACAAACGAACCAAAAAGAGAAAGGAAAAAAAAAACCCGGCCGAGGACATTGTCGCCGGAAGCTGCCGCACCGGATCCGTTAGCTTATTCGCCGAACGAGCAAAGCCAAACCATCCCTTTCTTGAACAAAAAACTACTCCAGAAGATTAAGGACTAGTATATAGGGAAAAATCATGAAAAAAATCTAGCGGTTGTGAGTCCATATGAGTTGGGGATAATTTATTTTTTTTACATATAATAATTGCGTACATTCTCTAAAATTCTTGTCATAGCGATCGCCGCCGCCACTAGAGCCCCTGTTCCATCCTTGCTCTCATTGAAATTATAATGAGGCCATGCACATTCTATATGTAAGTTTTTCGGATACATATCTAGCTAGCTATCAAGAGAAGTATCTCGCACCCTTGGCAGCAATATCTCGCACCCTTGGCAGCAACAGTATTGGTAAAGTGGTGGAAAACATTTCCCAGAATAGAAGCCTATTCTCTTGCAAAATCCATCACAATCTGCCACATCTTCGCATTTCCCTTGGCAGATAGTCTTGGCTTCTCCGTCGATGACCAACACTACAAGAAGAGGGGGAACGGTCAAAAAAAAGAAATTTCGTGTGCGGTATAATTTCTTTTTTGGGCGTTTTACGATCCACAGTTAGAATGATTAATGTAGTCCAGATGTTTCAATTTTCGTACAAATCTTCTAAATATTGTGATATATGATGTTATCAAATGTTGCACATATATTTTGCAAAACTACTCTTCCATTGTTGATGGCCCTTCATGTTCTATCCAACGACATATACACAATGTATATTTTTATCAATCCCAAAAGAATTCCTTAAAATAGACCATACAATAGAATTGTTTCATACAATAGAAGTCACACATGTTGGGTGCACGGAAAAGTCAAAGAGTTAGATCGAAGACAGTGCAAGAGACTCCTATTTATGGGCAAAATCGGACATATAAAATAGAGGGGGAACTAGATAAGTTAACACTTTTTTCTCTAGTGGAGAAACAATCTTTTATGCGACAAAAGAAAGAACTTAATTTCACTGAACAAAATAATCAAAATTACCAAGATTGAAAAAGAAAGAGAAAGTATAAAAGGTGGATTGAGAGGAGAATGATATTTCCCTTTTCCAAGAACATCAAGAAATCATTGTTTTCTTCTATATCTGTCTATGGGCCGGTAACAATTAAAATTTACCCTTGCCTAGAGTATAAATTGATCTAGGTGGGGCAAATAATTGAGAATATTCAAAAATATTTATGTTGCGTCCGCATAAATTAAAACAAGAAAAAGGAATTGGGCTATAATAAGGCTTGCGGTTAGCGTCTCTAATAATACGCATTCTAGTTACAGAAACAACTTTTCAAAAAATATGTCAAGGCTTGTGCATGCTTCTTTCCATTTCGACTCCGGCGGAAAGTCTCGTGCAGCGGGGGGCATATATGAATAGGAAGTCATGTTTGGACTTACCAATTGAAGCCAGAAATGCAACAACTAGAATCAGCATAGCAAGTTTCTTCACAATGAGAGAGAATGATGCAGAGTCCATTTTCTTCTGTAAATTGACCCTTCCAACTTGTTTGATCAGAGCACCAGATTTTTGGAAATTTCTCTAGATATGGATTCACAAAGACTAGTTATCCACAAAAGTCTATGCAAAATTCTCTAATTTAGTCAACTAAAATTAATTGACCTCATGCTTTTTGTATGTTTACTACCGACCTCCCACCAAACTCATCAACAAGAGTCTCAACCTCCTCCTCATAAAAATTGAAATAAAGGAATATAAATGAACTGAATCGTTCGTGAACTGTTCGAGGCTCGACTCGATAAATGCCCGTTCAAGTTCGATTTGTCTGCTAAATGAAATGAATTTGAGCCTCAATTTTAGAATCGTTTCATAAATGAGCTGAACATGAACATAGTTGTATTCGGCTCGATTAGGTTCGTGAACCTAGAATATATTGATATCTTTGGATTTTTAGTGCTATAGATTATTTTCAGAATTATAAACATAATTAGAATGTTCATTTTATAAACCAAAACTCAATCTTTGATAAATTTAACGTTGTCCAATCAAGCCAATTTTTTATGAATATAGTCACTGTGTTCGGTTGCGCATTGTGATCTCAAAGTAATTTTGAATGGAAAAAAATTGTGGGGACCAACTTGTCAGCGACAAAGACAGGAAAGCTCTCTCTTTCACTTTAGAGTCTGAGGAGTACATGAATGTGGTGTACAGTAATTGAAGAGAGAGACGTTCGAGGTTGTTCCACTTTTGAAAAAAGTTACTTTTTGAAAAAAAAATGTAAATTTCAAGGTAAAAAATTATGTGTTTACGTAAATAATTTTCCTACCAATATGGATCTTGTTTGATAGATCTCATCGAGATCTTTTAAACGGTGCAAAAAAAATTGAAAAATTATTTTTCATTTTTGTTATATTTGAATTTGAAATTACCTTCTTTTCAAAAAAGAAGAATTTTGGAAAAAACGGAAATTGGGGGTGTTCCACTAATCCTTCTTTTTTAAAAAGTTCTTTTTGTTCAATTTTTAAACTCAAATATAATGAAAATGAAAAATAATTTTTTGATTTTTTTTGCACCGTATAAAAGATCTCAATGAAATCTATCAAACAATATCCATATTGGTAAGAAAATTATTTGCGTAAACAAATGATTTTTGAGTTTGAAATTACCTTCCTTTTCTAAAAAGTTCTTTTTTAAGAAACTGGAACACCACCAACCGAAGTTGGGACCGAACTGTTATTGCTTTCCCACTTGCCGACCCACGGTCTTTATCCATGAAATTTTCTTTTTTTCCTTTTCTGCCTTCTCTTAGATATGGGACCCACTCATTTTTGAAATAATCCTTCCAATCACATCTACTTAATAAAACACAAAGGTGTAGGGACCATACAAACACTAGTTGAAATGAGGGATGAGATTCATTTGATCCAAGGGCTGATATGTACTCTCCAACTCTATTAAGAAAACACCCACATTCTTACAAATATATTACAAAAATGCCATCGATTTTTTTTACCCAAATCAGATTCTGTCGAAAGCATATAAAAAAAAAACCCTGCTTCTATTGGCGTTTGGGTCTCTCTCTCTCTCTCTCTCTCTCTCTCTCTCTCTCTCTCTCTCTCTCTCTCTCTCGCGCACGCGCGCCGACACCATTTTTTCGAATCTCTAGCAAATTCTTTCAAATCTGGGCTAACAAAGCTGTGTGGAATGTTCCTTACCCAGCGAAATCTTTCAAATCTGTCGAGTTTCGTGGACCGTAGGAGTTGAGCCAAGAAACCTTCGTGAAAGCAAATGCATTTGAAATTTTTTGGAGTTTATTGGGATTTTTTTTGGATTTTTGGTCTCAATTTTTTTGAAGTTTAGCGTACGAGCTGCGTGGACGATGGGTAAAGAAAGCTCCCTAAAAGTAAAGGTATTTAGAAATTTTTGGAGTTTATTAGGATTAGGATTTTTTCGGATTTCTTCTCTGTTTTTTTTTTTTTTTTGGAGTTTTGGTGTCTAAAAGCAAAGGCAATATGAGCTGCGTGGATGGCAGGTAAAGAAAACTCCCTAAAAGCAAAGGTATTTGGAAATTTTTGGAGTTTATTGGGATTGAGATTTTTTTGGATTTCTTCTCTGTTTTTTTTTTTTTTGGAATTTTGGTGTCTAAAAGCAAAGGTAATATGAGCTGCGTGGACGGTGGGTAAAGCAAACTCTGTAAAAGCAAAGGTATTTGGAAATTTTTGGAGTTTATCGGGATTGGGATTTTTTCTTTGTTTTTTTTCTTTTGAAGTTTTGGGGTCTGAAAGCAAAGGCAATGCTCTATTGGGATTATTGTTGGCAGTTTTTGGTGTTAGAAATGTTCTTTGTAGCTAGCTTAAAAATTTAGTTGGATGAGTGCCATAAGCATGAGTAATTCTCTTTCGTGCCACTAAGAAGAGGATCTACACACTAATGAATCGATTTAGTGTTTGAGCTACTAACTAACAAGTGTCGTAGGCACAGACAATTTCAACCGGGGTGCGTAGTGCTGTAGGCACGGGCAAGTACTAGTGTTTTTACATTTTAACTCAAAATTTTCATTCCAAAATGGTGAACCAAACACAGGAAGTACTCTTCAAGCAAACTCTGCTATGGAAATAGACCATAGCCACCGACGGGTACGTGGGGCCCACTCTGGGCTCCGTACCGATAATCTGCGCCGTTCAATAATTTTTAAATAAAAATTGAGTGAGCCCGTGAAAAATCAGATCATTCTGATATGTGTAGATTCTCGATTCAATCTTCTAGTTTTTTCTCGAATCTGGAATTGGAATGAAAAAATGAAAGATTGGATCGAGCACTTATACATATCGAATTGAGCTGATAGCCCCACTCGTTTTTTTTATTTAAAAATTATTGAACGGCTCAAAGTATCCATGCGGGATCCAAAGTGGACCCCGCGTGGCCCTCGATGGCCATGGTCGGTGCCCAATGTTGGTGGCCTTAGGGCATCCACACTAGGCTCGTTTCTGCTCCTGTAAAACTATAATAACAAGTAAAAGGGGGAAAAATGTGGTGCATCAGTCTCGCTTGTTCATGGGTTAAAGAAACAAATGCTACAGTTGCTCGACTCTTGTAGTGAGCAACTGTTCATAGGTTAACCAATTTTTTATTATACTTTAAGGTGTTTGTCTTCATTTCCTCACATGACTCTGGCCTCACATCTCAATAGTATTATATTCGAAAAAGGAAAAAATAATATAGTAATAGATCATATGTTAAAATAGAGAGTCTGATGCAGTGAGCATTTTAAAAGTGAGTAGCTAAAGTAATAAAGTGGTCTTTTAAAGTGTAATTTGGTCTGAAATATAAAGAGTTTGATGCGGATGCTCTTAGAGTTTCAGCTTCATGCCCTACAAAATTTATGGTTTAAATTACAACAATAATTGCAAGGGGAGCCTACACCGGTGGACATAATTGCAATGTATTTTTTGTGCAAAAATACACTTGCAAAGGAATGGAGTCTGTGAAGATAACAAAAAAAAAGGGAGTGACAAAATCATTTCCCTAATTAAAAGTCTCAAATAATTTTTATTTATGTTTTTATTGTTTGAAGTATTTTTTGTTCTACTTTGTGGAAGCTGCCAGAAGTACTCCAAGTCCATTTTAGTTCAGTACAAACATATAGCTTCATACGTAATTGTGCTTTCAAACCCCTGGTCCAGCTCCTGGGGATTTCAAGTTTGGAGTTTCACTGTGTTTTTTTTTCCAGAAATCATCAAAACCCATTACACAAAACTTCAATGTCAGCCAAACCCAGATTTTGGCTAATCCGAGATTCTGATTTCAAGTTGAACGGAGGACAAATTAGAGGCAAGGACGTGAAAGAGGTGAAGAAGTTCAGACGACGTTTACCGATGGCGAGGTGACGTTGTGTAGATCGGCTTCTCCTTCTTCAATCGTCTGTCTCTCCTCTTTGTTCTTGTGTGGTGGAAGATTTGTATCCAGGTCAGAGGATAACGTTCACATAGGGATTTTTGGGGATTTTGGACAAAAGGAGAGGGCATGATGGTCTTTTGCTGTGGATGCTGAACGAGAATGAAAAAATGAGAATGGGAAAAGCTCCTCTTCCCCTCTTTTTCCCTTCTCTTCTCCATTCTTCAAATCAGTGAATTCATTCTCATGGAATGAGTTTTGAGTTTCTCAGCCAAACACCCAAAATGGAAAAAGGAGAAACTGAAAATGGAAAAATTGGCCTGCCAAACACCCCCTTAAACTCAAATTGGTATGCATGCCAATGAAAAGTAAAGTTGTGCATCTTTACTATGCCTAATTTAATGCTATGAAGTTAACGTTGTGATTTCCACACGGACCACATAATTTAATGCAAGGTGTGAGCTATATACTGTTTTAACTACCATTTTTTTTGTTTTTTTTATAGAGACGCATATCTCATGATGGGTACATATAGTTTGCTAGACTCTCATAATCAGGGACGGAGCCGAGATTTTACCTTAGCAGTGGCGAAATATATATTAAAAAATATAAAAAAGATGCATTATAATATGATTAGTCACTTATATATATATATAATATATATATATATATCTACTTAATAAAATAGAAGGGTGTGGGCCTCCACACAAGACAAGTTGATCCAAGGGCTGAAATTGATTTAATCCAATGGTGGAGGTGTAGTTTATCCCTTTTGAGTAAACTGTCCACCTTCTTTAACTTAATTACACTACTGCCATCATCAATGTGAAATTACTGAATTCAATTCAAATTTGAAACTCTAACCGTTTGCAGCTCTCTCATCGCGTCGCCGCCCACGATCATCACCACCATCATTACTCCCACAGCCGTCCACCACCACCTCAATCAGCCTTCCTCAAACCCTTCCTTCAAACCACTGTTCCTTTCAGATTTCACACTCGCCGATTGACGCCAAGCACCGTTGTGCTTCAATCTCAGGTTAGTGCCCAATTGGGGTGGTTATTATTTGATCAAACTCAACGCCCTCTGTCCTCCACATACACATACATAGGCAGATACGAAATGGTTGTGTGCCAAAATCATTTCCTCCTATTTCAATTGGGTTCTGTTGGTTTTTTAATTGGACTTTGTCTATTGGTAATTTTTTTTGTGCTTTTATGGTTCTATTTCAATTGGGTTCTTTTCGGTTCGAAATTTATGCCCTAAAGTTGCCGTTTTTTTTTTTTAAAGCTTTCCATTTCGCCTTTTGAGTGTTCTCCTCTATAGTTTTATCAAAATTGATCAGAACAAAAGGGGTTTCCGATACCGCACAGACGCATGTGGTGAATGGTGGTCTTTGTTGATTGCTCAAGTGGGTTCCTTCGATACTCGAAAGACATCAAGGTAACGAAAAAAATCCTTTAATCGGTTGTTCAGATTATGTTTTAATCACATCCCTTGCTGCTAATTTCGTTCTTATTTATGCGAGTAACGTGTTATTTTAGTTTTTACACTTATAAATGATTGATTCCATTCTGCAAGTGCAAAATAAAAGTGCAACTGCGCACTATGAGGGCTATATATTAGACTCAGAAGTGTGTAAAATAATGTATAATTTTTTGGATTGATAAGTTGTTGAGATGTTGGATGAATTTATGTATTGTTGGCGGAAGTTTTAAGCCATTCTATGCCATGATTGACTTTGTGTTACTATTTATGCATTGTAACTTGATCCTTGATCATAGATTAAGCTTGGATTGACCGTAGTACCGTAGGCATGGGTAATGCTATTGACTTTCCAACATAACCTGATTTCATGTTTATCTACATACCCTTGCTTCAACATGTCATAAAGACTCTAGGTGAAATCCATTTTCTTCTCAAACTAATGCCCTTAAAGAAATCAAATTGCACCTATTCAATCACCCTCCATTTGAAAAGAAACCAACGTAGGCCCTTGAGAGATTCACTTTAGTGATTATGGCTGTAGAGATATCAACTTAAGCCCTTTGAGTTCTATTTGAAACTATTGCAAGAGAACCAATGTTAGTACCATACCAGGTGGACTTAACAAATGATGATTGTGCTATTAAATTTCTTTATTGCCTGACGTCAACCTTTGTTCATGCAATCCGATAAGTTCTTACAAATCTCTGATTTTGTTTTTGTTTCTTATTCTTCAAGTGTGATTGATTTCAAAGCCATAAGAGCCTCGATGGAATTGTTGGGTCCTAAGTCCAAATTATTGGTTTAGGCTGATGCCTAATGAGGTAAGCTTATGTGCAAAGCTCTCTCCCCAATAATCACCCTCATTCATGAGCAAAGCTCTCCCCAAATGCTCTCACCTTATGTATTCAGCAACTAAAGTTCACTCGCCAATGGGTTAGGGGCCTTTGTTAAGGACTGGATTTCATTCACTCTGATACTATCATGGTCAACAATATTATTTCATCTTTGGTTTTTTGGATGTTCTTAGGTGGTTGTGCATGTTCTTAATTGCACACTTCAGACGAAGTATATATGTATTGATACCAAGACTTTTTGGAATGTTATAAAGGGAAAATTTCAAAATAGATGAAAGGTGACTGCAGGGACAAGTTCTTTTGAAAAACCCAACCAATTGAACTATATTTTCAAGTGTTAGTGTGGTTTGGATCATCGTTGGTAGTGCCTTAGGCACGGGCAATGCTCTAGTATATATATAGTTAGGAATACTTTTTTGGATCTCCTTTCTTGAAAAAAAAAAAATACTCCAGAAGATTAGGGACTAGTGTATAGCGAAAAATCATGAAAAAAATCTAGCAGTTGTGGGTCCATATAAGTTGGGGATAATTTATTTTTCTTGCATATAACAATTGCACGCGTTCTTTAAAATTCTTGTTGTAGCGGCCACCGCCACTAGAGCTCCTGTTTCCATCCTTGCTCTCATTGAAATTATAATGAGGCCATGCACATTCTATATGTAAGTTTTTCGCATACATATCTAGCTAGTTATCAATGGAAGCCCATATCACGCTTGGGCAGCAACAGTATTGGTAAAGTGGTGGAAAACATTTCCCAGAATCGAAGCCTATTTTCTTGCAAAATCCATCACAATCTACCACATCTTCGCATTTCCCTTGGCAGATAGTCTTGGCTTCTCCATCGACGACGAACACTACAAGAAGAGGGTGAGCGGTCAAAAGCAAAAAAATAAAATCGCGTGCAGTATAATTTCTTTTTTGGACGTGTTACGATCCATAGTTAGAAAATGATTGTAGTCCAGATGTTTCAATTTTCGTACAAATCTTCTGAATATTGTGATATATGATGTTATATATCAAATGTTGCAGATTTTGCAAAACTACTATTCCATTGTTGATGGCCCTTCATGTTCTATCCAACATATACACAATGGATATTTGTATCAATCCCAAAAGAATTCTTTAAAATTAGACCATATGATAAAATTGTACATGTCATACGATAGAAGTCACACGTGTTGGGTGCACGGGAAAGTCAAAGAGTTAGATCGAAGACAGTGCAAAAGACTCCTACTTAAGGGTTGACACTTTTCCCTCTCGTAGAGAAACAAACCTTTTATGCGACAAAAGAAAGAACTTAATTTTACTAAACAAAATAATTAAATTTCCAAGATTGAAAAAGAAAGTGAAACTATAAAGGTGGATTGAGAGGACAATGATAATACCCTTTTCCAAGGTACATCAAGAAATCATTGTTTTCTTCTATATCTGTCTATGGGTAGGAATTAAAATTTATCCTTGCCTAGAGTATAAATTGATCTAGGTGGGCAAATAATTGAGAATATTCAAAAATATTTATGTTGCGTCCGCATAAATTAAAACAAGAAAAAGGAATTGGGCGGTAAGGTTTGCATTTAGCATCTCTAATGATAAGCATTCTAGTTGAAGAAATAACTTTTCAAAAAATATGTTAAGGCTTGTACTTCTTTCCATTTCCACTCTGGCGGAAAGCCTCGTGCAGTGAGGACATATATAAATAGGAAGTCTCGTGTTTGGACTTACCAATTGAAGCCAAAAATGCAACAACTACAATCAACATAATAAGTTTCTTCACAATGAAAGAGAAAGATGTAGGGTCCATTTTCTTCTGTAAATTGACTCCTCCAACTTCTTTGATCGATCAGATAGAAATTTAATCTACATCAAGGGTGCCTGCATATATGGCTTTTTCAAAGCACCAGATTTTGGAAAGCTCTCTAGATATGGATTCACAAAGACCAGTTATCCACAAAAATCTATGCAAAATTCTCTAATTTAGTCAACTAAAATTAATGCACCTCATGCTTTTTGTATGTTTACTACCGAACTCCCACCAAACCCATCAACAAGAGTCGTCTCAACCTCCTCTTCATTTTTTACTCTCCCTGCCGACTCTATATCTCTTCCACACTCTCAACCCTACTCACCACAACTCCTCTTCTCCCTCCCCCTCCCCCCGATGGGTTCCATACCCGTGTGCGGCAACGGGAGGGGAAGGCCATGGTACTATTCCGACTCACTTTCTTTGCTTTTTCCTTTTTTTCTTCCATCTCTCCAGATCAACGATCGTCTGATCTGTGAGAGTTTTGTCTTTCTTTTTACGAGAGTTGTTAGTTTCGTCTTTGGACAAATTTTGTCTACAGATCAGAATCTCTCAATCGAGGTTACTTCATAACGATATCTGTGCTTTAACGTTTTATCTCTACACAATGTATTTGGCAGGGCAACACGTGGCGGCTTGGCAGATCTGTAGTTCCTAAGAGTTTATTGGTGCATTGATCCTTGGTTGGAGTGTATCTGATCGTCTGGATATTTGGTGTCTTTATCCTTAACTTTGCACTTTTTCTCGTTTGAGACTCCAAATTAGATGTCAGCATGCAGTTTAAAAGTGTCGCTGTTTCTTCATGTCATGCCTGGGTTAGTGCAAAATCCTGATTTTTCGTTAATAAGATTATTTGGGTTAATTTAACTATTGTTGGAAAAAAAATAGATAAAACTATTTAAACTATTCTATTATTTTGAAGGGAAAGTACGAATTACCTCATTTTGGTTTGGCCTTTTTGCAAATAACCTCCCTATGTTTTATTAATGAGCAATTTGCCTCCCTAAGGTTTTAAAGTAAAGTGCAACAGTTACATATTCCGTCTAAACTAACGGTGTGTGGACTTCACGTGCTCAAACTGCATTTATGGCATGAAAATTTGTGTTTCCAGGCAAAAGTAATATGATAATGAGACAATACTACCCCTACTTCATCTTCTTCCCCCTGATCTCAAACACAAAAGAAAATTGAAAATGAAAAAAACCCAACAGGGGTTTCTTCTTCTCCTAAATGGTTCCCTATCTCTCCCTCGGTAATCTCTCTCCGTCTCTCCCTCTCTCTTTCCATTGTGTATTTATACAACTTATAGATCTATACAAATACATATAGAGCACACCCACACAACCCATATGCTCCATATCTACACATGCACAGTACATTTTCCATAGGTGTTTCCAGAGGCACTTCTTGTTCAACTTATAGATTTTCTTTGCCCGGATAAATTCATGAACATTTTCCCCTCGATTTCACTAGAAACATCATTTCAGAAGTTTAGTGAGGACCAATTAGCACAGGTGTTATCCGCCTTTTGGGTAAAAGCAAATCTTCTGAATTTTCTGGGAACTCGGCGAGCAGCCATGGCTGTCCGCGAGTTCGACCGCCGTCCGCCGTCCAAGCCCTCTCTTCTCTCTAACTAAATCTCTCTCTCTCTCTCTCCCTCTCCCTCCGTGATTGAACCCTCGTCTGTGATGGCCGCCGGTCAGACTCGTTGCCGGCAATGAGAAACACAGTTTGTATATATTGGGGATTACCTACTTTCAATTATGTTTCACTCTCTCTCCCCTAAATTGGATTTTTTTGGGGGTCAATTTATGTTTTCAGCCAGGAGGGAGAGAGGGAGAGGGAGCAGATAGAGAGACATAGAGATGACTTATCCCAAATAAAGTACAAGGGTACTATAGTCATTTAGGATTTTTCTGTTAACGGAGTTAAAATTGCACTTTACTCTAAAAGCATAGGGGGATGAATTGGTCATTAGAAAAACACAGGAGGTCTTCTGCCAAATGACCAAATCACAATGAGGTAATCCGTACTTTGCCCTATTTTGAAACTAACTACTCTTATTTATGTCTCTCCGCTCCCTACAAACTCTCCCAACAATATCTCATACTCCTGTCTCTGACTCTCCCACTCTGCCTATATCTCTCCTTGTATCTCTCAACCTCCTTTCTATGTTTCAACCTTAAAACACATCTCCCTCACTTTAATTCTCACTCTCGCTCTCCCTCACCATTTCTATAATACTCATTAACTCTCCCTCTCTTTATCATTAATTATCTAAACCTCTCTCCCACCATTGATAAGTTTTTCTATCTTCCTCGGACTATACTTTCCCGTAACTCACGGTGGGTATTTATTTCTTGCAGAATTTCCTCGGAGTCGTAACCGCTCAACGCTTCTGCTCTCATTCATTTACTCTTGATTCAACGGAGGAAAGATAGGACTTCGAAAACCTAACGTTTACTAGGTTTACTGCCTTCGTGTTTTCGTGTATTAATTATATCGTAAAGAGATTGAAGTGGGAGATGATTAGTTAGTAGATTTATAGTAGGGATTTGAATGGGTAATGAATCGTTTGCTTGTGGGAGTTCGAAACATCAAGAGAACGGTTAATTTGCACGCTATTTTGTGTCATATAATAGGATCATTTCATTTAGATATAGGAAAAACTCATAGCACGAAAGATGTAGATCTCAAAAAGTTATGCAACTTTAGTATAAGATTTCTAAATCCAAGGTCGGTAGAATTAGTTATGAATTTTCAAAGTTGCTGTTTAGTGTAAAAATGAGACAGATTAACAAAGTACTTCGACCCTATTTTGACCTCGCTTAACGTGATAATTAGACTTTGCATAAAATAGAAAGTTGGTTTCAAATTTGATTATCTATACCCTTGTCAAGTTTTGTGATTTATAGAGTTAATTTGCTATTGTTAGTGGGCTGAAGTTGATAAGTCATTTTTAGTTTCATGAGAATCAATTACTTGTTACTGTTCTTACTTGATAAACTGTTGCACGTATGCGATTATTCGGCCCACGTGATGCATGAATCCCATACTATTGAGATTGTTATGTTGACTTATTAGTTAAGATAGTGGATACAATTTGTGATCGTATGAGTTGGGACGTTCCTATCTGGTATTGGTTAATTAGGCAATTATCGCAAATATTTTCAGAGGTTTCGCTAGTCTAAAGGATTGTTTATTCGTGGATGGAAACTAATGCCAGGTAGTGAGATAGTTTGAATTGGGTTATTCAGTATGGGTCTTGAGCCAATTATGGCAAATATTCCCAGAGGCATGGTTGGCCTAACGGATTGTCTATTTGTGGATGGAAACCGATGCTAGATAACATGGTGGATTGACTTGAGATATTAAATCACATGTTGAGATTACTAATTGAATTGTGGGTTGTGAAACATGAGAATTGAGATTGAAATGGTGCAATCTATTGTGTTGGATCTTAAAGAACTGAAGTTATCATAATTGCGATGTTATTATTTAATTTACTATTCTTCACTCTGATATTTTATAAATGTTATTACGTGATGCATATGAGTGTAAATCTTAGTAAAGGGGTGGCTTTGGGTGCCCTACTGAGTGATTATCGCTCACGATGCTATTTTTGTGGCCCTGACATTTTACGCCAAATTTTGAGGATAATGCGGGATATAAGGAGCCACCTACAGAATACAAGGCGACGAAAGAGCAGGATGGAGATAGATTGTTTGAACCATGGCTTTATCAGTAGTTCAATTCCTCCAATCTAGATGGCTCTGAATAAAATTGTAGCTAAGTTGAATGTTTATTAAATTTTGAGATTTCAAACAATTTCTTATTTGGACAAATTTTGACTGTAATAAGTTAGTTAAATTTTCTTACCGTTAAATTTTGGAGACTTGGGGTGTAAAGATTGTATTGATAAACGCCCAATGGCACTTACAGATATCGATTGCCTTGTGATTTATTCGTTTTTATTTGTTAGACGATTAGTTTAGCTTTGTCTAAGTTCTTTGTAATGATCTCCATTTTGTAAGTGCCGTTAAGCGTTTATCAATACAATCTTTACACTTTTCACCCAAAAAAAAAAAAACCTCCTCTTCATAAAAATTGAAATAAAAGGATATAAATGAACCGATTCGTTAGTGAACTGTTCGAGGCTCGACTCAGTAAAGGCTCGTTTGAGTTCGATTCATCTACTAAATGAACTGAACCTCAGCCTCAATTTTAGGATCGTTTCATAAATGAGCCGAACATGAATATAGTAGTATTCGGCTCAATTAGGCTCGTGAACCTAGAATATATTGATATAATTGGATTTTTATGAGAAATTTGTATATGTACATAATAAAAATTGTAGAACTTATACATGTATAAACGTTTACAATTACTAAAACTTATTTATGTATATGTTTTTTTTATCGTTTTGTATATGTGTGATGCACGTATGTATGTAGTAAAATTTTACTTGCATTTTTAGACTTATATGTGAGCATAAATATATGATATTTTTTTTTTGGTAAGTAAATATATATTATTAGCTCGTTAAGGTTCATGAACAAACACGAGTTTGATTCAAACCTAGACAAGCTCGGCGCAAACTTGGCTCATCAAAGTTTTATTGAGTTTGACTCGAGTTTTGAGTTCATTTAAAAACTTAACAAACGAATCTGAACATTCTAATATTCGGCTCGTTTGCAGCCCTTACCCCTCTGCACTGCACCTAGAGTGCTAGACACATTGGAGGAGCAAGGATTTGAATAGGGGCCGACGTTGGATGGGTTTCCATGGAGTATTATTGTTGCATGTTGTTCGTAAAAATACGAATAGAAAGATTTAGGCTCCGTTTGTTTCAATGTAAAATGTTTTACAATATAAAATATTTTAAAATAAACTCTAAATTTTTATTTTTTGGTGTTTGATTGGCACTTAAAAATATTTTCGGAAATCAATAAAATAGTGTAGAGAGAGAGAGAGAGAGAGAGAGAGAGAGAGAGAGAGAGAGAGAGACTTAAACAGTAGAGAGATCTGAGAATATTAGAATTGAACGTGGATCAGGACTGATGATCGATAAACTGAGCAGTGAGAATTGCAGTAGAAGGCAGCGGGTTCATTTCGGAAAATAACTTACGGAAGATTTAAAAATAAGTCATTTTCATTCAATTGATAAAAAATGTTTTAAATGTAAAATGTTTTTCTAATTTTTTCGATAACCGAACACCAAAAAATAGATAAAATATTTTACGCCCAAACAAATAGAGCCTAAGTATAAAATCATGCATTGCGGTTCACTTTCTTGTTTTGTTAAAAAGTAATAAATATTTGGTTAAACTATCTCTTGGTCTTTAAATAAAAATCATCCAGATGATATTGTTTTATTATTTTGAACCTTTTATTTTATGAATCGCTTTTTTCACATCTCGACTAATCCTTTGAAACCATAAATGCTCCGTCTATTAGCGCGTGAAGGGCCTACTAAAAGCCGGAGCAAATGATGCGTAGTGCATAAGGTTTCGAATCTGAGACTTTTATGCAGCAAAGTTAGCTCAAACTCTGCCAAGTGGTCCTGTCTTATGCATAAAAATAGGAGAAAATAACGGCTCAGGACGTGTTTTGATAACTAATACCCGCTTCAGAAAAAATAACCACTCAAGACGTATTTGATAATTAATATCCGCTCAGGACGTATTTTGATAATTAATATCCACTTAAAGCGGGTATTAATTATCAAAACAAATCCTAAGCCATTATTTTCCCCCAAAATAGCCTAACTTCCCAAATCTTCGGCTCGTGGTCAACTGCCCACTTACCATGGGCCTAACTTTCAGAAATCTCGGGCCTGCTACCCCTCACTAATCCATAGGGTTTGGGCCCAATAAAAATGTAATGCAAAATACATCTTGCTTCAGAACGCCACATGGCACTCTCTAAGTGGGTGTAATTTTTCGGTGTAAACAACACGAGATAGAATTTTTTGGCGCCACATTTTTTGAGGTAACAAGTCCCATTAATTTTTAAGCACGAGCAAATTAAGCGTTGCCCATTCTAACTTTATTGCAGTCTCTCCGTTTGTCCAAATTAAGATACAAGCATTTTCATTGTAATAGGCAAATAGGTATGGATAAACAAATTTAATAACAATACTTCAAAAACATCCCACATTGTGACAAGCAAAGTTACAAGTCTTTTAGTAAATAACCAAATTCTTACCATTTCATAACCAAACTTAACAACTTTTACCAATAACCAAAACTCAATAATCAAACTTGCAACTCAATAACTCAAAAACACCCCACATTGAAATCATCTTATCGAGATGAATAATTTGGTGCGGGTGCGTGATTGAAATTCATTTGCAATTAGACAAATTTGCATTGTATATTGTGAAGGTTTTTTTGGTTAGATATGCAAAAATAACTAATGTGGAGGTAGAGATTGTTAAGTCTAATTATAGACTAAATGGATAATCAAATGTTAACGTGACATATTTTAGTTATTGGTTTTGATTATCTTATTGTTCATATAGTCCTTAGGGTCCGTTCCAGAAACCTTCTTATTTTATAATTATTTATTTTGGAGCTTTGTTCAACAAAACCCAAATAAGCAGCTTATTTTCACATTTTCAAATTCAAAAATAATGTAAATGAAAAATAATTTTTCAATTTTTTTTTGCACCGTATTAAAGATCTCAATGAGATCTATCCAACAAGATCCATAGTGATAGAAAAATTATTTGCGTAAACACATAATTTTTGAGCTTGAAATTACCTTTTCAAAAAATAAGTATTTATTCACCCTTTTGTGGAATACACCTTATTATTAAACAAAAAATAAGTTCTTATTCCGGTTCTGGAACGGGCTCTTAATTATGTGGTATGCGAATTAGCTAGTTCTAGACAATAACCTTAAAGCAATGTGGCATGCGACAATAAAACACATTTTTTTTTATATATAACTCGGGTGTCCGAGCTAGCTAACGCTCAACTCGCTACCATAAACACATACCAAATGGTTTTTTTTTTTTTTTTTTAAATCTCATTTGTTGACGGTATTTTAGATATATGCCAGGTGAGCGACTATTCAAGAATTAGTAGAATAGACCCCACTTATCATTGTTTTGGTTTGTTTTTTTTTTTTGGAGGAATCAGTTAGAAATTCATTGATAATGAAATATGATGATTACATGTTACCGTCTTTATCTAATACAACTATTACAAAGACCTATTATACATTGAAAGACATATAATACATCTAAATCAAATGAAGGATTCGAGTCTAGAGATAAATTGATCTGATAGCCAGGTATCAGAGCCACGCATGCTACTTATTGATGTCCAACTGCTATGGTAGCTCCACGATTGACGATACTTTCTCACTTATCATTGCTAATATCAATGAAGTTACTAAATATTATGGATGGCTAATCTCATGCATCGTTATCAGTTAAAGTTTTTATAATTAAATTTCAAATTAAGGTACTATTATATTTTGGTCCGATTGGGATTCCGAGTCCCTACAGTGCTCAAAAATCACTTTAAACTGCAGCCCCCCAAAACGACGTCGTTTTGGGGGCAAGTTACATATGGCCAAGCCAGCAGCTGGACAAGTGGAAAAGGTGAGGGGGAGGAAAATTATTCAGTGCTTCTGCCTCATCATCACCCCATCAAACACACACCGCCTCCATCCCTCATCTGATCCCATCCCCCCTCTCTCGCTTCCCCCAAATGCTTTCTCATCTCAGCCCACACAGAGCACAGCCGCCGGCCACCACCTCCTCTCTTACCTCCCTTCCCCAGCGATCAACTGAAGGGATGCCTAAACAACGCGAAGAAGATGTACAGTTGCCTTGTGGAAAGGTACGACTTTTCAGAGGAGGACGTAACGGTGCTCATCGGAGTCGTCACTGTTTTGGTTCTCTCGTCAGTTGCTCTTGTCACCGTCAATCCATAGTTCCGTTTGTGAGTAGTCTTGAATACGGCTCCGGTCGTGATGGGTCCTCATCCGTTGCAATCTTCTCGTAGAGCCAAACATGGGTCGTCCTCCTTTGGAATGGGTTTTGATTCTGAGAATTCTGGTTTCAATTTTGGTAACCATAGTCAAATTGTTTCGATTCTTTGGTAACCATAGTCAATTTGATTCTTTGTTGTTTGCGAAAAGGACGAGTTTATTTGTGGTAGTGATTGCTGGGGAAGGGAGGTAAGAGAGGAGGTGGTGGCCGCCGGCTGTGCTATGTGTGGGTTGAGATGAGGAAGCGTTTGGGGGAAGAGAGAGGGGGATGGGATCAGATGAGGGATGGAGGCGGTGTGTTTGATGGGGTGATGAAGCACTGAATAATTTTCCTTCGTCTAACCTTTTCCACTTTTCCAGCTGCTGGCTTGGCCGTGCGAAACTTACCCCCAAAACGACGTCGTTTTGGGGGGCCGCAGCTTGCTGCGATTTTTGCGCACTGCAGGGACTCGGAGTCCGTGGGATTGATCTATCTCATTGGACGGTTAGGAGGTTAGGCAAATTAAGTTGGCTTGTACTTTATTACTCTCTTTGTCCTAAATTGATGGATCCTTATGAAAAGACGTGTAATTTTGAAATGAAAAAATAAAATAGCATCATTATTTAAATTTCTTTGTACCATATTAAATAACTCTTGAAAAATGAAGCTTGAAAGTACTTTTATTTTTTGACTTTATTTTTCGTAGGAGGCGGACAATTTGGGACCGAGAGAGTATTATTTACAAAAGGTTTGGCACAGTAGCAGTGATCTAACAACAAAGGTTTCAAAGAATTTTTGGTTTGAGTTCAGCTTCCACCGCATATTATCCGTACATATTTCGGACCTATCAATACAGGACTTTGTCTTGACTTAAATTGGATGCCTACAAGTAGACGGTTGAATTGACCCCTCGATCAATATGAATCTTTTGGGCCGGACATCAAGTTATAAAAAAGTTGTTAAAACAGAATTAAAAGAGATATTGTAGTCACAATATTCAATAAATAGTTTCTCCAATTTGTGTAGCATAGTGTATTTTTAGTATTTCATGCGGTCTGCTTTACTTCTCTTGTTCTTTGGGGGCTTCTAGAAAAGTAAAAGTCTATTAACATAATATTTTACACAATACTGAGTATAATACGATAATTATAATGTGACACTGTATCATTCATTATTATAAAATCATATTTCATTGCAAAAAGTCGTACCACTTTTTCAATTAAAAAATAAATCCGTTTTCTATACAAAATCTTAAAACAAAATTATAGTGCTTCAATTTGGTGTAAAAAATTGAAAAAAATTATAATTAACAAGAATAATCTATTTTTTCATTCGAGAAATGACATGTTCCGTAAAAACTATTCATGAAGAACAGATGGAGTAAACCCTCCAGGGGCTGCATGGCCCAGTGGACAAGGTCTGGAATTTAATTACTACGCCATTTGAAACCTTTCAGCTGGTATTAGTTCTTGTGGGGTTAGTTCATATGAGATTTTGTTGAAACAATGTATTTGGTTCTCCGAAATTAATTAAGATGTGCAGAAAATAATCCGGAGATAAAAGAAACAACAGATGGAGTAAAACATATAATATCACATGAGCAAGTTGTGCACTTCAAATTCGAGTAGTTAAATTAATAGCGGAAGTCACTATTTTAGAGTGGTAAAATTAACACATTGAAATTGAACTCGTGACATTCTTTTCTCCCGATACCCAAGTGCACCCTTATGCGTTTGAGCAAAAGGCCAGGCCTCTTGGCGTGCACTTCAAAATGTTTATTTCGGGTACTGTCGGGTGTCCCGGACAGCTTGCGCGCACCTCAGACTAATTCCTATAGCATTTTTTACAGCTATTTCACATGCTTACGCGTAAGGGTTAGGTCTACTGGCAAGAAAAACCGAATCTTAGATCTTAAAATGGAACATACACCTAAATCATAAGATAAGACCACTTGGCCAACCCTTAAGGTTACACAACTTATGCTTTGTTTGATTTAGTATTTGAAAAGTTTTTTAAAAAATAATAGGGATAATAAGTGGAGAGAGATAAAAAAAGAAATGTTAAAAATAAGAAAAACTGTGAGAGAAATTTTTGAAAAATATTTTTTGAAAAGGGAAGAGAACACAGCATTAAAACAAAGCTGGTTAATTGTAAACTTCAAAATGTTGCAAAATCCTCAAATTGTCGATCAAAGTACACGTACGAGTCACACATAACGAAGCCCCAACTGGCAAAAGTCTTGCATGGCCTCAAAAAGCGTGACAAACATTACTACTCATAAAAACAAAAAAAACAAAAAATTCAAATGCCTCGCTTCTTTAATTTTCCTCCACCCACCTAACTCTGAATCAAACCATAAGTGATACTTCACACACAAATGCTATTCTCGAGACCAAAGCCTCTGTATCCTCATTCACTCCTACCAACTGTACTCCACCGTTTACTCCGTCTATAAATACCACCACATGCATTTTACCTGATCACCACGATTCACTTGTTGAGAGAGAGAGAGAGAGAGAGTAATTTTTTTAGAGAGAGAGAGAGAGATGGCAAAAGGGTACGTAATGTTTGTGGTTGCTCTAGTACTTCTAGTACATGCCGCGGCACGGACTGTGCCGAGTACCAAAAAAACTGACACTAGTAGTCGTAGTGATGCGACTACCAATGTCGAAAATCATGAGCAAACTAACACGGTGAACGTGCCTAAAGCGATTGCACCGAACGGGAAGGGGGTGAAGGACAAAAAGTGCGGCGTTGTCTTCGCCGGAGTTGGTGGCGCTGCCGGTGTTGGTGGTGTTGGAGTTGTTCCTCTCGGCGGAGTGGGTGGAGTTGGTGGGCTTGGCGGGCTTGGTGGCGGTGCAGGTGGGCTCGGAGGACTTGGTGGTGGGAGTGGGCTTGGAGGGCTTGGGGGGCTGGGTGGTGGAAGTGGGCTCGGGGGACTAGGCGGTGTCGGCGGCACTGGAGGCGGTGTGGGTGGAGTCGGTGGGGGAGTTGGCGGAGTTGGTGGTGGTGGTGGTGTAGGCGGAGTTACTGGAGGAGTTTTGCCCTAGGTTTCTTTGGCGGTTGAAATTTTCAGTAGTAGTGCATGTGCATGTCTCTTGTGTTAGTCGTCTGTTTAATTTTGATTTTCTTATGAGTTAGTATTTTTCAAGAAACAAGAAAATTAGGGGAAGCTAGGGTTTGGTCTAACGACGTTGTATGTTGTTGTTCTACGTGATTGTAAGTTTATTTCATGAATTGGAATGCATGGTTTTGTTTCTAGTGTGTGGAATGATTGTTAAGCCAGACCACCTGATACGGTGCATGACACTGGATCTTAGTATCATTTTTGTTTTAAACTCAGTCTTTTTCATTGGGTACAGTAGAGATTTTATGAACATCTAACGAAACTTCTCTACAAGCTAAGTTTGAAAATATTTTTGCCAGAGCTCAATAGATGAGACGTATTTGAATATTTAATGAGCCACGTCTATTACAATTACGAGAAACGAAATGAAAATAACAAGAATTAAGTAAACTAGCTTGCTAAATTGATTATCCTCATCGGTTTAAAACTTGGGACCATCGATCCAGATCCTATTTTGGTAATTCAAAGTACATATGAACCAAATCAGTACTAAAATATATAATCAAGTTAACTAGATATTAACCAAAAATCATATGCTCTTTGGGAGAAATGGATAATCGAAGTTTTGACCGTCTATTATTTTTTTTTTTTGGGTAAATTGACCGTCTATTAATTTTGCAAGCATAATATTATACCATCATCTACTTATTGATATCTGCTTGAGTATCCATTTTCACACTCCGCAACTTACAATCTGCACTTCAAAATGTGTAGTTGATTTTCACACTTAATTTTTTTCTTCAGTACAGAGTAATTTAATTGTTGAGTGCAAAAATATATTTATGAAAATTAAACACTATTACAGCCTAAATTATGAACGGCTAGCGTTTACGAAATAAGATTGATAGACTCGATTATGAATTACACAAAAGAACAGTGGCGACTCCAGGAATTTTTCTAAGGGTGTTCAGAAATTACACTATACTATCTTGAAAAACCACAACCATATATATAAACAATAAGTCATACATAACATCTAAAATGCGACTCAAAAAATAGCAAAGTATAACAATTGTTCTTAACGAGTTTTCATATTTTGAAACTGTTACATGACATCCTTGTTATCAACAGTATCAAATATATACCTCTTGGGAATGACTTCGGTGTCCCCGGTCATTTTGAGGACACCGTAACTTTTGGCCTAATAAAATCATTATGAGCATAACCAAAATCCAAAATCTGTGAGTAATTGAGAGAGAGAGAGAGAGAGAGAGAGAGAGAGAGAGACACGAAGTGTGTACCAAACAGAGAGCCAAAGAGGAACGAGGCTGAGGTCTTTTGCCAAGTTCTGCGTATTTTTTTTTATATTTGTTCATTCCTTTTCTTATTTTCTTTTTTCATTTTGTTATTGCTGAAATTGGGTTAGTGGACTGAAATTTAGGTTTTCAATTTCAAGTAGATTAATTTGTGAGCTATTTTTGGGGTGGGTGTTCATTAACGTTTGGGTTGGGTGTTCAAACAATTAGCTTGGGTGTCCATTGACAAATGAATTGGGTGTTCAAAGTAACGCTAGTTCAAAAATTCTACACGTATTTTAGGCAAAAAAAAAAAATTTTGGGTGGTCAACTGACCATGGAATTGATTGAATAGAGCCGCCTCTGCAAAAGAACTAACTGGAGCTTGCTCAATTGGTCAGATCTCTTGCATCTCACTAGGAGGTCAGGAGTTCGAGTCTACTCACTTGCGTTTGAGCGTTCGTTCATTTGTATTTGTTGAGGTTATTTAACTTATTTCTCCTCTTAATGGGCTTGTAGTTGAGTTAGGCTTATAGTGACTGTGGTCCATTTGATGGGCTTATTTATCATGTTTGTTCAATTGTTGGACTTGATTATCTTGTGGAGTCTCACATAATATATGTAGTGCATGTCCCGTGATTTGTATTTGATGTTTAATAATCTCTCCTACCGATTGGCAAAAAAAAATGAATCACACAAAAGATCATCTTCACGGCTTATCTCATATTATACAGTTTGGAATATTGAACAGTCACCTGAGCATCTCCAATTTTGACTTCAAATTTGAGGATATCAAAATTTTTTGAAGGCTTAAATGACAATTTGACATATTAGAATTTGACATATATACATATATATTCTAGGTGCTCACCCACATCTGGATGTCAAATTTATTACGTAGTATTTTACTAGTAAGTATTGGAGTGAAGTAACAAAAGGAAATTTTGATATCACATGTCATATTTGACATGAGAGATGGGATGTCAAATTTGACATAAGAGATGAAATGTCAAATGACACATAAGTATTTAACAATTTGGACATCAGAGTTTCACATTCCAATTCTTCCACTTGACATGCCATGTCAAATTAGTTGGAGATGTTCTAAACCCACTTTGTTTTAAGAAATACTCCCTCCGTCCCAGTTTGTTTGTCTAATTGTCGAAATACGTGTCTTTCAAAAATATACTTATATCTTACATTTTATAATATTTTTTTTTATTTTGAAGATTTTGTATAATAAAATTAATTGAGATCTATCAAACAAGATCCATATTGTATATTAAAAACATTACGAATTGAAAATTATAGCCAATTCTTTGAGAGATCAAACGCTCTCAAAAAGTCAAAAAGGGGACAAACAAACCGGGACGGAGGGAGTAGTAAATATTTTGTCAACGTGTGTTTCTTTTTGGTACTTCGAAAATCAGCAACATGGTTTCAAATTTCAATACTTAATAAAAAGCTATGTGCCTATAACAACAAGTGCTCATGTGTGGTAAAAGAATTATAATTAAAGGCCTTCTTTCATAATCCATTCTTCAATCTTTTCATTTTGTTATTGCTGAAATTGGGTAAGTGGACTGAAATTTAGGTTTTCAATTTAAGTAAAATTCATGCAATTTGTGAGCTATTTTGAGGTGGGTGTTCATTAGACGTTTGGGTTGGGTGATTCAAACAATTAGCTTCTGGTGTTACCATTGACAAATCGAATTGGGTGTTCAAAGTAACGCTAGTTACAAGTAAAATCTTGAAAGATTATAAGTCAACTTGAAATAGTAAAATAGTAGTCATCAACAAGTTAAAAAATTAATATTATGCAAATCATTACAAAAAAACTAACTGGAGCTTGCTCAATTGGTCAGATCTCTTGCATCTCACTTAGGAGGTCAGGAGTTCGAGTCGTACTCACTTGCGTTTGAGCGTTCGTTCATTTGTATTAGTTGAGGTTATTTAACTTATTTCTACCTAATAATGGGCTTGTAGTTGAGTTAGGCTTATAGTGACTGTGGTCCATTTGATGGGCTTATTTATCATGTTTGTTCAATTGTTGGACTTGATTATCTTGTGGAGTCTCACATAATATATGTAGTGCATGTCCCGTGATTTGTATTTGATGTTTAATAATCTCTCCTACCGATTGGCAAAAAAAAAAAAAAAGAATCACACAAAAGATCATCTTCACGACTTATCTCATATTATACAGTTTGGAATATTGACCGGTCATCTGAGCATCTCCAATTTTGACTTCAAATTTGAGGATGTCAAAATTTTTTGGAGGCTTAAATGGCAATTTGACATATATATTCAAGGTGCTCACCCAAATCAGGATGTCCAATTTATTACTTTAGTAAGTTTTGGAGCAAAGTAACAAAGGGAAATTTTTGATATCACATGTCAAATTTGACATGAGAGATGAGATGTCAAATGATACATAAGCATTTAACAATTTGGACATCAGAGTTTCACATTCTAATTCTTTCACTTGACATGCCATGTCAAATTAGTTGGAGATGTTTTAACCCACTTTGTTTTAAGAAATAGTAAATATTTTGTCAACGTGTGCTTCTTTTTGGTACTTCGAAAATCAGCTACATGGTTTCAAATTTCAGTACTTAATAAAAAGCTATATGCCTATAACAACAAGTGCTCATGTGTGGTAAAAAAATGAAACACCCTCGTCGAGGGTGAACAAAGCATGGATGAACAAAATTGCTCGAGAAAGTGAGGGAAAAACGATAATTTTGCGGATGACTAATCAACCTAATTTTTTTTAGCATATGTTATTCTCAACAAGAAGTACTACAGGATGAACGATATGGATCATTCTAGTGAGCCCATGACAGGACACAAAAAAATTGAAGTTTGGAGGGGATTGGTCATGGTGGATAAGGGCATGGAGCTGACCTGATCCCCTCTCTCATGAGTCTCATTCCACATATTCAAAAGAATATATATTTGCATGTCCCACTGCTAGTCCTTGTGAATTGACTCCAGTGAATAGCCGCTCTTTATTTTCTAAAGAGCCACCGTAGCAAAAGCAAATTGTTAAACTATCTTAGGGAGGCTGATAAAGGACCATCAGCCCTGTCTTAAGCAGTGTTCTAAAAGTTAGAATTGATTGATGATTAATCGCTGGCTGATTATATAACTAAATTCGACTAATTGCTATGAGTCAATTAGTCGTCGATTATTAGGCCTCGAAGCTCAAAAGTGACTGACTGTCCAACTAGTGTCTAGCGACTTTTAAAGCATTGGTGTTAAGATGTGGACGCACTAAAACATAAATGCTACTGTAGTAAATTTCCAGGACCATAGATAAACAATCAAAAAAGTGCTTGATGGGGGCGAAAATTGAAAAAAATAGAACATGTGATGCGATTGTAGTAAGAGAGAGGATTTTAGGGGTGAAAACATAAATAGGGGTTTTCCCCCCTCTCAACTTGCCAAAGGCGGGAAAGCCCAGCAAAGGGGGGAAACTCACAATATATACTGTACGTAGCCTTTCAAAAAAAAAATTACTGTACGTATTTATTCATACAGAGAGAGAGAGAGAGAGAGAGAGAGAGAGAGAGAGAGCGCAATGGCGGGAGAGAGCTCGAGCGGAGAGGTGCAGAGATTGCTAGAAGCCATTACATCTTCAGATGTAAGCTCATTATTTAGCAATTTATTCATCGACTCGAAGTGATTGCCTTTTCGTTATAGCTCATAGACTAGGCAAGGTTATATATAATTGCATCAATCCACTCATTCGTGAAACTAATTGTTAATTTCTATTTGAGTGCAAAGAATTCTCAACAATCCGCATGTATCTATGGAGTTGTGAAATGTTTTAGGGTTTCATGAATTTAATTCGAGTCATCATTTCATTGTTTCTCATACAGTTAGGTTCTATGCAGTTAGATGGCTTCATTTTCATTGTTTCTCATACAGTTAGGTTCTATGCAGTTCGATGGCCTCATTGACACAAATTTTTAAATCCATAAGTATAGAGGATTTAAGACACCCGATATTTAGTTTCTTTGTGGAGCTGGCACTCACTTTTCGGGGGCCTAAGGAGATTGATTAAAGATGGGGCTCTTTTTTGTTGGACTATTATGAGGAGTACCAAAGTATGTGGGGCCCTTAACATTTTATTTTTTGGGGCTTAAAGCGGCCGCACCTCTAGCTTTAGCTCAAGGCCGACTCAGTGTGTGGTTAAAAATGGAAAAAGTCTCAACAACTTTACTTGAGTAAGTTGGAGTGTAATTTAGTCATGCATCTTGAATTTAACCTGTTTTGGCTTCCCAGCTTGGATTATATTTGGTGGTTCACTCCTTATTTTCCTTATTTGAGTCTACCCTTCACAGCTGCTTGGTTGAATTCCAGTCAATAGTGTTCTTTTGGTTTTTGTTTCTCGCTTTCTGTATTTCTGGAAGATTCTGGACTAGTTTTACTTTGGTGAGTGTCGAACATGTCATTGGGAAGATTGCTGCTTACTATCCACCACTGATTTCTAATGTACTGAACTGTTGGCATCGGTAGTTAAGAACATTATCACCTGCAAGTATGAGAGAGTTTAATATTCAGCGTACTCCTCCGTAGTTGAAATAATTAAGTGTTATGGTAAGTAATGCGACTTTTGTTGACTTGGATCTGAACTTAGATGCTGCCAGGAAGTTCGTTCATACACAGCTTTTCTAGTTGTTTCATCGGTTAAGTTGGCACCGGAACATTTGTAAAACATCTCTCTCTTTTCCTATCATTCCTAATTGGAAGGAGGCATCTTTAAAAATGGGATGAAGCTGAGTAAGGGGAAAAGGGCGAGGGCTGTGGCAGCGGAAGGGGCTGATGACTTGTTGTAATTGGCAAATATTTCGTTTAATGCTTTTTATGTAGTTCTGTTCAGAGATATTGTCTTTTGGTCCTTCCTTCTGTATTGAATAATTCAAAAGTGAGTTTGAGATTCTAACTATTGGAATATAGAAGCATATCATTGCGGAAGCACATTCTTAAGTAAGCAATGGTATCTCATTCTTAAGTAAACTATGTACTTCATGGTAGGTCCTTTGTCCTGTGAAATTCTTATAATTCTATAACGTAGCTATGGGTGGCCGGGATGGCATTGCAAAAATAAATGAATACCAAAGTACTAGATCACAGTAACAAGAAACTCTCTGGGTGTTTGTTCATCTTGATTTGTGTCTTGTGACATGAAATTGTTTTTCACCAGATGATTGAAAAAGGTCTAGCAAGCTCTTTGAATTAGTTTAAGCCGATATCATTTTGTAACCATTTCCTTTTTCCTCATCAATTTCTTGTTTATTCTTTTGGCTACTTGATGGTGGATATAGTGTCAGCTATCTTTGCAATTACCACTATTTTTGCTGACATAGGGGGAGGTGCCATTGTTGTTGGCTCAAAAAATATACTTCCTCTGTCCTTAAATTTTGGTTCATATTCTGTTGTTTGAATGTCCTATAACTTTTTCCATTTTATCCATTTCATGGGGGGAGGTGACTTCTTGAAAAAAATGTGTGAATCGTTTGTGTCACAGAGGTTATATACTTGTATGTACCCAGCATCATGACAGTGATTGAGATTATATCGGTTTTGGCCTTTGTAGTATGGTCTCATCTTTATGCTGTATGAACCTAATGCAAGGTCCTCCTTTCTTGAGGTTGGGCATTGTAGCGTGGTGATGTTACTCCAGCTATTAATGTTCTTTTTCGTGTTTTTTGTAAATGGGAATTTAACGTTTTGGTACTGAATATCAAACTATATTGAAGTCTTTTCCAAGTGCCTAGATGGTGGTACTTTGTGTTTCAATTATGGCTTTATTTGGCAGGTTGTTGAGAGCCGTGTACAACTGCTTACAAAACTTGGGGAGTCAGATGTATCTGACAAATCTGATTTGGCTTCTCTTATTGCATCCCTCACAGTATCCAGCTGACTATGTTCTACATTTGTTGCCCGGAGTTTGTTCATTTCTGCATAAATCTAAGTCATGGTTAATTTTGCTTCCCATGTAATTGCTGTGGGTAAAATCACCCAAGCAAGAAACATGCTTTTATAATTTTCTATCTCCTCGAGAGTCAAAGTTGTTGAAACCATTTATAGGCATTCTTATTGTAATTTCCTCTTCTGTTTGGTCAGGCCCTAGCCCTAACTTCATTGAATTGCCATGGCATATTGTAGTTATAGGTCTATAACAATCCGAAAAGAAGGCATTTTATGGCATTAGACTCATTGCATTCAATTGCTGAGAATGATTTTGCTTGTGACTTTTCAACTGATTTGTAAGTATACTATTCTTTTGCTCTTTCTTCTTTTCTTGCTTTCACAATCAACTTCATGTATTTTAGTTCTTGTGAAAAATCAAATTCTATAAATTTGAAATTTCATGTTCATAAGTTGGTTTCTCTATTTTATGTTGTTCCTAAAAGATGGGTGGAGAAGTGTCTTGCGTTAATATGCTAAAAAATTGGCCAGTAAATGAGCAATTGGGCTTCTTGTGAGGCAGATTGATTATGACAGGGTTTTTTCTTTGACAAAAAAGAAAATTGCAAATCATGATCTCAGGGAGATGCCTTAGGTTCAAAGCACATTGTTTAACTTAGATTTGAGGGGGGGAAAAACAGATTACTAATTGTGGGGTCCTATGTGCAGCAAGGAAGTGCACGTTTTCTAATTATAATGTTCTACTGTATATCCCTCTCATTTGGTGAATACCAGTTATGGGCGAATGACAACCCTCTGAAAAAATTGAGCGCTGCCATAAGGCCTCGATCAATTCCAGGATATGTTGAAAGGGAAGCAGCAGGCACTCTAAATTCAAAAATCCTGGAAAGTGTAGATGTTCTAGCAAACCAAAACTAGCAAGAAGGACTTTGCACATATTCGACACATTTTTCGTTATTGACTTTCTTCCTGTTTCTAGTTCTCATCTACGGTACGATCATGACTCAGTGTTAATAGCTCCCTCAAGCTATTTAAGTTCTTTATATTGATTAGTCCCTTAACCCTTGACTAGATGTTCTGGGAAGATTTTACATGTTTGGACATCTCTCAGTGCATGTTAAACAAAACTATTTTGCATGTAGCTGCAAAAAACATAGAATCAGACATATCAGGATGCCTGGGGCACTTTCTTTCCCTTGGGATCAAGGTACATTAGATTTTGATCCTCCGTCAACTTCACAAGGTTATGAGAATTCACTTTCTTGAAGTTACTGGAAACATTTGTGCTAGAGTATTTTTCTCATTCTTAGGCAAGCATATGGTGTGGAAAGCATTTGAACATGACACTCATGTCAATGGAGGAATCCGAAGAAGAAGAGCATTGCAACCTCTTTTTTCAGGTAAGTGATAATAAATTGATATCCAAGTCTAGTGCACATACTCATATGCATAAACTTGGTACCCGGGTTTATCTTTCTTTCAATGACGAAATGAAACTTCTCAAGTGGGGCTTCCTCTTGACTAATGCAGTATAGGATTTTTGAGAAACAATGTGCAATGAGAAGTGCCAGTTTTGCTGTTCATAATCTACATATGGAAACTTGGTGAAACTTTTTTTTTTGGGTAAATAAAACTTGTAGAAACTTGCTTCCTGTAGGAACAACATAGCATTGGAATCACAAAACACAGTTAATTACTTTCATTTTTGTGAGAACATGGATTTACATCCTGCTGACTAGAGGTTGTTAGCTGCTAGTTACTCATCCAGAACTCCGAATTTCAATTGAATATTTATAAATTAAGTTGAACTTTACACGACGAATGTAACGGTATGGAACCACTTGATAAGTAAGATGGAACCAAATTTAGGTTTTTTTTTTTTTTTTTTCCCCTTTCCCCTTGAATTACGAAGTGTTGGATGACAATAGTCAAAATCCCCATCTTGAATTTACTGAGGTTTTTCTGTCAGGCACTTGTTCATATAGGATGACAAAAGAATTGTTGAATAAGGTCATGTATCCATTTCGACTCTGTAACATTTATCATACCGAAACCTACATACTCTTGGCCTCTTGGGCAAGTAAACTATTTTCTCATCTGAATCTGTTTTAGATTGCAAGTTGTTGCCTTCTAAGAATGGTCCTCAGTCAATTTTTGGTAATAAGTCAACATTTGTCATCGTGCAGCTTTTAGTTCAACACCTTTCTTGCAGTAGTCTATCCAAGTTTTCTTTGGTTTCTGAAAGACTGCTAGATCTGACAGTAAATTTTCACCACCATGGTTTTTCAAATGTCTTCAAGCGTTAAGATTTGCCTGACAGTTTTGAATTTTTCTTTTGTAGTTGCTCTTGGATCTGTTGAGCTACTCTGCTGCTTGTTTTTCAGCTTTGGCAAGATATCCTATTTCAGATGCCAAGGAGTTGATGGACGTCGTTGAGAAATGCACCTTTGAACAGTTAAATCTTGCAAAACTTTCGATTTCAGAGGTCAAGGTATGGAATCAAAAGTATTGAAGTTTTGATTGATTTATTTTTTGTGCACTTCATGATGGAGCCTCCATTTGAGAAAGCTATGAACCTGTTACTAGTGGACTAGTTTATCTACTAAATCATAAAGTTTGTTAACGGCTTCTAGATGTTCGGCAATCTATAATTATTCTTTATTTTCTTCTGAATGCAAAAGTCTTTTACATACATGGTGTTGACAATTGGCAGTCTTTCACGAGTAATGAGTCATGACACTAACGCGTTAGCATTGTTATGAATTGTGGTTCTTCAAGTTTTGGATAACCAGCCTTAAGAAAACCTGCTAAGCCAGGTTGAATTTTTGGTCATTTGGTAGCTTGTCAAGCTTTTCTCTAAGATCATAGTCAGGGTCAGCTGAAATTTGTATGGGTTGGCTTTAAATGTGTGTTTAAGGGTCGAGGTTAGCTTGACTGAAGAGCGCATTCTTCCAAATTGCATGGGAAGATTGGGAGAAATACATACACTTCTGGTGTGTCTTTGTGAAACAGTGTCCAAATTGATTCAAGTGCTGTTGTTTTGCCCTTAGTTACACGAAGCGGGAGCGGGGGCGGGGATGGGGGAGTGGATGATCATAGAAGTGTGGGAGCACCATTGGGAGCTGTTAGGAAATATTATTACAACAACAACAACATAACATAACTCATCTAGTCCCCAATTATTGAGGGTATGGGCAGGGGATGATTGGAGACAGACCTAACCTTTGGCAATATATGCACAAAGTGGCTGCTTTCAGAATACCACTGCAACAGTGGCCCCCCTAAACCTCCAAGAACCAAGGAGCTAAAGGGACGTTTTGCTGCAGAACCATGTCCCCAAATCAAAGCCAAATGACATCAGAGAGGGTAGGCCTAAAGACCCAAATCAATTTATGTGCACGTTACCATGCTTCCTTCATAGTCTAGAGCATCCGTATGCACATCGGTTAGGAAATATTATTAAAATTATAAATATATTTTGGAATTTTATATTGTTAAATGTCAATATAATAATATTATTCTACCACATAAAATGTTACTATTAAAATTATAAGTTTCTAGTTATATTTCAACATTTTTATTGTAGCACATGATTACACAATAGAGCTCTTGTGCATATTAAGTAGGCGTAAAAGTTAAAGGCGTTAATATGACTCTAGAAGGTTAATATCAAATGTGCACACCAACAAGAACAAAACAACTTTAAAGGTACCAATTGCAGCTTGAATCGTATGTCTCTCAACCATTTTTCACTTTTTTGATTGTAAGTTCCCGTATAGGTAAGTAACGAGTTCCCGTCGTCATTGGGACGAGTTTCTTGGAGTTTCCGTCGAAGAAACGTGGGCATAGTTGAAGGTTCCTGCAACTAAGGTTTTGCCATAACAGGTGAAAAGAACTAAATTCCAAATTGACACTCAAACCCAGAATGCGTTCCTAGTTTACCAACTTTACTCAACAAACTTGGGTCCTATTAATGCATTTTCAGGATGTATATGCCGGCTGCGCTTTTGCCAGCACTGACTTTCTACTGAGATGCATGCATTTAACTTTGTAAGAGCATAACACCTATTAAACGATGTCTGGCTGGGGTAAAACTTTGAGTAGTGCACTGAATGCTGCAGTGGAGGAGCTCAGTGCTTAATTCCTTACTAGTCTCTATTAAAGTACAAATCAAATATTTAGAGTTATTCTTAGTTACAGTAAGTTATTTGTGCTTATTGGCAGTTTTGCACTGGAGCTGTCTCTTACAAATACCGTGTTCAGTGGGAGCATATTACTATTGAGCGTGGACCTAGGTGTGCGTGTGTAGTAGTGTTCTCTATATAACCATAACACAAATATTGCAACGTCAATAATAAATACAATAACAAGAAGGGCACTCACTCTTCTAAAGAGATTCATAAAGCAAGCCTAACCGAAGAAATCCACTGGCAGCCCAAGTGGCTAGGCACTGAAAGAAAAACACCCATGTCATCCAATTCATGCTGGTACATGGGCAGCAATGTCTTGTGACCACCTCAAGTCTTAAACGTCTTCTGTTTTGCTGCACTGCCAGACCAGAACACTGCATAGCCATTTGTTTCCTTCTTGTATCATGCATCCTACACCATGTAAGGTTCATTCCAGCATAACAGGAAAAGCACCCAGAAAACCAGCTCAAGCAAGAACCCAATCATGGTGCCATAGCCGGTTAAAGAAGTCCAGTATCAAGAGGACAAGGACATAGGCAACGAGCGGTTAATGGAACTCTCAAGAAGGCCACTCAGCTGGCAAGTTTAGATGTACACTTGATGTTTATATATTTTTCTGTGGTCGTATGGTACATATCCAAGATTAATGTCTGCAACTAGATGACCATATATATGTGGTGCTTACAAGTTTAAGTTGGAGAAGATAGTATTCACTTTGAAGGCTCTATTTGGATTCCGACACTTGTGCAAAGCTTGCTTTCACTTTTCAGAACTACAAGTTTTACTGCAACTATTAGATCATAAACATGTGGATGCAGATTAGTTCTGTTCTGCCATTGGGTTTGGGCCTACAATCAGACATTTATCTGAAGTAGATGGACTGTCTTGAGTATTGATGGTATACTGTATGGACTCTTGTAGATCTGATATCATTGGCCATTTTGTATCACTTCTGAACTATTGTCCTTTGTTGCTATTACACAGAGAATTAACGCATTTGGTTTAGAAGTACTGAAGGTGGCACAGCTAGTACTTGAGGCTGTCATACGGCTTTGTAAGGTGTATTCCGATTCTGTAAACTTGGATTTCGTTGATGCAAGAGCTGAGAATGGTGGAAACAGCATGGATTGTGAAGAGGCTGATAAAGCGAATCATGTTCTCAGTATAATAAAAAGCACTGTGAAACTATTTTGCGAATTGGGAGTCCTTGCTGCTAATGATGGAGGGAGTCTTGTCACGCTGCTGAATTCGTCATGGAAAGGTGTGGTTACGTTGCTTCAGCTTGGCAAAGGGGCTTTTGCAACAAAGTTGAATGTGGCAGAGATTCTGCGGACACTAGTTTCACTTGCAACTGAGTCTTTGAGATGTGCGGCTGAAACTTGGTTTTCTTTGCTGACAGAAAAAGTTTCAGTGTCAGAAGCTAAAAGGATATTTCTTCCAGTAAAATTTTATCTGATTAATGCGGTAAGAATATCCTCCCAATATCCATGCCAGGCTTTTTCAGCATACAAGGAGATAGCACACTGCGTCTTGATTATCTTGACATTTAGAATCTTACTGAGTAAAGAAGAACTTCTGAAAACTGCAAGCGAAGTCTTGGTGGAACTTTTGGAGTCAATATCTTTCCATTTGCTTAATTCTTTACTAAACTCCGCTCAACTGAAACAGGACGACAAGTTCCTCATTCTCGATTGGTTGTTTAATGAAAATGATTTAAGCTTTGTCGCTGGAAATATAAGCAATGGGAATAGGACCACTCAAAAGGATGCAATGTTCTCCCTAAGTAGTGGCAATATGCATGGGCAAAGAATGTTACTGCTCGGTCGGGTTTCGTTATTTGTTAACCTTCTAAAAAGTGCTCCCGATCTTGAAAATGATGTGAGACTCGGGATCGCCAGAAAACTTGGGTGGCTTTTGGAGGTTTTAGTTGATGAAGAGGTATATTCTTCTTGTCTTACCCTACAAATCCCTACACCATATGGTCCTGGTAAATCCCCAGAAGTGGCTTATCAGTCTATGTTCTTTTCTATTCTACATGCACTGAAAACCTTCATGATTGTTGTCTCTTCAAGTATAGTTTGGAGCGAAATGGAGTCGTTTCTGCTCCAAAATATCTTCCATCCTCATTTCCTTTGTTGGGAAATTGTAATGGAACTTTGGTGCTTTCTGGTGCGTCATGCTGAGGTAGACATGGTAAATGATATTGTTGAAAAACTTTGCGCATTGTTGACTTTTGTGGCATCTTCAGAATCAGTTCTTGTTCCTTTTAGTGGTCTACGAAAGATTGCAAGATCGATTTGCATGCTTCTTATGCATGTTCCACAGCCTACACTGGATCAAGTCTACAGTACAATTGTTGGCAGTAACAGATCTCAGTTTTCATCCATTATGTTAGTGGCCTTGCTTATGGAGGGATTCCCTCTGAATTTGCTTTCACACAAGATGAGAAGTGTTGCTACACAGAGGATCATAAGAGAGTATTTTCAGTTCATGGAAAGCTTTGGTGATGCATCATCGAGCGAGTGTGGTGCCAGTGAGTTTGGAGCACCAGTCTTCGCACTGTCTGCTGCCCTGCAGTCTCTGTAAGTAATGAGTTCCTTTGCATATGATATGTCATCTGAGTCACCGGATAATGAGAAGCGATTCTTCTGCATCACATGTGACTAATATCTTCTTAAGAATATGTTAAGTCTAACGCCAGCAGTCGATTTTTTAGTCTCTGTTAGTAATTTACAATGATTTGCCCCCAGGATACCTATAATTTAATGCTAAATGTTCCCTGTTAACGGCAGAGTTTAAGTACTTCCTCAGTTAAAGCATATTAGATACTTTTTTGGGTTGTTTTTCCTCCCATTGATTCCCAAAATTCTTACTGAGTTGGTGAATAATCAATACTCTTAGCTTGTCATCCAAATCGTTGATCATTTCCTTTGGTGATTTTATAGTGTTCATGCTAAGTACATACTATAAATTTGTCACCACACAGCTAATGGCAACAATTTTTAACCAAGCCTTCTCATATATTCTAGCCAGGTCAGCGTATCTGACATTGACATGAAGACCCTCGGATTTTTAGTTGCTGTTATTCATAGATACAGAGGGACAGCAGAAAACTCAATGAAACATCACTACCGCAAGCTTCTGAGCGAAACTTTAGGTATCATCGCGAACGTGAAGCATTTATACACATCTGATGGGATGGAAGAAGTCATTTTGGAGCTTCAAAACCTATTCATCTTGGGGCCAGCAGTTTCAGACGCTCAATTATACCAATGTAAACCGAATCTCGCCACTTTCATGGCCGGCCTTGGTCACACTGAATTGGCAGAAAATGATAATAGTAGTGGTACAAAGAGTTCAGCTGTGTTGGAGTTATATCACATGCTATTGGGCGAGCAGCACTGGGCATTTGTTCATTTGGCAATGGAAACATTCGGGTATTTTGCCGCGCGTACTTCATGCAGTCAGCTCTGGAGATTCATACCCCAAAATGCCGCTCTTTCTTTTGATCTGGATTTGGGTAACGAGGCAAATGAGGAGAGGTTTTTGGCTGAGTTGAAAGTATTTCTGGAGAAGGAAAGAGCTCTTCTAACTATGACACCTTGCTCTGATGAGTTTCAATTGCTTGTAAAGGAAGGTCAGTTTCTAAAACAAGCGATTCAAAAATACCAAAACACTGATCTATGGGCTGTGGGATGTGAAAATATGGGTAGGGATGATGATAATCAAGCCAGTAAAAGAAGGAAACTTCCTGATGGAATTATGCAGGGTGTGGAATTGCTGCAGAGCGGTTTGAAAGTTATTGGCGGGGGTATTCCTCATTTGGAGCAAAATCATTTTGATCGTGCTGAACTTCATGACAAATTCTTGACTCACTTCTCGCACCTTGAAGAAGTGATTGAACAACTAGTTGGCTTAGCTGGTAGTGTCTAAGCCACTGTTTTCAGCACCATGCTGCAGAGCTCTTCAAACTTGGTATGCCAACAAAGCTGCATATTGCTCTTCTCCATCGTTGTAATGCTTGTTTCATATTGCGTCTCAAAGCACACATATTGATCATAGAGCGAAGTCGGTTCAAAAACCTCGTAGCTTGTACAATTATTCTTTTTTGTTTTTGCTTTATATATATTTTTTAATTTCTGGCAATGCTATTGAAGTAAGCTAAGCCTTCTGAGAAAGTTACAATGTTCATTCTTTTTTGATCGTGCTGAACTTCATGACAAATTCTTGACTCACTTCTCGCACCTTGAAGAAGTGATTGAACAACTAGTCGGCTTAGCTGGTAGTGTCTAAGCCACTGTTTTCAGCACCATGCTGCAGAGCTCTTCAAACTTGGTATACAACCGAAACTGGTAGGAAATTTTGGAGTGCGCTGAGTATTACTTGTCAATGTCACTATCTTGGATGAATAGTGATTTTTGGCCAACAAAGCTGCATATTGCTCTTCTCCTTCGTCGCAATGCTTGTTTCATATTGCATCTCAAAGCACACATATTGATCATAGAGCGAAGTCGGTTCAAAAACCTCGTACCTTGTACAGTTATTCTTTTTTGTTTTGGCTTTATATATATATTTTTTAATTTCTGGCAATGCTATTGAAGTAAGCTAAGCCTTCTGAGAAAGTTACAATGCTCATTCTTTTTTGTTTTTGCTTTATATTTTTTTTTTAATTTCTGGCAATGCTATTGAAATAAGATAAGCCTTCTGAGAAAGTTACAATGTTCAAGCCCTAACGTATCGTGATTGTCCCAATCCGTCATCGCTGAGAATTGCTTCTATTGTTGAAGTGGGAGAATTTCTCCATCTTGCGAGAGAAAAAAGGTCACACAAGGAGCACTTGACCCTTTTTTTGTCGAAATTTTGATAGAATTTGTATATCAGTTGACCAATTAGACGCGATCGGAAAACATAAGAGGGTAAAATTGTTGCAATTTGAACTACAAGAAAAGAAACAAATTTACGCAAGAAACTATTGGAACCAAAATACATAGATATAAGATTACATTCCAGTGGATTAACTTAATCAATACTAGATTACTTTTGACATGGTTCAAACTGCATGAACCAGCGGAATCTCTCTCACAAGCTAGAGCCCACAGGATGGACAACTCCAACTTTTGACCAAATTGCTCTTTTTGAGCAATACTACGGGTTTTTTTTGGTTATGTAGAGGAAATCGAAGTTTGTTGTCGTCGCAAAAACCTATTGAACAGACTAATCCACAGACGTAATCGGATGTCACACAAACTCATGAAACCCCTATGGTTTCAACCAAAAAAAATTGTCAAAACATATGATCTTCTAGATAGTCGGAGGCCTACAGAACCCACCATATGGTTTCCACTCTTGTTATTGAATGCTTGCCCAAAAAAAAAAAAAAAAAGATCTACGTAATCCATCAAAATCACCTCGATCTATAAAGATGAACATTTATTATGCATAATTCTCCTTTCCGCTGCACTTTATCTTCCTATAAATTTCACAATAACAAAATGAAAACTGTGTCAATGTCTTATACCATTTCAGAACACTGTTCCTCATAAAAAATGGGTACCGTCTTTCGCTTCCCTCTCCTCCTCACGCTAGTCTTGTGCTCCCTCTTCATCGAGATAGCTCATGGCGCACCTGTCATTACCATCATCAACAGCTTGCCTAAAGATTCACCACCTTTAAACATGAAGTGCAAGACAAATGTTACGGTTATCGATATTGAACATCCTGTCAATGCGGGAGAAGTGTATATACGGAATGCCGAAACGAATGACCTTTACCATTGTTTAGCAATGTGGGGGAGATATTTCACGGAATTTGAGGCATTCGATCCAAAAAGAGACGCCGGCCATGACAAGATAATTTGGAAGGCGGAGAAAGATGGTTTCTTTTTAAGCTATGGTAAGTCTACTAGGTGGACGAAAGAAGTTGACTGGGAGACTGATTAAGTTATGTGTAATGACCTATGTGCAAAGTATCTATCACATGAATAATTGTCTCCAAAACACCGAGTGCTAACCTATGTTGCCAGATCTGAAATAATGAAAAAAATGTTCTTCTTACTTATTGCTAATTTTTTCTTCTTTTGGGCAATGAAGTACTAAAATTCGACGAAAAAATCAACTTTAAAACCGACAATGTGGCTTTTAAATGATTGGTCAGTAGTAGAGAGTGACCCAATAGGCCAACACTGACAATTAAAAGAAACCATGTCAATCGGTTTTAAGCTGACTTTCGACTTTGACATAATCATTGACATAATATATCTGCATCCGGATTTTCTCACCAATATCTGTGCACATAACCTTTCTAGATCTATTTACAATTTGTTTAGGAGAATTGGACCTTTTCGAACCGTTCTTTGAGTCCTTCTACCACCACACCCATTTACACACCCATTCACACACCCACACTCACAACAAGGGTGGGTCCGCACACACTACACATCCAGTGTGTGTGGGCCCCACCCTTATTGTGAGTGTGGGTGTGTGAATGGGTGTGGTGTTAGAATTATTGCTGTTCTTTAATCTTAAGAACCAAAAGATTTGTGCAAAACAACAATTGCTAAGAAGAATAAAAGGCGCAGGCTGGGCTAGAAGGCTACGATCCAGCTCTGTTGCAAAAGTGCGTTTCTGTGCTCTTTGTAGGCCCATTGTTGGTAATCAGAAAACACATCCGTCAAACTTAGGAAGATAAGATAAGATGTGATTCATGATAACAAATTATAATTTGGGAAAATGACGGTCCATGACGTGTTTTGGTAATTAATACCCGCCAATGACATTTTCAGCATTAACAAATGTTTTCAGCATGTCCTTGGCGGGTATTAGTTATCAAAACACGTCATGGGCCGTCATTTTCGCTTATAAATTTTGAGTTTTTATGACGCACGCATTATTCAAATTAGTTAATGATGGGCTTGCATGGTAAACAACAAAATATTACGAATTATTTTTTACTAGTTACAACAAATATTTGGTCCTTGTTATATATAATTTGGTTGGCTACTAAAATTCAACGGCCTGTTTGATAAAACTGAAAACTAAAATTGAATGCTAAAAAATTAAGTATTGAAAACTAAATGCTAAATTTTTTAAGCTGAAAAGCTGTTTGGTAAATATATTAAGTACTGAATTAAAAAAAGATAAATTAATTTTAGTTCTGATTCTCTCTTAATTTACTATGGTCACAATGTACTTATAATAATGGTGGAATGATGATTGTGGTGGTGGTGGTGGTGAAGTATTGGTGGTGATGGAGTGGTGGCGGCAGTGACGGTGGTGGTGGTGTTGGAGTGCTGGTGATATTGGTGTAATGGTGGTGGTGGAGTGATGGTGATGTAATGCTAGCAGTGAGTGGTGGTGTAATGGTGGCGGTGGCGGTGGCGGTGGAGTGATCGTGTATGTGATGGTGACAGTGAGTGGTGTCGGTGGAGTGATAGTTGTGCAATGGTGGCATTCTGGTGGTGGCGGTGCCGATGGTGTGGTAGTGTGGTAATGGTGGTGGTGGTGATTGAGTGATAGGGGTGTGGTGGTGGTGGTGGTGGTGGAGTGGAGGCGAGAGTGGTAGTGGTGGTGGTTGTAGGAGTGGTGGTGGTGGTTGGGAGTGGTTGTGGTGGTGATATGGTGATTAAATGCTAGTACACAAGAATTCAACCAGAATTAAGTAGCTCAAAGCTACTTATTTTTTTCAACTTTTTAGCTTACATTTTAAGTAACACTTCATTTGTTAGGCAATGTATAATGTCATTATCAAACCTACTGAATCACTTATTACTTAATTGATTCAGTTTTAAGTGCTGAATTTAGGTTATCAAACAACCTTGAACTTAAAAGACCGCAAAATTAACTATTCGTAGCCAACGACTAATTTATAAAACCTTATAAGATATTATGCATAAAAACTCTAAAAAAAAACTTTTATGATTTCAAAATCTTAGACAGATATAGTGGATCGCATAAAAGTATAAATGCATATATGGAAACACAATCATTGCCCAAAGGTAAATGTATAAAAATAAAAATAAAAAAAAAAAGAATCCCTCTAAAAATTTTGAACCTTCCACTTGAAGGGATTTTTTTATGTAAGCTTTAAGCATTTTTTTTTTAACAAATACTACTTTTTTATTGTCATTTCTGATTAGGTTTTATTGATTATTCCTTTTGAGTTTTGTAGAGTGTTTTTTTAGTCTATATAGCACTCGTTAAAATTTTCCCAACATAAACTAATTAACGAATGCGTTAACTAACAATAAGTTTATAGATGTTTTCAGAATTTCATGAATTTATGAGATAGAGCAAGATTTTGAATTTTAAATTTTGAAAAAGACTATTAGGTTAGATAGATGAAGTAGGACAATTTCCGGGAAGACTTTTTCAATAATTATCTTATAACTTTAGAACTAGTTTTTGAGTGGGAATGTTTTTCTAGCTTTACAAATATTATGTTTCTTTATTTGAGTTGATTTTATTTCCTACTACTTCGTTAGGATTTAGTTTACAAGAATTAGGATTTTAAATGAATTATATGTTTTCGAGATAGATCATATCGTAATGACATCCCATTTTACGATTCTCTTAGGCCTTAGTACATCTACCAGGCCCAATCCTTACCTGACCTGAGCCATTCCCTTGGCTGGTTAGGAATTATTTCTTTACTTCAATGCTGCTTGTTTTGGCATAATTTTTTATTAACTTTTTTAGGTAAAGCTTTTATTTTTGTTATTCTTTTTAATTGTTCTTTATAATTTCTTGATTACCAGGACATTATCTAGAGTGATTCTTCCCAAAAATACAACTTCCCTACCATTTTAATTTTTGAATGTATTAAAAAAAGTTGGTTTTTAAGAAGAAATATAAGAAAAGTGAAAATAATTATGAAATAATTTCGAAGAACGTATAGAGGAAAATATATATTGTGCATAATGCATAATATATAAAAGCAATTGGTGTCAGTGAGTTACAGAGAGAGGTAGCGGTGGCCATTAGAGAAAGGAGTATGAGGAGACAATTTTTTTTTTAAATGCAAATAGGGTCACTACAAGAAAAATGAAAATTGGTGACGAAAAAGTGGCGACAAAATTTAATTTCGTCACTGTTTTGACAACTTTCTTGACGAAATAATTTCGTCACCAATTATACACGTTTAGTGACCAAAAAAATATTTTTGTCACAAAAGGTACCCATTTGGCAACAAAATATATTTTTCGTCGCCGAAAGTTTAAAAAATTGTGACGAAATTATTTTTCGTCGCCAAAGATAATCATTTGGTGACAAAAAATATATTTCATTGCTAAATGAGAGCAATTTAGTGACGAAATATTTTTTTCGTCACCAAATGCATGACTTTGGTGACAAAAAATAATTTCGTCACCATTTTAACGCTTTCAGCAACGGAATTTATGAATTGCGCTTTGTCACTAAATGTATTTCGGACATAACTCTTTACTAAAATCTCCGATTGAGATAATTCAAATTGGGTTTGAACAATAACTCAATTGCCTATAACTTTCATGTTTATCAAAATTGCTAATTTTTATGTTTAAAGGTTCAAAATTACATTCGAAATATATTTTAACGTTAAACATATGTGTTATATATTAGATATTTCAAATATTTATTGAAAAGTGCGTGTAGAGCAGTTGGTCGGAGCTTGTGCAAAAAACTCAAAGGATTTGGGCTCGAAACCCAACAGGAGTAAGAAAGAAGGATTTGTTTTTGCATATGAAAACATCTTTTGTAACGAAAAATTTCGTCACCGATTTCTTATATTGGTTACGAAAATTTTTGTCACTGATGTGATCTATCGGTGATGAATTTTTTCGTCGTCAAAAGCACAATAAGCAAGGAAAAAAATTTCATTACTAATTATTCACTTTTTGGTGACGAAATATTTCGTCATCAAAAGACACTATAGGTGACGAAAAATAGATTTCGTTACCAGGTAGGAATTCTTGACAACCTTTAGTCGACAAATTTTTTTTCGTCACCTATATTATTTGTGACGAAAAACATGCAATTTATGACGATTTTCATTCGTCGCCCAATTGAATTTTTCTTGTAGTGGGTATTGTACACGTGGCACTCACCAGCGCATTCAAGCAATTCAAATGTGTTTTGGACGGCTCATATCTAAGCAGAGGAGAAAGAGTGGTCGGCTAAGTAGGAGAGAGAGAGGGTGCTCGGATCTGGACCGTCCAGAATACGTTTGAACGGCTCGAATGTGTTGCCGGGTACCAACTACGTACCACGTGTACAATACGCTATTTGCATCAAAAAATTTCTCAACAAGAGAGGATAAGCCAGTAACCAAAAGTTTGTAACCAAGTTATAGGATAAGCTTTAACCTAATACCAAAAAATCCTCGAGCAATAGAGATAAACATTTGTTATTCATAATAATCCTTTCCATGACCCTTTATCCCTATATCTTAATTCCTATAAATTTCACAATACCAAAGTGATCTGTGTTCGTGTCATATACATTGCAAAACACTGTTTTTTTATTTTATCGGCAACGTTGCAAAACATTATTCCTCATCAAAAATGGGTTCTTTGTTTGGCTTCCCTCTCCTCCTCACCCTAGTTTTGTGCTCTCTCTCCATCGAGATAGCCTGTGGCGCACCGGTCATTACCATCATCAACGGCTTGCCTAAAGATTCACCACCATTGAGCATGAAGTGCAGGACGAATGTCACGGTTACTGAACATCATGTCAATGCAGGGGAAGTGCATATACTGACTGCCGAAACAAACGATCTTTACCGTTGTTTCGTGATGTGGGGGCTAAAATTTGCGGATTTTGAGTCATTTGACCCGAAAAGAGACACTCGCCATCACGAGATAATTTGGAAGGTGAAGAAAGATGGTTTCTTTCTGCGGTATGGCAAGTGTACTAGGTGGAGGAAAGAAGTTGATTGGGAAACTGAATAACTCATGTGTAGTGACCTAATTGGAAAAGGCCTCAGTCCATTTTCATTAATTTCTGCTGCTACTTTGGAGGCTTGTTTCTGACTGGAATTTTGGTTTTTTTTTTTTTTTTGTTCTGTTAAAATTTCTGCTGTTGCTGATGTCAGTCCTTAATTAGCCCTTGTCATGCAAGTTTTGATCTTGGACTATAGTTTATTTCATTTCTTCCTTGGATTTCTTGTACTGGACTTACTCATTGCTCGTGTACTACTACTACTTGTAATGGCAACGGGGCGGGGCAGACGGAAACCCGACCCAAAAATTATTGCACGGCCCCGGCCCCAGCCGGGTGTTTTTTGTACCCCTTTTCCCGTCCAGATCGGAGAACGGTGTTACCTGCCCCGCTTCGCTTTGTAAGAAATTAAAAAAATGTTAATCTAAAAGCAAAATAACAGAAAATAGTAATAAATAAAGTAGTAGTTTAGTATAATGGTGAAAATATAAAGATAAGAATATAAGTTTTTTAGTATAATTGATAATAATATTAGGGTAAAAATATAAAATTTTAAGTATACTGATAATTAGATTAGGATAAAAGTATAATTTTATATATAAATATATTTCGGGATGTGTTCGGGGCGGGGTACAAAACCCTACCCGAAACCGATCGGATTTTAGAATTTTAACCCCGACCCTATACCCGAAAATGAGGTGGAAAACCCACCCCGTTTGAGACGGGGCGGGTCCAATTGCCAAGCCTAACTACTAAGAAATGTGGGTAACGTACGATGGGTTTCGGGAGGTTGGAGAACGTAATGATCTTGGATTCGTGAATCCTTTTGGCGGGCGTACGTCATGTGAAGAGCAACTTGAAGAGATCTAATGCTAACGAGGGAAGAGCAAAACACAGCACGTCCCTAGCTTGAAGCCATTCATAAACTAGAAAGGAGAGTAAGAGGGCCGAAGAGGAAGATTACTAAAAAGAAGCTTCTAGCGGATATTGGGTTAAAGTCGTTAAATTGACTCATAGAAACAAATATGTCCCCGCTTCTTCCTTATCTTTCGATGATATCTGGAATAGAAATTCTATTTTTCTTCAAGAATGCTCGTAAGACTTTGGATATTGGACCTAGGCTGGGCCTTAATATTAAGGGGTGGAGAAGCTAAAATTTAAAGAAATTTGTTGAAATGGAGAAAGAAGAATTTGCGGAAAGAATCAATACTCTTGACGACTTGGAGGAAGATATTTTCATGGAGGAGGATGATGAATTCGAGGATGAGGCCTCTCTTTCTCTTGAATTTTAGTTCTGTGGTTTTTGGTGTCGTTTTGTTTCTCTTGTTCTTTGGTTTTGTTCTATCGGCTTGTTGGGTTTTTTTTGAGGGGATAGCGGGGCCCATTTCACCCCATGTTTTAAAAATTTACAATTCACACCCCACGATAACAACGATAATAAGACCTAAAAGTAGCCACACGTTTGCATGTGAAGGGGATATTAAGGAAATAAAGTCCTGTCTTATCTTGGCAATAAGATAGAAGAGGTTGAAGAAATCCTTCATCTCTTGGGATTAGAGAACTTCGAAAGCATCAAGGATTCTCTCTTTTTCTATATAATTCCATATAATTCCTGCAGGATATTCATAATAGATACACACGAGATATACAAAAACAAGTACTAAGAAACTCTCTCTCCCTATATATAGTTCTCTCTCTACCATTAACAGACAACATTGCAAAACACTATTCCTCGTCAAGATTGGGTTCTTCGAGTCGCTCCCCTCTCCTCCTCACCCTAGTTTTGTGCTCCCTCTTCATCGAGACAGCCCATGGCGCACCGGTCATTATCATCATCAACAGCTTGCCTAAAGATTCACCACCATTGAGCGTGAAGTGCATAACGAATCTCACGGATATTGTTACCGGACATCCTGTCACGGATATTGTTACTGGACATCCTGTCACTGTGGGGGAAGTGACTGCCAAAACGATTGATCTTTTTTTTCTCAGCAAAGAACGAAACTTTTATACCATCTCAAAAGGATACATCAAGGATGCTTGAGTATAGTAAGCACTTACTCAAGCAGAACAGAATAAAAGAAAAAGAAACATCGAAATAAAACCCTCCGCAAACAGTTGGAAGGCACACACCTCACTACCCAACCAATTTACAATTTCAATAGTTGAACTCCATCTAGAAAAATCCTAAATTCCTCCACCGAATACACCTTTACCAGAATTAGGATTTTAAATGAATTATATGTTTTCGGGATAGATCATATCATAATGACATCCCGTTTTACCATTCTCTTAGGCCTTAGTACATCTACCAGGCCCAATCCTTACCTGACCTGAGCCATTCCCTTGGCTGGTTAGGAATTATTTCTTTACTTCAAGACTACAATACATATCCCTTATTTGGGTGTGTATCATATGCACCCTCCAAAATGTTATGAATTATAGACAAAATGTTATGAATGGTATTGCTAAAAAGTTACGAATCGTATAAAGGTTATGAGATACATTAAAATGTTATGAATCATAATGAAAATGTTACGAATCGTACTGCTGAAAATTTATGAATTCTAAAACAAAAGTTACGAAACATGCTAAAATGTTATGAATGAATCATAAAATAGGTGCATATGATACACCATTTTAAGGGATGTGTATTGTAGACTTTCCCAATTTTTTATTAACTTTTTTAGGTAAAGCTTTTATTTTTGTTATTCTTTTTAATTGTTCTTTATAATTTCTTGATTACCAGGACATTATCTAGAGTGATTCTTCCCAAATATACGACTTCCCTACCATTTTAATTTTTGAATGTATTAAAAAAAGTTGGTTTTTAGGAAGAAATATAAGAAAAGTGAAAATAATTATGAAATAATTTCGAAGAACGTATAGAGGAAAATATATATTGTGCATAATGCATAATATATAAAAGCAATTGGTGTCAGTGAGTTACAGAGAGAGGTAGCGGTGGCCATTAGAGAAAGGAGTATGACGAGACAAATTTTTTTTTTAAAATGTAAATAGGGTATTGTACACGTGGCACTCACCAGCGCATTCAAGCAATTTAAATGTGTTTTGGATGGCTCATATCTAAGCAGAGGAGAAATAGTGGTCGGCTGAGTGGGAGAGAGAGAGGGTGCTCGGATCTGGACCGTAAATACTCAACCGCCGACTCTACCGGTCTGACAACAGGTCCGTTATTCATACGCTGGAACCAACCTATTTGGCGGGAAAAGTTCTACGCTCCCACATCCCTTCATCTGCCTTCTCTCTCTCTCTCTCTCTCTCTCTCTCTCTCTCTCTCTCTCTCTCTCTCTCTACCTATTCCGCCATTTGCCTTTGACTCTCACACCAAACTAGGGGTGGCAAATGGGCGGAATTGGGTTAAAATGGGTAAGTTGCAAATAGGTTGGGTCTTTAATGGGTCATTGACATAGTTAGACCCATTAATTATGAGTCAAATTATCCATACCCAACCCGACAAATTTATTTTAAAGCAAAACCCTACCCGTCCATTAACCCAATTTCATACTATATCCTAAAATTTAAAATGACTAAAATATCAATGTACACTAAAATGACTATATTACCCCTGTAAATTTAAATGACTAAAGTTACCATACTATCCTCTACTACTAAAACGACCAAATTACCCTTGTACACTTAATTTTTCCGATACGTACATAGCGGGAGTAGCACGTCGCTAGCTACCGTGAATTTTTTAGAACGTCTCAAGCGACTATGTAGGAAGTGAGCTAAAAATTTGATAAAAAATGATTCATCACTGAAATCGGGGTGAATTCTTTTCCATTTTTTTTCTGTCGACGGGGTCGTGAACGATAGAGCTGAGATCGTGCGCCCTGGGGGAGTCAGGAGAAGAGCTGTAGAGAATAGAGAGGATTCGGAGAGTGAGAAGGATTAAGACGAGGAAGGTGAACATGATCAGGATCGTGAAGACGAGCGTGGACGAGGAGGATTTACGGGACGGGAATCGAGACTGCTGCCGTTGTTAATTTGTTGCTGTTGACGAGGATTTTCCAAGGGAAAACTAGAAGCAGAATTCGAGGCAAAACATGGGGCTTTGCAGGAGGAAGAACGACATCTAAAGAGAGAGAGAGAGAGAGAAGTCGAGGTCAAGTGTTCGAGCGGATATTCATTGACTTGATGTAGCGAACGTGTTCGGACTTAAGAAATTGAGTGGTTATTTAGTTGGTCTAAGCCTATTGGGTCATTTAGCCTGACCCAGCTGAGACCCAATTAAGACCCATTAGTAAATGGGTTAGATGGGTTTGGACCCATTCTAACCTAGCTAACAAATGGGTTGGGTTGGGTCTATATATTAGTGGGTGGGTTTGGGTCCAATTTGCCATCCCTACTCCAGACCGATGTTGAAGTTCGAGTACCCTCGTCTCCGGCGTGCCAAAATCATCAAATTCCTAGCCGAATCACACATCGAAGACCGCATTGCTGAACCCGACCTCCGCAACCCCAACCCCAACCCCAACCCCAACCCCGACTTCATCCTCAATCTCGACACCAAAATCCTAATCCACCTCGATTCTCTCACGTACATTCAACAAACCCTAATCTCGGAGCACCACGCATAATGCTCTAGGGGCATTCCCCATCATGAAGGCCACTCGATGGTCGAGCCCGCACCTATATGTGGTGGAGAAGCCCTTGCGTGACGGTGTTCCAAGAGCGTTCTCCATCGCACATCGACATGAGGGCCACTTGGTGGTGGGGCCCGCACCTATATATGTGTCGGAGAAGCCCCTTGCAGCAGTACGTGGGGGTGCTCCCAGAGCAACTAATGATTTTACAATTTCTAGGGTTTGCTAAGCAGTTATTCCAACTCTGTGTTTTCTTGCCATATTCTGTTTCCGGGAAGACTATGGGCAAGTTGATTTCGATGCCTTGGAACAGCTGGAGAACCCGGACATCCACGTGGACTCAGTTCGGACCATGAATTTGTTCAGAAAGATCAAGGAGGTTCTGGCTGCTCTGGATTGTCCTAAGAAATTTATCCTCAGGGATCTGATAAAGCCTGATGCAGATAGGACGAAGTTATTTCTTAGTGCCCTGCTCAATTTCTGTATCCATAGGTAATTTTGCTACTTAATTCATAGTAGTAGTTTAGGGAATTAAATTGATGATATGTGGAATTTTTGTATTGTGTAACATAGAACTTTATAAGTCCAGTTTTAGTGGTTGCTTTCAGGTTTAGATTTTGCAAGAAGCGATTCTGAAACATATCCGGGTGACATTATTAATCTTGCTTGGGGATGAGTGTTTTGAATTAAGAAAAGTTTCGGATTTTGGAAAACCATGTTTGCACTTTAATTTTTTGTGCTAAGCCAAAAAGGGTGGAGGGGAGGCGATTGGACATAGCAACCCTCCCCTGGGTGTGACCATAGGGCCTCACCATGTGGACTCCAAACGTGGGGCCCGCTTGTATGATGTATATGATCGGGTGGGATTGGATTTGTGCAAATTTGGTGCATAAGTAGAATAAATTGTCCCACTTGCGACCCAAAAATAACCCGAACGAGTGGATTCATAACAAAAATTATTGAACCGCCGACTCTACCGGTTCGACAACAGGTCCGTTATTCATAACCTGGAACCACCCTATTTGGCGGGCAAAATTCTACGCTCCCACATCCTTTCATCTGCCTTCTCTCTCTCTCTCTCTCTACCTATTCCGCCATTTGCCTTTGACTCTCACACCAAATTAGGGGTGGCAAATGGGCGGAATTGGGTTAAAATGGGTAATTTGCAAATGGGTTGGGTCTTTAATGGGTCATTGACATAGTTAGACCCATTAATTTTGAGTCAAATTACCCATACCCAACCCCACCAATTTATTTTAAAGCAAACCCTACCCGCCCATTAACCCAATTTCATACTATATACTAAAATTGAAAATGACTAAAATATCAATGTACACTAAAATGACTATATTACCCCTGTAAATTTAAATGACTAAAGTTACCATACTATCCTCTACTACTAAAATGACCAAATTACCCTTGAACACTTAATTTTTCCGATACGTACATAGCGGGAATAGCACGTCGCTAGCTACCGTGAATTTTTTAGAACGTCTCAAGCGACTATGCAAGAAGCGAGCTAAAAATTTGATAAAAAATGATTCATCACTGAAATCGGGGTGAATTCTTTTCCATTTTTTTTCTGTCGACGGGGTCGTGAACGATAGAGCTGAGATCGTGCGCCCTGGGGGAGTCAGGAGAAGAGCTGTCGAGAATAGAGAGGATTCGGAGAGCGAGAAGGATTAAGGCGAGGAAGGTGAACGTGATCAAGATCGTGAAGACGAGCGTCGACGAGGAGGATTTGCGAGACGGGAATCGAGACTGCTGCCGTTGTTAATTTGTTGTTGTTGACAAGGATTTTCCAAGGGAAAACTAGAAGCAGAATTCGAGGCAAAACCTCGGGCTTTGCAAGAGGAAGAACGACATCTAGAGGGAGAGAGAAGTCGAGGTCAAGTGTTCGAGCGGATATTCATTGATCTGATGTAGCGAACGTGTTCAGACTTAATAAATTGAGTGGTTATCTAGTTGGTCTAAGCCTATTGGGTCATTTAGCCTGACCCTGCTGAGACCCAATTAAGACCCATTAGTAAATGGGTTAGATGGGTTTGGACCCCTTCTAACCCAGCTAACAAATGGGTTGGGTTGGGTTGGGTCTATATGTTAGTGGGTGGGTTTGGGTCCAATTTGCCGCCCCTACTCCAGACCGATGTTGAAGTTCGAGTACCCTCGTCTTTGGCGTGCCAAAATCATCAGATTCCTAGCCGAATCACACATCGAAGACCGCGTCGCCGAATCCGACCACCGCAACCCCAACCCCAACCCCGACTTCATCCTCAATCTCTACACCAAAATCCTAATCCACCTCGATTCTCTCACGTACCTTCAACAAACCCTAATCTCGGAGCACCACGCACAGTGCTCTAGGGGCATTCCCTATCACGAGGGCCACTCGATGGTCGAGCCCGCACCTATATGTGGTGGAGAAGGCCTTGCGTGGCGGTGTTCCAGGAGCGTTCTCCATCGCACATCGACATGAGGGCCACTTGGTGGTGGGGCCCGCACCTATATATGTGTCAGAGAAGCCCCTTGCAGCAGTACGTGGTGGTGCTCCTAGAGCAACTAATGATTTTACAATTTCTAGGGTTTGTTAAGCAGTTAATCCAACTCTGTGTTTTCTTGCCATATTCTGTTTCAGGGAAGACTACGGGCAAGTTGATTTCGATGCCTTGGAACAGCTGGAGAACCCGGACCTCCACGTGGAGTCGGTTTGGACCATGAATTTGTTCAGAAAGATCAAGGAGGTTCTGGCTGCTCTGGATTGTCCTAAGAAATTTATCCTCAGGGATTTGATAAAGCCTAATGCGGATAGGACAGAGTTGTTTCTAAGTGCCCTGCTCAATTTCTGTATCCATAGGTAATTTTGCTGCTTAATTCATAGTAGTAGTTTAGGGAATTAAGTTGATGGTATGTGGAATTTTTGTATTGTGTAAATAGAACTTTATAAAGTCTAGTTTTGGTGGTTTTTTTCAGGTTTAGATTTTGCAATTTCTGGGTGACATTTTTAATCTTACTTGGGGATGAGTTTTTTGAATTAAGAAAAGTTTTCAGATTTTTGAAAACCATGTTTGCTCTGTAATTTTTTTTGCTAAGCCAAAAAGGGTGGAGGAGGAGGCGATTGGGCATAGCAACCTTCCCCTGGGTGTGACCATAGGGCCTCACCATGTGGACTCCAAACATGGGGCCCGCCTGTATGATGTATATGATTGGGTGGGATTGTATATGTGTAAATTTGGTGATTAAGTAGAATAAAATTTTTCCACTTGTGACCCAACAAAACCCGAATGGGTGGATCCATAACAAAAATTGCTGAACCGCTAACTCTACCAGTCCGACACCTGGTCCGTTATTCAAAAGCTGGAACCACCCTATTTGGTGGGAAAAGTTCTCCGCTCTCACATTCCTCCATCTGCCTCTCTCTCTCTCTCTCTCTCTCTCTCTCTCTCTCTCCATTTCTACCTATTCCGCCATTTGCCTTTGACTCTCACTCCAGACTAGGGGCGGCAAATGGGCTAGTTGGGTTAAAATGGGTAAGTTGCAAATGGGTTGGGTCTTTAATGGGTCATTAACCTAGTTAGAGCCATTAATTTTGAGTCAAATTACCCATACCCAACCCAACCCATTTATTTTAAAGCAAACCCTACTCGCCCTTTAACCCAATTTCATACTATATACTAAAATTTAAAATGACTAAAATATCAATGTACACTAAAATGACTATATTACCCCTGTAAATTTAAATGACTAAAGTTACCATACTATCCCTCTACTACTAAATGACCAAATTACCCTTGTACACTTAATTTTTTTGACACGTACATAGCGGGAGTAGCACGTCGCTAGCTACCGTGAATTTTTTAGAACGTCTGAAGCGACTATGTTGGATGCGAGCTAAAAATTTGATAAAAAATGATTCATCACAGAAATCGGGGTGAATTCTTTTCCTTTTTTTTTTTTTTTTTCTGTCGACGGGGTCGTGAACGATGGAGCTGAGATCGTGCGCCCTGGGGGAGTCAGGAGAAGTGCTGTCGGGAATAGAGAGGATTCGGAGAGTGAGAAGGATTAAGACGAGGAATGTGAACATGATTAGGATCGTGAAGATGAGCATGGACAAGGAGGATTTGCGAGACGGGAATCGAGACTGCTGCCGTTGTTAATTTGTTGCTGTTAACGAGGATTTTCCAAAGGAAAACTAAAAGCAGAATTCGAGGCAAAACCTGGGGCTTTGCAGGAGGAAGAACGACATCTAGAGGGAGAGAGAAGTCGAGGTCAAGTGTTCGAGCGGATATTCATTGACCTGATGTAGCGAACGTGTTCGGACTTAATAAATTGAGTGGTTATCTAGTTGGTCTAAGCCTATTGGGTCATTTAGCCTGACCCTGCTGAGACCCAATTAAGACCCATTAGAAAATGGGTTAGATGGGTTTAGACCCATTCTAACCCAGCTAACAAATGGGTTGGGTTGGGTCTATATATTAGTGGGTGGGTTTGGGTTGATTAGTGAGTTTGGATCCAATTTGCCACCCTTACTCCAGACCGATGTCGAAGTTCGAGTACCCTCGTCTCCAGGGTGCCAAAATCATCAGATTCCTAGCCGAATCACACATTAAAGACCGCATCGCCGAGTCTAACCTCCGCAACCCAAACCCCGACTTCATCCTCAACCTCTACACCGAAATCCTAATCCACCTCGATTCTCTCACGTACCTTCAAAAAACCCTAATCTTGGAGCACCACGCACAGTGCTCTAGGGGCATTCCCCATCACGAGGGCCACTTGGTGGTCCAGCCCGCACCTATATGTGGTGGAGAAGCCCTTGCGTGGTGATGTTCCAGGAGCGTTCTCCATCGCACATCGACATGAGGGCCACTTGGTGGTGGGGCCCGCACCTATATATGTGCGGAGAAGCCCCTTGCTGTACTACGTGGTGGTGCTCCCAGAGCAACTAATGATTTTATAATTTCTAGGGTTTGCTAAGCAGTTAAACCAACTCTGTGTTTTCTTGCCATATTCTGTTTCAGGGAAGACTACGGGCAAGTTGATTTCGATGCCTTGGAAAAGCTGGAGAACCCGGACCTCCAGTGGACTTAGTTCGGACCATGAATTTGTTCAGAAAGATCAAGGAGGTTCTGGCTGCTCTGGATTGTCCTAAGAAATTTATCCTTAGGGATCTGATAAAGCCTAATGCGGATAGGACAGAGTTGTTTCTTAGTGCCCTGCTCAATTTCTGTATCCATAGGTAATTGTGCTGCTTAATTCATAGTAGTAGTTTAGGGAAATAAGTTGATATGTGAAATTTTTGTATTGTGTAACATAGAACTTTATAAGTCCAGTTTTAGTGGCTGCTTTCAGGTTTAGATTTTCCAAGAAGCGATTCTAAAACATTTCCGGGTGACATTTTTAATCTTGCTTGGGAATGAGTTTTTTGAATTAAGAAAAGTTTTCGGATTTTCGAAAACCATGTTTGCTCTGTAATTTTTTTGCTAAGCCAAAAAGGGTGGAGGATGAGGCGACTGGGCAAAGCAACCCTCCCCTGGGTGTGACCATAGGGCCTCACCATGTGGACTCCAAATGTGGGGCCCGCTTGTATGATGTATATGGTTGGGTGGGATTGGATATGTGCAAATTTGGTGCGTAAGTAGAATAAAACTTTCCCACTTGTGACCCGAAAAAATCCGAACGAGTGGATTCATAACAAAAATTGTTGAATTGCCGACTCTATCGGTCCGACTCCCGGCCGTTATTCAGAAGCTGGAACCACCCTATTTGGCGAGAAAAGTTCTCCGCTCCCACATCCCTTCATCTGCCCTCTCTCTCTCTCTCTCTCCAGTTCTATCGATTCCGCCATTTGCCTTTGACTCTCACTCCAGACTAGGGGTGGCAAATAGTGGGATTGGGTTAAAATGGGTAAGTTGCAAATGGGTTGAGTCTTTAATGGGTCATTGACCTAGTTAGACCCATTAATTATGAGCCAAATTACCCATACCCAACCCGAACCAGTTATTTTAAAGCAAATCCTACCCGCCCATTAGCCCAATTTCATTATATATACTAAAATTTAAAATGACTAAAATATCAATGTACACTGAAATGACTATATTACCCCTATAAATTTAAATGACTAAAATTACCATACTATCCTTCTACTACTAAAATGACCAAATTACCGTTGTACACTTAATTTTTCCGATACGTACGTAGCAAGAGTAGCATGTCGCTAGCTACCGTGAATTTTTTAGAACGTCTAAAACGACTATATAGGAAGCGAGCTAAAAATTTGATAAAACATGATTCATCACTGAAATCGGGGTGAATTATTTTCTCTCTTTTTTTTTGTCTGTCGACGGGGTCGTGAACGATGGAGCTAGTGCTGTAAATGAGCTGAGCAGCTCGCGATTTTGGCTCGGTAAGGGCTCGTTCGGGTAGGTTCGAAGGATAAATGAGCTGAGCTCGAGCTCAATTTTTCGGCTCATTTGATAAACGAGGTGAGCTCGAACCTAACAGGGCTCAGGTCAAATAGATTCGTCTTGGCTCGAAATATATAGGTTCGGCTCGGCTCGAACATTCCAATATATAGGTTCGCGAACAAGTTTGTCTCTGCTCGAAATATATAGGTTCGGCTCGGCTTGGCTCGAACATGCCAATATTCAGTTTGACTCGGCTCGTTTAGCCAATTTTTCAATATCAAGGCCAAAAAGTTGACAAATTCGAGCTCAAATTCGAGCCGTTCGTTTATTCCAGACCGAATACTAACGAGCCGAGCTCGAGCTTTGTACATGTTTGTCGAGCCGAGCACGAGTCGAACTTTTCCGGCTCAATTCGAGTTCGAGCTAGACGAATTCTGATTGAGCCGAGCTCGAACATGCCGATATTCGGTTCGGTTCAGCTCGTTTACACCCCTAGATGGAGCTGATATTGTGCGCCCTGGGGGAGTCAGGAGAAGTGCTGCCGGGAATAGAGAGGATTCCGAGAGCGAGAAGGATTAGGACGAGGAAGGTGAACATGATCAGGATCGTGAAGACGAGCGTGGACGGGGAGGATTTGCGAGACGGGAATCGAGACTGCTGCCGTTGTCAATTTGTTGCTATTGACGAGAATTTTCCAAGAGAAAACTAGAAGCAGAATTTGAGGCAAAACCTGGGGCTTTGCAGGAGGAAGAATGAGATCTAGCGAGAGATTGAGAAGTCGAGGTCAAGTGTTCGAGTGGATATTCATTGACCCGATGTAGCGAACGTGTTCGGACTTAATAAATCAAGTGGTTTTTTAGTTGGTCTAAGCCTATTGGGTCATTTAGCCCGACCCTGCTAAGACCCAATTAAGACCCATTTGGATTAGATGGGTTTGGACCCATTCTAGACCAGTCAACAAATGAGTTGGGTTGGGTCTAGGAAAGAACTTAAATGTTGACTGATCTCAAATCATACTCTTTTACGATCTGGGTGTCAAGGTTGTACGACACAATCTGGAAATCGAACCCCGCGAAAGAAGAAGCTTGCAGTCTTGCCGAAATCCCAATGCATGACACGGTCTTAAAATGGGTCCAATACTGTATTTTTTACTCCAAGGATCCTTAACTCCAGTTCCATCCTTTACCCATGTGTCAAGCCACAGCCAAACAGTCAATCTCCGAAGTAACAATGGCAAGGGAGCCCCTCAGAACGCTAAGGCTACACACAGAGTCAATCCTAATATCCTCGGGTAAAAATACGTGTTCGAACAATTCATCGAACATGTGGAAAGCAATAATTTTAGTAGTAACCACTATTAGGATCACTAGCCACCCAGTAAGACACCCCATCCAACCATGTAAAACGGTGAGGCTGAGAACCGCATTGTATATCTTTGGGAACTACAGCAACAACTTCTCTCCACGAGTCGGTGCTTGTATCGTAGATTTGAACTCTTCGATCGACAAGCCTACACTCAGAGCCGGCTAATGGCATAGGCGGGAGAAGCACGGGCTTCGGGCCCCCAAAAAATGTTTAAAATGAGGGCCCCAAAATCCTAGGATCCCTGTATATATGTATATGTATATATGGTCCAAAATTTTTTTTACACTAAACCTTCCTTACACAAAATAAGCCCAATTGAAATTTAGAAGCTACAAAATAGGCCCAAACAGTGGAGTTACTCATTAGAATCACTGCGGCGATCGAAAAAAAAAAAAGAAAAGAAAAAGAAACGCCAATTCGAGGGACAGAAGAATACATGAGCCGATCCAAAAAAGAAAGAAAGAAAGAAACGCTGCTTCACGCTTGAGTGAGTCACTGGTGAAGCAGCTTAACTATGGAGACTTAATTAGTACGTTTGTAGCAAAAAGTGCGAGAAGAATGATCGAGATGATACACACGCAGGCAGAGGCCAAACACCCACTACAAAACCGAATATATATAGCCTTGCATGCATGGAACCCCTGATTTCTCGAAAGGAAAAGGCAACAGCAGCAGCTAGGTGTACGTATATTGAAATTGCACTGTTGAAATAGAGATTAGAAATAGTAAACTGTTGAAAAAGATGTAAGTAGGTAAAAAAAAAAAAGAAGAAGGCACTGTTCACTAGCATTTTTACCTAGGGCTGCAAACGAGCCAAGTCAAGCCGAGTTTTGCCTTGCTCGAGCTCGGCTCGCCTTAGTTTTCGAATCGAGCTGAAATATGTGGGCTCAAACTCGGCTCGAACATATATTCAAAAGCTCAAGCTCGGCTCAGCTCGGCTCGAATGGCTCGTTCGGTACATGTATGGGAATTGGTATATGTATGTATGTATGTATATATATATATATATATATATATGTATATGTAAGCTCGAGCTCGGCTGGAATGGCTCGTTTGGTATATGTATGTACTGTATATGGCAGCTCGCGAGCTCAATGAGCCGAGCATCAAGTGGCTCGAGCTCGGCTCGTTTATGAAACGAGCTAAAAATGATGGCTCAAGCTCGTTCATTTGCTTGATGAACCGAGATCGAACGAGCCGTTAGAGAGCCGAGTCACAAGCCGCTCGCGAGCGGCTCGGTTCGTTTGCAGTCCTATTTTTACTTAACTACCAAGGGCGGAGCTATGTTGGGGCCTAGGGCCACGCAAATCCACCTCCCCCCTCCCCGACCCCTGAGTTTTGAAAATTTTATTTTGTATATAACTAATTGTAAATATTATTGATAATTTTTGGTGTATAGCTACTAATAATGTTAACAATTTTGGTTTGATTTGATAAAAAAAACTGGTTATTTTATATTCTCATTTTTCAATTTCTTTCACAAATAAAAAATAAGCATGTGACTATTGAAATAGCCTAAAGAAAAAAAAAAATGATTGGTATAAGTTCGAAGCAATTTTTTTTGTTGTTGGTATCATTGACTTAATTTCCTCACTTCCGAGTTAGAAGTTTGCTACATATAATCAGCCGGATGTGATAGCAATTCAATGGACAGTGTCTTAAACTTATGATGCAGAGTAGTTTATTTTTATGGGATTTGTTGTCTTTTAAAAGACCCGCTTTAGAAGACAAGGTCTAAATCAAACTATGGTCTTACGTACGCCTTCTGGAGCACTAAAGAGTATGTGTAACCCCCACCGAGTGATTATATGGACAATTGAACTCAAGTATTTAGCAGGAAACTTCAAGTACTAAGTGAGGTTACATAATCCTCTTGTAAGACTCCTTGCTCTCCTTCTCAGTCCTCGTTATACACTTCCCCTCTCGATCCTCGCTCTTCAGGATTTTAGTACTTCAGATGTTTCTAAAATGCTCTTTCTTGCCCTAATTCTCCTTTTCACTCGCGCGCAAGTGCATTAAGACTGTACTAGGCTTTGTTTGGTTAACTATCTCCCTACTCTTAACTCAAGAAATAATAGTATAAAATTGGCTTATTTACTTTTTTGGTCCCCAAAGTATTATTTTCGTCTCATTTTCGTCCCCAATGTAAGCATTGGAGACATTTAGTCCCCAACGTATCAATTTTGTGCCAATCAAGTCCCCAAGTCTAACGCCATGAACCTCATCCGTTAAAATGAGGGGCATCCTTGTCATTTCGCCTACCCCAAATTTATGTCAAATAAAAAGAAAAGTTTTCCGCCATGGTCGCCGGCACACCCTATCCTCTCTCAGCCATAGTCACTGGAACACCCACCCACGAAGGACAAACAGACATACTCTGTTAATACTTGTGTAGAAACATCCCCTTGACCTTGAGCCCTTCCCAAATCCAGAACTACAATAAGCCCAAATGGAGAAATCTGGTTATGGGCAAGATGCATAGACAGATCACCTCGCCCTCCTCTACCCCCCAAAACCCTAACCTCTTTATGTCTCATTCATCTTTCCAAAACTCCTCTTATCCGACAAACCCGACCTCGTCGACGCTGAATCTGGCCACACCCTCACCTTCTCCCTATTCAAATCCGCCGTCGCCGAACTCTCCCACGCCTTGGTATCAAGAAAAACGACTTCGTCCTTATCTTCGCCCCCAACGCAATCCAATTCCCCATCTGTTTCATCGCAGTCATCGTAATCGGCGCTATTGCTACTACTGTAAACCCCGTGTATACGGTAGCAGAGATTTCAAAAAAGAACATTGTACACCAAAGGTTTGTTTTTGCTAATCGAATTTTGTTCTCTTTGGTAATCAGATTGTACACCAAAGGTTATTATTACGGTGATCGAATTATGGGATAAGGCTAAAGGGTTTAGATTGGATTGAGAAAATTTCTGACTTGATTGGTATGAGTTCAGATTCGAGGGTTACATGGCTAATTGATTTGGTAAAGAATTCTAGGTCTGTGTCGGATTTATTTCCTGTGGCTGATATAAATCGAGCGGCTGCTCTTGTATTCTTCGGTCACAAAAGGGCTAAGAAAGAGGGGCAGAGAGGAGAAGGTGGGAAAGAGGATAGGAGGAAGAGAAAGAAGAGAGGAGAAGGAGAAAAGGAGAGGAGGATGGTGGGGGCAGCCACTGACCACAGTGGTGGCAGGCATGGCTGCCGCTCCAAACTTGCCCTCTTTTTTTTTTTTTTTCCTTTTTTGGGTGGGCAAAATGACAAGGATGCCCCTCATTTTAACGGATGGGCTAACGGTGTTAGACTTGAGGACTTGATTGGCACAAAATTAATACATTGGGGACTAAATGTCTTCATTGTTTATATTGGAGACAAAAATGAGACAAAGTATTACTTTGAGGACCAAAAAAGTAAATAAACCGTATAAAATTTCAATTATTATAACCTAGTACCAATTTCCTAGTACCCAAATACCAGTAGAAGTATTTTTTTGAAAATCAACAAAATGATGCAATATCTGAGGTGAGAAGTTCATTTGAACCCTCTAACGTTACGAACCCTCTTGCATAATGCTATAATCACCCGTGTGTGATCTCACTTATGGGCTCTGAGATTTCAAATATGGAACATACATCATACATGCTAAGCCGTCTATGTGGATCTCCCGACAACCATGCATGATGTGAGACACTCTCTCCATACAAGGCTGGACAGTTGTGAGTTGTGTGAGTGTCCTGGTTATAACAACATTGAAGTTAGAAAGTAGAAGCCAAAGGCCTTCCGTACTTGGAGAAGGCTTGAAGAATACACACCCAGGTCCAACACGAAGATGTATAGAAAACAAAAATTTTACAACTACACTCAAAATCACACACCCTCTCACAAAATGCAAGAGTTCTCCTTGAAAAATACACACCCAGGTCCAACACGAAGATGTATAGAAAACAAATATTCTAGAACCACACCCAAAATCACACACCCTCTCACAAAACACATGGGTCAAACAAAAATTCTACAACCACACTCAAAATCACGCACCCAAATACACACCCTTCTCACAAAACACATGTCCCATGTGTTTTATGAGAAGGGTGTGTATTTGGGTGTGTGATTTTGAGTATGGTTGTAACATCTCTCTATAGAAAATACAAGACTTATTTGCACGGATGGTCCCCAAAGAATTTTTGAAATGTCAATTTAGTCCCCAATATATAAATCGTTTCTATTGCATCCCCAAAATATACGATGCACGTTTAAATGGTCCCCAAAGCTAACTCCGTCCAATTCACTGTTAAAGACAGGGGTATTTTCGAAACTTGGCTACAAGTATTTCATCTTCCACTTCTAGATTTCTGAGTCCGGCTCCTCTCCGATCCTCCCAAAATTGGAGGATCCTCAAGTTCTGATCCAACGGCTAAGAATTTAACACTAAAGCAACCCATCTAAAGGCCATACAGATGAGCACACACAATTATTTAATCCCCACCCCCTCTCTCTTTCCCCACCCCCATTCATGGCCATTAACGATAATTTTAAACCAACCCATCTAATGCTAATTTTATTCACAGTCATTCACGGCCATCCTCAAGTCCTTTTACGTTGATGATCAAATATCTCATACCCAGTGATTAAGGTTAGGTTAGGCTAGACTACGGCTTGGAAGCAGCAACAGGTATTGACGATGGATTCGTTGGAGGAGAGGAAAGGGGTCGGAAGGGGCGGATAGCAGTGGTGATGGCTAGTGGAGGGAAGAGGTGTGCTTGGAAGCGGCATCGGGTATTGGCGATGGATTCGTCGGAGGAGCGTCAGAAGGGGCGGACGGCGGTGGTGAGGCTAGTGGACGGAAGAGGCGTCGATAGAAAGAAAGAAGACGAAGCGAAATTAATAGGTGTTTTTGATAAATAACAATGATTATGTGGCCATTAGTGATCTGAACCGTTAGATTTTATAGTTGCCATGTGTCACATTATTAATAGGACTTAAGGATCCTCCAATTTTAGGAGGATTGGAGAGGAGCCGGACTCCGCTAAGAGATGGGTTGGTTTCTGTTTTGGAGGTCGAAAGCAAACACAGTCTTAGCGGTCTTTGGAACCCCAACTTTTATTTTTGTATTTTTTAATTGTAAATTGTAGTGTTTTTATTACAGTCACAAATGATTATGAATTTTGTGAAGTGTTTGGGAAATATCATCGGATAAATTTTGCAACTCCATATATCCTGAATTTTTGAGAGAGTTGAGAAGATTTTTGCTTTCTCTTCACTGAATTTTTAGACAGTTTGGAAGTTTTTGTATTTTTTTGTTCTCGGCAAAAATCAGTATTGTAGTTATAGTTAGTAAGGTTTGAACCTCTGTCAAATGTATGGCCACCATTGGGGCCAGTTGTACTACACAGTGCTTACTACTAGACTTGCTATACCAGATTATCTAGTCGGTGAGTTGAATGCTCCTTTGGAACAGTACATACAAAGCTTTTTGTCGAAGCCATGCTATTAGATGGTGAAACTAGTCCATCCGAAATTAATTAAGAGGTTGAAGAAATCCTTCATCTCTTGGGATTAGAGAACTTCGAAAGCATCAAGGATTCTCTCTTTTTCTATATAATTCCATATAATTCCTGCAGGATATTCATAATAGATACACACGAGATATACAAAAACAAGTACTAAGAAACTCTCTCTCCCTATATATAGTTCTCTCTCTACCATTAACAGACAACATTGCAAAACACTATTCCTCGTCAAGATTGGGTTCTTCGAGTCGCTCCCCTCTCCTCCTCACCCTAGTTTTGTGCTCCCTCTTCATCGAGACAGCCCATGGCGCACCGGTCATTATCATCATCAACAGCTTGCCTAAAGATTCACCACCATTGAGCGTGAAGTGCATAACGAATCTCACGGATATTGTTACCGGACATCCTGTCACGGATATTGTTACTGGACATCCTGTCACTGTGGGGGAAGTGACTGCCAAAACGATTGATCTTTTTTTTCTCAGCAAAGAACGAAACTTTTATACCATCTCAAAAGGATACATCAAGGAGGCTTGAGTATAGTAAGCACTTACTCAAGCAGAACAGAATAAAAGAAAAAGAAACATCGAAATAAAACCCTCCGCAAACAGTTGGAAGGCACACACCTCACTACCCAACCAATTTACAATTTCAATAGTCGAACTCCATCTAGAAAAATCCTAAATTCCTCCACCGAATACACCTTTACCAGAATTAGGATTTTAAATGAATTATATGTTTTCGGGATAGATCATATCATAATGACATCCCGTTTTACCATTCTCTTAGGCCTTAGTACATCTACCAGGCCCAATCCTTACCTGACCTGAGCCATTCCCTTGGCTGGTTAGGAATTATTTCTTTACTTCAAGACTACAATACATATCCCTTATTTGGGTGTGTATCATATGCACCCTCCAAAATGTTATGAATTATAGAGAAAATGTTATGAATGGTATTGCTAAAAAGTTACGAATCGTATAAAGGTTATGAGATACATTAAAATGTTATGAATCATAATGAAAATGTTACGAATCGTACTGCTGAAAATTTATGAATTCTAAAACAAAAGTTACGAAACATGCTAAAATGTTATGAATGAATCATAAAATAGGTGCATATGATACACCATTTTAAGGGATGTGTATTGTAGACTTTCCCAATTTTTTATTAACTTTTTTAGGTAAAGCTTTTATTTTTGTTATTCTTTTTAATTGTTCTTTATAATTTCTTGATTACCAGGACATTATCTAGAGTGATTCTTCCCAAATATACGACTTCCCTACCATTTTAATTTTTGAATGTATTAAAAAAAGTTGGTTTTTAGGAAGAAATATAAGAAAAGTGAAAATAATTATGAAATAATTTCGAAGAACGTATAGAGGAAAATATATATTGTGCATAATGCATAATATATAAAAGCAATTGGTGTCAGTGAGTTACAGAGAGAGGTAGCGGTGGCCATTAGAGAAAGGAGTATGACGAGACAAATTTTTTTTTTAAAATGTAAATAGGGTATTGTACACGTGGCACTCACCAGCGCATTCAAGCAATTTAAATGTGTTTTGGATGGCTCATATCTAAGCAGAGGAGAAATAGTGGTCGGCTGAGTGGGAGAGAGAGAGGGTGCTCGGATCTGGACCGTAAATACTCAACCGCCGACTCTACCGGTCTGACAACAGGTCCGTTATTCATACGCTGGAACCAACCTATTTGGCGGGAAAAGTTCTACGCTCCCACATCCCTTCATCTGCCTTCTCTCTCTCTCTCTCTCTCTCTCTCTCTCTCTCTCTCTCTCTCTCTCTCTCTACCTATTCCGCCATTTGCCTTTGACTCTCACACCAAACTAGGGGTGGCAAATGGGCGGAATTGGGTTAAAATGGGTAAGTTGCAAATAGGTTGGGTCTTTAATGGGTCATTGACATAGTTAGACCCATTAATTATGAGTCAAATTATCCATACCCAACCCGACAAATTTATTTTAAAGCAAAACCCTACCCGTCCATTAACCCAATTTCATACTATATCCTAAAATTTAAAATGACTAAAATATCAATGTACACTAAAATGACTATATTACCCCTGTAAATTTAAATGACTAAAGTTACCATACTATCCTCTACTACTAAAACGACCAAATTACCCTTGTACACTTAATTTTTCCGATACGTACATAGCGGGAGTAGCACGTCGCTAGCTACCGTGAATTTTTTAGAACGTCTCAAGCGACTATGTAGGAAGTGAGCTAAAAATTTGATAAAAAATGATTCATCACTGAAATCGGGGTGAATTCTTTTCCATTTTTTTTCTGTCGACGGGGTCGTGAACGATAGAGCTGAGATCGTGCGCCCTGGGGGAGTCAGGAGAAGAGCTGTAGAGAATAGAGAGGATTCGGAGAGTGAGAAGGATTAAGACGAGGAAGGTGAACATGATCAGGATCGTGAAGACGAGCGTGGACGAGGAGGATTTACGGGACGGGAATCGAGACTGCTGCCGTTGTTAATTTGTTGCTGTTGACGAGGATTTTCCAAGGGAAAACTAGAAGCAGAATTCGAGGCAAAACATGGGGCTTTGCAGGAGGAAGAACGACATCTAAAGAGAGAGAGAGAGAGAGAAGTCGAGGTCAAGTGTTCGAGCGGATATTCATTGACTTGATGTAGCGAACGTGTTCGGACTTAAGAAATTGAGTGGTTATTTAGTTGGTCTAAGCCTATTGGGTCATTTAGCCTGACCCAGCTGAGACCCAATTAAGACCCATTAGTAAATGGGTTAGATGGGTTTGGACCCATTCTAACCTAGCTAACAAATGGGTTGGGTTGGGTCTATATATTAGTGGGTGGGTTTGGGTCCAATTTGCCATCCCTACTCCAGACCGATGTTGAAGTTCGAGTACCCTCGTCTCCGGCGTGCCAAAATCATCAAATTCCTAGCCGAATCACACATCGAAGACCGCATTGCTGAACCCGACCTCCGCAACCCCAACCCCAACCCCAACCCCAACCCCGACTTCATCCTCAATCTCGACACCAAAATCCTAATCCACCTCGATTCTCTCACGTACATTCAACAAACCCTAATCTCGGAGCACCACGCATAATGCTCTAGGGGCATTCCCCATCATGAAGGCCACTCGATGGTCGAGCCCGCACCTATATGTGGTGGAGAAGCCCTTGCGTGACGGTGTTCCAAGAGCGTTCTCCATCGCACATCGACATGAGGGCCACTTGGTGGTGGGGCCCGCACCTATATATGTGTCGGAGAAGCCCCTTGCAGCAGTACGTGGGGGTGCTCCCAGAGCAACTAATGATTTTACAATTTCTAGGGTTTGCTAAGCAGTTATTCCAACTCTGTGTTTTCTTGCCATATTCTGTTTCCGGGAAGACTATGGGCAAGTTGATTTCGATGCCTTGGAACAGCTGGAGAACCCGGACATCCACGTGGACTCAGTTCGGACCATGAATTTGTTCAGAAAGATCAAGGAGGTTCTGGCTGCTCTGGATTGTCCTAAGAAATTTATCCTCAGGGATCTGATAAAGCCTGATGCAGATAGGACGAAGTTATTTCTTAGTGCCCTGCTCAATTTCTGTATCCATAGGTAATTTTGCTACTTAATTCATAGTAGTAGTTTAGGGAATTAAATTGATGATATGTGGAATTTTTGTATTGTGTAACATAGAACTTTATAAGTCCAGTTTTAGTGGTTGCTTTCAGGTTTAGATTTTGCAAGAAGCGATTCTGAAACATATCCGGGTGACATTATTAATCTTGCTTGGGGATGAGTGTTTTGAATTAAGAAAAGTTTCGGATTTTGGAAAACCATGTTTGCACTTTAATTTTTTGTGCTAAGCCAAAAAGGGTGGAGGGGAGGCGATTGGACATAGCAACCCTCCCCTGGGTGTGACCATAGGGCCTCACCATGTGGACTCCAAACGTGGGGCCCGCTTGTATGATGTATATGATCGGGTGGGATTGGATTTGTGCAAATTTGGTGCATAAGTAGAATAAATTGTCCCACTTGCGACCCAAAAATAACCCGAACGAGTGGATTCATAACAAAAATTATTGAACCGCCGACTCTACCGGTTCGACAACAGGTCCGTTATTCATAACCTGGAACCACCCTATTTGGCGGGCAAAATTCTACGCTCCCACATCCTTTCATCTGCCTTCTCTCTCTCTCTCTCTCTACCTATTCCGCCATTTGCCTTTGACTCTCACACCAAATTAGGGGTGGCAAATGGGCGGAATTGGGTTAAAATGGGTAATTTGCAAATGGGTTGGGTCTTTAATGGGTCATTGACATAGTTAGACCCATTAATTTTGAGTCAAATTACCCATACCCAACCCCACCAATTTATTTTAAAGCAAACCCTACCCGCCCATTAACCCAATTTCATACTATATACTAAAATTGAAAATGACTAAAATATCAATGTACACTAAAATGACTATATTACCCCTGTAAATTTAAATGACTAAAGTTACCATACTATCCTCTACTACTAAAATGACCAAATTACCCTTGAACACTTAATTTTTCCGATACGTACATAGCGGGAATAGCACGTCGCTAGCTACCGTGAATTTTTTAGAACGTCTCAAGCGACTATGCAAGAAGCGAGCTAAAAATTTGATAAAAAATGATTCATCACTGAAATCGGGGTGAATTCTTTTCCATTTTTTTTCTGTCGACGGGGTCGTGAACGATAGAGCTGAGATCGTGCGCCCTGGGGGAGTCAGGAGAAGAGCTGTCGAGAATAGAGAGGATTCGGAGAGCGAGAAGGATTAAGGCGAGGAAGGTGAACGTGATCAAGATCGTGAAGACGAGCGTCGACGAGGAGGATTTGCGAGACGGGAATCGAGACTGCTGCCGTTGTTAATTTGTTGTTGTTGACAAGGATTTTCCAAGGGAAAACTAGAAGCAGAATTCGAGGCAAAACCTCGGGCTTTGCAAGAGGAAGAACGACATCTAGAGGGAGAGAGAAGTCGAGGTCAAGTGTTCGAGCGGATATTCATTGATCTGATGTAGCGAACGTGTTCAGACTTAATAAATTGAGTGGTTATCTAGTTGGTCTAAGCCTATTGGGTCATTTAGCCTGACCCTGCTGAGACCCAATTAAGACCCATTAGTAAATGGGTTAGATGGGTTTGGACCCCTTCTAACCCAGCTAACAAATGGGTTGGGTTGGGTTGGGTCTATATGTTAGTGGGTGGGTTTGGGTCCAATTTGCCGCCCCTACTCCAGACCGATGTTGAAGTTCGAGTACCCTCGTCTTTGGCGTGCCAAAATCATCAGATTCCTAGCCGAATCACACATCGAAGACCGCGTCGCCGAATCCGACCACCGCAACCCCAACCCCAACCCCGACTTCATCCTCAATCTCTACACCAAAATCCTAATCCACCTCGATTCTCTCACGTACCTTCAACAAACCCTAATCTCGGAGCACCACGCACAGTACTCTAGGGGCATTCCCCATCACGAGGGCCACTCGATGGTCGAGCCCGCACCTATATGTGGTGGAGAAGCCCTTGTGTGGAGGTGTTCCAGGAGCGTTCTCCATCGCACATCGACAAGAGGGCCACTTGGTGGTGGGGCTCGCACCTATATATGTGTAGGAGAAGCCCCTTGCAGTAGTACGTGGTGGTGCTCCCAGAGCAACTAATGATTTTACAATTTCTAGTGTTTGCTAAGCAGTTAACCCAACTCTGTGTTTTCTAGCCATATTCTGTTTCAGGGAAGACTACAGGCAAGTTGATTTCGATGCCTTGGAACAGCTGGAGAACCCGGACCTCCACGTGGACTCAGTTCGGACCATGAATTTGTTCAGAATGGTCAAGGAGGTTCTGGCTGCTCTGGATTGTCCTAAGAAATTTATCCTCAGGGATCTGATAAAGCCTGATGCAGATAGGACGGAGTTGTTTCTTAGTGCCCTGCTCAATTTTTGTATCCATAGGTAATTTTGCTACTTAATTCATAGTAGTAGTTTAGGGAATTAAATTGATGGTATGTGGAATTTTTGTATTGTGTAACATAGAACTTTATAAGTCCAGTTTTAGTGGTTGCTTTCAGGTTTAGATTTTGCAAGAAGCGATTCTAAAACATTTCGGGGTGACATTTTTAATCTTGCTTGGGGATGAGTTTTTTGAATTAAGAAAAGTTTTCAGATTTTCGAAAACCATGTTTGCACTGTAATTTTTTTTGCTAAGCCAAAAAGGGTGGAGGAGGAGGCGACTGGGCATAGCAACCCTCCCCTGGGTGTGACCATAGGGCCTCACCATGTGGACTCCAAATGTGGGGTCCGCTTGTATGATGTATATGATCGGGTGGGATTGGATTTGTGAAAATTTGGTGCATAAGTAGAATAAAATTTTCCCACTTTTGACCCAAAAAAAACCTGAACGAGTGGATTCATAACAAAAATTGCTGAACCGCTGACTCTACCGGTCCGACAACAGGTCCGTTATTCATAACCTGAAACCACCCTATTTGGCGGGAAAAGTTCTACGCTCCCACAGCCCTTCATCTGCCTTCTCTCTCTCTCTCTCTCTACGTATTCCGCCATTTGCCTTTGACTCTCACACAAAACTAGGGGTGGCAAATGGACGGAATTGAGTTAAAATGGGTAAGTTGCAAATGGGTTGGGTCTTTGAAATAGAAACGCCAATTCGAGGGACAGAAGAATACATGAGCCGATCCAAAAAAGAAAGAAAGAAAGAAACGCTGCTTCACGCTTGAGTGAGTCACTGGTGAAGCAGCTTAACTATGGAGACTTAATTAGTACGTTTGCAGCAAAAAGTGCGAGAAGAATGATCGAGATGATACACACGCAGGCAGAGGCCAAACACCCACTACAAAACCGAATATATATAGCCTTGCATGCATGGAACCCCTGATTTCTCGAAAGGAAAAGGCAACAGCAGCAGCTAGGTGTACGTATATTGAAATTGCACTGTTGAAATAGAGATTAGAAATAGTAAACTGTTGAAAAAGATGTAAGTAGGTAAAAAAAAAAAGAAGAAGGCACTGTTCACTAGCATTTTTACCTAGGGCTGCAAACGAGCCAAGTCAAGCCGAGTTTTGCCTTGCTCGAAATCGGCTCGCCTTAGTTTTCGAATCGAGCTGAAATATGTGGGCTCAAACTCGGCTCGAACATATATTCAAAAGCTCAAGCTCGGCTCAGCTCGGCTCGAATGGCTCGTTCGGTACATGTATGGGAATTGGTATATGTATGTATATATATATATATGTATATGTAAGCTCGAGCTCGGCTGGAATGGCTCGTTTGGTATATGTATGTACTGTATATGGCAGCTCGCGAGCTCAACGAGCCGAGCATCAAGTGGCTCGAGCTCGGCTCGTTTATGAAACGAGCTAAAAATGATGGCTCAAGCTCGTTCATTTGCTTGATAAACCGAGATCGAACGAGCCGTTAGAGAGCCGAGTCACAAGCCGCTCGCGAGCGGCTCGGTTCGTTTGCAGTCCTATTTTTACTTAACTACCAAGGGCGGAGCTATGTTGGGGCCTAGGGCCACGCAAATCCACCTCCCCCCTCCCCGACCCCTGAGTTTTGAAAATTTTATTTTGTATATAACTAATTGTAAATATTATTGATAATTTTTGGTGTATAGCTACTAATAATGTTAACAATTTTGGTTTGATTTGATAAAAAAAACTGGTTATTTTATATTCTCATTTTTCAATTTCTTTCACAAATAAAAAATAAGCATGTGACTATTGAAATAGCCTAAAGAAAAAAAAAATGATTGGTATAAGTTCGAAGCAATTTTTTTTGTTGTTGGTATCATTGACTTAATTTCCTCACTTCTGAGTTAGAAGTTTGCTACATATAATCAGCCGGATGTGATAGCAATTCAATGGACAGTGTCTTAAACTTATGATGCAGAGTAGTTTATTTTTATGGGATTTGTTGTCTTTTAAAAGACCCGCTTTAGAAGACAAGGTCTAAATCAAACTATGGTCTTACGTACGCCTTCTGGAGCACTAAAGAGTATGTGTAACCCCCACCGAGTGATTATATGGACAATTGAACTCAAGTATTTAGCAGGAAACTTCAAGTACTAAGTGAGGTTACATAATCCTCTTGTAAGACTCCTTGCTCTCCTTCTCAGTCCTCGTTATACACTTCCCCTCTCGATCCTCGCTCTTCAGGATTTTAGTACTTCAGATGTTTCTAAAATGCTCTTTCTTGCCCTAATTCTCCTTTTCACTCGCGCGCAAGTGCATTAAGACTGTATTAGGCTTTGTTTGGTTAACTATCTCCCTACTCTTAACTCAAGAAATAATAGTATAAAATTGGCTTATTTACTTTTTTGGTCCCCAAAGTATTATTTTCGTCTCATTTTCGTCCCCAATGTAAGCATTGGAGACATTTAGTCCCCAACGTATCAATTTTGTGCCAATCAAGTCCCCAAGTCTAACGCCATGAACCTCATCCGTTAAAATGAGGGGCATCCTTGTCATTTCGCCTACCCCAAATTTATGTCAAATAAAAAGAAAAGTTTTCCGCCATGGTCGCCGGCACACCCTATCCTCTCTCAGCCATAGTCACTGGAACACCCACCCACGAAGGACAAACAGACATACTCTGTTAATACTTGTGTAGAAACATCCCCTTGACCTTGAGCCCTTCCCAAATCCAGAACTACAATAAGCCCAAATGGAGAAATCTGGTTATGGGCAAGATGCATAGACAGATCACCTCGCCCTCCTCTACCCCCCAAAACCCTAACCTCTTTATGTCTCATTCATCTTTCGAAAACTCCTCTTATCCGACAAACCCGACCTCGTCGACGCTGAATCTGGCCACACCCTCACCTTCTCCCTATTCAAATCCGCCGTCGCCGAACTCTCCCACGCCTTGGTATCAAGAAAAACGACTTCGTCCTTATCTTCGCCCCCAACGCAATCCAATTCCCCATCTGTTTCATCGCAGTCATCGTAATCGGCGCTATTGCTACTACTGTAAACCCCGTGTATACGGTAGCAGAGATTTCAAAAAAGAACATTGTACACCAAAGGTTTGTTTTTGCTAATCGAATTTTGTTCTCTTTGGTAATCAGATTGTACACCAAAGGTTATTATTACGGTGATCGAATTATGGGATAAGGCTAAAGGGTTTAGATTGGATTGAGAAAATTTCTGACTTGATTGGTATGAGCTCAGATTCGAGGGTTACATGGCTAATTGATTTGGTAAAGAATTCTAGGTCTGTGTCGGATTTATTTCCTGTGGCTGATATAAATCGAGCGGCTGCTCTTGTATTCTTCGGTCACAAAAGGGCTAAGAAAGAGGGGCAGAGAGGAGAAGGTGGGAAAGAGGATAGGAGGAAGAGAAAGAAGAGAGGAGAAGGAGAAAAGGAGAGGAGGATGGTGGGGGCAGCCACTGACCACAGTGGTGGCAGGCATGGCTGCCGCTCCAAACTTGCCCTCTTTTTTTTTTTTTTTTCTTTTTTGGGTGGGCAAAATGACAAGGATGCCCCTCATTTTAATGGATGGGCTAACGGTGTTAGACTTGAGGACTTGATTGGCACAAAATTAATACATTGGGGACTAAATGTCTTCATTGTTTATATTGGAGACAAAAATGAGACAAAGTATTACTTTGAGGACCAAAAAAGTAAATAAACCGTATAAAATTTCAATTATTATAACCTAGTACCAATTTCCTAGTACCCAAATACCAGTAGAAGTATTTTTTTGAAAATCAACAAAATGATGCAATATCTGAGGTGAGAAGTTCATTTGAACCCTCTAACGTTACGAACCCTCTTGCATAATGCTATAATCACCCTTGTGTGATCTCACTTATGGGCTCTGAGATTTCAAATAATGGCAACATCATAATGCTAAGCCGTCTATGTGGATCTCCCGACAACCATGCATGATGTGAGACACTCTCTCCATACAAGGCTGGACAGTTGTGAGTTGTGTGAGTGTCCTGGTTATAACAACATTGAAGTTAGAAAGTAGAAGCCAAAGGCCTTCCGTACTTGGAGAAGGCTTGAAGAATACACACCCAGGTCCAACACGAAGATGTATAGAAAACAAAAATTTTACAACTACACTCAAAATCACACACCCTCTCACAAAATGCAAGAGTTCTCCTTGAAAAATACACACCCAGGTCCAACACGAAGATGTATAGAAAACAAATATTCTAGAACCACACCCAAAATCACACACCCTCTCACAAAACACATGGGTCAAACAAAAATTCTACAACCACACTCAAAATCACGCACCCAAATACACACCCTTCTCACAAAACACATGTCCCATGTGTTTTATGAGAAGGGTGTGTATTTGGGTGTGTGATTTTGAGTATGGTTGTAACATCTCTCTATAGAAAATACAAGACTTATTTGCACGGATGGTCCCCAAAGAATTTTTGAAATGTCAATTTAGTCCCCAATATATAAATCGTTTCTATTGCATCCCCAAAATATACGATGCACGTTTAAATGGTCCCCAAAGCTAACTCCGTCCAATTCACTGTTAAAGACAGGGGTATTTTCGAAACTTGGCTACAAGTATTTCATCTTCCACTTCTAGATTTCTGAGTCCGGCTCCTCTCCGATCCTCCCAAAATTGGAGGATCCTCAAGTTCTGATCCAACGGCTAAGAATTTAACACTAAAGCAACCCATCTAAAGGCCATACAGATGAGCACACACAATTATTTAATCCCCACCCCCTCTCTCTTTCCCCACCCCCATTCATGGCCATTAACGATAATTTTAAACCAACCCATCTAATGCTAATTTTATTCACAGTCATTCACGGCCATCCTCAAGTCCTTTTACGTTGATGATCAAATATCTCATACCCAGTGATTAAGGTTAGGTTAGGCTAGACTACGGCTTGGAAGCAGCAACAGGTATTGACGATGGATTCGTTGGAGGAGAGGAAAGGGGTCGGAAGGGGCGGATAGCAGTGGTGATGGCTAGTGGAGGGAAGAGGTGTGCTTGGAAGCGGCATCGGGTATTGGCGATGGATTCGTCGGAGGAGCGTCAGAAGGGGCGGACGGCGGTGGTGAGGCTAGTGGACGGAAGAGGCGTCGATAGAAAGAAAGAAGACGAAGCGAAATTAATAGGTGTTTTTGATAAATAACAATGATTATGTGGCCATTAGTGATCTGAACCGTTAGATTTTATAGTTGCCATGTGTCACATTATTAATAGGACTTAAGGATCCTCCAATTTTAGGAGGATTGGAGAGGAGCCGGACTCCGCTAAGAGATGGGTTGGTTTCTGTTTTGGAGGTCGAAAGCAAACACAGTCTTAGCGGTCTTTGGAACCCCAACTTTTATTTTTGTATTTTTTAATTGTAAATTGTAGTGTTTTTATTACGGTCACAAATGATTATGAATTTTGTGAAGTGTTTGGGAAATATCATCGGATAAATTTTGCAACTCCATATATCCTGAATTTTTGAGAGAGTTGAGAAGATTTTTGCTTTCTCTTCACTGAATTTTTAGACAGTTTGGAAGTTTTTGTATTTTTTTTGTTCTCGGCAAAAATCAGTATTGTAGTTATAGTTAGTAAAGTTTGAACCTCTGTCAAATGCATGGCCACCATTGGGGCCAGTTGTACTACACAGTGCTTACTACTAGACTTGCTATACCAGATTATCTAGTCGGTGAGTTGAATGCTCCTTTGGAACAGTACATACAAAGCTTTTTGTCGAAGCCATGCTATTGAATGGAGGAACTAGTCCACCCGAAATTAATAAAGATGTGCGTAAGTTAACCCAAAGACCTAAGTTATAAAAACGATGTGAATCTAGCTAGGAGTCGCGTGACCCCTCTCTCTCTCTCTCTCGTAACGAGAGGACTGGTAGTGCAAGACTCCGGCCACAAAATGGAGTAATATTTTTGTAACATCAGAATCCTAAAATAGAAGAATAAAAGGAGGGAGGGAGGAATCCAAGGAGAGTTAAAATCCTATAATTTGAAGCTTACCAAACTGCATTTTCTTAGAGCATCTCTATTCCTTACTCAAATTTTTACTTAAACTCAAATTTGACTAAAAATCACTCAAAATCCTCATCCACTCCTTATCCAAACCCATACTAAATTTGAATTTAGACTCAAATTTGGTTAGACTCAAATCCTTACTCAAAGTTTTGAAGGCAAATTCTATAAATTTAAATTTATAATATTGCCATTTATTAATGAAGTTTTTACTCAAAGTTGTGCATATTTGTGCTTGAATTTGAGTTTACCAATTGGAACACACAATACCAAATGAAACTTATACTCATATTTTTACTCAAACTTGAGTGAAAATTTGGGCAATGGGTGGAGATGCTCTTACTCCACAAAAGAATGACAAGTGATTTATGGTCTAGATCAAATATGAAAGTTGCTTACTAATTAAGCTAATTGGAACAACTCATTGATCTTCCCCACCTTTTTTAGCCATGTGTACATGCAGTAAACCCCTCAGTAGGTGCTTAAATAGTAGGTTAGGTCACACAAATCATGTCTAAATAAAGCCTTCTCTTAACTTAAATTAGGTGTCCGGGCAGCATCTCGACGAATCTTGTGGGATCAATCCCACCATTCACTACCGTGGAACCAATTAAAGCAAGAGCAAAACGACATATAAAGAACTTGTCATCTGTGCACTGTCAAGAACTCCTTCAAGGCCAGCAAGGGCCGGCTCAAGATTTTTGAGGGCCGGAAGCACGCTTCGAAAATGAGGCCCTTATGCATTTTTTTACTTCATCCGTCCCAATTTATTTATCCATTTTTCGACTTTTACTTGTCCCGAAATGTTTGTTCACTTTAAAAGACCAAGGGACCAAAAGCTACAAAGTTCCATTTTTGTCCCTTACCATTTGAACTAAAGTAATTTCTTTCAAAACGTTTGGAGGACAACTTTTGGAAAGTTGATCATTTATTGGTGCAATGATTGTGTTCTCTTAAAAAATTGTATTTCCCAAATTGGACAAATAAATTGGGACACAAGGAGTAGTATTACAAGAAATCAAAATAGCAAATTCGAAACAAATAAAGAATATGTATTTGCTATGGAATACGCGTTATTTTCTTTTTTCTTTTTTAATTCCTTAATGTTTCTAATGAATAATTCTACAATTTGGGCCTATTTTGTGGCTCCTAAATTTCAATTGGGCCTATTTTGTGTAAAAGAGGCTAATGCAATTTTTTTTGGACCACACACACACACACACACACACACACACACACACATATATATATATATATATATATATATATGGATCCTAAAAATTTAGGGGTCCTCGTTTTTAATTTTTTTCGGGGACCGGAAGTGCCGGCTTCCCCGGCCTTGCCTATAAGCCGGCCCTGAGGCCAGGTCGTGTAGCACGGACAATTAAGCACTCAGTATACGGAAGGAACTTACAACCACGGACAATGTGTACCCAATATATAACAGAAACTCTAGAGTTTTAAGGTTATCCGGAATCGCAAGAGGAAACTCACCATTTCACCGAAATCCTAAACCCTAGTGATCTCCTTCAAAGAAAGTCCTATACCGTAGTTTTTAGTCAAGGGCTCCTTAATGCCGAAGTCACCCTTTACCCGTATATATATATTTCAAAAACAACCGGTACTTATCCCTTACCAAAATCCCAAAGTTCGTTACAAAAACAAAGCAACAGAGAGTATAAAAGTTACAAAGGTCAACCGTAAATTGCAAGTAGCCTTCAGACGCTAAGGTTCCGTTCGGCTAAATAAGTAAACTAGCTTAGTTTTTTGTCTTTATTCAAATTTTTTTCGCATTTGTTAGTTTTTCGTCAATTATTTTAGGATTATTGCATCGTCATGGCAAGAGAAATCTAAAAAGTAAAAAATTATGATTGAAACCTAATGTTTTTTTAATAAAGATAAAAATAAGCCAACAAGCCAATTTTTTCATCTTTATTCAAAAAATTTAGATTTCGACCATAATTTTTTACTTGATTTCTCTCATTATGACGATGCAATAATCCCTAAAAAATTAACGAAAAACTAACAAATACGAAAAAAATTTGAATAAGTACAAAAAAAATAAGCCAGTTGACTTATTTAGCTGAACGGGGCCTAACATTGGGATGGGCATTAAATCAAACACCCCGTCGCTTATGCGAGCCGCAACAAATGACCTTTTAATTAGTAGATTTAAAAGAGCGCAATATTAGAAAATCCCATTTGATCAACCAAGTGCAAAAATCGTGGCGAGGCCCAGCTATATATATCTTCGGGCACAGCTAGCGATGTGGACTTCCCTCCTAGAATCGGTACACAAATTGAATTCTTGGACCTTTTCATACGCAAGCAAAACTGCAAATGGAAGATATAATCTAAAATCTACCGCAAATCAGTTTAAGTGCTTTGCTGAACTAACAGAAGGTATAATCTTACGTCTGTTTTCATAGCTATAGCAAATGCCCCAATACTGCCGTAAGGCCAATTTGGAATGATAAATTGATAGCTATAGCTAAGTTCTCTGTGTACGGAAGAACTGGAAACTGATAAATTGATCCCGAGTCATCGGGTTCACGGTACTCTCTTCTGATCCGGGTATCAAGGTTGTATGACACCATCCAGCAATGGTTGCCTCTCAAAAGAAGCTCGCCATTTCTCATCAATCCAAATGGCAAATAACATCCTAAAATGGGTCCAAAACTGTATTTTTTGTTCCAAGGATCCTTAACTCTGTTTCCATCCCTTACCCATATGCCAAGGCACCACTCTGTTTCCAACTTGTATCGGTCCGAAGTAAAAAGGGCAAGGGAGTCCCTCAAAACACAAAGGCAAGGCCGAGAGTCAATCTTGAAGAATGGTGGATGATGATTCCTCCAAATCAGGTACTATACCCTCTCTTTCCTCTAAATTCAAATGGTGGATGAATCCTAATTCAATCACATAAATGGGTTCCTCCCCTTTTCATAATTAAACTAATATTTGATGAACAAATTGCATAATCAAAACCAAAAATCACCAAATCTAGGTTAGAATATACTTTGGAAGAGAGGGAGAGGTATACATTGTCTTGATGTTGAAAATGATACTCCTCTCAAGCATCCTAGCTGCAAGTTGCTTTGTTGAAGGAGAAATGGAGCGAGCCGAGATGATCAAGCGAGTTGATGAAATGGACTGCCCATAGCTACAGTAACTCGCTACTAGCCCTAGCAAATTATTGTAGCAAAAACCAAAAAGCTGACTTGTGTATGGAGGCTGCTGGGTTTGGAATTTTGGCGTTAGGCTAGCCATTTTTGTTTAAAACTCATATTTGCTTAGGCTGTTGAAGATGCTCTTAGATGTGAAAACGGCAAAAAGTAATACAGAATGAATGTAATGATGAGAGAATTGATGGCGAAACTTTGCACAAAGATGTGACTTGTAGTGTCTAGCAAAACGAAAAAACCTAAATCGACGGAGCTGAAGAAAATACTATGCTTTCAAGTTTATCCAAATTCCAACGCATTTTCTTCTCAACACTAGAAATCAGAATCAGAATTGATCATTTGTCCAAGAGAGACAGAGACATGGACAAGGAACACAAATGTATACGTCATTCATCAAAGCCGGAGAAAATCCAGCAAACATCTGCCTAGCTCCACGCCTCTCAACCTCCTCTCCATTGTGAAGTATTGGTCCACTTCTCACTAGAAGAAGCCCTCCGTTTTGTCGAAATGCTAACGGAAAGTGATTGTGTCTTTCAAAGAAGTGTCCGATACGATACTGTTTAGTCCAAGAATCCTTAACGCCGAACGCATCCATTACCTATATGTCAAAGCATGAATACTCGCACCCATGCCTTATAGCCAAGGTAAGAGAATCGTTCAACGCAAAAATGTAACTAACAAGATCCAGCCCATCTCACATTGGCATAGGTGTAGACTGAAAAACCTCATCGCACATTCGAAATGCAACAATCGACCCATAACTAGACGTAGGTGGCAACCAGTAGAAAACCCCATTCAAGGAAACGTGGAAGCCGCGATCAAGATCTTTGGACACAGGCGCATTGCGGGCCTCTCTCCAAGAATCCGTACTCAGGTTATACACCAAGACTTTTTCATCAATGATTCTTAGACTGGCTTCCCAACGCTCGTCGTCCTTTTTGTACTGATTATCGATCTCATCAAAGATCATCAGAGTTCGGATCAAAACCAAACCCTAGATGGGCAACCCTCCTTATTTCGTAAGGGGGTCGAGGGATTAGCCTGAATTCTCTCATCGCAGGGTTGCATATCAATAGCACTTTTGTGGACCCATAAGCGAGAGACAACACGGTCAGGCCGCAAGAAGAACCCAAGAGGTTGAGATGCTTAACTTTTAGTCCCGCGAATGATACATCTAAATCTTCAACCGGAGTTTCAACAGGGACCAAGGACAGGACAAGGTTCTCATAAAAGAGAGGCGTTTTATAGGGGTCAGAACGGAAAAGTTTCTCGCCACCGTTGTGGCGGCATCACTTGATGAGGAGGGAGTCGGTGTTCGTGTTTTTGGCGATGGATGCGGCATGGTTGCGGTGGAGGGAGACGAAGCTAGGGTTTTGGAGTGGTCACAGGTACGTAGTATGTCCAGTTTAATGTCCTTCCTCTTCCTTTTTAGAAGTTTGTATGTCCTAAATATGTTCAAGAGCAAGTTAATTCCTTCCCCCTCTTTTTAGCCATGTGTAAACACGTATCCTAAAGTAAATCAAAAACCTCGTTGTTTCACATTAAAAAATCATGTCTCATCAAACGGGTCTCTTGATTGAAACTAAGCTCGTTGTGTAGGAAAGAACTTGGCGCCGATGGACTAATTTTAGATCATCGTATTCTTCATGATACTCATTTAAGGTATGTGAATCAAGGTTGTAAGACACCATCTTCCATTCGTTGCGTCTCCAAAGAAGAAGCTCACCAATTTGCCGATCGAAATCCTAATACATCATAAAGTCCTACAATGGGTCCAATGCTGTACTTTTTGTTCCAAGGATCCTTAACTCCGTTTCCATCCCTTAACCATATTTCAAGGCACGATTCCATCCTTCCAAACTCCACAGTAACAAGGGCAAGGGAGTCCCCCAGAATGCTAAGGCTAGACCAAGAGTTAGTCCTAATATCGTCGGGTAAAAATACTCGTTCGAACAATTTATCTGACATGTGGAAAGCAATAATTTCACCCCGGCCATTAGCCACCCAATAAAACACCCCATTCAACGATGCGGAACACCAACGCTGAGAACATTGTAGCATCTCTTCCGGCACCACAGCGACGATTTCTCTCTAGGTTTCAGTATTCATGTCGTAGATTTGAACTCTTCCATCACAAAGCGTAAAAGTAAATGCCATGGGGTCATAGCTTGCGGCAACTCTAAGCACTTTATAATCATTGGTTTGGGGATCAAAAGCGAACCATAGATGGCTAGTGTACCTTGGAAGAGGGGGTTGCGGGAGTACCCTAAATTCTCTCATTGCGGGGTTGCATAACATGATGATTTTGGTGGAGGAATTGAATAGACAAATGACGCCATTGCAAGAGCCAAAGAGGTTGAGACAACTAGCGGGTTGATCACAGAAAGGTAGGTCTAGATCGAGGATTGGGGTTTTGTTGGAGACCACGGACAGGGCTAATGTAAAAGGGGCGAATGCGGAAGTGGTTTCGACTGATCGTAGGACGACGAGGGATTTGTTTTTCGGGGAGCGATTGTGGTGGAGGGAGATGGAGCTAGGGTTTTGGATGAGAGAGTACCAGTGTTTCGCGACTGATTTGAATCGAAGAAGGGATTTCACAGGGAGTCGAGATAGAATCTCCGTCAACGCATCTTCCGGCATGTCTTCGTCCATTGCCATGGGGATGTAATGTATGTCAGTGCCGAAGAATGATGATACGCAGGCCCTGGCAAAGGACCCGTATATATATAGCTTTTTATGGAGCCCTTTAAGGTCTGTTTGGTAATTGAGAAAAAAAAGAGGTAACCAGGGAAAATTATAATTTATCTAAGGCTTAAAACTAAGAGAATTGAATCAAATTGGATGGGGTTATGCCGTCTAGGATAATTTCGTCTTTTCAGTTCATGCGCTTATAATAATATGCTGACGTTCTCGAAGCGTGCAGATTTTTTTTGCCTTCTCCTGTCTTCCTCTGTCTCTCTTGAGCGTAGGCGGTTCTAGAGGATCAGAATTCAGAAGAGCGCTCTCTCTCTCTCTCTCTCTCTCTCTCTCTCTCTCTCACACCAGATTTTGATGCACAGCGACTCCATTCCAGCGTAGTTCAAATCTCCGGCCACAATCACAGTCATTATCATGCGCAGGTTCTCTCTCTCATCCGCATCATCCCTCTGTCTTTTCTTTCTCGATTTCTCTTTCTTCGCAGTTTTTGGGCAAATATTGGGCACCGAGTTGATTTCGTTTCAGATCTGCTCTTGTTGGGTTACAAAATTTTGGGTTGCTAGTGTGTTCCTGATCTCTGAACTGTTTATGTTTACACATATATGTATCTGTGTATGTAGCTGTAACGAAAACCATAAACCCCATAAATACTGTTGAAGAAAAAAGCTGTGATGATTGATTTTTCCTTGGACTGTCCAAACGTGGTTTGGACGGCGATCCGGTACCATGGGGTACCCGCCCAGCACCCAAAAACTTCTCACTTATTTAATCGAACATATGTTGCTAAATTCCGTGAGATTTTCTTGATCCAATTTTATAGAGACAAATATTTGAAGGCAGCCAAAGATGAACAAGTTGTATTCCAGTTATAAGACCATTTGAACTACTTTTCAAATAAAAAGAAAAAGAAAGGACTATTTGAACTTTAACTACGCGGTGCAATGTAGCACTAAAATAGTGACCTTGCAAAACCTATACCTAAAGCCACTCAGTCAATATGATTGCCCTATAAATTGGTGCAATTCGTTATGCTTTCTCAATCATCTTCACTGCATTCGATTCCCCTCTTAAGAGAGAGAGAGAGAGAGAGAGAGAGAGAGAGAGAGAGAGAGAATTTTGATATATACCATAGCTACCTAGCCATGAATTCACCAACAAATGTTTCTTGTAATTCTTATTCGGCTATTGCTTCTGCCTTGCTCTTGTTTTTCCTATTGACCACGCTTGTTAATGCACAGTTATCTTCTACGTTTTACAACAATACATGCCCGAATGCACTCCCGATCAATGATTTCCCTATTAGTATCTTTTGAGGATTTTGTGGTTGAATCGTTTCTTTTTGCGTAGTTGCTACAGTTTTGATGTGTATATTTGCATGCTTTCATGACAAATTCCAACCGATCATTCTTATGCTTTTAGTGTCTGCAAATTCTGTGTTTGTGGAGATGCTCTGCGATTTTGGGTTACATGTAGTGCTATCATGATCCGTGTTCAATTTGTGCAATGGAGTTATGAAAACCATTCCTATCATGCATGTTACTATGCAGCTTTTTTCCGCTGAAGGTCAGAAACAATTGCTGTTGTGGCAAAGTGTTCTTAAGAAGCTTTGTATGTGATATAGAAGGCCATAATGATATGGATAAATATTGAAGTTTTCTTCATGAACATCGGCAAAGAGGGAAAAAATCTATCCTTTTTGACGTGCACATTACACATTATCCTTGCTTATTTATTGTATTTATGGGGCTTCTCAAACTGTGAAGGTATCTTCTTGTGCTAAGCACCTCGAAAAGAACCTCAGATATGTTGCTACCAAGATTTGTTCGGTTCTACTTTTGTTTCCCAATAAATCTTTCGAAAAGTTAATTTTCTTGTCACATGATAACAATGCTTTTTCTAATCTGCTGGATGGGCTTAGAAAATGGTTTACGTACTCTTGGAAAAGATTTGTTACCCTAAGAGTTTATGTGATGAAATTCATAGGACCATGAAAACTGATTATAGATGTCTATTATGTCAATAATCGTGTGTAAATGGTGGACCATAATAAGGATTGAAATTTTTTTTGCCTTGTGATTGGTATGAGTTACGAGATTTTTCAAGTTCGGTAGGTAGTTTTTGGTGATATTTGTTTGTTTTAGTTTTATCGAGTCATATGTAAATGGTAGACCATAATAATGATTGTAAAATTTTTTGCTTTGTAATATTTGATAGTCTTGCGGCGACTGTTTTAGTTATTCCTGATTCTTTTCCCATTTCTTATTTCGTTCTTGTAGGACTGAGTCGTGTTTTCTTGTTGGTGCTCCGACAGTAAGTATGAGAATGCTTCTCATAGTTGTAGAGTTCATTACTTTTTCTGTTTTGTGTTTGAATAGTTTTGGAACTTTTGGGTGTTCTAAACTCCTAAAAAACATGGATGACCTATACTTTCACGTGTCGTTTTGCCTGGATGTTTTTTTGGAAACTGTTTGTACTTAGTATGCTGAATTTTCAGTGGTTAAAGTATGCTGAATTTTCAGTGGTTTAGGTATCAAAACCCTGAGATATAACATATCTAAAGAAAGTGAAATTCTGGTCGAAAAGAAAATCTATTTGATACTCTGTTTAATTAGGACTTAGGAGTGAATGAGTTCTTTGCTTTGATCAGGTTTGTAATAGCTTACACCCAACATAAATCTTCGAATAGATGCTTTTGAGCTATGGATACGGGAATGAAATATGCAACTAAAGTTTTCGACCAGCCCTTAGGAAAAGAAAAAAAGGTTTGCAAAGCCGTAAAAAATTCCAGTGCTTCATTCATAAGGAAAAGAATCAAATGCTTGATTCCTCATTTAAAGAAAGATTCCTCATTTAAAGAAATCGCCATCTGAATTTTCTTTTTCCTTTTCTGCCTCAACAATTCTGTGATCCAAACATCATATAGCTAGCAATCTGCCAAACCTTTTTCTTCATGGCTTACATCTAACAAAGGTGGACACCCAGTTTTTGGGCTGTGAGAAAGAAGCATGACTGCAGATGGTGGAACTGCTCAATACTTTGCTCAAATTTTCCAACATCAAAACATGACTCCTCGGGCTAAACTTTGAAATCTGAAAGGACTCAACTTACCAGTGTATCTCCTATAATCTATGTTGTCTTCTGGTTCTTGATTTTTTCCTGTTCTGTGTTCAACATTTCTGATGTTCAAGATATATATCGCTGAATTGGAAATCAGGATCCAGGCCATCGAGTTCTTAAAAAGTTGATTGGGGATGCTAATGCAAAGGTAACATTCTTCACTTTTATCTTCTACATTTGACCATCAATATAGTCTAATCAAATTTGGATACATGTGTGGATCAGAAATCTTTAATGGCAAGCTCTGAGTTTGTAGAATTTGTAAATGTGTTTTGTTACTTCAATATTGGACATTGATAAATTAGTTCTGTTTTATTTCTTAGTTACTAAGTTAAGCTACCATTCACTATCATGCAGGAATTTCTTTGAAAACTATCTCGGTATCTCCGGTTCTTGATAATTTAAACTTGGATGAGATTTCAATCAGAATGGACAACTGAACCTGGACCATTCCTTATAATAATATGTCTCTCAACTATCCCGTCTTTTGTGAGTTTATTGAAGCCTTACAGCTTGAATAGACAGATTTTATCTTTGTTACAATGCTGGCAAACCATGAATAGTTATGAACCTTTGGTTTTGCTGTTTTGGGTTTGACACAGGTGACGATAATAAAAGGCAGACGGCTTTAACTTGTGTTGCTACTTGCTGCTTTCTATTTATTTTGATGAAATTTCACTCAATGTGTAAAGTGATGGTCTTGTTCTTTATAAATTTATTTCACAATGCATAAATTATGAGTACTGTTGAATACTTGTAGTCGAAAGCAACGAAGACTGTGCTTCTGACTTAGCTCTAAAAAAACCATAAAATTGGTTTCTGTTTGAAAAACAAACACAAGGAGGAGTAGATCCGCCAATCAATCATTTTCTCAAATCTTAACACAATACACATCGTAGCAAATCTTTTTGTGTATATGATTTAGGACCGTGTCTATTGTTCTAGCCTCACTATATTGAAACTTTAAAAACAAATCTTTTCATTTGCATGATTTGCTTTTAAACTCTTGCACTCTCTCCTTTATGTAAATCAACTATGACGTATAAATACTTGTAAATATATGCAGACTATCTCCTAACCATATTTTACCATAAACAACTTAAATTTAGAAAGTCAGGCATGAAACTTCTCGTACTGGTACGAGCCGATCACCTAGTTATTACTAATAAAAAAAGGAAAAGGTCGAGAAAAAGATTTTTAGTAATTTGCACTCACCAATGAGTTGTAGACTACAGTAATTTTTGCCGTGTTTGTTAGTTTTGTGTAATACTTTTATGTACTATTGATTTGTCTCGACGAGAGGAATCAGAAAAGTAAAAAATTATTACTTTTACATAAGTATTTTGCCAAATATTCAAGGTTTTTGGAACTTTTCCTTGGATATTTTAAAAAATACTTGTTTAAAAGTCATAATTTTTTTACTTTTTCAATTTCTCTCATCAAGACAAAGCAATATTATACAATTTTTGTGCAAAAGTAACAAACATGAAAAATATTTGCATAAGGACAAAATAAAAAAGTTGTAGTCAGCAACTTGTTGGCCAGTATAAACACCCATCTAAGTACTATTCTGTTCTTCTCCACTTTTTCTTGTTTCTTCTCTTTAATTTTCTAGTGTCAATCAAACAAATTAAGAATATTTTATTTTATTTTATTCTTCTTTCCACAAGTTCCCGACACACCAAACAAAAATTCAAGTATACAACCCAAGTACTGATTCTTGGAGAGAAGTCCACGCCTCTATGCCAAAGGTCTAGTATTATGGCCTGACAATGATTTTTGCACTTCCTCAGGATTCTAAGTCTATTAAGTTAAGAGTTTTTTTTGAAAACATCCGTCCAACTATTCATCAGATTTTTACTTAGTCCTCAAACTATCAAAATGTTTTATTTAGTCCTCCAACTATTGACTTTTGTTCTATTTAGTCCTTCCGTTACTTTCAAACGGCAACAGTAGACGGCAACGTTTTGTTAAAAAAAAAGTTTCCAACCACCAATTTGCAATCCTATGGAGTAGAAACGTGATTATGAGAGCTTTAGAGACAAAATTTGATTATGTCTCTTTAGAATAATATGATCAGAATAATAAGATCTTCACATCCATTCAAATGGATTAAAATTTGAGCACTTAATTTTTTCGGACGGCAACGTTTTGTTTAAAAAAAAAAAGTTTCCAACCACCAATTTGCAATCCTATGGAATAGAAATGTGATTATGAGAGCCTTAGAGACAAAATTTGATTATGTCTCTTTAGGATAATATGATCAGAATAATAAGATCTTCACACCCATTCAAACGAATTAAAATTTGAGTACTTAATTTTTTAAAACGGTTTATATATTAAAAAATATAGTCAAAAAATTAAGTCTCGAATTTTAATCCGTTTGAATGGGTGTGAAGATCTTATTATTCTGATCATATTATCCTAAAGAGACATAATCAAATTTTATCTCTAAGGCTCTCATAATCACATTTCTATTCCATAGGATTGCAAATTGGTGATTGGAAACTCTTTTTTTTTAAACAAAACGTTGCCGTCCGAAAAAATTAAGTGCTCAAATTTTAATCCATTTGAATGGATGTGAAGATCTTATTATTCTGATCATATTATTCTAAAGAGACATAATCAAATTTTGTCTCTAAAGCTCTCATAATCACGTTTCTACTCCATAGGATTGTAAATTGGTGGTTGGAAACTTTTTTTTTTAACAAAACGTTGCCGTCTACTGTTGCCGTTTGAAACTTAACGGAAGGAGTAACGGAAGGACTAAATAGAACAAAAGCCAATAGTTGGAGGACTAAATAAAACATTTTGATAGTTTGAGGACTAAGTAAAAATCTGGTGGATAGTTGGAGGGATGTTTTCAAAAAAAACTCTTAAGTTAATAACCATTCAATTGTCGCACTTAGTAGGAGGGACGACGTGTTCAAGAGAACATCCGTTCCAATACCAGTGGTGGAATTATTATCGCTCGCATTCTGCAACAAGTCTCAGTAAATTACATGTTTCTGAACGGTTCTCTGGCCTTTGTTCTTGTGACGATGGCCTATGGCGGGAGTTCAATGGAAGTTTACCGTTGCTGATTTGACATATGGGTAATGGTTGAATTTGGCGTTAAGGAGTCTTGGAAGATACAGTATCGGACACTTCTATGGAGGATATCGCTTCGGGTTAGCATTTCAGCAAAACGGAGAGTTTCTTGTTAATTTGTGAGATTGGGAATTTTTCATCAGCAAGCAAAGGTGCAAATGGAAGGTATCATCTAAAATCTACAGCCAATAAGTTTGGGTTGCTTCTTGGTTTCGGCTAGGGGTGTCAAATGGGCGGGTTTGGGCCAAATTGGGTAAGTTATAAATGGATTGGGTCTTTAATGGGTCATTGACCCATTTAGACCCAATTAGTTAAGAGCCTAATTACCCATACACAACCCAACCCATTTATTTGAAATAAAATCCGACCCGCCCATTAACCCAATTAAATTAAAAATGATTAAAATACTTATATACACTAAAATGACCATATCACACTTGTACATTTAAATGACCAAATTACTCTTGCATACTAAAATTACCATAATACCCCTATATACTAAAATAACCAAATTAACCTTGTATACTAAAATTACTGAACCGAATGGAGATTCTGTTAAAAAAGTGAAAGTCGTTTCCCATCTCTTTTCTTTCCATGTTCTTTTTTTTTTTCTTTAGCGTGGATTTGGATTGAAAAAATAACTTATTTTTTTGTCTTTATTTGAATTTTTTTTTGCATTTGTTTGTTTTCGTAAAACTTTTTCGACTTATTGATTCGTTTCGACGAGAGGAATCGGAAAAGTAAAGAAACTCATAATTTTTTTGAATAAAGACAACCAACATATTAACTAATCGATTACGATAAATTAGACCTAATTTTGCAGTATCTTGATGTGACATTAACTAATCACCCATATTGTTATCTCGTTACTCTATCCATCTCTCTCCATTTGTTACCCAAAAAACATTCCTCCAAATCCGAGCCAAACAAAGCAAAATGTTGTAAATGCATGTATTCCTGTTTTCCGAATTTGAAACAAGGCTTTTGTTAATGTGTGCCTTAGGGGCATATGTTAAACATCATTAAATGAAAAATAGATAAGCCCACTACTATGGGAAACAATGACAGAAGTTAATGAGAGAAAAAGTTATTTTTCCGAGACCAGAATACCCTTCTATTTTCCCCAACTTTTCATTCTCTTTCTCCTGTTTTCCTAGCCCCTTTACCTCCTCAAGTTCTTTATCAAAATATCAACGTACATATATAGATATACTCTCCTGCAAAGTAAAAAAGAAGAAAAAGGGGATGGATAACTGAATTTAGAAATGCATGTACGTAACATTTTACCGGTTAAAATAACGATCGATTTTAAAATATTGTAAAAAGTATTTTGTAGAAGTTATTTTTAGTAGTATTGCATACATGGTTGGAGAGTTGAATTATTTTTTTGTCTTCATTCGAATTTTTTTTTGCACTTGTTAGTTCTACGTCAGTCTTTTTTTGGATTATAGGCTCTTCTCGATAGGAAAATTTTAAAAAGTTCAATAATAAATACAGAAGTTGCTAGGAAAAATTTCAAAAGTTCAATAATAAATACAGAAGTTGCTGCTAATAAGGTAGGGATCATCAAAACACCAAACCATCCAATGTAAAGACGGTTTTCAGTGCTAATTATCCAGTTATAGAGGCGACCCCATAGGCTTTTGCTTTTGCGTCTCTCTAAAATTGCAATCATGGTAACATCTTGGTTTATTTATTCATTTGAAACTCCAAGCACACGAATTTTCATAAATAGAAATAGAAAAATAGAAAGCTTGTTATTCAACAGTACAACATGACTTATCACTATTTTTTTTAAACCAAGACAAAAATAATCCAATGTAGACAGTTTTTTTTATTATAATTGTCTTTATTAAAAAAGATTAAACTTAATTTTGAACTTTTTAGATTTTTCTCATCGAGACAACTAAACCAATAATTCATTCTAAACCAATAATTCATTAAAATTGATCAAAATTAACAAATTCAAAAAAAAATTGAATAAAAAAGACAACATAATCCATATGGCTTAGTAAGCCAAACCTAGCCTTTTTGGAAATTAAATTTTACTCGTTCAGCTTTGTTAATCTAATTCTGTTAGATTTTTGTGAGTAAGTTTTCAGTTTTTTTAACTCAAATGTTAAGGTATTTTGATGGTTAATTCGGGTTCTTGTGGAAGATTTGCAGAGGTTCGATTGGTGGAGGGGATGAGAAAGGAAAAGTATAGTGGGGGTATTTCGGTCCCATACTAAAAAAACTGAGTCTTTCGAAGGAAACAATTTATTACTCTGCTATAACCTTTACATTCCCCGTAAAAAGTAGAGTGAAATAGAACATTTAATGCAATTCTATCATATGCCCTTAGGGCACATATTAACAAGACCCTTGAAACAATTTTTAGGTTCCAGCGTTCATGTGAGATCTTCCTAGCCTGAGATCTTCCCACGCCTGGGATTTCCAAACCAATTGCATTCAATGCAACCCACGCCAAATCTTCAAATGTGCAGATCTTTCCATTGTCAAGAAAGACTACTACACTTTGACAAACGAGAATGAAGCCAAATCCCAACAGGAGTATCCTGAATTCTCCCATGGCGGGGTTGCATAACATGATGATTTCAGGGTAGGAATTGGTGAGACAAACGATGCCGTTGGAAGAGCCGAAGAGGCTGAGCTCACTAGCGTGTGGCCCGTCGAAAGGTAGGTCTAGATCGAGGACTGGAGTTTCGTTGGCTGGGACCAAGGACAGGGCGATTTTGGAATGCTTTTCAAGGTATCGTTTGACAAGGAGGGAGTCGTTTTGGGAGTGATCGTTGTGGAGGAAGATGAAGCTGGGTTTTGGATGAGAGAACACCAGTTTTTGGAGATTGATTTGAATCGGAGGAGTGATTTCACAGGGAGTCGAGATAGAATCTCCGTCAACACATCTTCCGGCATGTCTTCGTCCACTGAATTGAATATTGATCGGAAGGCCCTGGCCAAGGACCCTTATATAGCTTGGTATGGAACCCTTTTATATAGGTCTATTTGGAAATTTAAAAAAAAAAGATGATTAAATGATGGAAAATTAACAAAACAAGGACTGTTCTTTTCTTTTTCTTTTTTTTTTCTTCCCTATTCCCTCTCGAACCAAACAAGGAAAAAAATTGTACCTACGCTAGGGAGTTTTGTCCCGTCACACCACACCACTATCTATAGGGAACTTCATTGCACCTATGTCGGGACCGAAGCTAAGCTAAGGTACCACTAGGGATGGATACAGGTGGGAGCCCGTGGGGTCACTGGCCCCCCTCGATTTTGTAGAATTATAATAATTTTTTTGAATATTTCTATTACATCCGATAAATTTATAATAATTTTTTTTGTAGAATTATAATCTATTTTTGAGTGCCAAATTTTCACACCATCTTTTTGTTCAAACACATTCCTTTCTACTAATAGTGAGATGAAATTCCAATTATATTCATCAGTTTTTTTTTTTATTTTACAGGCAAAAAATGTATTAATCATTGAATTATAAACGTACGGGTTAAGTTTACTAATCTGTGTGTCTCCATTAATGCAAATTTCTAAATCCGTCCATGGGTACCACGTGGATGGTGTTAGGAGTATATTTAGCCCCAATAAAGAGTTATGGAGACTTGAACCTAAGCTTTGTCCAACCAAGTTCAAGTTTCCAACCACTGCACCAACCCCTCATTAATTGGTGGTTGTTTGTCTTTTCAACGCCTAGTTTCAGCATTCCGTGGATGCACTGATGAGAATTGATGGCAACACTTTCCACAAGGATGACATTGATAGTGTCAAAATAATACTAGCAAAACAACACTTTCCACAAGGATGACATTGATAGTGTCAAAACAATACTAGCAAAACTAAAATAAAAAAAAAACTCTGTTTAGAAATATGGTTGATGGAGCTCTCAAGAAAACAGCAAACACTCTGTTTTCAGAGTGTTTGAGCGGAAGCGTAATGCCAAGAGGACCTTCAACAGCAGATTGTGCAACACAAAACATGTCCTAATCAACGTCTCTGGACCGAAATTAAGCACTCTTTGTACAGAAGAACTTGTAACGACGGAAGCTGTGCTCCCCATTGTTCGTAATTTATTTTAATCAACGGGTATTTGTAATCTTAACGTGGGGAGATTAATAAGTATTTAATATCATGGAGCTCGTAATATAATTGAGATAAAGACGGGAGTGCAATTATAATTCTGTAGTGGGGTGAATTATAATTAGTGAAATAAGAAATAGAATCCTGGTGGGATTAGGTTTTCCTTATTTACACTGGGAGCCCAGACTTATTACTCCTTAGGTCCCTATTGTAGCCCTATATATACACGTTATGCTCTCTAGGTCAGATTGATATTTTTCTATTACTCAGTAAATAGAGGCAGGCTTAGAGAGAGCAAACAGATCACGAAAGAATCCACACTCGGTTCGTGTTCTAGACGTGTGGGGAATACGGTAGAAGATCGTAAGGTACGATCGAGCAGTATTCGTGGTTTATAGCAAGGCGTGCTATAACAAGTTCAACCAGCGTTCGTGTCGCAGGGAATTGAGGTAGAACCCTAATTCGGCTTTATAAGGTTTTACAAAATTTGTTGTCTAATCTGTACGGGTCATTACTGGGTCTTGGGGATTCAGTTTCCCAACAGTGGTATCAGAGCAGGCTGTAATCACGCGTATGGATTAAACAGGCCATGTTGTCCGTAGGTTGTAGAGGGTAGAACGTAGAACTGTGCTAACCCTGTTTTGCAGCGTTCTTACCCAGCTATTATGGTCACATATTTTTTTGTTAATTTTATGTGATTGGATCCCACGATATTTTTTTTCGTGGTTATTGTTATTTATTGGGTACCACGATTTATTTTCGTGGTTGTAATAATTAACATAGCATGTGTTATTTATTGGGTACCACGATTATTTTTCGTGGTTGTAATAATTAACGTAGCATGTGAACTTCAATGGAGGCATAAGATCAATGTTTGTATGTTTCTTCGATTGAAATAGCATTCGACGGTTGTTCGGAGATCGAAGATGATAGATACAAAAGATACAAGTTGTTTGGCTTACAACAGATTTTTTTCAGATTCGTAGGGTCTGATTGCAGGGCTGTTTCGACCCAGTAAACGTTGGAATTAGAAAATCTGTTCTTCACGAAAGTTGTATATAATTGAATTTGGAATCCAACCCAAGTTGAATCACTTCATTTGGAGGTCGGATGAGGAAGATATGACCAAAATACTGAAGGCTGTGCAGTTTACGCGGAAATATGTCAAATCCGAATTTTCTTGCTTAAGCACGGTTGGATTTTGGTTTTCTTGATTGATTCAAAGTATCTAAACCTTCTACACAAGGATAGTTGAAGGATTTCAAGTTTGGAAAGATTGCTTAAGGATTTCAAGTTTGGAAGGACTCCTTATTGCTTAAGGATTTTAAGTTTGGAGGATTCCTTGTTGCGCAAGGATTACATCTTTGACCATAATAGCTGGATTCTTTATCTTGTGTTTTCTTATTATTTGGTTTTTCATAATGTTTGCATATGTGATAGTTTACTATATTGGGACAACATGGTGATAATTGGCTTTGACCTAGATCGCGGTTTTTGCAAACTCGAAAAATTTGATAACCCTCACAAATTATTTTTTAAATAACTATGTGGGAGAGGGAGTTTATATTTATAAATCCCACGGTCTCCATTACTAGTATGTAAATGATGTAATTAATTTTGTGTGATGGTTTTAGAACCTTCCCCCCATCGGGCAAATTATTTATGGACTCATCGGTATAAACTTCCTTAAAGGATAGGTCTATGATAATTGTTGTGTGAATTACTTCTCCATCTGAGGTAATTTATAACGGAATAATGGGTCATGGAGCTAGGTAATGGTATACACTTAGCTGTAAATAATAATATCCTCACCATCTGAGTCACTATTATTATTTATAGGACCGAAGGAATATTGGCTATTTAATTTTGCTTGGCATAGTCTAGTGTCTAGATAGTAAAATTAAAAGGTTGTGCCTATCTACACGAATGATGAAGAGTAGACGACCTTCCCATCGAGGCATGCTCTTCACAGTGTTTAGGGTTGCCAATGTTTTTCTTTTAACATGTGGTTGAGGGAACCAATATTAAAATGAAATTCAAGTTTTTATTGCCCTTCATAATTGATTGTTATGTTATTTGATTCTCAGATTCAAAAATGGGCTTTTCAATCCACTTGCTATTATTCTCAAAGAAAATAAACTTACTGGACAAAACTATGTCGACTGGAAAAGAAACTTGGATATTGTGTTAACTGCTGAGGGGCACAAATTTGTTTTGTCTGAGGATTGCCCTCTAAAACCTGATGAGAATGCCACAGAGCAGGAAGCAAAGCCTTATAAGGATTGGGTCAAGGCTGATGAGATGGCACGGTGTTATATTCTGGCTTCTATGTCGAATATATTGCAACATCAGCATCAGTCTATGGAAACTGCGTACGATATGATGTTGAATCTCAAAGAAATGTTTGGGAATCAAAATCATGCAGCAAGGCTAGTTGCTATGAAAGAATTGGTGAGTATCACCCATGTTGAAGGGACCCCAATTAGGGATCATGTTCTTAAAATGATAGCTCTTCTTAATGAACTAGAGATCCTTGGAGCTGAAATTGATGGGGAAACCCAGATCGATTTCGTTCTTAACTCACTGCAGTCTGAGAGTTTTAAGCAGTTTCGCCTGACTTATTCTATGAACAAAATGCATTTATCTTTGGCAGAACTTCTTAAGGAACTCCAAGTAGTTGAGGGTCTTTTGGTTGTGAAGAAACCACCATCAGTGTTAGTGGCAGAGAAGGCTTCTACTTCTAAGCCGAAAGGCAAGAAAAAGCAGAATAAGTCTCAGAAAAAGGTTGTGGAGGCGGTTCATGCGCCTCAAGGTGGAGTGAAAAAGCCTGCGGGCAAGTGTTTTCACTGCAAGCAGAAAGGACACTAGAAGCAGGAATGTCCGATTTTTCTCAATAAAGTGAACAAACAAGGTAAATCTTTTTCACTAGTTGTTGAAACATGTTTAGCGGTGCTATCTACCGGTACCTGGTGTGTAGATACAGGAGCCACTAATCATGTTTGCAATTCATTGCAGGGGTTCCAGGAAACCAAAAGACGTAGTGATGGGGAGATTTATCTACATATGGGAAATGTTACGAGAGTGGCAGCAGTTGCAATAAGAAATGTTTTTTTAAATTTTAGTAGTAATAGGAGTTTAATTTTGAGAGATTGTCTTTATGTGCTTACTATTAGAAGAAACTTGGTTTCAGTTTCTAAGTTAATTAAGGATGGATATTTGGTTTATTTTAGTAACTCTGTGGTTATTAAATTAAATAAACGTTTTATCTGTTCTGGTTCATTGGTGGATGATCTCTACATTATTAATCCTATATTTCCTACAGTGCAACTGCATGAATCGAATAACACTAATAATTTACCATGTAAGAGAAAAGAGCCTTCTACATTGAACCAAACGTATCTATGGCACTTATGTCTTGGTCATATTAATCTGAATAGGATTTCTAGACTGGTTAGAGATGGACCTTTAGGTTCATTAGAAGTTAAGGAACTTCCAGTCTGTGAATCCTGTTTGGAAGGTAAGATGACCAAAAGGCCTTTTTTAGCAAAATGATATAGAACCAAAGAGCCGTTAGAATTGGTTCACTCTGATTTGTGTGGGCCTATGAATGTCCAAGCTAGATGTGGTTTTGAGTACTTTGTCACTTTTATTGATGATTACTCAAGGTATGGATACATTTATTTGATGCGCCGTAAGTCCGAATGCTTTGAGAAATTCAGGGAGTATAGGGCGGAAATGGAAAAACATCTGGGTAAATGTCTCAAGACACTACGATCTGATCGTGGTGGCGAATACCTCTTGGGAGAGTTTAGGGACTACTTGTCAGCTGAAGGGATTACATCCCAGTTGTCAGCTCCAGGTATGCCACAGCAAAATAGTGTAGCAGAAAGAAGGAATAGGACTCTTATGGATATGGTAAGATCAATGATGAGTTATTCAGATTTACCGATTTCGTTTTGGGGACATGCACTAGAAACAGCAGCGTATATTCTTAACTTAGTATCATCTAAGTCAGTACCATCTACACCCACAGAACTATGGACTGGGCGTAAACCTAGTCTGCAGCATGTTCGGGTTTGGGGTAGTCCAGCACACGTGTTGAATGGGAACGCAGATAAATTGGAATCGAGGACAGAAGTTTGCTTGTTTGTGGGGTACCCTAGAGGAACGAAAGGTGGACTATTTTATAGTCCTACGGATAAGAAGGTCATTGTTAGCACTAATGCCCGGTTCTTAGAAGAGGACTATGTGATAGACCACAAGCCCAGAAGTAAAATTGTTCTAGAGGAATTGAGAGGAGAGATACCGGCACAAACTTCTTTACCACCAATAGTGCAGGAGGAAACGCCACAAGAGACATCTGTAGAGGCACCTATTGACACACCGGTACCTCGTCGTAGTGGGAGGGTTATTGTTCCACCCAGTCGGTATACGTTGTTGGGAGAGTCTTTTGAAATGATCCCTGATGATCAACATGCCGAACCCTGTAACTACAATGAGGCACTTCAAGATAAAGATGTGGAACTTTGGCAAAAGGCTATGAAATCAGAGATGGGGTCTATGTACTCTAATCAGGTCTGGGATCTTGTAGAACCACTTGAAGGGATTAAACTCATTGGATGTAAGTGGATCTATAAGAAGAAGAGAGGGGCGGACGGGAAGGTGCATACCTTTAAAGCTAGGCTTGTTGCGAAAGGGTATACTCAGAAAGAAGGGATCGACTATGAGGAAACTTTTTCGCCAGTAGCCATGCTTAAGTCCATCCGGATTCTCTTGTCCATTGCGGCTCATCTTGATTACGAGATTTGGCAAATGGATGTCAAGACCGTATTCCTTAATGGAAATCTGGATGAGTGCATCTATATGGTGCAACCAAATGGATTCATAGCAAAAGGTCAAGAGCATATGTTGTGCAAGCTCAAAAAGTCTATTTATGGGCTTAAGCAGGCATCTAGATCTTGGAACATCCGTTTTGATCAAGCAATCAAGTCTTTTGGTTTTGATCAATGTCCGGATGAGTCATGTGTGTACAAGAAGTGCAACGGAAAAGTGGTGGTGTTTCTAGTACTATATGTTGATGATATCCTGCTCATCGGAAACGATGTGAGAGTGTTGTCTTCAGTGAAAGTGTGGTTATCTGGCCAATTCAAAATGAAGGACTTGGGAGAAGCCGGTCACATCCTAGGGATTAAGCTTATACGAGATCGCAAGAAGAGGATGTTGGGCCTATCACAAGCTACTTATATCGATGCCATTCTTGCCCGTTTTAGCATGCAGGATTCCAAGAAAGGGTTCCTCCCTTTTAGACATGGAATCAACCTATCCAAAGATCAGTGTCCTAAAACACTTGAGGAGATGGAGAAAATGAAGGCAGTTCCTTATGCCTCGGCAGTAGGAAGCCTTATGTATGCTATGTTGTGTACTAGACCTGATATTTGCTTTGCCGTTGGCATGGTTAGTAGATTTCAGTCTAATCCTGGACAAGAACATTGGACTGCAGTGAAACATATACTCAAGTATCTGAAAAGAACTAGAGATCATATGTTAGTATTCCAGTCAGATAGTCTGGTACCTCATGGATACACAGACTCAGACTTTATGTCAGATAGGGATTCCAGAAAGTCTACCTCGGGATATGTGTTTACCTTGGGAGGTGGAGCCATAAGTTGGAGGAGTGTCAAACAATCTTGCATTGCTGATTCTACCATGGAGGCAGAGTATGTGGCTGCTTCTGAAGCAGCCAAGGAGGCTGTTTGGCTCAGAAACTTTTTGATGGATCTGGAAGTGATCCCTTCAGTGCAATCAGTCATTACACTCTATTGTGACAATAGCGGTGCAGTTGCTAATTCAAAGGAGCTAAGGACTCACAAGAAGGGCAAACACATCGAGCGTAAGTATCATCTGATTCGAGAGATCGTACAGAGAGGTGATGTTGCTGTGACCAAGATTGCATCGGCGAACAACCTAGCAGACCCTTTTACGAAGAGCTTACTGGCTAAGACTTTTGATAGTCACGTAGAGGGAATGGGAGTAAGATGCATGGCAGTATGGTTTTGAGTCTTAGTGGGAGTTTTTTGTTAGGAGGTTATGTAAAAGTTAATGGATTAATATTTAACTATTAATCAGATTTATCCCGTTTTAATGAGAATCTTTTATGGGCAATATTTGCATGATATTTGTGTATATTGTGCATGTGTGTCTTTTATTCTACATAGTAGATAATCCAGTGTGTAGAGTGCGGCTTACACACAGAAGATTGGATCATCGGTTCTTGTGGAATATAAGTTATTGTTCACAGTCTTAGATGGAACTGGACACACCATCGGTAGGGCTGTAGTACAATGTTTAGTAGGTCTATCTTGACTACAGAGAGCGGTCTAGTTCTAACTCATTGTGCTAGTACACTTTGTGTGTATTGAACGGGGCCGTATTGAGGTAATTGTCTTTATACTAACTTTATAAGACAATTGGAATCTCATGGTTATTATGAATGCTTATGCTCTTAATCCAAAGATAATTATTAGAGGTATATATTTAATGTTGTTGACTTTGATTCATTAAAGAGTGAGATCTTTATACGGTCAATAGTTTCGGTGAGTTGGGTCGCAACATTATGTATATGACAACTATTAATTATTAATGGAATCCATGTCCCGATAGGGATTGATGATACCCCTTGAGTAAGCTTATAAGTTTCGAATATGTCAAACCCTGCAGGTGGATTTTGTATCCGACATATTGAATAAGTTAAGCGGATAGTCTCAAGTTAAGATGTTGATTAAGTGGGAGATTGTTAGTAATTTATTTTAATCAACGGGTATTTGTAATCTTAACGTGGGGAGATTAATAAGTATTTAATATCATGGAGCTCGTAATATAATTGAGATAAGGACGGGAGTGCAATTATAATTCTGTAGTGGGGTGAATTATAATTAGTGAAATAAGAAATAGAATCCTGGTGGGATTAGGATTTCCTTATTTACATTGGGAGCCCAGACTTATTACTCCTTAGGTCCCTATTGTAGCCCTATATATACACGTTATGCTCTCTAGGTCAGATTGATGTTTTTCTATTGCTCAGTAAATAGAGGCAGGCTTAGAGAGAGCAAACAGATCACGAAAGAATCCATACTCGGTTCGTATTCTAGACGTGTGGGGAATACGGTAGAAGATCGTAAGGTACGATCGAGCAGTATTCGTGGTTTATAGCAAGGCGTGTTATAACAAGTTCAACCAGCGTTCGTGTCGCAAGGAGTTGAGGTAGAACCCTAATTCGGCTTTATAAGGTTTTACAAAATTTGTTGTCTAATCTGTACGCGTCATTACTGGGTCTTGGGGATTCAGTTTCCCAACACCCATAACGGCACATCGTATTAAACTTGATGCACTTTTATTTCTTCAGTATCAAGGTTATACGAAAAACATCTGTTTAAGTATTCCACATCTCTCAAGAACCTCCTTGCCATTTTGAAGTAGTTGTCCGCATCTCAAAAGAAGAAACTCCCCGTTTTGCCGAAAACCTAATGGATATACCACCAAGGCACCAAGTAAATACCGACACTGGCACAGATGCTCTAAGTTTATGGATTGGGGCAACTCTAAGCACTTCATATTAATATGTTTTGGGATCAAAAAGCAAACCCAAAATGGCAACACTTCCTCTCTTGAATTTTGAAGAGAGCTGGGAAGTCTTTTTGTGCTTTTACCATTAATGAATTTATTGAGAGAGTTTGGAAGTTTTTCTTCTTCTTTTTCTCTTAAAAAAAAAAAACTATTGCAAGTTGTAGTTAGTGAGGTTTGAAACTTTGTCGAATGCATAAGAGTACATCGTGACAACCACTCCACGTGCTATACAAGACTATCTTATTGGTGATGTGAACGTTGGAGTCTTTGGGGCCAGTTCAACGGAGCTTTACTTTGGTTTTAGTTGGATGCTAGTGGATGGTAGGATTGGTCCACTCGAGACTTGATTTATTGAGATCCTAAACCATAGTGATCTCCTTCAAAGAACGGCCCAATCTCTTAACTAAAATCATTTCTCAAGAAACTCACCATTTCACTGCAGAAATCCTGAATCGTAGATATCTCCTTCGAAGAACGAATTTAAGTTTTGCACCCTCTTCAAAAGAGGGTGAACATTACACTTCTTTCTATTGGTTGAAATAAAGTGAATCTCGCCACAAAGTGATGTCATTCTTATTAAAAAGTATATTGCAGGAGTGAGACCTATGTCATTTCAACCAATAAGAGAGAGTGCAACGTTCACCCTCTTTACAGGAGGGTGAACAAAATTGCACTCTCAAGGAACAGCCCTATACTGTAGCTTTTAGTCAAGGACTGAATTCACCCATTGGCTTATAACTTGTGCTCTAATAAGGTTAATACCCCTCCTTTCACAGATTGGTGTTGGGTTTGGAAGGTCCCTACTAACCCTAGGATATCCCACTTTCTTTGGCTTGCTGCTCAAGAGCGTTTGGCTACTAAAGATAACTTTTCGTCTAGGCACATCACGTCTGACTCTACACGTCGTTATTGTCCTGTTGCGACTGAAAATGCCTACCGTGTTCTGAGGGATTGTCCCAAAGCTCTAGACCTTTGGCAATCCGTCTCTGTTCCTTCTATTCTCACAGATTTCTTCGATAATCATGCATCCTTTCCTTTTTGGCTTAAATCTAATTGCACTTCAAAAGTCATCCACGAGTCAGGTATACCTTGGTCTTGTGTCTTTCCCTTTGCTTGTTGGTTTATTTGGTTGAATAGAAACCAAAGACATTTTTGTGACTCTAATCCTCTTGATCCGGGACACATTCGTGCTAGACTCTTTTCTTTCCAGGACATTCTTGCCCGCGCAACGGAATGGTATTTTATTTGCTCCAAGCTCTCTCGGATTACCAGGCCTAGACATATTCAGGTGGGTTGGATTCCCCCTTCTCTAGGGAGATTCAAGCTCAACTCTGATGGCGCCGTAAATAGCTGGGGAATCGCAGCAGCGGGTGGCATTATTCGCAACTGGAATGGCCAATGCATCAGAGGATTTCAGCGCCATATTGGCACAGTTTCAGTGCTTGCGGCTGAACTTTGGGCTTTAAGGCACGGTTTACAGCTAGCTAGAGGTGGATTCAAACATCCAAAATTTGGACATTGAAGTGGATGCATTAGAAATTGTCAATCTGATGCAAGAGAATATCAGTGATGCCCATCCTTTGCATAACTTGGTTTCCGATTGCAGGTTTCTTCTTCAGAAGTTCACCTCAACAAACATCAAGCATGTTTTTCGTGAGGCAAATGGTTGTGCGGATGGTTTGGCAAAAGATGCTCTCAGTAATGGTGTCGGCTTTATTAGCTTTAGTTCTATTCCTATTGTTATTGTATCTCAGTTTCGGAATGACTTTATAGGGGTCTCGTACCCTAGAACTCTATTTTAATTAATGCTAACTTCTTTTTCACCAAAACAAAAAAAACAAAAAATTCACCGTCACTCATATGTCAGAAAACAACCGGTACTCATCCCTTGCCGGCCAGTATGCCAATGCTCATTAAAAAACAAAGCAACAGACAAAGTACAAAAGTTACAAAGGTCAATCGTAAATTGTAAGTAGCATTTAGACAGTGACTGGTATCGGCATTACGTCAGTCAGTCGTCAAACACCTCGTCACATATGCAAAACGCAACAATTGACCAGCAGATTTATAATTGTGAGCCTACAAAAAGAAAATCCCATTCAACCAAGTGCAAAAATCGTTGTGATGAGACCCAGCTATACACCTTTGGGCACAACGATGTGGACTTCCCTCCTAGAATCGGTACTCGATCAAATTGTATTCTTCAACTTTTTCATCCGCAACCAAAGCTGCAAATAGAAGCTATAATCTAAAATCTACCAATAATACAAGCTTTTGATGTAAGTAGCAATGTATATAACAAGACCAGGAAACACATAGTACCAAACACGTCCCCAATTCCAAAATTCTTAGTTTCCGTAACAGTACTGTACCAGAAGCAAACTTGTTAATAATAAGATGAGAGAGAGAGAGAGAGAGAGAGAGAGAGAGAGATCAAAGTACCAAACTACCCCTGCAAACCCAATTGGCCAAAATCCGACATAACGAGGAATAAATATCAAGGGCTCGTTGTTTTGCGCAAATCATAAACACGTCTCTTGATTGAAACTAAGTTCTCTGTGTACGAAATAACTTCAGACTGATAAATTGATACCGAATCAGTGTATACTTCACAATACTCTTTTATGTTATTGGCATCAAGGTTGTATGACACCATCCGGCAATTGTAGCCCCCTAGAAGAAGAAGCTCGCAATTTTGCAGAAATCTAAATGCCTTATAATGTCAATGTCCTAAAATGGGTCCAATACTGTACTTTTTGTTCCAAGGATCTGAAACTCCGTTTCCATCCCTTAACGATATGCCAAGGCACTACTCTATTCCCAACTTGTCAAACTCCAAAGTGACAAGGGCAAGGGAGTCCCTCAGAACGCCAAGGCTAACCGTTAACTTGATGCAGTATCCTTGGGTAAAAGTTCTTGTTCGAACACTTGGTCGAACATGTGGAAAGCAATAATTTTATAACGACCACCAGAGATCGGCTCAGGAGCTACCCAATAAAACACCCCATCCAACCGTGTCCAACGATAAGGCTGGCTTAGTTGGAAATGTTTGGGCACCGTAGTGGCGATTTCTCTCCACGAGTCCGTACTCATAGAGTAGATTTGAACTCTGCCATCAGCACTCAAATAACAAAATGTGGCAACTCTAAGAACTTTATAATCATTGGTTTTAGGATCAAAAGCAAACCCTAGATTGCTAGTGGGCCATGTATGATAAGGGTGTTTAGGAAGTACCATGAATTCTCTCATTGCAGGGTTCCATAACACGATTTCAGAGGAGTAATTGGTGAGACAAACGATGCCGTTGGCCGACCCGATGAGGTAACGCCCTCTAACTTGTGGACGGGAAAAAGGTAGGTTCAGATCACGGTTTGGAGTTTCGTTGGAGACCAAGGAGTGGGCGATTTCGGAGTCGGGTTTGAGGTATCGAATGATGGATGACTAGGGATTCATTTTTTCGGGAGCGATTGTTGTGGAGGGAGATGAAGCTAGGGTTTTGGATGAGAGAATGCCGGTATTTGGAGACTGATTTGAATCGGAGGAGGGATTTCACAAGGAGTAGAGATAGAATAAGCATCAACACGTCTGCCGAAGAAGAGTGAGTCGAGGAGCAGGAGCAGGAGGAGAGAGAGGCGTGGAGTAGGAGAGAGAGAGAGAGAGAGAGAGAGAGAGGAGGAGGAGGAGGAGGAGGAGCCTCCATTGACGCTTAACGCGATTGGGTATACGAGTGTGGTGTTGAAAATGCAAATCCTTTCTGATTCGAAGCTCGACGAAGGGAGGAGGTTACATGCCAAAGCATAGGCGCATTACTAAAGCGCGAGTCAGACTCCTCAGGTTGGACCTGAGAAGTATTGTCAACACTTTAACCCCCATTAGTTATCAAATATGAACTCAGATCAGATTTCTTCCACGGATCGAAATTGTTCAAACTCTACAAATCAATTAAATCAACAACATCAATAACCTTTGTAAAATTTACTTGAATCGGATACGAATTAATATCTCATCGAGAAGTAAACTGAAGTTTTTGTAGTTATAATGATGGGCTTGGCTACATCGAATTACACAAAACATAGTCATGCCGCATTATTTATCAAATGTGACCTTGTTATTAGGTTTATTTTGCAGATCTAAACAGTTCATACTGTAAAAACCCTCAAGAACACTAAACGCAATGAAATTCACTCTGATTAGAGACGAACAAATATCTCATCGAGAAGTAAAATGAAGTTTTTTCGTTTATAATTATGGACTTGGCTACATTAATTGTATCCATTCCAAAGCAAAACTCGCGTTTTGCAGGGAACGTCAATTAAAGGTTAAACCTCACTAGCACCCTAGATTTCACTAAAATCATATTGCATGCCCCTCTATTCTTTAAAAATTCACACTGCACCTCCTTATTTTTTTTGTGATTGCATAAAATTTTGACCCACATTCAACAAAACAATTTTTCAGAATACAAACTTTATAAAACTTGAGCAAAATGATGTAACTATCGGCTCACTTTTCATTTCGAAACAGAACGCAATCGATTTTTTTTTTTTTTTTTTGGAACGGCACATAATGCAATCGATGATAGTTATGATTTTCAAACTTGCACTGTCCAAATCAATTTGGGAAGAATTTGAGGAAAAAATTGCTCTGTCACAATACCTATATCCAAGCTATCCCATCTCAAACCTTAAAATGGCCTCCAGCCACCACATGCCATCAACTAAATCCACCAGTGGCAACCCACTCCAACACCTTCCCATCCTTCAACAACCTTTCCCAACACCTCCCCTCCCTCCAAATCTTTCAAGAACTACTGGGGCCTGTCTCCCTCCAATGAATGACGCTTAACAATATACTCCTACCACCATGTACGTTGGGTGGCATAAAATGAAGATCACAAATCGATGTTTATGGCCTATTACCAATAAAAACAACAGGGTTAACATAAACCCCAACACAAACGAAAAAAGAGGAATATGGAAATATTTATACCATTAGAGGTAGCTAGAGTTGGCTGGACTTTGGGGTAGGTAGAGTAGGATCGGGCTGCTTCTGTTTTCAGAACTAGGGGTTTGGTTTTTAGAGTCCATCTATGGTACACCAATGTGTTTTGGTGCATCAGTGGCGGAGCTAAAATTTTTGATAAAAAGGGTTGAAAATTTGAACTATGTGTACTGTATAGTTCACTTTTCCAGTTGCTAATTGAAAAAAAAAATAATTAGGATTAACAAGTTAATCAAAAAGTAGATATCTATTAATAACAAAATGTAATTTGTGGGTGGAGATTCTATTTTAACTCCTTTTTTTCCCCAACTACAAAACCCTTATATGGGCTAGGGCAAAAATAAATTTCAAAAGTGGGGTCAAATTAGTAAAAATAGGGTAAACATTATACCTATCTCTATGAAAATTTGGCAGCTAGTAGGGTCGGCTGCCCACCCATGTCTCTATGTCCCTGTGCCTATGGGTGCATGGTATCCCAAAAATGAGTGGTAAGTGTTCCATACGGAGTGGTAACAATTCTAGTGCAGTGGTAAGTGTTCTATATCTAAAATATTGAAGATTTACCACTGAATCCGGGGTTCATGACAACATGCGTGTTAGGCCCTTTTGGGCCGTCCGTGCTCAGCAATAGACGGCCTAGATTTCATCTTGACCGAACAAATCTCAACCGTCAACCAAGATAAAATCTGAGCCGTCCATTGCCGAGCACGGACGGCCCAGATTGGTCCAACATGCATATTGTCCCCAAGCATGCTCCCCCAATTCGTTACCACTCCATCTAGAATACTTACAATTGTATCGAAAATACTTACCCCAACTCACCCTCGGATACCATACAGCAAACGCATGTTTTTCAACCCATCACAATGATAATGAGTGTTTTGTTCTTTAAAAAATGATTTTTAGAAATGCCATTCAAAACTCATTGTGAAAACAAAAACAAGGCACGCCAGTTGAATCTTTGAGCGCAAGTTTGCACGAACTTTTATCGTTTTCAACCCTCTAACTATTAGTAGTTGCAGTGTATCAAATCCAACTAAAAAGTTTAAGCTACTCCTATTAATGAATTCGTTCGCTTTGAAGATCTAGAACTATAATCATGTTCATGGATCGCATTTTTGTATTTTTGTGAACACATATTTTTTTTTGGGTGATATATTTATATTTTTGTCAACACATTGCTATTACCAGAACCGGACAAAAATGGATTTGATCCAGTGTGACTGAGTCCGTTTTCCTTATTTAAAATTTGTTTCCAAAAGACATTGAGCTATGCCCGATGAATATGATTTTTGGTATGATTAAAGTTCACGATGAGACGTACAAAAGCTAACAGATTAGATCATCAAAGTGAACCAACCACTATCCCATAAAATGGGATGGATTTAGAATTAGATTTTTTGAACTGCGGCCGGATTTATAGAATCAGATGATGTGTAGGTTTTTGACATACCCAACTGCCTTTGCGATATCAATAACAAAAAGTCTAAGATACACAATCATCCAACTATTATAGTTAGATTGTTGTATATGTAGTCAGAAGGGTAGGATTTAGAATTAGAATGGTGTCGATTGTGTTGGATTTAGAATTCGGATGATGTGTAGATTTTTTCTACAGAAAGAATGATTGGTACACACTATATTTATAAAGATTCAATCACACTTCCCTCATATACATGTGGGCCCCACCATGTGGACTCCATATGTGGGGCCCGCTTGTATGATGTATATGATCGGGTGGGATTGGATATGTGCAAATTTGGTGCGTAAGTAGAATAAAATTTTTCTACTTATGACCCAAAAAAAAACCAAACGGGTGGATCCATAACAAAAATTCCTGAACCGCTGACTCTACCGGTCCGTTATTCAGAAGCTGGAACCGCCCTATTTGACGGAAAAGTTCTCCGCTCCCACATCCCTTCATCTAGAAGCTGGTACCGCCCTATTTGACGGGAAAAGTTCTCCAATCCCACATCCCTTCAGCCAGTGGCGGACCCAGGAATTTGACATAGCGGGGGCACCAATTTTTTTTGTAACCGTAATATACGAGTTACAGTTAAGCACATTTATTCCAAAATAATTTTGGCATTCATGATAAATTAACAATTTTAAAGTATATATATGTATTTTAATAATTAGCTACTTGGGTAACCTTGCGTGCATTGACTAAATGCATTAAAACAACATTATCACATGTTCATCATCTATATTTTTATTACTAACTCTACCAGTACAGTTTTGGGAACAAAAAGCATACAAATGAAATGTGGGGTAGACTCGAACCCACAAATAATATAAAAAAACAAGGTACCTACTACCGTTTTCTAGTTCCCTTTGGGGAAAAAAAAAAAAAAAAAGACACGCGCGGAGACAACTGGGTTAGAAGTTGAAAAGCAGTAGGAAACAAAACATATGTACGAATGGGGGAAGTCTCGAACCGCGCACCTCCTGGTTAGAAGGAGAGTGCTCTGCCAGTGCCACAACAAACAACTTGTTGCATACATTCAACATAAATAATATATATATAAAACCGAAATTTTTTTTTTAAAAGGGCGTGGGGGCACGTGACCACACGTGCCCTATGGTGGGTCCGCCCCTGCCTTCAGCTGCACTCTCTCTCTCTCTCTCTCTCCTCTTGGGTTCATATCCTATCCAGTATTCTACCATCCATTGTGGTCCATTTAAAGGCTGGGATTTTCTCTAGGAAATCCAAGCTTCCCCATGATGCCACAACCACTCTTAATTTTGCTCTCAAACGGCACTGTAACCTTGCTGACGAAAAACGGTATTTAACATGAAAAAAAACTTTTCGTAAATGGGCCCATTTTGGGTCCCACAAAGATAATTTAAACCGAAAGTTATTCTTAAAATATTATTTTTATGACTTATTGAAAAAAATTAGGGCAACCCGATCCGTAAAGGCTTTTTCAGCACTCATAGGGATCCTACGAATTCTGAAACATCCTAAAAATTTTGAAAGAACCCTTATCGATATCGAAAAATATTTTAAGAATAAATTGCAATTTGAATCTTTGTAGGACTTGTAATGGGCTCTGCAAAAATAAAATAAAATCATTGCCCATTTAATGGGTACCAAACAGGGAGTAAACTGCTTCATATTTTTTTAATTTTTGCGGGGCCTATTATGGGTTCTACAAAGATGATTTAAGCCGCAAGTTATTTTTAAAATATTTTTTTAGGGGTTTTGAAAAAAATTAACATAATTTGATATCGATAAGGGCTTTCAGAATTCGTAGGATCCCAACGAATGCTGAAAAAATCCTTACGGATATCGGGTTGCTGTAATTTTTTACAAGAAGCTGTAAAAAAATATTTTAATAATAACTTCTGGTTTGAATCATCTATTTCGGGTCCCACAAAATCATGCCCATTTAAGAATAATTTTTTTCATGTTAAATTCTGTTTTTCCGTGAGCAAGTTTACAGTGCCGTTTGAAAGCAAAATTAAGAGTGGACGCGGCATCATGGGGAAGCTTGGATTTCTTAGAGAAAATCCCAACCTCAGCTCCTTTGGCTACCTTGTCGAGAAAAGATTAGAAAAGGGTGTGGTTTACCTTACTAATGAGAAAAGAAAAGAAAGAGAGGAGTTTGGTTTCTTATCATCTCATTTGAATGGACAAAATATAAGTGACAAAAGAAATGAGAATGTCAATATATTTTTACGAATATAACCTTTTCTTTCATTCTTCTTCTATCTTGAAATTGCAGAAGACCTGACGACAACACAAGTGCACCGCCACCACCATCAAATTCGATTGGATTCTCCTCCAAATAAATGCCAACACCAAACTCGATTGGATTCTCCTACCAGTTCATCTCTCTCTCTCTCTCTCTCTCTCTCTCTCTCTCTCTCTCTCTCTCTCTCTCCCTCCTATCATACTTTCATTCTCCTACTCCAGAACTCAATCGGCACCAACAACAACCTCGTTTTGAAGCCCTAGATCGGAAACTTCACATTCCTTCACAGTACACGGTGGTGCGGCAACAGTGTAGGAGGGTTGTAAGGGGTTCGGCTCTATCACGATCTCTCACCCTCTCCCACCTTTTGGTCATCCAAACGTGAGAGAGAGTCCCCTATCTCTCAGTTTCTTTTCTTTTCTCCCGAACTCTCTCCAACCAAACGAGCACACCACAATGGATGGTAGAATACTGGATGCGATCTGAACCCCTCTCTCTCTCTCTCTCTCTCTCTCTCTCTCTCTCTTCATTTCTACCTATTCCGCTATTTGCTTTTGACTCTCACTACAGACCGATGTTGAAGTTCGAGTACCCTCATCTCCGGCGTGCCGAAATCATCGGATTCCTAGCCAAATCACACATCGAAGACCACATCGCCGAATCCGACCTCCGCAACCCCAACCCCGACTTCATCCTCAACCTCTACACCACAATCCTTATCCACCTCGATTCTCTCACGTACCTTCACAAAACCCTAATCTCGGAGCACCACACGAAGTGCTCTAGGGGCATTCCCCATCACGAGGGCCATTCAGAGGTCGAGCCCGCACCTATTTGTGGCGGAGAAACCCTTGCGTGGCGGTGCTCCAGGAGCGTTCTCCATTGCACATCGACGTGAGGGCCACTAGGTGGTGGGGCCCGCACCTATATATGTGTCGGACAAGCCCCTTGCTGCACTACGTGGCGGTGCTCCCAAAGCAACTAATCATTTTACAATTTCTAGGGTTTGCTAAGTAGTTAATCCAACTCTGTGTTTTCTTGCCATATTCTGTTTCCGGGAAGACTATGGGCAACTTGATTTCGCTGCCTTGGAACAGTTGGAGAACCCGGACCTCCACGTGGACTCAGTTCAGACCATGCATTTGTTCAGAAAGATCAAGGAGGTTCTAGCTACTCTAGATTGTCCTAAGAAATTTAACCTTAGGAATCGGATAAAGCCTGATGCTGATAGGACGGAGTTGTTTCGTAGTGCCCTGCTCAATTTCTGTATCCATGGGTAATTTTGCTGCTTAATTCATAGTAGTAGTTTAGGGAATTAAGTTGATGGTATGTGGAATTTTTGTATTGTGTAACATAGAACTTTATAAGTCCAGTTTTGGTGGTTGTTTTCAGGTTCAGATTTTGCAAGAAGTGATTCTGAAATATTTCTGGGTGGCATTTTTAATCTTGCTTGGGGTTGAGTTTTTTGAATTATGAAAAGTTTTCAGATTTTCGAAAACCATGTTTACTCTTTAATTTTTTTTTGCTAAGCCAAAAAGGGTGGAGGAGGAGGCGACTGGGCATAGCAACCCTCCCCTTGGTGTGACCATAGGGACTCTAGACCCGCAGAAGGGACCAAAGAGCTATCGCAACTACCGCCCCACCAAGGGCTGGTGGACCACACCCGGGCTTGACAGGATAACCAAGTTCGAGAAGGCATCGTTAGCATGACTTGAACCATTGACGTCCTAGACACCCAAACCCCGTGGGAGTGAGCCATGAGCCACTAGGCTACCACCATTGGTGGTGTTTGCTCCGTAATTAGTAACATGTAATTGCTGACCGTTTTATTTTGAAAACGGTTTTCTGGAAGAAGTTATGCAAAAGTGAATCATAGCAGCTAAATAAACAAGATAGTTCTTGCTAAGCTATTCTAGGGAGAATGATGTGTACATAGGTTCTATTATGGCATGCTTGGGCATCCTTTGTGCATTTTAGTTATGCATGAATGCGGAAGCAGGATCAATTTACTTCTTAGATACAGGCATGGGCCGCATGGCCCGCATCTCATTAGTATGATCACTTTGTGATATCTTGGTATTGCTAGAATCTTCTATCTATTCGATTTATCAACAACTAATTTGTGAGATCAAGGAAGATTGACTTCAGCATAGTGTTGGAAAACATGTTTCCAAATTCTTGAAAACCATATTTGCATCGTTTGTTTAGCCCGAACCATTAAAGGTAATAATTTTTCATCAGTTATTGGTGGATTGTTTTGAATACAGAAACAAGTGCAATCTGCTGACACTGTCAGCGTTTAGTACTTCACCAAGTATCAGTGTATTGGGTTTTTGATATTCCTTTGGGTGATGGCTGCTGTTTTCTGTCATCTTCCCAATTTTTGCAGTGATTGATTTTATGTTCTAAAGTCTTAAAGTCAAGGTACTTATTTAGCTTCAATTTGATGAGTGAATGCATAGCTAGGAGCCTGGGATTGCTTGTTTTGAGAAATCACGTGCTAGCTTGTAGACGATAGCTGTGTATTTAGCAAGAAAAGACATCAAGAAGTTTCAAAATTTCTTCTGTTTTTAGAGTCATTTATTGTATTTAGTGTTTTCAGAAACACGAAAATGAATCTTCTGAGACCAATGGTGGAAGATTTGACCCTTCTTGATGAGAAACGGCAACAGTTGGAGAGCAGGATTTCACAAATATCTAGGAGAATTCAAACTGCTCAATTTAAAGTATTCAGTAGATGATTGCAATTTGTATGTGATTACATATTCATCTGTTTTGCAGCTGAATGCAGAGATTGCTGAACAGAATGAGCTAAGAGAAAGGGAAATGCCACTTGTTCAGGATGTAGAAGCTAAATTTAAAGAACTAACCCAGATCATTCCTAGTCTTAACAATCATCAAATGTTCTTGAAGGCTTCTATCAAAAAAATGAAGGAGAAGGCGAAAGAAATGGATGAGAAGGTGTGGTTTCGACCTTTTATTGCTGCCGAATTTGTTTCTTAGTTCATTAATAAAGAGACAACACGTATGCTTGTTCTTTGCCTTCTTTTTGAGATCATTAATAAAGGGACAACTAGTAAGATTTTATGTTCTAGAAAACAAAGCCATGTTGTCTGAGGGTAATAACTAATGTTTAATAAGGTAATTCCTTGAACAAGAATTGTATAAAGCTTGTGAAAGCAGTAAGGCTTATCCACTTTTCAAAAATGTATTCAGACCTATATTACAAGCAGAAACAACAATTTTGATATTGCTGTTGCATTAAGTTACAGGTTTACACGCTAAGTTTCATGGCTTCACATTCCGGCTTCCTTCCTAACCTTGTTGTACAGATTATGTCTTTGTATTCCTTATTTCCCTAATATCTTCCACCGGATTATGCTCAGGAGTATACCCTTATAACTTTGCTTTGTTATTGTCAGCGGTTTTAGTAAAGAATAGTTAGCAAATGGTGAAACTTTTGTTTCTCTCTTGAATTATTGTTGGCGTTTCAGCATGTGGTATGAAGAGGATCAGAGTCGTTGAAATTTCTTTGTCAGCATTTTGCACCAGAAGCTATTTGCTGCATAAGAGCTTTACCTTTGGTGCCTTGTAATTGTGTTGAGATATAACGTTTAGCTTTTGCAGACTCGCTATTGTCTTTTTTTGTGTGTTTTCAAGTTATTGACATTCTTTAAAATTGGAAAAAGAAAGGTGGTTGTAGCAAGTTTTGGGGTGGGGTTTCTTCTCAAGATTAGACCTAGTAATGATATTGGTAAATAGAAAAATAGAAGGTTATATATGCTACAGGATTTGCTGTCTCATTGTAAAAAGTTATCTTCAAGTTTTACATTCTAGCAAAACCATATCTAGACAGACTTCCTTAGTAGTTTTAGCCATTAATCATAATTCTATTGGTGTTTTTCTTTCCAGATATCCAGTGCGGAGTTTGTGCTGGTGCAAAGTGTCCAAAAAAATGCCAGTTTACGCTCTAAAATTGTTCAGTCGCCAGATAAGTTGTAGGTACCTTGTATTGCAAATTGCATCATTAAGACATTAAGCTTCAAATACCAATATTTGTTGCAAGGTTCCTTTTGAGCGTATTTGCTGCAGTGCTATCTCTGAAGCCTCTTGGTTGAAATGAATCGGCAAGAGATAAGCCTGAACCCCAGGCAGAATAGGCAGCGGTTAGAGAAAGGAATGCAATGCTTGTTTCACCTGTGTGTTTCCAACTATCCAAGTTTGACTTAGAGACCAGCTTATGACCAAAACATCTATATGGATGCAATATCCACGCAATATCCTGGCTCCTAACGTCCTATAAAGGGATAATATATCCTTCTTGTTCAATGTTCTGTAATAGAGAAGCCTAACTACAAACAAGCAGGACATAGGGTCAAAAGTGAGGTTTTAAAGTCAAAGACACCCACTATATCCTGTTTGTCTTTATTAAATTTGTTTATTTACACATTCAATTCTTGGTCATCTACTGAATGGTGAATACTTTTGATCAGAGAATATTCTGTATTGTGACGACATCCAACAATAATTTCTCCCATCCTATTTGACCCTTCTTCCAACATATGATTTATGCTTGCAGAGGGCTTTGGAGGAGAAGAAAGTAGTTCGAATTGATGCAAACAAATGCCGAAAGAGCAGCAATGCAGTCGTTTCAGGAGAAATGTGCAGTTCTTGAGGTTTATATGAAGGTATTTCGAAGTTTTCATTTGAAACTCTTATTGCCATTCATTTTGTCAGCTGTTGATATGGTAAGAGTGGTCGAATAACCTGTAGTTACCATTAATAACGTTAAAAATGGAACAAAGGGATGGGTTAAACTTGAAAGAGGAAGAAGACGGTTCTATGGCATTCTTTCGTTAGCCTAATACAGCCTTGAACAATGTTGATGGTCCCTTTTTACTTTCAAATTCACAGGCTTCCAAGAAATTGTCAAAGAACCTTGCTCAAATGCAGGCAATACAAGAACAGGTATGCTTACATAACATATCTGATTGTGCTCTGATTTTGCGTGGTTGTGTTTTAAAGCTTTAGTCAGTTATTTTCCTTTGATCTAGCCCCTGGGAGTACATGATATGATGTTTGTATTGAGTAACTATTTTACATCTTAAAATCTCTTATACATTGTTTAGTATTAGTAGCACGAACTTCTTTCACCATATCATTGCTTTTTACTCTAAAATCCACTATACATCCAAGATGTCTTTTTAATTTTTTTGGGGTGAAAATTTTGACATGGACTAGACTGGATGGTTCTTTTTGGTCAATCAATTTACCTACAAAGACTGGACAGTTGCCTTTTTGCAATCAAATTTACCTACAGTCTAGAGAGAGGCCTTTACCAAACTTGTGTTGATGTATATCAACCAGGCATTCAACTACTGCTGAGTATAACTATTGATCTACACGTGCCCTTGACTTTTGACAGGGGAACTCTACCAAATCCGTTGAAAAAGATATGAAGGTTCTGAAGGTTAAGTAGAGTGAGGTAGGAATGCTAGATAAGTCGCTCGAGGCCAAGCTTGTTGAACGACAGGGGAAAGGTAGCTTTATTCTTTCTACTTGGAACTCTGGATTTGCAGGTTATACAAGACCCTAAAATAAAATAAAAATACCAATCGCAGTGGAACAGTTGGATGAAATGAGAAAGCAATTAGAAAAAGAAAGAGATCTTAGGTGTGAGGAAGCTACTAAAGAACTCAACGATGTGAAACTCTCGTTTTTGACACTAGGTGTGAATGCGTGATGCGCGGGTGTGCCAAGACTTGTAACGCCTAACTTTTGATGAAGATTCCCGTGAATCTTGACTTCTAACGTATGAGCGATTGCGTGTGACCCAAAGGTTAAAGATCACAATGAGGTTTGTGGTTTGCCACACGATTGTGGACTTAAAATTTCCTAGTCGTATAGGAAATGGAACGTAAAACGTGAACTTTATTACTCCGGGATAATAAAGTTTGTACAAGAAAAGTAAAAGATCCAAACTACTTGATGAAGTATGTTTGAATGGGGTGAATACTAGGTATTCGATAGTCTACTTTGCCGAAAGTAGGAAAGTTTTGTAAGTGTTGAGCTTTGATTGGTGTTGGACCACTTTTTCCATCTTTGATTCTGCTATATATAGGCGCTGCAACATGCTGATTCAGGCCTGAATCCGAATTCAGCTTTGCACCACAAGCTGACATGTGTCCCATGATGCTCCCTCATTTTGTGCATGCTGAATCATGGGCAGTTATTGGCAGTTGGTAGATCATGGGTGATGTGGCAATAACTCCCCATTTCCTCCTCTTTTTATGCTAGCTTGACACATGGCCAATTGACTTGGTCACAAGCTGATTCAGGCCTAAATCCGAATTCAGCTTTGCACCACAAGCTGCCAAGTGTCCCATGACTGCTCTACTTTTCATGCATGTAAGATAGTGGGCAGTTTTTCTGGCAGTTAAGGGTTCATGGATGATGTGGTAATAACTACCCACTATCTCCCTCTTTCATGGATTTGACACATGGCCAATTGACTAAGTCAATTGGCCTTTGAACTTTGGAGGGAAATAACCGCCAGCAAGCAACCGAATCCCTAAAAACGTGGGCCGCACCTCATGGACCAGATCTGCTCCTTTCTTCATGGGCCCAACCGTGGGTTAGCTTCCCAACAAATCATGGGCCGTACTCCTCATATGGGCTGCGTATTTCTTAGGCCCAAATGGAAAATACACATGGCCCAAGATTTACCCAATCAATTATATAGCCTCGGCCCAATTTAATCAAAGAATTAATTAAATGGCCATTCACAGCTAGCCCGATCCGTGGTGCCAAAAATGGACATAAACATTGCCCTCCCATGCCTTGATTCTTTACTTTTAGGATCAAGGCGTGAATAGAAAGTAAAGCCATTTTTGGTATCCAAATAAGCTTTGACTCTTGTTGTAGCATATTTTCTTTTGTTTGCCTTGCCTATGGATAGTAGGCATTAGGCATTTTTGTGCTTCATTCAGGCCTTTGACAATTTGAAATCTGTCTTCAGTCCTGAACCATGAAGGGCTCGTCAAAAAGGCCTAGAAATACATTGGAAGGCCTGAACTTCTTCTTGGAATGCTTATAAAAGTGGTCCAGGCCTTAAAGGGCCTTCATCGATCTCTGCAGAAAAGGCCTTTGTAAATCAATAAAGTCCTGTGTCCAGGCCTGGTTGTAGAGAAATCATAGCATCATGAAAAGGCCTGACAAGGACTAGTGGAAGGCCTGAACCTCTACTTAGAATTTTCAGGCCTGCTCAATGAAATGAAAAGGCCTCCACCTTTACAGAAAAGGCCTATTAAAACATTAATAAGGCCTACTCAATGACTGATAGGTTTTGGCCGAACATTTTAGAGATGTTTGTTCGGCCTGTGAAGGACTTTTCATTAGCTACTTAGCCCTTTTTACAACCACAACGTTTTTACGTAAGCCAAGTGAATAAGATCCGCTTTTGATGTGCCCCACAAATCCAATGAGGGCGTAGTTTCGCAACTTTAAGGCCTATAGTTGGCCTATGCTTGTAATGTCTTTTGGCAGTTTGGACAATGCCAAAAAGGCCTTCATTAACCGGTGGAGGAGGGGGATCTCCAATTACAAATGAATCAAGATCAAGGGCTAGAATGCCGTCGATTTCCTCTTCTTCATTCAATTCCTCCTGCTGTAGAATGGGTGCAGCATGCAATTTAGACCTGGCCCTAAGGCCAATGGCATGACTAGATTGTTTTTGACTTGTATCACTGCCTAGGACTGAATCTGCATGTGGTAGCTCTTCAGACACTTGAGAAAGCTTTTGAGAGGAGAGAATGGGCTGATCTTGCCTCATAATTGGACTTTCCATGTTTTGGCTTATTCCAGGTCTGAAATCTTGCTCATTTTGCGTTGAAACAGACCTATCTTTTTGCTTCTCCGAGCATGGAAACAGCTTACCATCCAAAAGTTTTTGGAATACTCCTGAATGTTGGCTGTTGCGCCCAAGCCTGAAATTGCTACCACGATCTGTATCATCTAGGCCTTGCTGCTATTTAGGAATCCTCAAAAGCCTGGACTGGGACGTTTGCCCCCCAAGTCGAAGTCCTTGGCCTCCTTGCCCCCCGAGTGCAGGGTTTTTAGAAGCTAAGGGTTAAGAGAAGCTTGGAGGCCTGGTGTGCTTCGTGGAAGCTTGCTGAGACTCTTGCCCCCCGAGTTCAATTCCTTGGCCTCATTGCCCTCCGAGTGTAGGCCTTTTAGAAGTTAAGGACTGAGAGAAGCCTGGAGGCCTGAAGTGCTTGCTGAAAGCTTGCTTAGACACATTCAAGCCTGAAGTTTGGCCTAAAGTGCTAAATTGTGATGTCTGTGGTGGAGTAAGAGTTGGAGTTGACTTCATGTCTTCGATGGCCTTTCTGGATTTGATTAGACATTCTTTAACCGTATGCCTACATTCATTCTAGGGATCAATGAATTCCTATGAGAGTCCTTCGTTGGACGCAAATAGTACAGGACTGAATGCCCATATTTTCTTCATTTTGGCCTTCCAAGGTTTGAGTAGAAGGATCATCAAGCCCACTATTTCGGAATTTATGTTGTTCGGGTAGGGCTGGATACATGATATGTGAATAGCCATGCGACTTGGTAATAAAGAGACCGCTTACCTCACGATGTAATTGGCGATCTTCCGCTTCAAGCCTGTCAACTTCATCGTCAAGCCCTCGAATTTCATCATTGTAGTAGTTGTTTGTGTTGATAAACCCATCCTCCATATGATTGAGTCAAAGCCTCTCACAATCAAGGCGGTAGATTTCGTCTTCAAGTTCGTCGACCTTATCATCACGCCAACGAATTTCTTCTTGACATCACCGAATCTCAACATCCAATTCAACGTATCGAATTGACATGTGAATGAATCAGTGTAATACCCTTTGAAACAACTAGTCAGGTCAATTTCTCCAAACATTTTTCTATTTTTGACTTCGTATTCATTCCTGTCATGGTATTGAAACTAGGGCTACCTTGCTTGGCTTTACTTGCTGCAAACTCCAGAAGGTTAAAAACGTTAATGGCGTTTCAAGTTCCAGTAATTTTTATGTTACCATTCTTTTAGAACTCAGTGGAAAATAATTATGGTTTGAAAATAGCAGCCAATTTGGAGCAGTATGTGAATCACTTAGAGCTGTATATGTTTTGATAGATGTTGCTCTTATGATCTGTGCTTATTGTGAATTTGAAAACGGCTTCTGTATCTCTAGTTGTAGTTTTATGAGTATTCAAACTCCATTGGGGGCTTGTTGCCTAAGAACTGAGGCGGAGCCTTCACTTTGAGTGTGGAAGAAGCAGATTCTCCTAACATTTTCAGCAAGCGCCAAGTTCAATAGCTAGTTGACTGCACTGAGACATCTCTGTTTATGTTGAATTACAGGAGCTAGAAGTTAGGAAACCTGTAAATCTAGATATGCTCATTCAGGTAATTTCAAGAAAAAACAAAAACGATGTGTGCATTAAGGCTCGTCGGTTGAGTGCTTTCCTTGAAAATATTCTCTTTACACACTGTTTTGTATAACTATTGGGGCATGATTATGCATTTTGTTCCGTATGCTGAGTTTTGGCTAGTTCAGTTTGAGTAAAAGGACCAAGATCTCGAGCAAGCCCAAGCCTTCATATCCCTACCTGTTTATTTCTCGTATTGGATTAAGACTAATCATTTTTGACATTCTGGGTAATGTAGCATACACTAAGCTTTTACTTTTAACAGCCATTCTAGCTGGTGCATTAGAGATGCTCTTATTGTCTGGCGAACGCTTTTGCTGTCGATCCATGAAAGGTGCATTTAACTTTCTTTTTTTTTTTTGGGGTTTGAGAATATTGAAAATATAAAATACTTACAAGGAGTGTTTCTTAATATCAAATTTAGGTTAACAGACGTCAATATTCTACTAGTATGTTTTTGTACCAAATCAGCACCGTCTGTTTACATCCTAAAATATACCACCCAATGAGAAAATTACACGTGGCACCAAATAGTGCGTTGACCAATCAGAACAAGTCTCAATTAGACCCGGGATACAGAGGATTACGGGGTTTAGTGGTGACGTTGTTTTAGTACTAAACGGTATCGTTTTGATTAGAACCGACGACGTTTTGTTATCAAATAAGGATGATTTTAGAAACGATTGAGTTTAACCGTTGATTAATCTTTAGGATCATCGAACGGTGCCACTGTTGTCTCGATTTATAACGGAAGTTAGACGTAATTGCAGGGAATCATTTGGGCCAATCGTGTGACACTAATTCACGTTGCATGAAGATAGGAGAACCACGATCCATGGAGAAGCCACGAACACCATTATTAAAGCATGAGGAGAGAGAAGAAATTCTGGAAATATCAAAGTAACCGTTCGAAGGCCCCTCTCAACCGATTTATGTGGCAAACATGGGCATCAACCGAAGACGTGGGAAATGGAGATCGAAGGCATGCCCATCGTCTATAAATAGAAGAAGCGAGTGAAGAGAAAGCCCCCAACAAAAATTCATATCATCTGACAACTCATACAAAATGATTGCTCAGAGATTTATCGTAGACTAGTATTTAGATTAGCTTAGAGTAGGATCTTTTTGTAAGTTGAAGGCTTATTTGCATGTAAAATTACTTTTGATTAAATTCAAGTTCTCTTATTTTCCTTTAAGTTTTTTCTTACCAAAGAATAGTCGTTTGTAAGTTCACTTTTGATTAGATTCAGTGTGCTTATATTTCTGCATTATTCTTGATAGAATCTTAAGAGTGTTTGTATACAAATTTGCCTTTGATTAAATTCAGGTTTGTTTGTGTTCAATCATCTTTTCTGATTCGAAGCGCGTCAATCTTTTGTTTGGTTGATACCTTAAGGAAAAATCCTCTTAGTTGAGGTAATCGAACAGATAACACAATTGCCTAATTTAAATTAGTTGTTTCAAATCAATTTGAAAAGAATAATTTCTTCTCTGAAGTTATTTCTTTTCTGGCACACCCGCACACAATCATTTGCCATTTGATTGAGCTAATTCAGCCCCAACAATTTTTGGCATGCCTCGTGGGACTCGAAGGTGTCACAATGCCAAGGCTTTGAAAACAAGTAGGGACACCTATTGGTGACGTAGTGCCAGAGGAACAGGCTGTGCCAGAACAGGCTGTAGAACCAGGAACACCTATCAACCCTGTGTTTCCTCAATTGGCTTTTGGAATGGAAGAGCTTCTTACTGAAGAGCCTTCTTACAAAGTGCCTCCTTATGAAGTGCCCCCAAATTTCCAAGGGGGACAAGCCAGTGGCAAAGACCATGATAAGGAAGAAATGTTTAGAGAAATGATGATAGCTTTTCGAGAGATGGCTCAAACCCAAAGAGCCATGATCAAAAGCATAAGAAATAGGTTGCCTAACATAGAGCCAGCAAGAAATAGTCCAGGGAATATTGGGCTAGATAACCGTGCTAACTCAAGCACTCACCAAAGTCCCTTCGAAGGAAGGCTTGGAGAGGATGTTGGTCAGGGTAAGATAAGGTCTAGAACAGGTAAAGAGAAGATGTACCCAGAGGAAATACCACAATCTTGGTATGAGCCTGTGAGGCCTACTAAGCCTGTTCTGGAAATCCCAAAACAATCTCATGGAATTACTATTGGGATTCCAAGAAATGCTAGAGACAGGTAGAGTGTTAACCCTCTCTTTGAACCAACACTTGGGGGCTGGGAGGATGACATAGGGTTGGAACGAGGTTATAGACCTGAGAAAAGAAGTGATAACCCACAATATTCTCGACAAAATCTTCCAACTACCAAAAATCCCCTCACAGCAGCTTATGAAAGTCATAGCCCTGCTCGAGTCAATATTGCAGTTGACCAAATGCAGCAGCCATGGTATGAGAAACTTCCCAGAGAAAACCAAGGGGATTTTAACACGATAAGGGAAGTTTATAGAGATGATTTTTTAGAACCAGAACCACCAATAGAAAATCAAGAGCAAAATTTCCTCGTAGGCAACCCATTACTAAGAGATCAAGTTATGGGTCTCATACAAGAAGTTTGTGGACCTCGAACTCGAGGGGTACAACCTCAGATCTATAGAAAACCATATCCAGAATGGGTAGATACAACGTTTCAGATCCCTAGAGAATTTAAAATCCCTGATTTTACTTTGTTCTATGGGGATGGGAGACAGTCCTCTATAGAGCATATTGCTAGGTTTTCTGCCCAATGTAAGAACTTGGCTCAGAATAGCTTTATGAAGTTGAAGCTATTTCCAAATTCCTTATCTAGCCCAGCTTTTGCATGGTACACAAATTTACCTGCAGAATCGATAACGAGTTGGTTTCAGATGGAAGAGGCATTTTATGCACAGTTCTTCAATGCTGAGCCTGAAGTCTCTATGGCAGACTGGGCTAGGCTAAAACAGAAAACAGATGAAAAAGTAGCAGATTTCATATCTAGGTTCAAAAGGGCTAAAACCAAGTGCAAACTCTATCTGCCAGAGGCAGAGTTTGTGAGACTAGCATAAGATGGTTTAGAAAGAAAGCTTCGAAAGAGGTTTGATTCTACAGAGTTTAGCGACTTTGCAGACTTAATCTATAAAGTTGTTAGATATGAATCACTGCTAGAGGAGGATATGGACAGGCATAATTCCTCTTACCCAACGTATTATAGAGACCCCAATTATGAGATAGATGCTGCAGAGATTATAGAACACGATCTTTGTGTTTGTGAGCCCTTAATTCAAAAGAATGTTTCCCTAGGGCAGAAGTTCAAACAGAAAGAGATCACTAAAGTATACTCTTCGATATATCAAAAGCTGATGAGATTTTTGACTTCTTGTTAAAAAAGAAAATCATTAAGCTACCTTCGAATGTGAAATTGCCAACAGCTGAAGAGAAGAATGGAAAGGCCTACTGCAAATGGCATGACTCTTGGTCTCATTTGACTAAATCTTGTAATGTTTTTCGTGACAGGATTCAGGAGCAAATCAAGAAAGGAAGAATCAAGTTCCCTGAGAAGGCTATGGGGATTGATGCTATGCCTTTTCCAAAGGTGGAAGAAGTTAACACCAACGTACCCACTTCACTGGCTCGAACTGTCAAGAAGTATTGGCAAGATAAGGAGGCGCCAATGAACATCAATATCATTCAATATGGGAGAGGTAAGCCATACGCTGGCCACTCTCGAGGGATGGGGATAAGGCAAAATCACTATAGGCAAGCCAATGCTGGTTTGCTTTCACAGAGGTTTCCAGGTAATAATCACTTACCCATGTTAGAAGCCTCATTTTTGGAATGCTTATGTGTGGGATGCAGAGCCAACTATCTGGTTTTTAAGGACTTGGATAGAAAGGGCGTAAGTTTTTGTCCTAAGGAGATGGGAATGAAAAGAATGGCTCCAGCACAAGCAAAGCCAAGTGACAGCAAGCCTTGGTTAGCATCGAAGAGAGATGTGCCTACCAGCCCTGTCCCACCCATCCACAGAAGAGAGTTGCCACATTCGAAGAAAGCCAACATTGGCCAGACACCAGAGGCACAAGAAGAAGCCAAACAAGAGGAATTCACTTTGGTAAAGGGAGTTCCTGACTGGTTCCTGAAACAAGTTAAGCCTGATTTGTTCCAAGGGTACAAAAATTAAAACAAGGGTGAGAATAAAACTTTCAAGCCGCTAAATTCGAACTCTGAAAACTGGGTATTGATAAGGGATCCTAAGTCCAAAATACCACAGATGGTTCCATTGCTCTCAAGAACACAGAAAAGAAAGCTCCAGAGAAAGTATACACTTTTCCAGTCAGGAGAATCCTCAACAGGGGAAGAATCAGGAAGGGGAGTAAGGCCTAATTCGAGGTTCGACAGGGTGAAAAGGGACCCAGAAGAGTTTCGAATCCAGTATCACGAAAGAGAGACTTTGAAGAAAGTAGCCTCTGCCATGCTCGAAGAGGATCTTAACCCACCTTCTCCCAATTCATTGGCTAGTTACCAGTCTGGTTTGCTCGAAGCCATGTTGGTAGAGCAAGAAAGGATAGAAGGAAGCTCTTCTCCTATGGAAGTATCAACACAAGAAATTGAAAGGAAGGATGCTAAGGAAACTGAAACAATTAGACCAGTCAAGGAAATAGCCACAATCCAATTTGGGGGCCAACCAGAAGTACAAGTTAATATGGTGTACCCACGTTCTATGGATTTCTTTAAGAATAGCCAGATATCCAAAGGCCAAGGTGACGCTTGGTCGAACTTGAGCAGGCCAGGCAATTCTGAAGAAACACATAGTGATGAGGAACTAAATATTATATGTAATGATTGTGACCTAGAAGAGATGGCTCAGATCGAGATGAACGAAAGCCTGGTATGTGAAATTGAGCAGAATCAAGAGAGTTTGGAGGTAAGCTCCAAAGAAAGTGCTTGTTTCATACCAGATTCCATGTCTGACATCGAGTACCCCCTGGTAATAGACTTAAATTATGTGGAAATTTCATATCCATTTAAATTACCTACTAACGCTATGAGACAACATTTACGTCCATTATATATTACTGCATATTTTGATGGAGTCCAACTTAACAGAATCTTGGTGGATAATGGGGCTGCAGTGAACATTTTGCCTTTCCAAACTTTAAAAAAGTTAGGAAAAGGAAAAGTAAAATTGATTCCAACCAGCATATCCATTGCAGGATTTATTGGGGAAAGCCAACATGCCAGGGGAATCATCTCCATTAGGTTGGCAGTAGGTGGAATAGAAACGGACACTGCTTTCTTTGTAGTTGACACGTATGCTAAATATAATGCGTTATTGGGAATAGATTGGATTCATGTTAATGGATGTATTCCTTCCTCTATGCATCAGGAATTAATGATTGTTAAGTATGATAAAGGCAAAGAAGTGGGTGTTGAAGGAGTCAAAGCTGATCCTCATCCATTTTGTGCCACTGCAAATTTTGCTGAAGCAGAAATGTACAAATCAGATATAGTTCCTTTGAGTGAACTACTCCAGGCCGCCACTTACCCAACCAACGAGCTGGAACTGGGAGAATTGGCAGAGCTGAAATCGAAACTGAAATAAATTGTTGATTATGAGTCAGACACCCCAAAAGATGATGCTGCTTGGATGTAAATCCAAAGAAGAGGCTGAAAAAGAAGCCAACTCATTGGCTTTAGTGAGATATATCGCTTTGGGGATCGAACAGAAGATTCAAGAGGACAACATATGGGAAGACGTTATGCAGGATAATAAGCCTCATAAGGAGGAAGACCAGTTAACGTCTCAAGAACAGATCGAAGCTCAAGACCTTTTGTAAGAAGTACGATTGGGAGATGAGCATAACCCCAATCCAGTGTTTATTAATAAACAGCTTGAACCAGATATGAAAGCTAGATTAATAGCGCTGTTGAAAACAAATAAGGAGTGTTTTGCATGGAGTTACAAGGAACTGCCCGGATTGGACAGGGAATTGGTGGAGCATAAGTTACCTATCAAGCCACAATTCAAACCTGTGAAACAACCAACCAGGAAGATGAGTCCAGAGACTATTGCAAGTGTCAAAAAGGAGATGCAAAGGCTTCTGGACGCAGGTTTCATTAGAACAGCTAGGTATGTCGAATGGCTATCTAATGTGGTTCCAGTCCCTAAAAAGAATGGAACTATTAGGATCTGTGTTGACTTTCGAAACCTAAATACTGCAACCCCTAAGGATGAATATCCAATACCTAATGTGGACACACTTGTGGACAATTCAGCTGGGCACAAGGTATTATCCATTTTAGATGGGCATTTAGGGTACAATCAAATCTGCATAGCAGAGGAGGATGTACATATAAAACAGCATTTGCTTGCCCTGGTAACATTGGCATCTTTGAATGGGTCAAAATGCCATTTGGGTTGAAAAATGCTGGGGCCACATATCAGAGAGCTATGAATACTATTTTTCATAACATGGTGGGAACTTTTCTGGAATGTTACATAGATGATATCATTGTGAAGTCAAATTCTGATGAGGATCATCTACAACGCTTAGAAAAGGCATTTCAACAAATGAAGCACTATCAGCTGAAGTTAAATCTAGAAAAGTGTGCTTTTGGAGTATCAGCTGGGAAATTTCTAGGGTATCTAGTCCACAACAAAGGAATACAAGTTGACAAGAACAAAGCTAAGGCCATTATTGAAGCCAAACCACCTTCTACCAAGAAGGAGTTGCAAAGGTTTCTTGGTCAACTAAATTTCCTTCAAAGATTTATATCTAATACTGCAGGAAAAACTAAAATTTTCTCTTCTTTGTTAAAACTGAAGGAAGGGGAGGAATTCAAGTGGTCCAAGGAGCACGATGAAGCCTTCGAAGCCATCAAGGGATACTTAGCCAACCCTCCCGTATTGGCACCTCCCATTGAAGGAAAAGCCAGTGAAGTTATACCTAGCTGCAACACAAGACTCAATAGGAGTACTGTTGGCTCAAGACAATGAAGATGGCAAGGAAAGAGCAATTTATTATCTTAGTAGGTTTTTAAACTCCTGTGAATGCAAGTATGCTGCAGTAGAGAAATTATGTTTAGCTTTATTTTATACTTCCAAGAAACTCAGGCATTATATGTTGCCTAGAGTAACTTATGTTATTTCTCAAACTGATGTAATTAAGCACATGCTTTCGAAGCCAGTGCTTAGTGGGAAGATTGGGAAATGGATTGTGTCTTTAATTGAGTTTTGTCTTGAATATGTACCTTAAAAATCAGTAAAAGGCCAAGCATTGGCCAACTTTTTAGCTGATCATCCCAATGAGTATGAGGTACCAAGAGCATTGGAGGCCAGTATGGTTGAAATCAAGCCATGGAAATTATGGTTCGATGGATCAAGAACTCTTCAGATGGCTAGAGTGGGCATAATTCTGGAATCAGTCCAAGGTTTGAAAACCAAATATGGTTTTCGACTTAGTGAGGGACAATGCTCCAACAACCAAGCAGAATATGATGCGTTGATCATAGGATTAGAAATTTTACTTAAATTAAGAGTTAGTGCTGCTGAAATCTTTGGAGACTCTCAATTGGTAATTAACCAACTAAATGGGCAGTTTAAATGCACCAGTCCAGCACTAACAATTTATTATCAACATGCAAGAAGGCTGATGGTGCAATTCTATATGCTTACTTTGACTTATATCCCTAGATTCTTTAATGAAGAGGCTGATGAAATAGCTCAAAGAGCATCTGGTTACAGAGTTTTATCAGAAAATGAAAGAGAATTTTGTCAATTAACTTTGAGAAAATCCCTGCCTATGTTACACAATAGGTTGACTGGTTTCGAAGTATTAGAAATCGATGTTCCTACTAATCAAAATGGTGATTGGAGGCAAGCATTGATTGATTACTTAACCAAACCAGATGGCGTTGCAGATAAGGCAACAAGATTGAGAGCAATAAATTATATTATGTACAACAATGAGCTATTTTAGGGCTGTTACTCGAAACCGAAAAGTCGATCGAAACCGGATAAACCGGACCGGACCGAATTTTTTAAACCGGTTGAATAATTTCTATTCGATTCCGGTTTATAAAATTTTGTAAACCGAAAAAATAATTTCGATCCGGTTTATGTGTTTTAAAAACCGGTTGAAACCGGACCGGTTATATATATATGTATAATATATACATATATATACAAAAACATAGGGGAGAGGTTGAATTATGGGTTTTTGGTTGATATTTTGTAATATATATTGGTCTAATAAATATATTTATTACATAAAAACTATTTTTATGGGCTTAATTATGTTTTTATGAGTTTTTTTTTTATGTATTGGGCTCAAAATTGAACCTTTTTTGTTGGGCCCAAAAAAAATGATTGAATTATAGATTTTTGGTTGATATTTTATAGGTTGAATTGTGAATTTTTTGATGTGTTGGGCCCAAAATATGGCTTATGAATGAAAACCGGACAAACCGGATAAACAGGACCGGAACCGATTGAGCCGGTCGAAACCGGAACGGGTTTATCTCAATCGGTTTCGATTTCTAAAAATCACAAACCGGATAACTGGTTTCGACCGAAAAATACACCCAAACCGGTCGAAATCGGACTGGTATCACCCCTAAGCTATTTAAAAGGGGGATGGATGGCCTTCTTTTAAAATGTTTAAGCAAAGTAAGTGCATTCAAAGTAATGGCTGAAGTCCATGAAGGAATCTGTGGAGCACACCAAGCTGGTATAAAAATGAGGTGGTTAATACGAAGGTATGGGTATTTTTGGCCTACCATCCACAAAGATTGTATAGACTATGCAAAGGGATGTCAAGTTTGTCAAAAAAACAGGTCCACTCAAACATTTGCCAGTCACGGATTTGCAATACATAATAAAACCATGGCCTTTTAGAGGATGGGCTATGGACATGATTGGGATGATTTATCCTCCTTCATTGGAAAAGCATAAATTTATCCTAGTGGCTACTGATTATTTCACGAAATGGGTGGAGGCCCAAGCTTATCAGGAGGTCAAACAAACCCATGTCATCGATTTTATAAAAGGGATCATATACAGGTTTGGAAGCCCTCAAACGATAACAGTGGATAATGGTTCTATATTCGAAGGAAAATTGGTAAAGAATTTTGGTAATAACCATGGAATTTCATTTATGTATACTAGTACTTATTATACTCAGTCCAATGGTCAAGCAGAATCAAGTAACAAGATTATCAAAAAGGGGATCCAAAGAATGGTGGATCAAAACCCAGAGGTTTGGCATGACTTGTTACTCGACACATTATGGGCATATAGAAATACAAAAAGGACTAGCACGGGCACTACTCCATTCGCATTAACTTATGGACATGATGCCGTGCTGCCTATGGAGATCACTATGAGATCTCAAAGAGTAGCATTTCAAAATGATTTAGATACAGGGGCTTATCATCAAGCCATGCACATGGAATTGGAAGATATTGATGAAGCTAGAATAAAGGCCTTAAATCAAATTATGCTACAGAAGGCAAGGGTCGCAAGGAGTTATAACAAAAGAGTTATTCTTCGAAGCTTTGATGAAGGGGATCTCCTGTGAAAAGTTATCCTCCCTATCAGAAATAGGAGAATTAGAACAGATGGATTAGGAAAATGGGCATCAACGTGGAATGGGCCTTTTCAAATCCATAGAGTGTTGAAAGGGGGGGCATATCATTTGAGAACTTTAAATGATTATGTTCATCGAAGAAAGATAAATGGAAGACATCTAAAAGCTTACATTCCTTCTATATGGGAATCCTTTCATAAAAGGTAGCTTATGAGGAATGATTTTTTTCATTTATATAACCAGACCCATCCCTAAACTGGGATTTATTATTTGTTTAAGTGGGAAAGTTAGCCATTTTTGGAATACATCCAAAAAACAGAACCTGAGCTTGAGTTGTTAGTTACATAATAATATGATTTCAATTGGTTTGGTGTTCAGGGACCTTTTCTTTGGAGTTCTTTATACGATCATGCTCAACCAAGTTGCCATACTAGCGTTCGAAGCCACAACCAAGTTACCAAGATAGGGTTCGAAAGCCACAACCACGTTCCCCTACTAGCGTTCGAAGTCATAAAGATCAAGATTTTTCATTTCATTTATAAAAAAAAAAAGACCCAAGTAGGTCTGAACAAGGAAAACAGACCCAAGTGGGTCTGAACAAAAAAAAAGACCCAAGTAGGTCTGAACAAAAAAAAACAAAAGGGACCGACTTTGGCCCAGAAATAAAAATGAAGATCATTGCTGATCCTCATAGTCCCAAAGGAGAATCTTTAAGAAGATCCTCCCTCCGGGGGACTTTTTGCCTCATGGGCCAAGAGGACAATTGAAAGATCATCCCAGGTCCTAGCTAAGCAGAGGCGTGAAGCTGTTTCCACACACACCAACTGGCTTCGAAGTTGAGTCATCTCACTTCGAAGGGCCTGGAACTCGGTTTGGACGTCCCTTTTCAGCTATGCAATCATGTTGGCCATGGTGGCCAACTCGCTCATGAGATCAGCAGGAGGAACTGGGTGGTCCTCAGCCATGTTTGTTTAGTGGAAATAGGATACAACGAATATTGACGTCTATGTGTATTTATAACCCAAAGGCATATGGGAGATCCACTTCAGTTATTGCAATCATTAATTGAGGGGAGACGCACAAGGCCTGGAAGGTGAAGAGTCTGAGAGCGTTAAACCTCACGCGTCATAATTAAATGATCGTTTACAACTTACGATGAGACGGCTAAGAAGCCACTGGAATTAAATGAGTTAGTTGGAACGATTAAAACCACATTTGGTTAGTTTTCGAAGTATCAATACACTTCGAAACGCTAGTAATAAATAAACATGAAGTGAAAGGGCACGGTAACAAAAAACGCCTGTAAGGAAAATTTCTGTTTTTCTATATTTGTGGGTCTCTTCATGTTTATCATATCTTCATTAACAAAGCTAGAATAGTAAGGAATGGTTAAAACACCATTTTGTTGGTCAAAACCACTAGAACAATATGGATACATAAATGAATATATTTCTTATTCATCATATTCATAGAAGAGGTTACAATCAAGATAAAAAGGAGAGAAACCTATCCAAAGCCTAAAGGTATCTCGGAGAAGGATCTTTTAAAGTACAACTGAGATACAAAGACTTGAGCCAAGCCTCATTGGGACTTGAGCCAAGCCTCGTTGGGATTTGAGCTAAGCTCCATTGGTAGGTAGTAAGCTTCGAAGACCACTCTGGTTTGATTCTTTAGTCTTTGAAGCAACAGCCCAGCGTAGACACATCATGAGAGCTGATGTGTCTATACCTAGGAGCTTTAGCGTTCAAGGAAAACATCATGAGAGCCGATGTGGCTATGTTTCGAAGCTTTTCTTCAAAGACCTTGGAAGGAACTTCATGGCATATGATCCTTATTACGAGAGTCACCAAACCCTACTTGAAAATGGGACTAGGTGCTGCTGATAGAAAGGAAAGCCAAGAGCGAAGATGGGTTGTGAGTTTTCTTTCCTCAAAGACCCCTATTTATACCAATAAACTTGAAAGCAGGCATTTATGACTCTTTAAGGGAAGGTAGTTGAGGCGTCAAAGCATCGAATCTTTTAAAGGGGAAAACAGTGCTTATTACATCACAAATGGTGGACAATAGGCTTCGAAGAGAATTGTAATTAACATCCAAAAGGGAGTTGTAAGCAGCCTTTCTCTTTTGTTCCTCTCGAAGGGAAGGAATAAGTTGAGGAAGTATGGACTGATCCCTTAAGGCTTCGCTTTCAAGCTCTGGGAAACCAATGGATACCTCGGCGATCTCATTCCTGACTTTCTCCATCTCCTCTTGTAACCATTTCATCTTTTTGTCAAGCTCTGTAAGTTTGTTCTTTTTGGCTTGGTAGAGAGAGAGATGGGAGGCAGATTGGAGTGCTCCGACTTCTAGTTGTTCAACCCTCTGAACAGTCTTGTAAATGCTCTCAGATAAGAATTGGTTGACACTAATCAGTTCACCAAATTGTTTGAGATGTTCTTGGAGAGTAGAACTGACGGAAGGAGGTAGCCTTTGAGACATAATTAAGGTTTGATAGCACACCTCGAAATGATAGGTCAAGCTATGTTCAAACAGAGTTGGAAGTCCTAAATGATTTAAAGCCCTTAGGTGGCTTTTTAACGTTTGAATTTCTTCCTCTGAAGGAACATGTTTGATTTTGAATGAGGGTGAATCTGGAAGCAAGGATGGGCTCAAAAGCTGCTCAAGGCTCTCCAAGGGATTGGAAGAAATCAGAGGAATGGGTTCAGAAATTTGATCACAGAATTTTTCCAATTGATTTTTGAAGAAAGAAATGTCAAAAACCACTATGGACAGATCAGTGAGAACAAAAGAGGATTCATGACCATTTCGAGAAATATGAGCAATTTTGGTCACCTGCATAGAAACCAGAATTTGAATAAAAAAAAATAGTAAACAGGAGAGCAAAAGCATGTTTGGATAGCAAAGTTACCTGACCTGATGAAGAGGGGGTCATATCTGAATCTTGTTCCCCAAAGCTGCTTGTAGGTGGGGCCGTCGAAGTGGAGTCAGTCAACAAAGAACCTTGCTCCAAAACTGTTAAGGGATGGAGAAGGAGATCTTTCTTTAAGATTTGAGGTGGCTCCATAACCTTCGAACGAGCTAAATTAGCCACCACTTTGGCAAAAGCAGATAGCTCTATTGAAAGGGGAAACTCTTGTATCAAACTAATAGAAGTTATAATTAAAAGGCAAAATAAATGTGAAGCAACATGGAGGTTTCACACATTACCGGGAAAGGAATAGGTGATATGGGCTCAGTAAGAAGTGACAGCAGAGTTTGCATGTCAAAATTCCTTACAACAAGGTCTTTCTTTAAGGAAGGAGATTGAATAGGTGATGCCTATAAAAACAATAGGAAAATTAGGATATATTTCTTCAGAAATTGGAAAAATAAGAGAGTAGTCTAAAGATACCTTGTAAGGGTCATCTTTCAAAATTTGTGGGACAGAGAAAGTTTCTGCCACTTGAGAGCAAGAAGTAATGGATAAATCCAGTACCTCAGCAAGAGAAACCATTTGAGCCTACAAGGAAATCAGCAGTGAGTCACAAGCATATGAGACACATAAATATGTATGTAATCAGAGTGTGCATGACCTACCTCGGCAGGAAAGGAAAGCTCCCTTGGGGTTTGTGATTTGTTGGATTGAACTTCTTTTCTCTCGTAGAAAAGAGTCCCTTTGATAGCTGCTCTTGTTTTACCTGGTCGAACTCATAACTCAGAATTGCAAATGAATTCTTTAGGAAGGCATTTGTCATTAAATAAATAAGGAAATTACCCCTAGGGATTAGGGTCTCCGTATCAGTTTCAGTATCCTCATCACTAGAGGAAACTTGAGAGCCACACCTTCGAGTAATTTTGGCTCTCTTGGGAGCTGAAAGAAGGAAAATGAGGAAGGTAGCTCAAGTGAACAATAAAGCGAGGAATAAGAGGTAATTAGGGAAAGGCGTCACGCTGCATTAGCAGTGACTCAAGTTGCTATAAGGGAAAAGGGTAAAGTGAGAAAATATTCACCAATGAAAGTCAGTGAACCTGAGAAAAGTAGTCAGGCTCATAATGGTTTCACTGTCAAAGGTCACTTTTGTGACAGTAAGGGACATGTGAAGAAGGACTACAACAAGCGTAAGGCTTGGTTCGAAAAGAAGGGTAATAATCTTTCTTTTGTATGTTACGAATCAAATCTTGCTGAAGTTCCTTCTAATACTTGGTGGATTGATTCCGGTGCTACGACTCACATTGCGAATTCCTTGTAGGGATACCTTTCAACCCGGAAACCGGAGGAAAAGTGAGAGGTTTGTCTTTATGGGGAACCGTCTCACAGCTGAAGTGGTAGCTGTTGGTACCTATCGCTTGGTTTTAGAGACGGGTCATCAGATAGATCTTGAAGACACTTTTTATATTCCCTCTATTTCTAGGAATTTGGTTTCTTTATCTAGATTAGATTATTCTGGATATTCAGTTTCATTTGGTTGTCAAAAACTCAAATCGATGTTTAATTCAATAATGGTTGGTTCTGGTGATTTATATGATGGTTTATATAAAATTGCCTTGAATCATGAGTTTGCACAATCATTAATGACCAGCATTCGGATGTTGGTTTAAAACGTGGTCGAATTGATGAAAAATCATTTACCCTGTGGCATAGACAATTGGGGCATATCTCCAAGGATAGAATTGACATATTGGTGAAGAATGGAATTTTAGAATACCTAAATTTCACTGATTTTGAAATTTGTGTGGATTGCATTAAGGGAAAGCAAACCAAACACACAAAGAAAGGTGCCACTAGAAGCAATGCATTTCTTGAGATAATCCAGACTGATATTTACGAAAGTCCTCTTCCATATTTTACTGGACAAAAATGCTTTATCACCTTTATAGATGACTTGTCACGGTATGGTTACCTATATCTAATTCATGAAAAGTCTCAAGTCGTTGACATCCTTGAGGTATACATTACTGAGGTCGAGAGACAATTAAATAGAAAGGTCAAAATAGTGAGGTCGGATAGAGGTGGTGAGTTTTATGAAAAATATGATGAGTCAGGCCAAAATCCTGGCCCATTTGCCATACTATTGGAGAAGCAAGGCATTCGTGCTCAATACACAATGCCTGGTACGCCACAGCAGAACGGTGTTGCTGAGAGGCGTAATTGTACACTTATGGATATAGTTAAAAGTATGATGAGTTCTTCAAATGTACCTGTTTCCTTGTGGAGTGAAGCATTAAAGACCGCTATGTATCTCTTAAATAGGATTCCTAGTAAGGCGGTTCCAACTACTCCTTTTAAGTTGTGGACTAGTAGGAAACCCAGTTTAAGACATTTACATATTTGGGGTTGTCCAGCGAAAGCTAGAATATATAATCCACAAGAGAAAAAGTTAGACTCTCGAACAATTTCTGGATATTTTGTTGGTTATCCAGAAAAGTCTAAGGGGTACAAATTTATTGTCCTAACCATAGTACGAGAATAGTTGAAACGGGAAATGCCAAATTCCTAGAGAATGGCGAAAATAGTGGGAGTGAGAAATCAAGAAAGGTTAATTTCGATGAAGAAAGAGTTGATATCCCAACAATTCTTCCTCATCGAGAAGTTGTTATTCCTTAACCAGTTGAGGAGAATGCCAGTCAGATGAATAATGTCCAAAACAGTGGGACTCATGGGGCCATCTGGGAAAACAAAAGCGTTAGATGAAAGAGACCAAAAACAAGCGGCAGCAGCAATCAAGTTAGGGTTTAATTCGAAGGCCAATGTGGATAGGTTTATAGCTTTGTAAATACCCATTGCATGCCACGAGAGATGTAAATATCTTTTCATACGATGAACCCATTTTGCCCAAGATGGGAAAACAGTGGGCCACGATCGAATTGTTCCTTTAGTATCCCAGCCAGTACGATGGAGGCCTAGAAGTGAAAAGAGTAAAGGTTCATCGAAGTTCACCGGATAAGAAGTTGGTAATTCCCCAGGGGGATTTGGAAAGTAAATAGGACCCAGTACGAAATTGGAGGGATGATTAACTACAGGGATGAAATAGAGAGTTAACTGATGCGCCTCCTGTAGACATTGTGGGTACCTTGGAAAATATGACTCTGGTGGGGTCTCGGTTTCTTGAGAACTCGATTCCTTCTTTTTGCTTGATTGAGGAGTCAATGATTTGGAAGAAGCCTTTGAAGCCATTGCTTTACTTAGTAGAGCTTTCTTAGGCGCCATCGATGCTGGAGTTGATTGTTGGCGTTGATGGTTTGCAAAGAGAAAATAGAGCAACGTTGCCTTAATTTGATAAACGAAAGGGTATATATACGTTGGAAGAGCCCCATATGTTGATCACACCTTTTAAAAAGGTGCAGGAATTATTTACTCGAGTTAAATAATTTTAACTCAAATAAATAAGGGGGGGCATTGTTTATACCATAACTGAGTTTTCCCTTTACCCATCGATTGGGCGACACGTGGCAAGGGTAAATTTGGACAACTAAAAGAATAGAATGGACTTACCTTAATTAATTAGGATTGAATTGAATCGATGATGAAACTATGAAAAGTCTTGTCCATCGATTGGCCAACACGTGGCGTATTTTTATGATCCTGTGGGCTATCGATCAGGTGACAAATGTCAAAGGGAATTAAGTCTCACGATTCCACGATGAATGAGGATGTCAACCACGATTAACGGAACAGTTTTCCAGACGTGGGCATGATCAACAGTTGAAGAAGTTACTTCGTCAGAATTTGAAGGAGTTTCAACTGCTACCTCGGAGGGAAGATTTGAATTCAAAAGTGAGGGGATCCCTATTTATAATCAAAGTGTGAGACAATTGACGGACACACAAACAACGCCAATCAGGCCTTTATCTTTTCTTTTCTAGGAGTAGAGTTAACTTGTAATTGTTCACTTGATCATCTCGATTGATTGTTCTTCTACTTTGAGGGTGAATAAAGTCCATTTTGTTAATTTTCTTCCATACTTCATCCACTTCATTATTTGTTTCCAAAGAAGTCCTGAAATACAGCAAGGATTCAAACTCCACTTTTCACACCCACATTCCAGCAAGCTTACGATACGATTTTTCCATCGATTCCCTATCGATTGGAAAGAAAACAGAAATTTAGATAATAGGAGACTAGCACATAACTTTTTAGAGATTTCTTTAGCACAGTCTTTTATTGTTTTCAAATTCTAGATTTAGATTAAAATTTTCATTACATCATTTGTACGGATGAGAAAATTTGAAATATATACATATATATAAATTGATGTTGAAAAAAAAATCATATAAGATGACAAAAAAAAAACTAAAAAGACTATCTTTTCTATGTAGATTGTCTTTTTTTAGGTCTTTTTCATTACTCTATATGTATTTTTAACTCTGATTTATACTGTTATACATTTTTCGAGCCGTAAGACCGTGAGGTAAATATTAATACTTATAATCCAATTTAAAGAAAATTACTTCTAATAAAATAGTTCAAAAGGAGTCCAATTTTCTCTGTCCCGAAAATATTTGTACAGAGGGATTTTCCAATCGCTTGCGTGTTTTTTTTTAATATTTTAAATTCAATAACAAAAAAATTACTCGTATAAGCTTTAGAGTGCGAAATGCTTATGGTGGGAAATATGCCTTCTCCAAGCTGCCATCACTGCTACTTCTCCACTACTCTCTATCGCCCACTCCATCCCCCTCCAACACCACCAACGCCACCGCTACGACCGCCGTCAAAACTCCTTTGGCCTTCACCGCCGATTCTTTCCCATCGCCGCTCCCCCAACGGTGCCTCTTGGATTCTGAATCTCTCTCACACACCTCCATCTTTCTTGCCTTTCGACCTCTCCCCTCGCCCCATCGACCACGACCTCCTCGTAAGCACTCCCACTCTCTTTATCTCTATTAGTTACCTTTATGTTTATTATGGTTTGAGAATAGCAATTCAACGAATTGATTGAACCTTGGGGGCTCGGTTGATTTTCGGAACTCATTGCGTAGCGCACTTGTAAGATCGGGTAATTAGTTTGAATGCGTGGGCAGTTAGGATGAAGTAATCAATTGATGAGGGGACGGAACCAGGATTTCATATACGCAGGGCCATAACGCAATAACAAAAATTTAAGGTTCAGAGTATAAAAAAAGTTTAATGTTAAATTAATACCCTGTAGAGAGTAACATTGAGGTGATTGGTGAGTTTTTCTTTTCGTGATCCGAGAGGTGAGTGGCGGGCCTGTTTGTCCCAAAGGAGAAAGAAACGTGTGAGAAAGTGGTCCAAGTTTGTTACTCCTATCTAAATTCTTTTGTATATGATGACACATTATGGGGCCAACATGTATGTAGAAAAATCATAGGTAATTAAAGGTTATTTTTTTTTCAAATTGGGGGTGGACGTGGCCCCAGGTAGCCAACCTTTGGTTGTGTCTTTGAGCTTGATGCGATTTTGTGCCCATTGGTTGCAGTTCAATTGCAAGTGGTTGAAATTTGTTTTCGAACTGCTAAATGCTAATGTGTGAATGAGTTGAATACAGAGAAGTTTATACCAGGTGGTCTAGTTTTGTGAAACCTTCTTGTGATTTTTTGCTACGTGGAAGATTTGGTTATCATTGGCTTTAAAATTCTATTCTTTTGAAGGCTATGGTTTTCATCATTTGTTATTATCATGAATGTTCCTAATTTGAAATCTCGACTTCCGAACATGTAACATTCATGGTACTACCGATCATGTTATTTTGGCTGTAAAACCATTTCTGCAGTATACGTGCATGCGGGTCAGTTTGAGTCTTAATTGCTGTGACCAGCAGTTCTTGGTAATTGGTTGAGAATTACAATTCTGATGGGAATTTCTCTTACATAACATTATTGTTTTGATGTTTTATTTTATCCTTCATGCAGAAGTTTCAAGGTTTTCTTCATGCTGCTGCAATGACAGGTGAGACTTTGAACCTTGGTGCTCTCTTCTTAATCCCTACCCATTTTGCTCTTGCATCTTCTGCCTCCCTTCTCTCTTTGTGTTTGTTGTGTCTATAACATTCTTCGCAAAAGCTTATTTTCCGGTCACCATACAATAGTGTCCCATCCACGAATATGTGGCCCGCTACTATCCCTTGAGCATTTTATTTTTGCTGATAAGTTAACTCGTGATCACACTTTCAGTTCAGTAGATTAGCTTTGTTTTTAAAATTCCCTTAAACTGTTCAAGTCCTTACAATTTCCATGGCCTTTTTTCATGGGTTCCTTTATTTTCATGACGTTACTCTGAGTTCTTCAACAATTATCAAAAGGTGAATGACGTATTCTGCTATGTACACTTGTCATTCTTGGTCTTATATATTTTGTATGACCACTAATTGCATTTATTTTTCCCCCCAATTGCAGTGCCAGCTAAATCCATTGAACTTTTCTTGGATCTCAAGAGTAAAATTGAAGAACATGTCTGGGTGCTTGTCCAGAGCCAAACCTTTCCTTGTAACATCCCTCGGATATGCTTCTTCCAGATTTGCAACCATTGGAGCAGCGTGTGTTCACTCTTGTGCTGGATCTTAACGAGACTTTAGTTTACTCAGATTGAAAGGTATGCTTTTACTGTTGAAGGAACTGTGTGTACAATTAGCAAAAGAGTAAGTTCTTTTTTGAGGGAAATTAGGCAAATAAAAAAAAATCATCTTTCATGGATGGAAGTTGCAAAGATCATTTCATTTAGCAGCAATATTGCACCCATTGATTCCAACTGTAACTTTTCCCCATTGTGCATTTTTTTTAAACGGGGTGGTTTTGTTTGTAACTGAGTGTGGACAACCTGCCGTTTTATCTTGAAAATGAATGGATTGTTTTTAAAGATGTCCAGTTAACATAGATCAAATGGACCATGGTGTCTGTTATGTGTTTTTTGAGAGTACTTCACTTTTTATTCATAGATTTCGGGTCAATTTATCCCTTCCGTTTGATTTCTCTATTATGTTATTCTTGAAAGGCTTGTGTTGTGTAGACATGTGTCAAACTTATTACGATGCAATTGTACAATGTGGTTATGTTGAATATGAATTATTCTGGCAGGACTCAAAGCTGAACAGAGATCTTTGAAGAATTCTGTATGTGAGTGGACATGCACTAGAATCCAGCCTCCAGCCGGAGAATTGTGTTCTTGTCAAGCCGTGGAAACTTGAAGCAAATGAACATAGATCTTATTCAATTTCTGGATTTCAGGTTGGGTAATACACCTGAGGCTTCAAGTCAAGGTAATTGGTCTTCTACTTAGTTATAGATTATGTGATGTTCAAATTTTGTGGGCTAATCCAACCAATCTTGCTTGCACAGTCCGTGTAGATATATGCCTTTATCTAATTGCCACATTGAAATTAACAATCAAATTTGTCTTTGTTCCGGGATCCAGTTGCTTATGCCTTTAGTTAACACTACCTTATGTGAACCATTTCGTACTGGAAAAGATAAAGTGGCAGGCCTATAAAAAGATATTGATTTAGCAGAATATTGTAATGAATATTCTGGCCTCTGCATATAACAAATAGAATCCAACTTATTGGTCTTACATTTTAACTTTAAGTGATAAACCTGTCATAGTTTCATTTTCCATGCACTTGCAACTTTTAGTTTTTTGTCTACCAAATGTGCTATTTTGTTTTCCAAATGGTTTTAAAAAAGATGGAATTTGCTACTCTCCAAGGACTAAAGTTGATGACACTTGATTTCTGAAAAAAAAAAAATTACATTTGTCAATTGTGATATGAGATTTAGCCAAATGTAACTTTTGTGCAGCACTCTGATGAACTTACTTTGCTTTTATTTTGTTTGGGTCGGCTGTGATTTTGCTGAGATTCACTTAGAGATGTCTCAGTTGTGAGTATGATTCAATTCCCGAAGATATTGTGTTTCTTCTTGTTTGAGACCCATCAGTACTTCATTTACTATTTCTTGGGCCAACAAGTGGAGTCACAACTCATTTTGTCTTTTCTCTATTTCACATGTACATTTCATGAGCTAAGTCATGAGTTTGATTGGAAAGCTACTGAACGAGAACAATGATGGCTGTGAAATTTTATTTTAGGTTAAGGATAGATTACACTCGTTTTTCCTTAAAAATGAAATGAAACGTTACAGCTGCTTTTGGGTTCTCAAGCCACAATTGCCTTGTTGGCTACTTTTCCTATTAATGTATTTATCCTACTCATTTTGGGGCTTAAGGTAAGTTTGGTTTTCAGTTCCTGTTGATCTCTGCAATTTATTTTGGCATTTGGATGTCGGAAAATGAACGGGTAGGTCTTTATTCACCTTAGAATAGTATTTACCTGCCATATAAATTCAGATATGTTCCAGCTTCATTTTGAAACATTTTTTGTGTTCTCCAATTGTTATCTGTTTCTCTCGTGTTTATGCAGTAGTTTTGAATTGTTTTTGCTTTAAATTGATTGGAACAAGATGAAAATTTAATCCTTGCCAAGAGGCCCTATTTATCGGTTTTAACAGAACCCTTAGCCGACATAAAAATGTGTCAAATTTTGTGCTACCTAGCATGGACATTTTTTTGTTAGAATAGCTCGAAGCCTGCAACTAATAAAATCGTGGAATTTTAGCTATAACATTCTAGAAGGTGATAAAAAAACAAGCAATTGTGTTAGTAAAATCGACCCTGAGGTCCGTGGCTCTTCAACATCAGAGAAATTTTCCCATAGCTTGATAATTATCATTCATCTTCACTCTGATATCAAATTGATGTAACCTAGATCTGGAAAATATACATTTTGAACATGTCATAACTCATAAGTGTCGACACGTTACTATTCTATCGTTCGCATATAGTGTGAGAGTCATGAGACGGATCCCAAAAAACGTAAAAGTTTCCTACAACTCATCGAACCCTTTGAGGTAGCAGATTCGTATCAGGCTTTATACCTAAATGTAACTTCCTCATTTGTTGATGGGTAGGGTGAGATGATGCAGCAAATGAATGCAATGTTGAAACAAGTGGGAGAGCCTACACTTAGAGGCTCATGTTTGAAGGATTCTGAGAAAGCAGGAATATATCGGCTTCATAAGGAGAATCCAGAAGTGTACGCATTTTAAAAGTTGGCTAAAGATTATTGGATTGTGGGACCGAGTTCGTGGCTATCAAACGGGTAATTTTTGTTTTGTGAAAAACACTGTGAGAATCTCTAATAGGAGTATAAGATCATGACAGTACTATTAACTAGCTTAGTAAATGGTGGATTACTAGAGTTTGTTGGTACTTCACTTGGAAACTTGCAACTGTATTCATAGTTTTACATAAACGTTTTTGAAAAAGAGGACTAGAAGTATCTTAGAATTTGAGGATTGATGAACTTAGGTTTATGGACTAGGACACTAATCATCTATGTCAAGTGCAAACATTTTAACATGCCAACTGAATGAGCTAAATCAATCACTTGGGGTTGTCTTCTTTTTAGTTAAGTTTTATGAAACTAGGTGATTTGCCACTTGCAAAGTATTCTTAGTTTGCTGCTTGCTTTTATATCTGCAAGATTGTATTGTATTAAGTTGCACTCAACTGAATTTACTTGTGTGAGATGGACATGTCTGAAATCCTCTTTAGTAAAAGATAGGTTGTTTGCTAACATGCTACAGGGAAGTGTATGTCGTAGAAATTAAAAATAAATGCTTGTAAACTACATAAACTTCTTCAATGCCTTTTAGCATAGAATACTTGTTGAATGTGATATAGTGGCATTCATATCCTGTCACAATGCTAATCAGATGCATCACATGAGAAAGGCACCAACATAACTACAAAGAATGACTACCTGATTCATTAAATCAACTTCTCAAAGCTAACAACTTTCAACCACTGGCATATTTTTTAACCTTGTCGCTGCTGAGTTCGCTTCCGTGCCGGAAAGTTCACACACCTCTCATTTGTGACCTTGCTTGCAAACTTCCCACTATACCAAATTCAGCATGTACATTGCATAAAACTTAATTTTGCTTCATACTTCCCTTTAAAACCGCTTTTCCTACCCGCTTTGAAATACGGTGTTCTGAAATCCCAACTCAGCTGATTGTGAAAGTAAGCTAGCTTTCATTTTATCCCCCATGTTGAAAGGAAACGAGGAGGTTATTATGGTTACAATTTTTTTCCAACTATGCGCTGTATAATTGTATTTCCTTATACCAACAGCGTGTGGTTGCTTCTAGAGCAAATGACATGCACATTCGAACATGCTATTATTTGACCTTCAAATAGTGTAGTTCAAAAGCAAATAGAAACATTGAACCTCACTTTGAATTTTTGCAAATAAATTACGATTCCATATCAGGCAATTAGAACCTTGATTTTAAGTGAGTAATTCTGATCAATCATTAGTTACTTTCTTAGAACTAATTTCTTTAGGCTAACTAGCAACCAATTGTACTGTTTAGATTTGTTAGCAAGGGTGAAAAGATTAGAAACTAGCTATGACTACGTTCGAGGATGATTTTCAAGTTTTGGTTTAACTTTTGTTGTGATTTGGGATTTTTTCCCTCTTTGTAGATATGATCCTATTGCTGAGTGGCTGTTGATTTTACGTCTTGAATTAAGTAAATGCATTTGCTTCCGCTTCGGCAATTGTTATCCTTCATGTTCGTCTTCTTTCTCCTCAACAAAATAGTGGTGGTGTCTATTTTCTCTGTGTCCCGTGTCTTTCTGAGGCTCTCTCTTTCCACTCCTCTTTTGCGAGGCCTAAGAGATCTGGTTGTGCTCCTGTTAATCCATGAACCGTGCTCTTATCAACTCCAAATTTTGTGGAGGGCTAAGTAACTATTATATGTGTCTTGTTGCTGTCAAGGGTGGAGCTTGAGTTACTAGCCTTTTCTAGCCTTGCTCTTTCCTTGGTTTATGTCATCTGTCAATATCTAATGTTGAGGCTGATGTACAACTCATGCTGCATATGCTATGCTTGCGTATCTGCTCCTTAGTCACAAACCATTTGTTGATGGGTAGGCTAAGACAATGCAGTAAATTAGTGCAGTGTTGAAGCAAGTGGGAGAGCCTAGACTTAGAGGCTCATATTTGAAGGATTCTGAGAAAGCAGGAATTTATCAGTTTCATAAGGGGGATCTAGAAGTGTACACATTTTAAAAGTTGGCTAAAGATTACAGGATTATGGGACAGAGGGTGCATGCCATTTTTTGGCTAAAAAAACTTGAAGAGGAAAAGGAGGAAAAGCTTGGCCATCCTCTAGATGACTCTATCGAGCTCTTGCTCGACACTTGCCCTAAGTAAGCTATCAAACCAATAATTTTTGTTTTATGAAAAATACAATAAGAATTTTTAATAGGAGTACAAGATTATGCCGGTACTATTAACTAGCTTAGTTAAATGGTGGATTACCAGAGTTGTTGGTACTTCACTTGAAAGCTTACAACTGTACTCATAGTTCTTACATAAACATGTTTGAAAAAGAGGACTTGAAGTATCTTAGAATTTGAGGATTGCTGAACTTAGGTTTATGGACTTGGACGCTATTCAACTATGTGAAGTCCAAACTTTTTAACATGCCAGCTGAACGAGCTAAGTCAATCACTTGGGGGTGGGTTGTCTTCTTTTTAGTAGTGTTTTATGAAACTAGGTGATTTGCCATTTGCAATGTATTCTCAGTTTGCTGCTTGCTTTTATATTCAGATTCAGGTTACGCAATTAGAACTTATTAAATGAAAATTGAGGAGTCGAGGATTTAATCAACCAAGAGAGAGCTAGAGAATTTATGGGCCAATGTAGGAGTGCAAATTCTTGCATTCAATAATACTTTTGAGTTAGGTTTGCTTCTTGCTTTTCTATGTGCTTGCTTTGTATTCTTGTTGATCTACCATGTATGCATTATCTCTAATTACTGATTATTATGCTTCTCTCCATTTCCTAAAGCTAATTGATTTGTGCAGTTTGATGCCTTGATCTCATCAGTTCAATTTACTCTCCCAGAGTTTTATGATTCTATTATACAAGAGCTGGGCTTCGACATGTCATCATCTGTATTCTTTTGTCCATGATCCTAGAGTTTGATTAAGTAATAAGAAATTGAATGGCTCCAACAAGGCAGGGATGACCATTTTGAGAAGATGGGAAAATTCTAACATTGGTGCTGTTCCTTATTTATTAGTCTATAGGCACATGTATGGTTGTTTGCGAATTGCCATGTTTAATTATTTGAGTAAGAGCGCATAATAGCATTAACGGACATTGGGTTTGGAAAATTATTGCACTTGCAGAGGCCTTCCATTGTAATTTGCGCCTTGGATGATGCATTTTGAGAATTTATGGATTGGAACTTGTGAATGATTGGCTTTCAACGGAAAAATATTTTGTACTACCTGCAGTTCAGTTATTAAGTTATCTATCTTGAGTTCAGATACCTTGTGAGAATGTTAGAGGTTTTACTTTTCAATTTACAATTTCTGGATTCCTAATGTGTAATAGGTGGCACATCTTGCAACATGTGTGCGTTGGGGCTTGAAAATTCTGTCTGCAACGGAAGCTGGCAGGAGAACGGACCCTACAAAAATTTGTGTGGTTGATTTGAAAGAGTTAACTAATGACCCACTCTCTCAAGCCATAATTCTTTTAATGTGGATGATTTGCTTTCTAAGTACTTTTGAACTGTGTACGTAACCACCATAAACTTTACTACAAAGAAACAACTCTCTCATCTGTAATTAAGGTAGGCAATTTAAAATTTACATATGCATCAGTTAGACCTTTTGCTGCCTTAAGCAATGTAATATACATTCATAACTCTTCTACTATCATTCCTGCATTTCCCCCTTGACCATCAAAAACAACATTAATCTTTGCCCTGAAACAAAATAGTACAATGTATCCTCTTCAACGGGCACATGACATTCGTGCTTTGCACGTGGCTGCATCTAGTTGAATGTAAAAGAACTGCAGCTAACTAAGAGTCGCCCCCTAGCCCTATTTTCCCGAGTTGAGTTTTGTTCACCCTCCACTTAAGAGGGTGAACATTACCTTCCTTCCTATTGGTTGAAATGATGTGGATCCATCACAAAGTGATGTCATGCTTACCAAAAAGTGTATTGCATGGTAAGCATGACATCACTTTGTAGTGGGGTCCGCACCATTTCAACCAATGAAGGAGAGGGTAATGTTCACCCTCTTTAGAGGAGGGTGAACAAAATTGCACTCTATTTTCCCTGTTTTCCTCTACTACTGTTTTGGGCCACCACTATTTGCTCCATTTTCTTGCATCTACTCCTCTAAAATTCAAGATTAGGTTAGGGTAAAGCCAACATTTACCGATGTTGAACGAAATTGTAACCAGCTATTAAATAACGTGAGGGAATTTGCACCTTTTTGTTTTTTGAAGATGAAGGGTATTTGCACTTCTTTTAATTCATAGTGACTACTGAAAAAAATTATTCTTTCAGTTGAGAAAATGTGCATACCACAACTTCTATTCTTCTCCTTCATCCTGTGTGCATATGTAGGCAATGGGTACGAACGGAATTCCTTCTCTTTCTTAGAGTTAATTCACTGTGTTCTTTTTTTGTTTTTTGCTCTTTGGCCTGTTTCTTTGATGGTGTTTGTTTCTAAAGAGAAATGGACACGGACACGAACGCTTATTCACCACAGGTGGCAGACACGACGGATTTTGAGGGAGATGGGGGATCATATCACAGTTGGTCAAGTTCCAATTTCCCATTACTTGGTGAGTCTAAGGTTTGTGCTGGAATTCTTCTTCTGCATCCACATGGCTTCGCTCTTCCCCACTATTCAGATTCCAATAAGATTGGTTATGTTCTTCAAGGTAAACTCTTCCCTAACTTCATTCACGTATATACTTCGTTTGCACCAAGAATCAATGTTCAGTTAGTCAGAATTCTTGCTTGTTACGATTAAGTTAATGGTTGAAGTCTTGCCATACGTATGATTGCCTCGTTCTCCATCAGGCAATCCTTACCAAAAGATAGAGAGATTAAATTCTGTCTGCAACGGAAGCTGGACAGGAGTAACGGACCTCTAGCAAAAATTTGTGTGGTTGATTTGAAAGAGTTAGACTAATGAGCCCTTTACTACTCTTCAAGCCATAATTCTTTTAATGTGCCGATGATTTGACTTTCTAAGTAACTTTTGAACTAAGTGTACGTAACCACCATAAACTTTACTGACAAAGAAACAAACATCTCTCATCTGTAATTAGAGGTAGGCAATTTAAAATTTACATATGCATCAGTTAGATCCTTTTGCTGCCTTAAGCAATGTAATATACATTCATAACTCTTCCGGTACTATCATTCCTGCATTTCCCCCATTGATTCCATCAAAAACAACATTTAATCTTTGCCCTGAAACAAAATAGTACAATGTATCCTCTTCAACGGGCACAGTGAACATTCGTGCTTTGCACGTGGCTTGCATCTAGTTGAATGTAAAACCGAACTGCAGCTAACTAAGAGTCGCCCCTAGCCCTATTTTCCCGAGTTGAGTTTTGTTCACCCTCCACTTAAGAGGGTGAACATTACCTTCCTTCCTATTGGTGTAAGAAATTGATGTGGATCCATCACAGGAAGTGACGTCATGCGTTACCAAAAAGTGTATTGCATGGTAAGCACTGACATCACTGTTTGTAGTGGGGTCCGCAGGCCATTCCCTCAACCAATGAAGGAGATGGGTAATGTTCACCCTCTTTAGAGGCCAGGGTGCAACTAAACCATTGCACTCTATTAGGTTCCCTGTTTTCCTGCTACTACTGTTTTGGGCCACCACTATTTGCTCCATTTTCCTTGCATACCCCCTACTCCTCTAAAAGGTTCAAGATATCAGGTTAGGGTAAAGCCAACTATTTGCCGATGTATGAAAACGAAATTTCCTGTAAAGCCAGCTATTAAATAATCGTGAGAAGGAATTTGCACCTTTTTGTTTTTCCTGAAGATGCAAGGGTATTTGCACTTCTTTTAATTCATAGTGACTACTGAAACAAAATTTATATCTTTACAGTTGAGAAACATGTGCATACCACAACTTCTATTCTTCTCCTTCATCCTGTGTGCATATGTAGGCAATGGGTACGAACGGAATTCCTTCTCTTTCTTAGAGTTAATTCACTGTGTATCTTTTTTTGTTTTTTGCTCTTTGGCCTGTTAAATCTTTGATGGTGTTTTGTTTCTAATAGAGAAATGGACACGGGACACGAACGCTTATTCACCACAGGTGGCAGACACGATCGGATTTCTGAAGGGAGATGGGGGATCATATCACAGTTGGTCAAGTTCCAATTTCCCATTACTTGGTGAGTCTAAGGCTTTGTGCTGGAATTCTTCTTCTGCATCCACATGGCTTCGCTCTTCCCCACTATTCAGATTCCAATAAGATTGGTATATGTTCTTCAAGGTAAACTCTTCCCTAACTTCATTCACGTATATACTTCGTTTGCACCAAGAATCAATGTTCAGTTAGTCAGAATTCTTGCTTGTTACGATTAAGTTAATGGTTGAAGTCTTGCCATACGTATGATTGCCTCGTTCTCCATCAGGCAATCCTTACCAAAAGATAGAGAGACGCATATATACTTTGTAATGCTACTACACAATATGTAGAACAATTTAATCACTTTGCTTGGCAAAATAATCATTTGAGTGACTTTTCAACGTTAAGATCCGAATCAGAAGGCCCTTGTTTGACCTTAAACACTAGTTCAGTAGCCAGAATTCGGAAGGCCCGACATGTCACATGAACATTATCCTGTAATAAACTTGATAACTATTAGAGAACACTATAAAACCATGAAAAGAGTGAGGGGAAGAAAAGAAGACAAATGAATTTTCATGTATTTGTTTAGCAAGAGATCAGTGGTAAAAAGTGCAAGAATTTCATTCCCCTACAGTGCACATATTCACTGTTATTCGTTGTTCGTTAGAGCTGTTCCTTTTTTTCCCGGGTAACTTCTTTTTGTAATACGGTAATTTTACTTGAAATGGGTATGATGAAATTAGGGGGAAAGTACGAAAAAATTCTGATGGCTTTCATTTTGTGAAAGAATATTTTGCCACCTAATAAATCAAACGTATGCGACAAAATATGTTTCTATTTCCCTTTCAAGTCTTTCGCTTCACTTTCACCTTCTATTATTCCTCAGGGAGTTGTACAGTTGGAATGGTATCCCCTAGCGCTTCCAAAGAAAAGGTGTTGGTGATTAAGGAAGGAGATGCGATACCAATACCTATTGGACTAGTCTCATGGTGGTTCAATGCTGGGGACTCTGATACAGTCATCGTATTCATCAGGGAAAGTTCCATATCTCAAATTTCGGGCGAAATGACCTATTTCTTCTTGACCGGGACTGTAGGTGTCTTGAGGGGTTTCTCGACGGAATTCATCTCCAAAGCTTATAACTTGAACCAAAACGAAGCAAAAACGCTGGTGTCGAACCAAACAGGTGAAGAAACAAATTATCCAAGACTTAGTTATTAGGTGGATGGATAACTCATTTCACATTCGAGTTTGGTTAACCAATTTCAAAGTTTGTTTTCTAAGAAAACCCTTGTGTTTTGGAAATCTTTGAGAAATTTTTTTTCTTTCTCGAGAAGAACATCCAATTGATGGAGACGATTTTCTGAAAAAGAATACAAGATTTGATAACCATGAGTGTTTTGCTTTTAACAATGATTTTTGAGAAGTTTTGCTTTTAACAAAGAAGGAAACAAGGCGGACGGGCCAGCTGAATCTTTAAGCACAAGTTTGCATGAACGAAACGTATACTATGTGAGGTTTTTCTTTTTCTGTCTCAAAAACTGTTATATTCTTTGAGAGTTGAGATCAATTTTCTGGTAACAGGAGGTGTGGTCGTCAAGCTCAGCGAAGGAATTCAAATCCCCCTGCCACAAAATTATGCCAAAAACTATGATGAATTTGCTTCGACTTTAACAACAGCAGTCGAGTTTACATCACTTGAACAAGTCGGACTCAGTTTCAAGCACTGGAAGCTTGGCGGAAATGCAGTGTTCCAGCCTGTCTACAAGACAGATTCGGTTCAAGTGGCTTACGTTATCAGAGGCAGCGGAAGGTCCAGTTTGCCGGTGCCAACGGTGAGAAATTGCGCGATGCGACAGTGAAGGCCGGTGAATTGTTTGTGGTTCCTCGGTTTGTTGTGGCAATAGAAATTGCAGATGCACAAGGAATGGAGTATCTATCAGTCATAACATCGTCAAAGTAAGCATTCGCGGAACTAGAAATTCGTAACAACTTTTAAAAGCTAATGAAAGAAATTTTGTTCTTTACCGACGCTAATTATCCAACAAGAGTACATATAAGTTAACGCAACTTTAGAAGGTCAGGAATTTATATCTCGCTAACGTGCATTTCCTGATGATATTATTTTCGCTCTCGTCTCTCGTTTGCAGTCCTGTGATTTGGGAGTTAAGTGGCAAGACATCAATTTGGAAAGCTTTCTCTCCTGTGATTCTACAAGTTTCTCTGTCTGTCAGTCCAGAGTTTGCCCACATTTTCTCGGCCAAGATGACAAACAACATGGTTCCCATGCCTCCAAAGATTGAACTCTAATCAGATCAGATCTTAAGCATCAGTATCACAGTGAAGCATTGCGATTTACTCATTCTTGTAATGATATATACTTTCTTGCTAAGAAATAAATTGACAGTTAAGCCCTACTTTTATTCTCGAGTATGATTGATACACAGGTAAGTAAAAAGTTATAAAACTTGAACAAAACGATGCAACTATCGGCTCACTTTTCATTTCGAAACAGAACACAATTGATTTTTTTTTTTTGTGGAACGGCACATAATGCAATTGATGATGGTTATGATTTTCAAACTTGCACTGTCCAACTCAATTTGGGAAGAATTTGCAGAGAAAATTGCACTGTCTCAATACCTATATCCAAGTTAGCCCATCTTAAACCTTAAAATGGCCTCCAGCCACCACTTGCCGCCAACTAAATCCACCAGTGGCAACCCACTCCAACACCTTCCCATCCTTCAACAACCTTTCGTAACACCTCCCCTCCCTCCAAATCTTTCAAGAACTACTGGGGCCTGTCTCCCTTCGATGAACGACGCTTAGCGATATATTCCTACCACCATGTAAGTTAGGTGGCATAAAATGAAGATCACAAATCGATGTTTATGGCCTATTACCAATAAAAACAACAGGGTTAACATAAACCCCAACACAAACGAAAAAAGAGGAATATGGAAATATTTATACCATTAGAGGTAGCTAGAGTTGGCTGGACTTTGGGGTAGGTAGAGTAGGATCGGGCTGCTTCTGTTTTCAGAACTAGGGGTTTGGTTTTTAGAGTCCATCTATGGTACACCAATGTGTTTTGGTGTATCAGTGGCGGAGCTAGAATTTTCGATAAAAAGGGTTGAAAATTTGAACTATGTGTACTGTATAGTTCACTTTTCCAGTTGCTAATTGAAAAAAAAAAAACAATTAGGATTAACAAGTTAATCAAAAAGTAGATATCTATTAATAACAAAATGTAATTTGTGGGTGGAGATTCTATTTTAACTCCTTTTTTTCCCCAACTACAAAACCCTTATATGGGCTAGGGCAAAAATAAATTTCAAAGTGGGGTCAAATTAGTAAAAATAGGGTAAACATTATACCTATCTGTATGAAAATTTGGCAGCTAGTGGGGTCGGCTGCCCACCCTTATCTCTATGTCCCTCCGCCTATGGGTGCATGGTATCCCAAAAATGAATTGAGCTAAGTATTCCATACGGAGTGGTAACAATTCCAGTGCACCGGTAAGTGTTCTATATCTAAAATACTGAAGATTTACCACTGAATCCGGGGTTCATGACAGCATGCGTGTTGGGCCCTTTTGGGCCGTCCGTGCTCAGCAATGGACGGCCTAGATTTCATTTTGACCGAATAGATTTCAACCGTCGACCAAGATAAAATCTGAGCCATCCATTGCCGAGCACGGACGTCCCAGATCGGTCCAACATGCATGTTGTCCCTAAGCATGCTCTCCCAATTTCTAACCACTCCATGTAGAATACTTACAACTGTATCGAAAATACTTACCGCAACTCGCCTTCAGATACCACACAGCAAAACATGTTTTTCAACCCATCACAATGACAATGAGGGCTTTGTTTTTAAGAAAATGATGTTTAGAAATGCCATTCAAAACTCACTGTGAAAACAAAAACCAGACAAGGCACGCCAGTTGAATCTTTAAGCACAAGTTTGCACGAACTTTTTATTGTTTTCAACTCTCTAACCATTAGTAGTAGTTGCAGCATATCAGATCCAACTAAAAAGTTTAAGCTACTCCTATTAATGAATTCGTTCGCTTTGAAGATCTAGAACTATAATCATGCAAAAAATCATGTTCATCGATCACATTTTTGTATTTTTGTGAACACAATTTTTTTTGGGTGATATATTTATATTTTTGTCAACACATTGCAATTACCAGAACCGCACAAAAATAGATATGATCCAGTGTGACTAAGTTTGTTTTCCTTATTTAAAATTTGTTTCCAAAAGACATTGAGCGATGCCCGATGAATATGATTTTTTGTATGATTAAAGTTCACGATAAGACCTTCAAAAGCTAACAGATTAGATCATCAAAAGCGAACCAACCACTAGCCCACAAATGGGTGGGATTTAGAATTAGATTTTTTGAACTGTGGATTTATAGAATCAGATGATGTGTAGATTTTTGAGATACCCGACTGCCTTTGCGATATCAATAACAAAAAGTCTAAGATACACAACACTCCAACTATTGTAGTTAGATTGTTGTATATGTAGTCAGAAGGGTTGGATTTCAAATTAGGATGGTGTCGCTTGTGTTGGATTTAGAATTCGGATGATGTGTAGATTTTTTCTACAGAAAAAATGATTGGTACACACTACATTTATACGATCCAACCACACTCCTCTCATATACATGTGGGCCTCACCATGTGGACTCCAAACTTGGGGCCCGCTTGTATGATGTATATGATCGGGTGGGATTGGATATGTGCAAATTTGGTGCGTAAGTAGAATAAAATTTTTTCACTTGTGACCCAAAAAAACCCCAAACGGGTGGATCCATAACAAAAATTGCTAAACCGCCGACTTTACCAGTCCAACACCCGGTCCGTTATTCAGAAGCTGGAACCACCCTACTTGGCGGGAAAAGTTCTCTGCTCCCACATCCCTTCATCTACCTTCTCTCTCTCTCTCTCTCTCTCTCTCTCCATTTCTACCTATTCTGCCATTTGCCTTTGACTCTCACTCCAGACTAAGGGCGGCAAATGGGCTAGTTAGGGTTAAAATGGGTTGGGTCTTTAATGGGTCATTGACCTAGTTAAACCCATTAATTATGAGTCTAATTACCCATATCCAACCCGACCCATTTATTTTAAAGCAAACCTGACCCGCCCATTAGCCCAATTTCATACTATATACTAAAATTTAAAGTGACAAAAATATCAATGTACACTAAAATTACTATGTTACCCCTGCAAATTTAAATGACTAAAATTACCATACTATCACTCTGCTACTAAAATAACAAACTTACCCTCTGTAGACACCCTATCCTGGACTATCCGGATTAGCTTATTTACGGTCTGTTGTTGTCCCAATGATGATTAAAGGTCGAAAACATTCCGAGGTCAATGGCAGGTTTGACCTTTGAGCTTTGAACTTTCCCCATTCAAACCCTTTCAAAATTCAGTTCAATCCTTCCAAACCCTTCGAGCCAGATGGCCCCAACAAAACCCTACTTGCATACGCCAGTGTCCTCCTGGCGTGCGCCAGTAAACTGCCACGTGTTGGTCATCGACCGTTGACTCAGTTTGACTAGCGCACACAGGTCCAACTCTGGCGCACGCTGGTCAAATCACTACTTTTCTGTCACATGCTCAGGACTTTGTAACCACCTCAGTACAGGGGAACAGTCCCCCTGATGATTATACTCTGCAGGGGCGTCCCCCTCTCTCTCCTACACACCCCATCACCTAGTCCCATGCATTTAATGCATGGGACCCTCCTCTTTTTAACTCAACCCACCTCCTAACCCAACTGATCAGTCCCTCTTCCTCAGTCCATTCCCTCTATAAATACCCCCCTTGCATTTATTTGCAAGGGGTTAACTACATCAAGGAGTCCAACCCATCTTCTCTCCTCTTTTGTTCTCTATCTCTTCTTCCTCCATTGAAAGAGAAAGAAGGGGAGTCCACTTTCATACACCACATTGTCATTCTTTCACCATATCACCTCCATCTACAACCTTAAAGCACCAAAGCCATCCATCAACCTCCAACCAAAGGTATACCACCTTTGTGTTTCTTTCTGTTTTCGATCCCTGAGGGGAACCAGTGAGGTTCAGGCTAGTAGACAATACTAGTCCTGGCCTTAAACTGGTTAAATATAGCAATCGTGTGAGATGAAACATAGCGCACGCTAGTACCATCATGCCGTACGCCGGTAACGGTAGTATGAGCACTACTGGCGTGGGGATCATTGATCGTCCATTTTTTTTACTTTCTTAAACTTCTGTCATCACCTTAACATGCTAATAACCAGTTTCACAGTCTTCTGTACCTTAGAATTGTTTATGTTTAGCTTTCAATATCTGCTTCTTATTTGCTTAAGTGGGCCCCTGGGATCCCTCTGGTCATGTTCCAGAGCCCAAAAAATGCAAAGCTAAGCGCTGACCAAATGGTAAACCTGGCGTACAGTTTCATAGCACTGGCGTACGACAGTATTACCAGGATCCAGTGGCTGGCCCTTGCATTCAGCTTGAGTCTTGGCCTCTTTTCATGTCCCCACACTGTTTATGGGATTTCCTGTCCATTTTCATGGCTTCAAGCCATTTTATCTGTCTGTAATCTGTATATATGCTGCTATTAAACTGTGTGGTTTGTCCTGGGTGTCCGCTGGTCCATTCCAGAGCCCAGAGGGTTGCAAACAAAGACTGTGAATGCATACGAATGGAGTACGCCAGTTCTTAGGTGGCGTGCGCAGGTTATGTTGGTATGCAGTGGCTTGACCAGTGCATACCGATGTGTTCCCTGCTCACATCTCTGAAAGGCAGCGTACCCCATCTTGTTCAAGCTGATCTCAGTGCTTGTTCTCAATCTATATTCATTTATTGATTCAAGCAAATCATCATCCATAACATTTTATCACAAAATTGCAACATGTTACAGTCTTAATCCCCATCAACTGTTCCCCCACCCTAACTAGCTAAAAGATGATCAATGAGAGAAAAATGCAAATGTTTTACAAAAATGCCTGAGTAGGGACCAATCTCCGGATTGGGCGAGAGGGGTGCCATAAAACCCTTCCCCTCTCGTAACCTGGCTCTCGAACCTCAGATATCGAAGGTGACGACGGACCAGTCTACGCCTTTTTCAAATCAAATAAACGTAGCAAAAATGTTTTCGAGTTCAGTTCCTTGGGTATTTTACCTCTAAAACCCGAGTGGTGACTCTGAATCGAAGCGTCTCGCTGCGCTTTTCAAAGAGGGCCGCACCCAAATCTTTCATAAATAAAATTTTTTTGGGGCGCGTGCCCACACCCTTGTACACTTAATTTTTTAGATACGTACGTATCGGGAGTAGCATGTCACTAGCTACCGTGAATTTTTTAGAACACCTGAAGCGACTATATAGGAAGTGAGCTAAAAATTGGATAAAAAATGATTCATCACTGAAATCGGGGTGAATTCTTTTCTTTCTTTTTTTTCTGTAGACAGGGTTGTGAACGATGGAGTTGAGATCGTGCGCCCCGGGGAAGTCTTTAGAGAAATTTTTTCCTAATTTAATAAAGCATTGTCTTAGGAGTCAGTTTTTGTTGAAGCCTGCGAGTTTGGAAAATATAAATATTCATCTTATGCACCTATTAATAAACGGAGTGTATCTCCTTTTACAATTATCCATTCTGATGTTTGGGGTCCTTCCTCTATTACCTCTCTTAAAGGTTTCGGTGGTTTATCACTTTTATTGACTGTTATTCTCGTGTTACTTGGGTGTATTGACTTAAGTCAAAAAGTAATGTCTTTTCTTGTTTTAAATCTTTTTATGCTATGGTACGTACTCAATTTGATACGAATATTAAAATTCTCCGTAGTTACAATAAGACTGAGTATATAGATAGGAATTTTAGGGCATTCCTAGAAAAGAATGACATTCTTTATCAGACGACTTGTGTTGACACTCCACAACAAAATGGAGTTGCTGAATGCAAGAATCGTCATATTGCTGAGTAGCTCGCTCTCTTTATTCACCATAAATGTTTCCAATTTTTTTTGGAGAGAGGCGATTTTGACTGCTACTTATCTTATCAACCGTATGCCATCTAGTGTTCTTCAGTTCAAAACACATATTGAGTGTCTTCCTCACAGTTCTCGTGTCACCACTCTCCCACTGCGGGTGTGTGGTTGTGTGTGTTTTGTTCATGCCCCTTATCCCTCTAGGGGCAAGTTAGGTCCTAAAACCCATAAGTGTGTTTTTATTGGGTACTCTCCTATCCAAAAGTGTTATAAATGTTATGATTCTCACTTTAGAAAGTTTTATATCTCTATGGATGTTACGTTTTGGAAAATAGTGTCCTTTTGAATTCATGACAATAACTTTTTTTTTTGTCTAGTTAACTTATAAAATTAAGGACAAAGCTTTAAAAAAGATTCAACTACATTGCAAATTCTGTTAACTTGAATAATATTCATTCGAATTTAAGACTACGATAGAAAATCTCATTATGTCATCCTAAAAAATAACTTATTTTTAAGAAGGTCAACCCAACGTACTCACTAAAATTTCTTTCAAAAAGTTTTTAGCAGATTAACATGCTCATTAAACATTGGCACAAAATATGAAACTCATTTAGGACAATTGTAAAATTTTACCCTCTCCATTCTCAAAATACTGTCTACTACGAAATACTTCTTTAAAAAAATGAAATTTTTGTTAAAAAAATAGATACATTTTTAAGTTCTCATTTCACCTCGTAATTAATTTTTTTAGAATAGATGTCATGTTTTTTAACCGTATTATTTATACAACTATATGAGATTTTGTTCATATATTATTAGTTAATATATCAGCTGGTAGAGTTAAGGTAAATTCTGAACACTCTATCACAAATTCCTGGATCCGCCATTGTTGCCCTTTGTCTCTTTATGTGTAGTCCTATCATGGTTGGCCTTTGCATAGTTCTATCATGGTTGACCTCTCTCTCGTTGGCCTTTGCGTGGTCATATTTTGTGTTGAAGCATGTGGGAAAAATCAATCTATGACGTGTCCCCTTAGTTTATGACAAAGACCAACCCTCCTCCATTAGCTGTGTCAAGGACTGGAGTAAGACACGTTTCAGAAACTTTTTTAAAAAATAAGTAGTTTATTTTACATTTTCAAACTAAAAAATAATGTAAATAAAAAATAATTTCTTAATTTTTTTGCACCGTATTAAATATTTTGATGAGATCTATTAAACAAGATCCATATTGGCAGAAAAATTATTTGCGTAAACACATTATTTTTGAGCTTGAAATTGTCTTCCAGAATGGGGCCTAAATGAGCCATGAATCTTCAATTTCTGCCGGCCCCATAATTGGCTGATTTTTTCAATCAAGCCCCTTGGTGAGAGAACATGCAGTGCAATGGTCAGGGGTATTCCTATCTTTTCCCCTGTTTTGTGGTGGGAGCTGGGTACCGTTTTGTAATTTTTCAAATCACTAATATGGGTTTTCTGAATTTTCGACAATTCCGTTTGTGTCCCCCAAAAAAGTACGTTATTTTGTCTTCTTGCGCTGGGTATTCCAGGATTTGTTCAGGGCTATTTCCGTCTTTTTATCCTCCTCCTCTGAACGCGTTTTTCTCCCAGAAATGTTACACTTACAACATTCCTTCACAACATTGTTACAACATTGCTGACGCGGCAGCCAAGGGACCCACCCACTTAACCCAGCCAAAAAAAACAAAAAAGGAAAAAAAGAAAAGGGACCGAAATCCCTCCCATTCATCCTGATCCATCAGGAATACACTTGTTTCCCCAAATATAGCAGATGTCGACCAGAGAGGGAGAGTGAGGCGACTACCAGCCAACAACCACCACCGCCAACCACCATCACTGCACCTCCCCACCTTCGGCGACCACCTCCCATCGGCGAGAGCCCTTGTGCCTCCGGCGACCGCCACCACCGCACCGACGAGATTCAAAATCACGCAGAGAGAGGCTACGAAACCAGATCGACGAACTACGACCAAGGTCTCTCTCTTTCTCTCTCTCTCTCTCTCTCTCTCTCTCTGTATGTCTGTGGGTGTTCCATATTTGAGCCCTAAACTGAATTTTCTGGGTTACAAAAAGAACCCTATTTTGAAATTTGCCCTGTAATTGGAAATCCCCCACGTGGGCCCGTCCAAAGGGCCTGTCAAATTAGCCGTGTCCCCAATTGGCTAATGGTGAACCAGAGATTAGATTCTACAGTATCTTCAGAAGAAGAAATCTCAAGAGTATGCATATTTGTTTGCCCTGTGTACTTATTTTGATCATTAGGAACTTATCTAAAGTGTTTTCTTTCAATCTTAAATTGTAGGTAATATTCGAGTTGTAAACCAGAAGGAGCTTGAGTTTTTCGGTGAGGAGCTCCAAAGTCGATTACTTATTTTGGCCATGTTTGATTCAGTTTGGGTATGCACCATAATCCACCCTGATTAATTTCACCTTCATGTTGCTAACTTGAGGGTTTTTGTTTCTGAAATTTAAATGCTTTAACCACATTGCTCACACAAGGTTGTCAGTAAGAGAGTCTAGCACATTAATTAAGTTTGATCAAGTTGGTTTAATAAACTGATCAACTATTGCATACCTTTGCTGTACAAAAAAAAAAACTATTGCATACCTTCTTGGTGCCTGGTGGACTAATGAGATAGGGTTTGGCTCTACCCACGTAGTTGTACTATTTCAAAGACTACATGGTTTGTCAATTCCTAGTTAAAATCTTATGTATCTCCTTGTTAGCTGCAAACAAGTGTTTGTTAATATGGTTATCTTAGCCCGTCTTTCTATTGTGCTTTCACCAATGAGTTATGTATCTCAATTCCCCACATATCACCAGTGATATTTTCTGCTTGAGCTGTCTTAATGGTTACCGACCCATCCAACTAACAGTTCATGGGCCACTGTTTGATGGTGTGGTTTCAAAGGGTAGTATGTTGATGCTTGTGCTATTGTTATGGCTATTCATGTCTTGTTTTGGTACTACTTTTATGGAACCATTATGTTTGTTGTATTGTTGTGGTTTATGGAAGCATAATGCCTTATTTTATGCTCTTTTTTTTGCTACTTTCATGGATTGTTAGTGCATAATGAAAGCATCAACTATAAGCTTTCTATTTTCTTCTTAATAGCTTTTTCCACAGCACCTTGCATCCTTTTACATGGCGGTCTCCCTTTTCGACGAAGACCTTCCGGGTCAAGTATGTTCGTGCTTTGTTTGGTTTTACAAACCTCATCTCCAAGTGAAAATGAATCATTAGGAGTTTCGAAACCCACATTACTTTCACAAAGAACTGAAGCTTCCATCAACTCTCATTTTAGTTCGCGTATCCGTGTCATTACCATATCATACTTCTCTTGAGATTCTTCTGCTAAATCAGCAACCTCATTAAAGAGATTGCACATGTTGTCATGCCGACGCGCTTCAATTGACGTTGACAACTTATCGTAATATATCCGAACCTTAGTGTGTACCCTTTTCACTTTTTTGCACCATCTTCTCAACGCATACTTGTCAGGCACTTTTCGAACTCCCCTTTGAAACCACACCATCAAGTGATGTTTGCACACCATTCCTCTGAACTCAAACAATCGACAATTACAATGTGTTTCATTGGTTTCAGAATTAAATTCGACAGTAAATGATACTTGTTTTCTTTTTTTCTCTTCTTCTTCTCCAAATGTAACCCACTCTTGTACTTCATATTTAGATAGAATATCACATTCTTTTGTCTTCGAGCACAAACAGTCAAGTTTCCCGAAAAATTGCTTTTGAAACTCCTGGAACTTTGTATTCGTGGAAGCACTTTGGAATTGCTTCTCCAATCATCTTCAGTTAGTAACGGGATGAAAGTGTGGAGACTTTTCGCATCTAGTTCATTTTCACTCTCTACCTTATTCGCCAATGCATTTTCATACTGCCCCACAAACAGTTTCAAGGTCATCTTTTTATGAATGTAACCATCAAAATATGCATTCATACTCTCGCTTCTTTGTGTGGATGACATCCCCGCCCAAAACATATCTTTCAAATAAGCAGGTACCCATCGTTTCCTTTCCAGATACAACCCCTGTAACCATGTGTTACTTTGAAGCTCATACTTTTTGATGAACACATCCCAAGCATCCTCAAATTGTTTTATTGTCAGTGAATCATAAACTGCCTTACGCATACACAACCTAATTTTCTCATAGGCGTTGTACCCTTTCCAACTTTTCGGGCAATTTTTTCATAATATGCCATATGCACCACCGATGTCGGGTGTTAGGGAACATATTTTCTATACCATTCTTCATAGCCAAACATTGGTTGGTAATAATTGCTCTCGGAGCACGACCCCACATGCCTGTCTTCCAAGTCTGAAATAGCCACGAAAATGACTCTGTATCTTCATGAGAGATTAGCCCGCATCCCAATAAAATAGATTGACCATGATGATTCACGCTTACAAATGGAGCAAAAGGCATCTCATATCTCTTTACCAAGTACGTTGTGTCAAAGGTAACAACATCTCCGAATTCCTTACAAGCTGCCCTACTCCTTGCATCAGCCCAAAAGACATTTCTTAGTTGACCATTATCATCCAAATCCATTGCAAAAAAGAAGTCAGAATTGTCGGCTTTCATCTTCATGAAATAATTGTGCATTGCCTCGGCATCTCCTTCCTTAACTAGTGAACGTTGCACTTTATCCACATAATTTCGGCAATCTTTTTGAAGATACGGAAGCTTACCAGGTCCCCAGCCTCAATCTGAAGTGAGTCATAAGTCTTGTTCAGGTTGATCCCGGCTTTATCATTTAGTTCAAGCTTTCTTTTGACATGCTCATCAAGTACCCTATTGCACTTGAAATACCTTACCTTTGAAGGGCTTTGTACATGATTGTGCTCCAAAACAATCCGGTTTAACCGCCACTTTCCATCCGGCAGTATAACAACAGTAACGTGAGCTGGACAATCAATTTTGGATTGCGGACGTGGTTTTACTAGGTTGCTTGTTGTCACGTTTGCCTTTCCACCACGACTACAAGAAAGAGTTACATAACTCAGCTTCCCATTTTTTCCCTTTCTCGATGTTCTTTTGCACACAGCAAACCCTTTTTCTTTTGCAAATTGACAATAATAGAAATAAGCTTTGTCTAATGAGTCGAATGTCATTCCCACTTTTGGTTCCTCAACTCTATCTTCACAATTTTTTGTTGCCTCCTTCCCATCCTCAGTAGTATCTATCCCATCACACTCTTTGTTTGAATAACCTACCTCTTCTTCATTTTCACTATATCCACTCCATAACTCCTCTTCTGCTTCAATGACTCTGCAAAATTGAAAGAAAGAAAAAATCTTAATAATGCATGGAATTGACATAAAGATTGTATTCTAGGGTACTATCAAAATTGATTGGATTATATTAAAGGATGGGAAAAAAACCTGCCAAAATCAATTTGGTCATCTTCGTTTCTCCTCCGCTTCGGCGATGGGAGGGCATTGCTGATGGAATAGACTCCGGTGACATCATCTACTTTTTCAGAAACAAAGAAAACATATTAGATACATAGCACATGAGAAGGGGTCTAGTTAAAATCAGAAGTCAATTAGAGCACCAAGCAACTTTTAGAATACATTTCTTGTTTACAAATATAAACAAGAGCCATAACCAGTTGTATTGGGATGAATGGCTGACCACTAATTGGGAATTTCTAAGTCTAGGGTGTTAAGATGAAATGAACCTTGTAGGAATCAATTTATATATGCAGCAATGAACACATACAATAGACAATAATGGTTGCATACCCAATTTTACTAACCTAGGCTGGGATGTGTTTGCTAGAAATTGAGTCTCAAAATACAATCCGAAAAAGAAAATTTCACCCTAAACAACAAACTGGATTCCAAAAGATACTCTTCCAAAAAACATAAAACCAGTTCCCCAACTTAACAGTGCTAGTAAAATTAGGGTCACCAAGAAGTTGTTTTTCCATGAAGAATATAAACTTCAGTTCAAACATAGAACACCCACAAACATACAGAGAGAGAAAGAGAGGGAGAGGGAGAGAGAGAGAGAGAGAGACCTTGGTTGAAGTTCGTCGATCTGGTTTCATAGTCCTCTCTCTGCGTGATTTTGAATCTCGTTGGTGCGGTGGTGGCAGTTGCCGGAGGCACAGGGGCTCTCGCCGATGGGAGATGACCTCCGAAGGTGGGGAGGCAGTAATGGTGGTTGGCGGTGGTGGGTGTTGGCCGGTGGTCGCCTCACTCTCCCTCTCTGGTCGACGTGTACTGTGATTTGGAGAAATGGGGAGGCGTATTTTGAATTCCAGGGATTTCGGTCCCTTTTCTTTTTTTTTTTGGCTGGGTTAAGTGAGTGGGTCCCCTGGCTGCCACATCAGCAATGTTGTAACAATGTTGTAAAGAAATGTTGTAAGTGTAGCATTTTTGTTTTTCTCCCGCTGTGGTTTTCTCTCTCTCTTTCTCTCTCTCTCTCTCTTCATGGATCCAGCCCTCTTTCCCCTTTCCCCTTTCCCTTTCACGTTCAGATAGAGAGAGAAGATCGACGTACAACGGAAACGACCAAGAAGAAGACAATACGAAGAAGAAGATCGAACCCAAAAAAGAACAAGGTATCAAGATGTCTCTCTCTCTCCCTGGCTCGTTCTCTATCTAACGGCCGGGTTAGGGTTTTTCCACTGTTGCTCGATTAGGGTAAATCGAATCAGATGTATATGAAATGATGATGTAAGTGGATGTATTTACATTTAGGATATATCAATACGATCAGTCTCAATATTACTAAAATGGGGAGTTATATACGTATATATTTTGTTACTTTCATTCATAATTCCTCTCGTATACATTGATAACAACAGCTTACCCTATTAATGAGCTGATAGATTATTGATCCTTGCTGAAAATCTGTTTGCTTGGAGCCTCATGATCTAATGGGATTATTTTACTGCATTTTTGAAATCACATATCTAATGATTTTAGGTAAGTGAGATGATTTTACGTCAAAACAAGGCTATTATAAAAATTCCCGTCCTGGTTTTGAGTGTAAATTTATTGAATTTATTATGGATGAATAGATTTTTTCTTATCTAAGTTTCAATTTTCTTAAATTCTGATTACTGATTAGAATGAAAGCTACAGTGAAGTTCCATTTTAGGTTTATTATGTGGTGAACTACTATCTATGGGGAATATAATCGCGTCATCCATTTTTAAATTCTGATTATTGGAATTTTTTTTTTGAGTGGTAAATGATTAGATTTTTATTCTGATTACTTTTGGCAGCAATATGAATAAAAATGAAGGGAAGCGCAGAATTCAATACCCATAGATTCACCATCGGGTAATGTTTGTAAGTCAATTTTGTAGTTCTCGTCTTTAGTTATTTGGGTTTGTTTCTCTGATTGGCTAATCTTTGTTAATCCTTTCTTTGTTTGTAACTAATGGGTTTGCCACTAAGTAATTTGTGTTTGGTGCATGTCTCGTACATCCTTTACAGCATGACCTAGAAGGTTGGAGTACTACTAGATCAAAGGTCGGAAAAAATAGCTTAAAGATCTATATTGAGAAAATAGCTTAATTTGAAAATGAAATAGAGCATTAGAATTCATCATTTCTAGGGTGTATTTGACAATAACACCAACATGAGCTAAAGACTAAATAGCAGCAATGATGAGCACGTAGCAAAACTTTGGCCAAGACTAAATAACCAAATCTCTTAGCCCTCCAAGATACAGGAGTTGATACAGGAGTTGTAATGTTACTTCTTCAAGTTTGATGGTTTTAAACAATATCACATTAAGTAGCCCTGATTGCGACTTGAATCTCTTACTCAAGACCATTTAGTATTTGCCCAACACTTCCTACTTTCTTTCTTTAATTCTTGGTTGCTTCCGGTTTAGCATCATCTGCAACCATTGACTTACCATTCGATAGGAATATTATACTGCTAACGTTTCGTTGCTGATAAGATCCGCAATTGAATATTGCATCTGGCTTATTCCTGCAATAGGACACGGTATTTGATCCAGTTGCTCTAACCTGCGGTCATATCCACTACTATACGTGTGCTTGCAAGGCTGCATCAGTGACCATTGTGGATCAATAAAAGGATAAAAGGCTGCTAATCGCAAGGAGAAATGCCCTCTCTGCTGGAATGTAAATTAACTGTGCTGAAATTATTGAGCTTATTACTCCTTTTGCTTGGAAATTATTGAGCATATTCTTAGAAGCTCCTCCAATCAATCTGTGCACTAAAATTTTGGGAATTGATTTTTGTGCTCCCTGTTTACCATCTGCACCACTTTTTTTTTCCCCTTTCTTTGTTATTAATCGTGTGCATTTAATACACCCTGTTTGATGTGTGAAATTGTGAACTTGTAATCATAGAAGGGTAAATGGTAAATTCAAATGAATAGAAACAAATATGGTTAAGTAATTGCAAATTTCTTGAATGATAGGGTATAGGTGATTCAGTACATTTCTACCTATTCCGCCATTTGCATTTGACTCACTCCAGACCGATGTCGAAGTTCGAGTACCCTCGTCTCCGGCGTGCCGAAATCATCGGATTCCTAGCCGAATCACACATCGAAGACCGCATCGCCGAATCTGATCTCCGCAACCTCAACCCCGACTTCATCCTCAACCTCTACACCAAAATCCTAATCCACCTCGATTCTCTCACGTACCTTCACAAAACCCTAATCTCGAAGCACCACGCGAAGTGCTCTAGGGGCATTCCCCATCACGAAGGCCACTCGGTGGTCGAGCCCGCATCTATATGTGGTGGAGAAGCCTTGCGTGGCGGTGCTCCAGGAGTGTTCTCCATCGCACATCGACGTGAGGGCCACTTGGTGGTGGGGCCCGCACCTATATATGTGTCGGAGAAGCCCTTGCTGCACTACGTGGTGGTGCTCCCAGAGCAACTAATGATTTTACAATTTCTAGGGTTTGCTAAGCAGTTAATCCAACTCTGTGTTTTCTTGCCATATTCTGTTTCAGGGAAGACTACGGGCAAGTGGATTTCGCTGCCTTGGAACAGCTAGAGAACCCGGACCTCCACGTGGACTCAGTTCGGACCATGAATTTGTTCAGAAAGATCAAGGAGGTTCTGGCTGCTCTGGATTGTCCTAAGAAATTTAACCTCAGGGATCTGATAAAGCCTGACGCGGATAGGACGGAGTTGTTTCTTAGTGCCCTGCTCAATTTCTGTATCCATAGGTAATTTTGTTGCCTAATTCATAGTAGTAGTTTACGGAATTAAGTTGATGGTATGTGGCATTTTTGTATTGTGTAACATAGAACTTTATAAGTCCAGTTTTGGTGGTTGTTTTCAGGTTCAGATTTTGCAAGAAGCAATTCTGAAACATTTTTGGGTGACATTATTAATCTTGCTTGGGGTTGAGTTTTTTGAATTAAGAAAAGTTTTCAGATTTTCGAAAACCAGGTTTGCTTTTTAATTTTTTTTTGCTAAGCCAAAATGGGTGGAGGCGGAGGCGACTGGGCATAGCAATCCTCCCTTGGGTGTGACCATAGGGACTCTAGACCCGCAGAAGGGACCACAACCGGGCTTCACAGGATAACCAAGTTCGAGAAGGCATCGTTAGCATGACTTGAACCATTGACGTCCTGGGCACCCAAACCCCGTGGGAGTGAGCCATGAGCCACTAGGCTACCACTCTTGGTGGTGTTTGCTCCGTAATTAGTAACATGTAATCGCTGGCCGTTTTATTTTGAAAACAATTTTCTGGAAGAAGTTATGCAAAAGTGAATCATAGCAGCTAAATAAACAAGATAGTTCTTGCTAAGCTATTCTAGGGAGAATGATGTGTACATAGGTTCTATTATGGCATGCTTGGGCATCCTCTGTGCATTTTAGTTGTGCATGAATGCGGAAGCACGATCAATTTACTTCTTGGATACAGGCATGGGCTGCATGGCCCGCATCTCATTAGTATGATCGCTTTGTGATATCTTGGTATTGCTAGAATCTTCTATCTATTCGATTTATCAACAACTAATTTGTGAGATCAAGGAAGATTGACTTCAGCATAGTGTTGGAAAACATGTTTCCAAATTCTTGAAAACCATGTTTGCATTGTTTGTTTAGCCCGAACCATTAAAGGTAATAATTTTTCATCAGTTATTGGGTTGACTGTTTTGAATACAGAAACAAGTGCAATCTGCTGACACTGTCAGTGTTTAGTACTTCACTAAGTATCAGTGTATTTGGTTTTTGATATTCCTTTGGGTGATGGCTGCTGTTTTCTGTCATCTTCCCAATTTTTGCGGTGATTGATTTTATGTTCTGAAGTCTTAAAGTCAAGGTACTTATTTAGCTTCAATTTGATGAGTGAATGCACAGCTAGGAGCCTGGGATTGCTTGTTTTGAGAAATCACGTGCTAGCTTGTAGACGATAGCTGTGTATTTAGAAAGAAAGGACATCATGAAGTTTCAACATTTCTTCCGTTTTTAGTGTCATTTATTGTATTTAATGTTTTCAGAGACACAAAAATGAATCTTCTGAGACCAATGGTGGAAGATCTGACCCTTCTTGATGAGAAACGGCAACAGTTGGAGAGCAAGATTTCACAGGTATCTGGGAGGATTCAAACTGCTCAGTTTAAAGTATTTAGTAGATGATTGCAATTTGCATGTGATTACATATTCATCTGTTTTGCAGCTGAATGCAGAGATTGCTGAACAGAATGAACTAAGAGAAAGGGAAATGCCACTTGTTCAGGATGTAGAAGCTAAAGTTAAAGAACTAACCCAGATCATTCCTGGTCTTAACAATCATCAAATGTCCTTGAAGGCTTCTATGAAAAAAATGAAGGAGAAGGCAAAAGAAATGGATGAGAAGGTGTGGTTTCGACCTTTTATTGCTGCTGAATTTGTTTCTTAGTTCATTAATAAAGGGACAACACGTATGCTTGTTCTTTGCCTTCTTTTTGAGATCATTAATAAAGGGACAACATGTAAGATTTTATGTTCTAGAAAACAAAGCCATGTTGTCTGAGGGTAATAACTAATGTTTAATAAGGTAATTCCTTGAACAAGAATTGTATAAAGCTTGTGAAAGCAGTAAGGCTTATGCATTTTTCAAGAATGTATTCAGAACTATATTACAAGCAGAAACAGCAATTTCGATATTGCTGTTGCATTAAGTTACAGGTTTACACGCTAAGTTTCATGGCTTCACATTCCGGCTTCCTTCCTAACCTTGCTGTACAGATTATGTCTTTGTATTCCTTATTTCCCTAATATCTTCCACCGGATTATGCTCCGGAGTATACCCTTATGACTTTGCTTTGTTATTGTCAGAGGTTTTAGTAAAGAATAGTTAGCAAATGGTGAAACTTTTGTTTCTCTTTTGAATTATTGTTGGCGTTTCGGCATGTGGTATGAAGAGGATCAGAGTCGCTGAAATTTCTGTGTCAGCATTTTGCACCAGAAGCTATTTGCTGTTTAAGAGCTTTACCTTTGGTGCCTTGTAATTGCGTTGAGATATAACGCTTAGCTTTTGCAGTCCCCTGTAGTCTTTTTTTGTGTGTTTTCAAGTTATTGACATTCTTGAAAATTGGAGAAAGAAAGGTGCTTGTAGCAAGTTTTGGGGATGGGGTTTCTTCTCAAGATTAGACCTAGTAATAATATTGGTAAATAGAAAAATAGAAGGTTATATATGCTACAGGATTTGCTGTCTCGTTGTAAAAAGTTATCTTCAAGTTTTACATTCTAGCAAAACCATATCTAGACAGACTTCCGTAGTAGTTTTAGCCATTAATCATAATTCTATTGGTGTTTTTCTTTCCAGGTTTCCAGTGCGGAGTTTGTGCTAGTGCAAAGTGTCCAAGAAAATGCCAGTTTACGCTCTAAAATTGTTCAGTCGCCAGATAAGTTGCAGGTACCTTATATTGCAAATTGCATCATTAAGACATTAAGCTTCAGATACCAATATTTGTTGCAAGGTTCCTTTTGAGCGTATTTGCTGCAGTGCTATCTCTGAAGCCTCTTGGTTGAAATGAATCGGCAAGAGATAAACCTGAACCCCAGGCAGAATAGGTAGCGGTTAGAGAAAGGAATGCAATGCTTGTCTCACCTGTGTTTTTCCAAGTTTCCAACTATCCAAGTTTGACTTAGAGACCAGCTTATGACCAAAACATCTATATCCACGCAATATCCTGGCCCCTGAGGTCCTGTAAAGGGATAATATATCCTTCTTGTTCAATGTTCTGTAATAGAGAAGCCTAACTACAAACAAGCAGGACATAGGGTCAAAAGTGAGGTTTTAAAATCAAAGATACCCACTATATCCTGTTTGTCTTTATTAAAGTTCTTTATTTACACATTCAATTCCTGGTCATCTACTGAATGGTTAATACTTCTGATCAGAGAATATTCTGTATTGTGACGACATCCAACAATAATTTCTCCCATCCTATTTGACCCTTCTTCCAACATATGATTTTTGCTTGCAGAGGGCTTTGGAGGAGAAGAAAGTAGTTCGAATTGATGCAAAAAATGCCGAAAGAGCAGCAATGCAGTCATTTCAGGAGAAATGTGCAGTTCTTGAGGTTTATATGAAGGTATTTTGAAGTTTTCATTTGAAACTCTTATTGCCATTCATTTTGTCAGTTGTTGATATGGTAAGAGTGGTCGAATAACCTGTAGTTACCACTAATAACGTTAAAAATGGAACAAAGGGATGGGTTAAACTAGAACGAGGAAGAAGACGGTTCTGTGGCATTCTTTCTTTAACCGAATACAGCCTTGAACAACATGGTGACAAGGTAATTGATATTGTCTTTTTTGCAATATATTCTAGTAAAAAATAGGTGATGGGGAATCCCACAAGGCAGTCATGGATATAAGGTGTATATATCTATCCACAACGTTCAAATAAAATATAGATTTAAAGAGCATGAATCACCATAGTTCTAGTTGAAGCAGTAGGTTGATGGTCCCTTTGTTTACTTTCAAATTCCCAGGCTTCCAAGAAATTGTCAAAGAACATTGCTCAGATGCAGGCAATACAAGAACAGGTATGCTTACATAACATATCTGATTGTGCTCTGAATTTGCGTGGTTGTGTTTTAAAGCTTTAGTCAGTTATTTTCCTCTGATCTAGCCCCTGGGAGTACATGATATGATGTTTGTATTTAGTAACTGTTTTACATCTTAAAAGTCTCTTATACAATGTTTAGTATTTGTAGCACGAACTTCTTTCACCATATCATTGCTTTTTACTTTAAAATCCACTATACATCCAAGATGTCTTTTTAATTTTTTTTGGGGTGAAATTCTTGACATGGACTAGACTGGATGGTTCCTTTTGGTCAATCAATTTACCTACAAAGACTGGACAATTGCCTTTCTGCAATCAAATTTACCTACAGTCTAGAGAGAGGCCTTTACCAAAGTTGTGTTGATGTATATCAACCAGGCATTCAACTACTGCTGAGTATAACTATTGATCTACACGTGCCCTTGACTTTTGACAGGTGAACTCTGCCAAATCCGTTGAAAAAGATGTGAAGGTTCTGAAGGTTAAGCAGAGTGAGGCAGGAATGCTAGATAAGTCGCTCGAGGCCAAGCTTGTTGAACGACAGGGGAGAGGTAGCTTTATTCTCTCTACTTGGAACTTGGGATTTGCAGGTTATACAAGACCCTGAAATAAAATAAAAATACCAATCGCAGTGGAACAGTTGGATGAAATGAGAAAGCAATTAGAAAAAGAAAGAGATCTCAGGTGTGAGGAAGCTACTAAGGAACTCAACAATGTGAAGTCAGAAGTGGAAGAGAAGAGGCGAGATCTTGAATCTAGGGAAACTAAGCTTCAAGCTGTAGTTGCAGAGGTATGTTCTTGGGGTTTTAATTCTTGTTTTTGATCAAAGGTAGCATTATTCGAGTGTTTTATTGGGGTGTCAATTTACTAGGCTGATGCCATGTCTATGAAATCAAATTCAATGAAAGAATCTGTGGCGGCCAAACGGCAAGAGTTATGTCGTAAATCTGAAGAAATTGTGAGTCAGGTCAGTTTCTCCAAACATTTTTCTATTTTTGACTCTGTATTCATTCCTGTCATGGTATTGAAACTAGGGCTACCTTGCTTGGCTTAACCTGCTGCAAACTCCAGAAGGTTAAAAACTTTAATGGCGCTTCAAGTTCCAGTAATTTTTATGTTTCCATTCTTTTAGAACTCAGTGGAAAATCATTATGGTTTGATAATAGCAGCCGATTTGGAGTAGTATGTGAATCACTTAGAGATGTATATGTTTTGATAGATGTTGCTCTTATGATCTGTGCTTATTGTGAATTTGAAAACGGCTTCTGTATCTCTGGTTGTAGTTTTACGAGTATTCAAACTCCATCGGGGGCTTGTTGCCGAAGAACTGAGGCGGAGCCTTCACTTTGAGCGTGGAAGAAGCAGATTCTCCTAACATTTTCAGCAAGCGCCAAGTTCAATAGCTAGTTGACTGCACTGAGACATCTCTGTTCATGTTGAATTACAGGAACTAGAAGTTAGGAAACCTGTAAATCTAGATGTGCTCATTCAGGTAATTTCAAGAAAAAACAAAAACGATATATGTGTGCATTAAGGCTCGTCGGTTGAGTGCTTTCCTTGAAAATATTCTCTTTATGCGCTGTTTTGTACAACTATTGGGGGCATGATTATGCATTTTGTTCCGTATGCTGAGTTTTGGCTAGTTCAGTTTGAGTAAAAGGACCAAGATCTCGCGCAAGCCCAAGCCTTCATATCCCTACCTGTTTATTTTGGCTTTTTATGAGCAAAATTGAAGAAAAATTATTTCTCGTATTGGATCAAGACTAATCATTTTTGGCATTTTGGGTAATGTAGCATGCACTAAGCTTTTACTTTTAACGGCCATTCTAGCTGGTGCATTAGAGATGCTCTTATTGTCTGGCGAACACTCTTGCTGTCGATATCTGTGAAAGGTGCATTTAACTTTTTTTTTTTGGGGGGTTTGAGAATATTGAAAATATAAAATTCTTGCAAGGAGTGTGTCTTAATTACAAATTTAGGTTAACAGAACGTCAATATTCTACTAGTATGTTTTTGTACCAAATCAGCACCGTCCTATCAAGATATTGCCAGCGGTTGTGCGCGCATCACCTTTGAGTTAGAACTAGTAACACCATTGACACGTTTAGATCCTCTGACAAAGCTGTTCATTTTATAGGTTCCGATGTGTAGTGTTCATGGAAAACTTAAATTGATCGAACATCGTAATCCATCCGAATGAGACCATATTTGTCTAGTGAGTAACTTGGTGTTGTGTTGTGGACCGCTATGATATCAGGGTACACTCAGAACGGGTTGGGGGGACGGGCTTTGTGTTTGTTTAATGAGATGTTGGAAGAGGGGTCGGAGGTGAAGCCCAATTGGTTGACAGTTATGAGTGTGCTCCCTGCGTGTGCCCAATCGGCTGATCTTGAGCAAGGTAGACGAATTCACAAGTTTGCTAGTGGGGTTGGTTTAGACTCGAATCCTTCTGTGAAAACGGCACTAGCTGCTTTGTATGCTAAATGTGGGAGCCTCTCTGATGCCCATTTCTTATTTATGAGTATACCTGCAAACAAGAAGGGTTTGGTTGCTTGGAATACCATGATTACGGCGTATGCTTCCCATGGATATGGAATGGAAGCTGTGTCAACTTTTGAGGATATGATAAGAGCTGGGGTTCAACCTGATGAAATCTCATTTACTGGCTTGTTTTGCGGATGCAGCCATTCTGGTCTGATTGATATTGGCTTAAAATATTTCAACTGCATGACTGCAGTGTATTCAGTAGGACCTAGGCATGAAAATTATGCTTCTGTTGTGGATCTTTTAAGCCGTGCTGGTCGATTATTGGAAGCAAAGCAGCTTATTTCTCAAATGCCGATGCAAGCAGGACCAAGTATCTGGGGTGCATTGTTAGCTGGTTGTAAAAAACACAGGAACTTGGAGATAGCAGCTAGAAATCTCTTTGTATTAGAACCGGAGAACAGCGGGAATTATGTTCTGCTCTCAAATATGTATGCAGATGTTGGAATGTGGGAAGAAGTAGACAATTTGAGAGCTCTGTTGAAAGCTCAGGGTCTGAGGAAGAATCTAGGGGAGCAGTTGGGTTGAGATCAATGGGAAAACGCACTTGTTTCTTGGCGGAGATACATCTCACCCGGACTCGAACAAAATTTACTTGTTGGAGGCATTTCCGGAGAAGATTAAGGCAGCCAGTTACTAACCGGAAATAGTTTCGTGTTGCATATTAGTCAGGAAGGGAGAGAATATTAGCCACAGACTCACAGTGAGAAGCTGGCGATTGCATTTGGGCTTCTTAGTTCTTAACACCAGCCCAGATAAAGTTTCATAGAGTGACGAAAAACCGTTGGATCTGTGGTGACTCATGAAATTTGTTTCGCAAGTCTATATACGGGAAATCATTGTAAGAATTGTATATCTGTTCCATCATCTTACAGATGGGGTTTGTTTCTGTGGAAACTATTGGGGATTAAAAGGACGTGCTTTCTAAGGTTTTTTTCCTACTTAATTAAAACAAAGCACTGAGCTCCTACTGTCAAGTGAACTTGTACAATTTGGTTGGACAAGTTTATTAATACTACCTTTTACTGAAAATGTGATCATCTATCTCAAGAAATCAAAGGCAAATGTAAGAACTTTTCTTTTACATAGGATAACTGGTCAATATTTGTTGTTCCTGCAAGATCACGAGTTTAAATTCATCAACAAAATTTCGTTTTATGCTAGAGTAATAAATCTACAAGAACTCAAACTCATACCGGTGATCATATTTTATTCACCAATCACTCATCACGCAGTAACCGTAGTTGTCTTAAAAATCGGAGCTTTGTACAACCAAATGGATACCATCCATAACTAGGGGCGGATTAAGCTAAGGCACAGATGGGTCACGTGACCCACCTGAAATTATCGAAATTATCGGGCTTTAATTCCTACAACCAAAGCAGTCCCTAAAAAGTTTTATTCGGACTAGTAACAGTCCCTAAAAGTTATTAAGCCTATAGTAGGAAACATTATTGAATGTCTCTCGATATCACCACGTGTTGCCTCATTCTCTTCTTCATCGCACGTTTGTGTAGGGACTAAGGCAAAAGTGCATAGACCCTATAGCATGGACATTTTTTTTTTTGGTAATCGAAGAATAACCCGCAGTCGAGCCACTATTGGACACGACTGCACAATCCAAACCCTGGGGAGACTAACACATAACTTTTTAGAGATTTCTTTAGCACAGTCTGTTATTGTTTTCTAATTCTAGATTTAGATTAAAATTTTCATTACATCATTTGTACGGATGAGAAAAATTGAAATATATACATGTGTATATATATATATATTGATGTTGAAAAAAAATCATATAAGATGACAAAAAAAAAAAACTAAAAAGACTATCTCTTCTAAGGTCTTTTTCATCATTCTATATGTATTTTTAACTTTGATTTATACTTTTATATATTTTCAGTCCTTTTTGTCGAGCCATAAGACCGTGTGATAAATATTAATACTTATAATCCAATTTTAAAAAAAAATTACTTCTAATAAAAGAGCTCAAAAGGAGTCCGACTTTCTCTGTCCCAAAAATATTCGTACCAATGAATTTTCCAATCGTTAGATTGCGTGTTTTTGTTTTTTTATATATTTTAAATTCAATAGACAGAAAATTAGTCCTATAAGCGTTAGAGTGCGAAATGCTTATGGGGGAAATATGCCTTCTCCAAGCCGCCATCACTGCTACTTCTCCACTCCTCTCTATCGCCCACTCCATCCCCCTCCACCACCACCAACGCCACCGCTATGACCGCAGTCAAAACTCCTTTGGCCTTCACCGCCGATTCTCTCCCATCGCCGCTCCCCCAACGGTGCGTCTTGGATTCAGAATCTCTCTCACACACCTCCATCTACCTTGCCTTTCGACCTCTCCCCTCCCCCCCATTGACCACGACCTCCTCGTAAACACTCCCACTCTCTTTATCTCTATTAGTTACCTTTATGTTTATTATGGTTTGAGAATAGCAATTCAACGAATTGATTGAACCTTGGGGGCTCGGTTGATTTTCGGAACTCATTGCGTAGCGCACTTGTAAGATCGGGTAATTAGTTTGAATGCGCGGGCAGTTAGGATGAAGTAATCAATTGATGAGGGGACGGAACCAGGATTTCATAGACGCAGGGCCATAACGCAATAACAAAAATTTAAGGTTCAGAGTATAAAAAAAGTTTAATGTTAAATTAATACCCTATAGAGAGTAACATTGAGGTGATTGGTGTGTTTTTCTTTTCGTGATCCGAGAGAGAGTGGCGGGCCTGTTTGTCCCAAAGGAGAAAGAAACGTGTGAGAAAGTGGTCCAAGTTTGTTACTCCTATCTAAATTCTTTTGTATATGACACATTATGGGGCCAACATGTATGTAGAAAAATCATAGGTAATTAAAGGTTTTTTTTTTTTTCAAATTGGGGGTGGCCGTGGCCCCAGGTAGCCAACCTTTAGTTGTGTCTTTGAGCTTGATGCGATTTTGTGCCTATTGGTTGCAGTTCAATTGCAAGTGGTTGAAATTTGTTTTGGAACTGCTAAATGCTAATGTGTGAATGAGTTGAATACAGAGAAGTTTATACCAGGTGGTCTAGTTTTGTGAAACCTTCTTGTGATTTTTTTGCTACGTGGAAGATTTGGTTATCATTGGCTTTAAAATTCTATTCTTTTGAAGGCTATGGTTTTCATCATTTGTTATAGGTATCATGAATGTTCCTACTTTGAAATCTCGACTTCCGAACATGTAACATTCATGGTGCTACCGATCATGTTATTTTGGCTATAAACCCATTTCTGCAGTATACGTGCATGCGGGTCAGTTTGAGTCTATATTGCTGTGACCAGCTGTTCTTGGTAATTAGTTGAGAATTACAATCCAAAAGTAAACTCAAAGAAGTTTTTAGGCTATGGTCTAAGGCTTATCAATTACAGTCCACTTATCAGTATGAAACAGCTTCCTTTGTCATTTAAATTTGACTGCTTAGTTCTGCTGGTGCTCTTACTCCTTCAATCAGTACTTTACCCTTTTTCAATTCATTTGTTTGGTCTCTGCAGGATACTGTGACTGGTTTTGGGGCGAAGCTATCAGAAGATGGGATAGTTGAAACATTCGACAATGATGATGACGCATTGGATGCAGTTGAGAATGGTGTCGTGGTGTGTGACTATTTTATCTCAACATTTTTTATATTTCCTATTCAGTAGTCTCTGACTGTGACAGTTTAGAATCTTAAGATTATGGCTTTCGCTTTTAAAAGATTTGATACATGGTTTATGAATCTTTGAGCCTTTTATGCCTTTATTTCAGGTATTATGTTCCATGATTGAACTTCTGACAATCAAACATAAAATTCTCAACTATGCATGAAGCTCGTCCCTTAACAGCTTATGCATGATTGCATGACTATTAAATTATTTGAAAGGTATCCTTGTGAAATTGGCATTTAATGTGTACCATTCCCTGAATCTCATCCCAAGTATGACTCTCTTGGACGAGATGACATTTTTGCTTCAACGATCAATGCTTGTGTTTGCCAATATGTAGTTGCCAATGTTGCTAAAGTTGGACTTTGTTAGTACCTAAAATCAATCATGGGGACTTAGGATATCTGTGAAGTTCATGGGGAGTGAAATTATATAATAACAATCTTCGGTTACAAGATGAGAAAAGTTCTATTTGTAGGAGTCTTGAGTCTTGACCTTGTTAGGAGTTATCATAGGGTTGATTGCAATTCGCACAGAACATGAGTTGTATTCAAAACTGTTAGATCCCTTTAGTTCCATGTTTTATGGATCAGCCGTCTGTTGCAAGATAGGATATCATGTCAATACCTCGATTAGTTTCTGTTTACCTCACATTCTCCTGTCGAAAGATTGTTTCAATCTTGTTGTATCAGGGATCTTGTTTTTGTGATTTGATTTCTGTTTATCGGTAAAGGATAAAAACTCATCTTCTTATCCAACTTGAACGTGAACTTTCTGGAACTCAACCTTAGATGCATTGGACACATATTTTTACACTGGACAGATTATCCATAACAGTTAGCCAGAATGATTAAAAGCTTTCCATGACATTTGGTGTTTTAGGTTGTGGACCTTTCACATTTTGGACGAATTCGAGGTAAACTTCCGTCTTTCACTTCTTATCCATGACGATTGAGACTCTTTTTTCCTTTTGGTTTCCATTGTGACATGAATTTTGTTAATGAGGAAATTTCTTTGCCATTTCTGGACTGAAAGTGAAAAGTGATGCACCCATTTGAAACTAATGCAAATTGTGTGAATGTCAAGTCCCCATAAGCATTCGTTTTAATACACTTATGTATATAGATGAATCTGCTGTCACTTAATGATCTCCAAGATCATCCTCCTTGGTGTGTCAGTGACCACCGTATTTAATGTAATTCTTTGCTCCACAGTATACTCCTAACACGAGTTGCCAGATTATCTGAAAATCGCCATAAAGGTGTGATTTGATGGATTTAGGAGTTAAAAGGGCACATTTATAAGGATGAGGAGTGTCACCAATGGCTGGGTTGATTCATGAGGAAACTATTGTTAACCTCAAGGGTGCAATTCCAAGAGGAATTATGGGCTTCTTTGCTAGCTACATGCTGATCCGCTGTTTTTCTGGGAAAATAGTTTGTTGTTATACATGTGCAAAAGAGAACCGGGAATCTTCTCTTTTGCAAGCTTAACAAGAATAATAACCATGGTGAATTTTGCAAGGCAATTTTCGTCTTTGGCCATATTTACAGGAATTAGATGACCTATATCTACACGCAACTACCAAACTGCTTAAGATGATAATTTATTGCCCGCTTGAACTTCAATTTTTATCGCAGGTATATCCAATGAGAGAATTCCTTCAGTTATAGAAAGTTTTACCGATTTTCCCATTTTGTGTGTTAAGTTGTTAACTGCTAAAAACTTGAGGTTCTTGCGCTTGGCTCTTAGCAAGTAGTCTGATGTTTTTGTTTTACCTGTTTGTCCAACTGTTGTTGGTTAAATTGTCATGAAGTCAGTGGAGAAGACCGCATTCAGTTTCTTCACAACCGAAGTACTGCAAATTTTGAATGTCTTCAGGAAGGACAGGTTGGTTGCCAAGGGATTGGACACTAAAAGCTCAAGATATTGCCTTTGTTTTTTTACATGAATACATTATTTGATCTTATATTTTAAGTTGGTGGTCGAACAGCCTTAACAGATAGGATTTGATTGGATATGTAGGGATGTGACACTGTTTTTGTGACACCTACAGCTCGCACTATAGATATTGGCCATGCATGGATTATGGTAACCCTCATGTTACTAAGTGATCACCCATTCCACTCTCAAGCAATGTGAGACTATATTTCCTTGATATCCCCCCTCATGTGCGGCCGCGTTTGAGGTCTGTCACGTGTAGCCTTTTTGCTGGTCTGCCATCGTGGAGTGTGAATTGTGAATTTTATAAAATATGGGCTGGAATGGACCCCGCTCTGATACCATGTGGAAACTTTATGTCCATCTCAAAACCAATTTGCAATGAGTGGAGAGGTCCCTTATGTTAAGTGATCACTCATTCCACTCTCAAGCAATGTGAGACTATATTTCCTTAATAATTCTCACTCTCTTCCGCCATCCACTAGTTTTTATACTTCCTTATCGTTGTGTTAATTGGCCACTATAAAAGGATCAATTTTATCCTAATTGTTTTGTAACATAAGATTTTTTTTCCCGGCCCCATTTTCTGGTACCTAGTGGCATATCGCTTGTTTTGGTTAAGCCTTGATTAAACGATTTCGAATCAATTCTCCCACTACAAGACCACAGCATAAACTTAGGTTCGTAGGATTTCTCATGGAATACTGATTTGCATTATGGAAATTAGGTGTTGTGGCCTGGTTGACCATTTGACATGGTCCAAGAGTGAGTTTCCAACAAATGTGACATCAATTTGAACACTTCTGTTTCTAAAATTGGTTTCAATTACTTGAATAATAAGGGCAATATGGAAAGTGTTTAAGTCAAAACACATGTAACGAGGTTACCTAAACTTGTAAGTCATGTAATGGTTTAGTGTGTTTTTGTTGATGTTACATGTATTTAATGCACTTTCTTGTGGATGCACTCTATTGCTTTCATTAGGAAATGACAGAATTATTGTCAGTCGTCCCCATTCCACATGATAAAATCTGAATTTACTACATATGATGGAATTATGTGGGCATTCTTTTCCAATAATAAGAATGCAACAAGTCTTCTTATGTGGAAGTTTGTTCAGTTTCTAGGTATGTGTTTTTTGCTGACAAGGTAGAAATTGAAGACATCTCTAAACAAACATGCTTGTTTGTATTAGTGGGAGCTAGAAGCAACCAAGTATGGTGTTGTGAGTTGATATTCATTTTCTTTTGTTAGTCAATGTACACGTTTTTACCCATTTGATATAGTGACATCAGTACTCATAATTCATGATTGTGAATAGGTAATGATGGATCTAATTAAATCTTGGTGATATGGTTGGACAACCGCATGGCACACATAAACATTATACTGTAAGAATCTTCTACTGATTGATCATACACCCTTTGTGAGGAATATTATTTAGTTGTTTCTCTAAAAGCGTAGGGGGGCCACTGTTTCAGTGGTATTGTGTGAGGAGTCACTTTGTGCATATTGCCAAAGGTTAGGTCTGTCTCCGGTCTTCCCCCGCCCATACCCCCAATGATTGGGAACTACATGGGTTATGTTGTTGTTGTTGTTGTTGTGTTGGTATTGTTTCTCTAAAATCGTCTGTGTTAATGTCCGGTTTCTGGTTAACATCGTGTGTTTAATTTGCTTTTATGTATTAATAACTTACTTCGAGTCAATTTAACAAGGTTTATGGTGATTGGTGGGGTTTAGATTTGGAAATAGGAATAAATTATGAACACAAATGTCATGTTCTCATCATTGCTTCCTGTTGTCATATCCAAGCTTCATTGTACTAGCTGGTTAGATGTGCCTAAAGTTTCCTCCTTGTTTTTTTGAATTTTTCATCTTTTAAAAAAATAGTTATGTCTCCAAATTGATTCGATGTGGTTATTTTTTAACTATTTATGACCCCAAAATTTCTACATATATGTATATCCTGTCTTAAATTTTTTGGAACATTTCAAATTGAAAGTCCTCGTCATCATAGCCTTGTAAATTTTGCCTGAATTCGTACAATGCTGAGCATATATGTTATTGAAGAAACTATTTGTTGAAAGTTCATGCTGAAGTGACTTGTGAGATGTATGGTTGATTACTTACAAGGGTGCCAGGACCGGTGTAGATGAGCTTGGTGAGAGCTGTGGCAACCTTTGTATAAGAAGAGAGAGAATGGTTGTAAGTGATGCTGGGTGATAGAGAATTCAAGAATCTAATACAAGTGGGATCTTAAAAGAGTAGAATCACTAGCTACCCGATGGAATCCCACTAAGGGAATACGAGTCAAAGAGCTATTCAGAATAACTGGAGAGCCTTTTATCTTCTGTACAGGGTTTGCTTAAAGCATCATCTTTGAGAAGTCTTCCAAATGAATTTTTCCTTTACACGTAGTGTCCGTCTATAAAACCTGTACAAAAGTAATAAAAATCTGCGTTTTTGCTTTGATGGAAGTCGGAAAAAGTGGCTCAACAGGATATCTGTTCTGTTTGCAGGTGAACAGGATGCCAGTTACTGTAGCAGCAGAAATATCATCTCTGAAGAAGGTTTTTCGCTGTTGATGTCACCTGCTGCTGGAACTGTTTGGAAAACTCTTCTAAGTCAAGGTGCAATTCCGATGGGTTCCAAAGCATGGGAAACATTCAGGGTTTTTCAAGGTCGTTAAATTCTTCACTTATTGTTTTGGCTCGTTTTCATTTGTTCAATGTTTCTTCACATTCTTTGCATTAGTTTTGAATGTAATCCGTTTTTTAGTTTGCTGCTTCAAACCCATATGATTAGAGTCAGGATTATTCATCAGGTTGTGCAGAATTCTTAAAGTTCATGCCATTTGGCTGTGTTTGCATGAACATCATAATGTACATAACCATTTGTTCTCACTAATCGGATTGCTTCACCAGCAAAATATCCCAAATATTTCTCTTGATTGATGAATATTTTTGGCAAATTATTCACAAAAATGTATTATTCTTTTAGATGCATGATTGTTGAACAAGAACAAGCCATATGTAAGAGGGAAAAACAAATTTTATTCTCTCGTGCACGCTGAGCATAGAGGACAGAATGGGCAGAAAAGTAACATGTAAAGAGTATACCTTGTGTGACTATAAATTGGAGTTGCAATCTCATACTATGTTCCACAACCTTGTCCCGCGGTTTCAAGTCACTGGAACCAGCCTTCCCACAAAAGAAGTGGGAGTAAGGTGATGACGCTCCTTCTGCCAAATATTCTCTCATGCACGCTGAGCATAGAGGGCGGTATGGGCAGAAAAGTAACATGTAAAGAGTATACCTTGTGTGACTAGAAATGGGAGTTGCAATCTCATACTATGTTCCACAACCTTGTCCCGCGGTTTCAAGTCACTTGAACCAGCCTTCCCACAAAGAAAGTGGGAGTTAATTAGCGATGACACTCCTTCTGCCAAATAGCCTTGAATGTAGTAAAAAGGCTGGTTGGCTTGCCTTCTTCTTGGCCCTATTCTCATCTTTTTTTCCTCTTCCCGCACCCCTTCCCATTGTCTGGGTAATCAGAAGGAAGATTCTTCATTTTTCTATGTCTGAGGCCGGGGCAAGGGAGGTGCTTCAGCCCAGATGGTATGGGGCCAACCTATTACCTCTTCTGAAAGAACGAGGCTTGTGCTTTGGCTATTGCTTTTTATGATATTTTCTTTGTTGATTTTTTCATGTATTGAGGTGGAACCACCCTAACTTATGCAGGAAGGCTGTCCTGGTAAAGAGCTCACTGATGAATATAATGTTCTGGAGGCTGGTTTGTGGAATTCCATTTCAATGAACAAAGGTGCTTCATTCCCTCCCTTGAAATCTGTGCTCGAACGAATACTGTTGTGGTGTTTGTCTGAATCGTGAAGTTTCCTCAGGGTGTTATAACGGACAAGAAACCATTTCTAGACTCATAACTTATGATGGCGTCAAGCAGTGGTTGTGGGGAATTCGTTTATCGTCACCAGTGGAACCAAGCACTTCCATTATAGTGGATGCAAAAAAGGTAAAAAGTTATTTCATCCTCTAATTTTGATTTTACTACTGAAACATGAGCAAAGTAAGGTTTTTCTGGTCACATGGAAAGCCTGTCAAATGGTTGGAAATAAATTGAACAATTACCACTGACGATGTAGGTTGGGAAACTGACAAGTTATGCAGCTGGAAGGAATGAATCCGAGCACTTTGGTTTGGGATACATCAAGAGGAAAGCTGCTTCTGAAACTGATGCAGTCAATTTGGGCGACAACGCCGTTGGGACGGTGGTGGAAGTTCCTTTTCTTGCTCGCCAGTGTCCGTCGCCATCAAAAAGCTCGAATTCTTGATTTCAGTGCCAGTGCATTGATTCCCAGTGTTTTTTGGGGAGCTTTTTTGAGGGCGGATTTCCAGTGGTTACTGAAACAGAGCTGTGTCAACTCCTATACATGTTTCAACCCAATAAACATTAAGTCCTTATCATGATAACATTGAGGAATTTGGGAAGTCCCTCAAACTAAATCTTTTTTATTATTTAAAATTTTGGGATAGCTCGTTTGGTCCAATAAAACAAAATGCATCTTCTTGTCATTATAACTAGGATACAGATAAGAAAATCAAGTCATATGAGAATGAAAAATCAACAGAAGAACAAAGCTCTTATCCCATATCAAGTTTTTCCTACGTTCTAACAGAACAACTTAAATTACCATTCTATCGCGGGATTGGGTGATCACCATTTCAAGGAATTTCTATAACTTGGAATACATTGGTACATATCATTTCCACATGTCTATAGCTGACTAACAGACCGCCTAAAAAGCTACAAACATTTGTACAATTTCACCAGGCAATCAATACAAACGCCTTACAGAAAAAGAAGACGACGACAAAGAAGAAGAAGAAGAACGAAACAAGATTTTGAAGGTCAACAACAATCGTTCAGAATCATAACAACATCAGACAGTTGCTCATCTCTCAACTTTGAAGGGAAACCGACAAGAAACTTGAGCCGGAGATCGCCTCTCCTCCCTCCCTTGGATATTGGCATGCCTTGACCCGGGATTATCTTTTCGTAGCCGGGAAATGTCTTCAAAAGATAGTGTCATCTTCTCACCTCCTCATAGGGGGACAGTGATGGTACAACCGGTTAAAGCCTGGACTAGAGGTACTTCAACTCCAAGCTACAAGTCATCACCTTCTCTCTTGAAAATTGGATGCCTCTTTTCATCAATGATGAAGATGATGTCTGCTGGGAGAGTGCCTGGCCTTTCATCACCCTTTCCTTCAAATGTGATTTTGGTTCCTTTTTCCCAACCTGGCTTTATTTTTACCTTTAGGATCTCCTATTCTTGAACAATCATCCTGCACAAAAGAAAAAAAAAATTCATTTTTGCAGTTGAATGTTATTTAACAACTTAGTTTTGCAATTAATTATGAGTCTAATCACCCATACCCAACCCGATCCATTTATTTTAAAGCAAACCCTACCCGCCCATTAGCCCAATTTCATACTATATACTAAAATTTAAAATGACTAAAATATCAATGTACACTAAAATGACTATATTACCCCTGTAAATTTAAATGACTAAAATTACCATACTATTCCTCTGCTACTAAAATGACCAAATTACCCTTGTACACTTAATTTTTCCAATACGTAAGTAGCGGGAGTAGCATGTCGCCAACTACCGTGAAATTTTTAGAATGTCTGAAACGACTATATAGGAAGCGAGCTAAAAATTTGATAAAAAACGATTCATCACTGAAATCGGGGTGAATTCTTTTTTTTTTTCCGTCGACGGGGTCGTGAACGATGGAGCTGAGATCATGCGCCCTGGGGGAGTTAGGAGAAGTGCTGCCGGGAATAGAGAGGATTAAGACGAGGATCAGGATCGTGAAGATGAGCGTGGACGGGGAAGATTTGTGAGACGGGAATCGAGACTGCTGCCGTTGTTAATTTGTTGCCATTGACAAGGATTTTCCAAGGGACAACTAGAATCAGAATTCGATGAAAAACTAGGGGCTTTGCAGGAGGAAGAGCGAGATCTAGAGAGAGAGAGAAGTCGAGATCAAGTGTTCGAGCGACAGTTCATTGACCCGATGTAGCGAACGTGTTCGGACTTAATAGATTGAGTGGTTTTTTAGTTGGTCTCAGCCTATTGGGTCATTTAGCCTGACCCTGCTGAGACCCAATTAAGACCCATTAGTAAATGGGTTATATGGGTTTGGAACCATTCTAACCCAGCTAACAAATGGGTTGGGTTGGGTCTATATATTAGTGGGTGGATTTGGGTCCAATTTGCCACCCCTACTCCATACCGATGTCGAAGTTTGAGTACCTTCGTCTCCGGCGTGCCAAAATCATCAAATTCCTATCCAAATCACACATCAAAGACCGCATCGCCGAATCCGACGTCCCCAACCCCAACCCCGACTTCATCCTCAATCTCTACACCAAAATCCTAATCCACCTCGATTCTTTCACGTACCTTCAACAAACCCTAATCTCGGAGCACCACGCACAGTGCTCTAGGGGCATTCCTCATCACGAGGGCCACTCGATGGTCGAGCCCGCACCTATCTGTGGTGGAGAAGCCCTTGCGTGGCGGTGTTCCAAGAGCGTTCTCCATCGCACATCGACATGAGGGCCACTTGGTGGTGGGGCCCGCACCTATATATGTGTCGAAGAAGCCCCTTGCAGCAGTACGTGGTGGTGCTCCCAGAGCAACTAATGATTTTACAATTTCTAGGGTTTGCTAAGCAGTTAATCCAACTCTGTGTTTTCTTGCCATATTCTGTTTCAGGGAAGACTACGGGCAAGTTGATTTCAATGCCTTGGAACAGTTGGAGAACCCGGACCTCCATGTGGACTCAGTTCGGACCATGAATTTGTTCAGAATGGTCAAGGAGGTTCTGGCTGCTCTGGATTGTCCTACGAAATTTATCCTCAGGGATCTGATAAAGCCTGATGCAGATAGGACGGAGTTGTTTCTTAGTGCCCTGCTCAATTTCTGTATCCATAGGTAATTTTTGCTACTTAATTCATAGTAGTAGTTTAGGGAATTAAATTGATGGTATGTGGAATTTTTATATTGTGTAAAATAGAACTTTATAAGTTCAGTTTTAGTGGTTGCTTTCAGGTTTAGATTTTGCAAGAAACAATTCTAAAACATTTCCGGGTGACATTTTTAATCATGCTTGGGAATAAGTTTTTTGAATTAAGAAAAGTTTTCAGATTTTCGAAAACCATGTTTGCACTGTAATTTTTTGTGCTAAGCCAAAAACGGTGGAGGAGGAAGCGACCGGGCATAGCAACCCTCCCCTGGGTGTGACCACAGGGCCTCACCATGTGGACTCCAAACGTGGGGCCCGCTTGTATGATGTATATGATTGGGTGGGATTGGATTTGTGCAAATTTGGTGCATAAGTAGAATAAAATTTTCCCACTTGTGACCCAAAAAAAACCCGAACGAGTGGATTCATAACAAAAATTGCTGAACCGCTGACTCTACCGGTCCGACAACATGTCCGTTATTCATAACCTGGAACCACCCTATTTGGCGGGAAAAGTTCTACGCTCCCACATCCCTTCATCTGCCTTCTCTCTCTCTCTCTACCTATTCCGCCATTTGCCTTTGACTCTCACGCCAAACTAGAGGTGCACCAAACTAGGGGTGGCAAATGGGTGGAATTGGGTTAAAATGGGTAAGTTGCAAATGGGTTGGGTCTTTAATGGGTCATTGACATAGTTAGACCCATTAATTATGAGTCAAATTACCCATATCCAACCCGACCCATTTATTTTAAAGCAAACCCTACCCGCCAATTAACCCAATTTCATACTATATACTAAAATTTAAAATGACTAAAATATCAATGTACACTAAAATGACTATAATACCCCTGTAAATTTAAATGACTAAAGTTACCATACTATCCCTCTACTACTAAAATGACCAAATTACCCTTGTACACTTAATTTTTCCGATACGTACATAGCGGGAGTAACACGTCACTAGCTACCGTGAATTTTTTAGAACGTCTGAAGCGACTATGTAGGAAGCGAGCTAAAAATTTGATAAAAAATGATTCATCACTGAAATCGTGGTGAATTCTTTTCCTTTTTTTTTCTGTCGACGGGGTCGTGGACGATAGAGCTGAGATCGTACGCCCTAGGGGAGTCAGGAGAAGTGCTGTCGAGAATAGAGAGGATTCGGAGAGCGAGAAGGATTAAGACGAGGAAGGTGAACATGATCCGGATCGTGAAGACTAGCGTGGACGGGGAGGATTTGCGAGACGGGAATCGAGACTGCTGCCGTTGTTAATTTGTTGCTGTTGACGAGGATTTTCCAAGGGAAAACTCGAAGCAGAATTCGAGGCAAAACCTGGGGCTTTGCAGGAGGAAGAACGACATCTAGAGAGAGAGAGAGAAGTCGAGATCAAGTGTTCGAGCAGCAGTTCATTGGCCGATGTAGCGAACGTGTTCGGACTTAATAGATTGAGTGGTTTTTTAGTTGGTCTAAGCCTATTGGGTCATTTAGCCTGACCCTGCTGAGACCCAATTAAGACCCATTAGTAAATGGGTTAGATGGGTTTGGACCCATTCTAACCCAGCTAACAAATGGGTTGGGTTGGGTCTATATATTAGTGGGTGGGTTTAGGTCCAATTTGCCACCCCTACTCCAGACGATGTCGAAGTTTCAGTACCCTAGTCTCCGGCGTGTCAAAATCAGCAGATTCCTAGCCGAATCACACATCGAAGACCGCATATCCGAATCCAACCACCGCAACCCAAACCCCATCCCCGACTTCATCCTTAATCTCTACACCAAAATCCTAATCCACCTCGATTCTCTCACGTACCTTCAACAAACCCTAATCTCGGAGCACCACACACAGTGCTCTAGGGGCATTCCCCATCACGAGGGCCACTCGATGGCCGAGCCCGCACCTATATGTGGTCGAGAAGCTCTTGCATGGCGGTGTTCTAGGAGCGTTCTCCATCACACGTCGCCATGAGGGCCACTTGGTGGTGGGGCGCGCACCTATATATGTGTCGGAGAAGCCCCTTGCAGTAGTACGTGGTGGTGCTCCCAGAGCAACTAATGATTTTAAAATTTCTAGGGTTTGCTATGCAGTTAATCCAACTCTGTGTTTTCTTGCCATATTCTGTTTTAGGGAAGACTACCGGCAAGTTGATTTTGATGCCTTGGAACAGCTGGAGAACCCGGACCTCCATGTGGACTCAGTTCGGACCATGAATTTGTTCAAAAAGATAAAGGAGGTTCTGGCAGCTCTGGATTGTCCTAAGAAATTTATCCTCAGGGATCTGATAAAGCTTGATGCAGATAGGACGGAGTTGTTTCTTAGTGCCCTGCTCAATTTCTGTATCCATAGGTAATTTTGCTACTTAATTCATAGTAGTAGTTTAGGGAACTAAATTGATGGTATGTGGAATTTTTGTATTGTGTAACATAGAACTTTATAAGTCCAATTTCAATGGTTGCTTTCAGGTTTAGATTTTGCAAGAAGCGATTCTGAAACATTTCCGAGTGACATTTTTAATCTTGCTTGGGGATGAGTTTTTTGAATTAAGAAAAGTTTTCAGATTTTCTAAAACCATGTTTGCACTGTAATTTTTTTTGCTAAGCCAAAAGGGTGGAGGAGGAGGCGACTGGGCATAGCAACCCTCCTCTGGGTGTGACCATAGGGCCTCACCATGTGGACTCCAAACGTGGGGCCCGCTTGTATGATGTATATGATCGGGTGGGATTGGATTTGTGAAAATTTGGTGCATAAGTAGAATAAAATTTTCCCACTTGTGACCCAAAAAAAACCCGAACGAGTGGATTCATAACAAAAATTGCTGAGTCGCCGACTCTACCGGTCCGATAACAGGTCCGTTATTCATAACCTGGAACCACCCTATTTGGCGGGAAAAGTTCTACGCTCCCACATCCCTTCATCTACCTTCTCTCTCTCTCTCTCTACCTATTCCGCCATTTGCCTTTGACTCTCACACCAAAGTAGGGGTTCACCAAACTAGGGGTGGCAAATGGGCGGAATTGGGTTAAAATGGGTAAGTTGCAAATGGGTTGGGTCTTTAATGGGTCATTGACATAGTTAGACCCATTAATTATGAGTCAAATTACCCATATCCAACCCGACCCATTTATTTTAAAGCAAACCCTACCCGCCCATTAAACCAATTTCATACTATATACTAAAATTTAAAATGACTAAAATATCAATGTACACCAAAATGACTACATTACCCCTGTAAATTTAAATGACTAAAGTTACCATACTATCCTTCTACTACTAAAATGACCAAATTACCCTTGTACACTTAATTTTTCCGATACGTACATAGCGGGAGTAGCACGTCACTAGCTACCGTGAATTTTTTAGAACGTCTGAAGCGACTATGTAGGAAGCGAGCTAAAAATTTGATAAAAAATGATTCATCACTGAAATCGGGGTGAATTCTTTTCCTTTTTTTTCTATCGACGGGGTCGTGAACGATAGAGCTGAGATCGTGCGCCCTGGGGGAGTCAGGAGAAGTGATGTCAGGAATAGAAAGGATTCGGAGAGCAAGAAGGATTAAGACGAGGAAGGTGAACATGATCAGGATCGTGAAGACGAGCGTGGACAAGGAGGTTTTGCGAGACGGGAATCGAGACTGTTGCCGTTGTTAATTTGTTGCTGTTGATGAGGATTTTCCAAGGGAAAACTAGAAGAAGAATTCAAGGCAAAACCTGGGGCTTTGCAGGAGGAAGAACGACATCTAGAGGGAGAGAGAAGTCGAGATCAAGTGTTCGAGCAGCAGTTCATTGACCCGATGTAGCGAACGTGTTCGGACTTAATATATTGAGTGGTTTTTTAGTTGGTCTAAGCCTATTGGGTCATTTAGCCTGACCCTGCTGAGACCCAATTAAGACCCATTAGTAAATGGGTTAGATGGGTTTGGACCCATTCTAACCTAGCTAACAAATGGGTTGGGTTGGGTCTATATATTAGTGGGTGGGTTTGGGTCCGATTTGCCGCCCCTACTCCTGACCGATGTCGAAGTTCGAGTACCCTCGTCTCCGGTGTGCCAAAATCATCAGATTCCTAGCCGAATCACACATCGAAGCCCGCATCGCCGAATCCGACCACCGTAACCCCAACCCCAACCCCGACTTCATCCTCAATCTCTACACCAAAATCCTAATCCACCTCGATTCTCTCATGTATCTTCAAAAAACCCTAATCTCAGAGCACCACGCACAGTGCTCTAGGGGCAATCCCCATCACGAGGGCCACTCGATGGTCGAGCTCGCACCTATATGTGGTGGAGAAGCCCTTGCGTGGCGGTGTTCCGAGAGCGTTCTCCATCGCACATCGACATGAGGGCCACTTGGTGGTGGGGCCCGCACCTATATATGTGTCGGAGAAGCCCCTTTCAGCAGTACGTGGTGGTGCTCCCAGAGCAACTAATGATTTTACAATTTCTAGTGTTTGCTAAGCAGTTAATCCAACTCTGTGTTTTCTTGTCATATTCTGTTTCAGGGAAAAGTACAGGCAAGTTGATTTCGATGCCTTGGAACAGCTGGAGAACCCGGACCTCCACGTGGACTCAGTTCGGACCATGCATTTGTTCAGAAAGATCAAGGAGGCTCTGGCTGCTCAGGATTGTCCTACGAAATTTATCCTCAGGGATCTGATAAAGCCTGATGCAGATAGGACGGAGTTGTTTCTTAGTGCCCTGCTCAATTTCTGTATCCATAGGTAATTTTGCTACTTAATTCATAGTAGCAGTTTAGGGAATTAAATTGATGATATGTGGAATTTTTGTATTGTGTAACAAAAAACTTTATAAGTCCAATTTTAGTGGTTGCTTTTAGGTTTAGATTTTGCAAGAAGCGATTCTGAAACATTTCCGGGTGACATTTTTAATCTTGCTTGGGGATGAGTTTTTTGAATTAAGAAAAGTTTTCAGATTTTCGAAAACCATGTTTGCACTGTAATTTTTTTTGCTAAGCCAAAAATGGTGGAAGAGGAGGCGACTGGGCATAGCAACCCTCCCCTGGGTGTGACCATAGAGCCTCACCATGTGGACACCAAACGTGGGGCCCGCTTGTATGATGTATATGATCGGGTGGGATTGGATTTGTGAAAATTTGGTGCATAAGTAGAATAAAATTTTCCAACTTGTGACCCAAAAAAAACCCGAACGAGTGGATTCATAACAAAAATTGCTTAACCGCCGACTCTACCGGTCCTATAACAGGTCCGTTATTCATAACCTAGAACCACCCTATTTGGCGGGAAAAGTTCTACGCTCCTACATCCCTTCATCTGCCTTCTCTCTCTCTCTCTCTCTCTCTCTCTCTCTCTCTCTAGCCATTTCCCTTTGACTCTCACACCAAACTGGGGTTGGCAAATGGGCGGAATTGGGTTAAAATGGGTAAGTTGCAAATGGGTTGGGTCTTTAATGGGTCATTGACATAGTTAGACCCATTAATTATGAGTCAAATTACTCATACCCAAACTGACCCATTTATTTTAAAGCAAACCCTACCCGCCCATTAACCCAATTTTATACTATATACTAAAATTTAAAATGACTAAAATATCAATGTACACTAAAATGACTATATTACCCCTATAAATTTAAATGACTAAAGTTACCATACTATCCCTCTACTACTAAAATGACCAAATTACCCTTGTACACTTAATTTTTCCGATACGTACATAGTGGGAGTAGCACGTCGCTATCTACTGTGAATTTTTTAGAACGTCTGAAGCGACTATGTAGGAAGCGAGCTAAAAATTTGATAAAAAATGATTCATCACTGAAATCGGGGTGAATTCTTTTCCTTTTTTTTTTTCTGTCGATGGGGTCGTGAACGATAGAGCTGAGATCGTGCGCGTGGGGGAGTCAGGAGAAGAGCTGTCGAGAATATAGAGGATTCGGAGAGCGAGAAGGATTAAGACGAGGAAGGTGAACGTGATCAGGATCGTGAAGACGAGCGTGGACAAGGAGGATTTGCGAGACGGGAATCGAGACTGCTGCCGTTGTTAATTTGTTGCTGTTGACGAGGATTTTCCAAGGGAAAACTAGAAGCAGACTTCGAGGCAAAACCTGGGCTTTGCAGGAGGAAGAACGACATCTAGAGAGAGAGAGAAGTTGAGATCCAGTGTTCGAGCGGCAGTTCATTGACCCGATTTAGAGAACGTGTTCGTACTTAATAGATTGAGTGGTTTTTTAGTTGATCTAAGCCTATTGGGTCATTTAGCCTGACCCTGCTGAGACCCAATTAAGACCCATTAGTAAATGGGTTAGATGGGTTTGGACCCATTCAAACCCAGCTAACAAATGGGTTGGGTTGGGTCTATGTATTAGTGGGTGGGTTTGGATCCAATTTGCCACCCCTACTCCAGACCGATGTCGAAGTTCGAGTACCCTCGTCTCCGGCGTGCCAAAATCCCAAAGCTCCTTTGGAACAGTACATACAAAGCTTTTGTCGAAGCCATGCTTTTGAATGGAGGAACTAGTCCACCCGAAATTAATAAAGATGTGCGTAAGTTAACCCAAATACCTAAGTTATAAAAACGATGTGAATCTAGCTAGGAGTCGCGTAACCCCCCTCTCTCTCTCTCTCTCTCTCGTAACGAGAGGACTGGTAGTGCAAAACTCCGGCCACAAAATGGAGTAATATTTTTGTAACATCAGAATCCTAAAATAGAAGAATAAAAGGAGGGAGGGAGGAATCCAAGGAGAGTTAAAATCCTATGATTTGAAGCTTTGCCAAACTGCATTTTCTTAGAGCATCTCTATTCCTTACTCAAATTTTTACTTAAACTCAAATTTGAATAAAAATCACTCAAAACCCTCATCCACTCCTTACCCAAACCCATACTAAATTTGAATTTAGACTCAAATTTGGTTAGACTCAAATCCTTACTCAATGTTTTGAAGGCAAATTCTATAAATTTAAATTTATAATATTGCCATTTATTAATGAAGTTTTTACTCAAAGTTGTGCATATTTGTGCTTGAATTTGAGTTTACCAATTGGAACACACAATACCAAATGAAACTTATACGGGAATGAAATATGCAACTAAAGTTTTCGACCAGCCCTTAGGAAAAGAAAAAAAGGTTTGCAAAACCGTAAAAAATTCCAGTGCTTCATTCATAAGGAAAAGAATCAAATGCTTGATTCCTCATTTAAAGAAAGATTCCTCATTTAAAGAAATCGCCATCTGAATTTTCTTTTTCCTTTTCTGCCTCAACAATTCTGTGATCCAAACATCATATAGCTAGCAATCTGCCAAACCTTTTTCTTCATGGCTTACATCTAACAAAGTTGGACACCCAGTTTTTGGGCTGTGAGAAAGAAGCATGACTGCAGATGGTGGAACTGCTCAATACTTTGCTCAAATTTTCCAACATCAAAACATGACTCCTCGGGCTAAACTTTGAAATCTGAAAGGACTCAACTTACCAGTGTATCTCCTATAATCTATGTTGTCTTCTGGTTCTTGATTTTTTCCTGTTCTGTGTTCAACATTTCTGATGTTCAAGATATGTATCGCTAAATTGGAAATCAGGATCCAGGCCATCGAGTTCTTAAAAAGTTGATTGGGGATGCTAATGCAAAGGTAACATTCTTCACTTTTATCTTCTACATTTGACCATCAATATAGTCTAATCAAATTTGGATACATGTGTGGATCAGAAATCTTTAATGGCAAGCTCTGAGTTTGTAGAATTTGTAAATGTGTTTTGTTACTTCAATATTGGACATTGATAAATTAGTTATGTTTTATTTCTTAGTTACTGAGTTAAGCTACCATTCACTATCATGCAGGAATTTCTTTGAAAACTATCTCGGTATCTCCGGTTCTTGATAATTTAAACTTGGATGAGATTTCAATCAGAATGGACAACTGAACCTGGACCATTCCTTATAATAATATGTCTCTCAACTATCCCGTCTTTTGTGAGTTTATTGAAGCCGTACAGCTTGAATAGACAGATTTTATCTTTGTTACAATGCTGGCAAACCATGAATAGTTATGAACCTTTGGTTTTGCTGTTTAGGGTTTGACACAGGTGACGATAATAAAAGGCAGACGGCTTTAACTTGTGTTGCTACCTGCTGCTTTCTATTTATTTTGATGAAATTTCACTCAATGTGTAAAGTGATGGTCTTGTTCTTTATAAACTTATTTCACAATACATAAATTATGAGTACTGTTGAATACTTGTAGTCGAAAGCAACGAAGACTGTGCTTCTGACTTAGCTCTAAAAAACACCATAAAATTGGTTTCTGTTTGAAAAACAAACACAAGGAGGAGTAGATCCGCCAATCAATCATTTTCTCAAATCTTAACACAATACACATCGTAGCAAATCTTTTTGTGTATATGATTTAGGACCGTGTCTATTGTTCTAGCCTCACTATATTGAAACTTTAAAAACAAATCTTTTCATTTGCATGATTTGCTTTTAAACTCTTGCACTCTCTCCTTTATGTAAATTAACTATGACGTATAAATACTTGTAAATATATGCAGACTATCTCCTAACCATATTTTACCATAAACAACTTAAATTTAGAAAGTCAGGCATGAAACTTCTCGTACTGGTACGAGCCGATCACCTAGTTATTACTAATAAAAGAAGGAAAAGGTCGAGAATTTTTTTTTAGTAATTTGCACTCACCAATGAGTTGTAGACTACAGTAATTTTTGCAGTGTTTGTTAGTTTTGCCCAATACTTTTACGTACTATTGATTTGTCTCGACGAGAGGAATCAGAAAAGTAAAAAATTATTACTTTTACATAAGTATTTTGCCAAATATTCAAGGTTTTTGGGACTTTTCCTTGGATATTTTAAAAAATACTTGTTTAAAAGTCATAATTTTTTTACTTTTTCAATTTCTCTCATCAAGACAAAGCAATATTATACAATTTTTGTGCAAAAGTAACAAACATGAAAAATATTTGCATAAGGACAAAATCAAAAAGTTGTAGTCAGCAACTTGTTGGCCAATATAAACACCCATCTAAGTACTATTCTGTTCTTCTCCACTTTTTCTTGTTTCTTCTCTTTAATTTTCCAGTGTCAATCAAACAAATTAAGAAAATTTTATTTTATTTTATTCTTCTTTCCACAAGTTCCTGACACACCAAACAAAAATTCAAGTATACAACCCAAGTACTGATTCTTGGAGAGAAGTCCACGCCTCTATGCCTAAGGTCTAGTATTATGGCCTCACAATGATTTTTGCACTTCCTCAGGATTCTAAGTCTATTAAGTTAATAACCATTCAATTGTCGCGCTTAGTAGGAGGGACGACGTGTTCAACAGAACATCCGTTCCAATACCAGTGGTGAAATTATTATCGCTCGCATTCTGCAACAAGTCTCAATAAATTACATGTTTCTGAACGGTTATCTGGCCTTTGTTCTTGTGACGATGGCCTATGGCGGGAGTTCAATGGAAGTTTACCGTTGCTGATTTGACATATGGGTAGTGGTTGAATTTGGCGTTAAGGAGTCTTGGAAGATACAGTATCGGACACTTCTATGGAGGATATCGCTTCGGGTTAGCATTTTAGCAAAACGGAGAGTTTCTTGTTAATTTGTGAGATTGGGAATTTTTCATCAGCAAGCAAAGGTGCAAATGGAAGGTATCATCTAAAATCTACCGCCAATAAGTTTGGGTTGCTTCTTGGTTTCGGCGGGGTGTCAAATGGACGAGTTTGGGCCAAATTGGGTAAGTTATAAATGAGTTGGATCTTTAATGGGTCATTGACCCATTTAGACCCAATTAGTTAAGAGCCTAATTACCCATACACAACCCAACCCATTTATTTGAAATAAAATCCGACCCGCCCATTAACCCAATTAAATTAAAAATGATTAAAATACTTATATACACTAAAATGACCATATCACCCTTGTACATTTAAATGACCAAATTACCCTTGCATACTAAAATTACCATAATACCCCTATATACTAAAATAACCAAATTAACCTTGTATACTAAAATTACTGAACCGAATGGAGATTCTGTTAAAAAAAGTGAAAGTCGTTTCCCATCTCTTTTCTTTCCATGTTCTTTTTTTTTTTTCTTTTAGCGTGGATTTGGATTGAAAAAATAACTTATTTTTTTTGTCTTTATTTGATTTTTTTTTTTTTGCATTTGTTTGTTTTCGTAAAACTTTTTCGACTTATTGATTCGTCTCGACGAGAGGAATCGGAAAAGTAAAGAAACTCGTAATTTTTTTGAATAAAGACAACCAGCATATTAACTAATCGATTACGATAAATTAGACCTGATTTTGCAGTACCTCGATGTGACATTAACTAATCACCCATATTGTTATCTCGTTACTCTATCCATCTCTCTCCATTTGTTACCCAAAAAACATTCCTCCAAATCCGAGCCAAACAAAGCAAAATGTTGTAAATGCATGTATTCCTGTTTTCCGAATTTGAAACAATTTTTAGATTCCAGCGTTCATGTGAGATGATTGCAATTTTAACCTGGAATTTTTTATTTGGAAATGAATTCGTTAATGCTTGGGGTGGGGTCTCATCTCATGTGGTAATTAATTATCTGAACCAGGAGTAGTCCTCGATCCCTCGAAAGCGAAAAAAATTTCAGTGCCGAGCGGGTACGCGTGATGTCTGCTCGCGCATTTGAGCCATCTATTGTGTGTTTGAACGGCTTAGTTGGAGAGAGGAAAAAGAGAGAGAAAGTGTTGGGATGAGAGGAGAGAGAAGATTTCAATCCGATCCGTCCAAAAATGTATCGGATGACTGAGATGCGTCGAGCGGATACCATGTGGGATATACCCGCTCCGCATTGAAAAATCCCTCCTCGAAAGCTACTTCGCGTTTGCCGTGGTTTATTGCCTTTGACAGAAAGCTTTGAAATGCAATTGGTCGATTATTTATTCTTTTACTTTATTGGTAGTTCTATTTTTTTGTTGGATAATATTTATGACCCATTGGGCATTTAAGTTGACACAATTGAAACCCAATAATAAATGGGTTAGAATGGGTTTAGACCCATTCTAACCCAACTAATAAATGGGTTGAGTGGTGTCTATTTTTTAATAGATAGATTTGAGTTTTTTAATGGGTTTGGGTTCAATTTGTCATCCCTAGTTTCGGCTTTATCCTATAGGTTTGCTATCTTGAGTTTTGTATTATGTTTTTTGGGCATAGGTTTTTGCTTGTTTGAGTTGTTCCAGAGGTTGTTTACGTTTAATTTGGTTTTCTTTTTGGTGTTATGGTTGGCTCCTTGTCTTCCTTTGGGTTTGGTTCTCGGATGTTGTTTTGCCGGTGTATCTGTCCGTGATCCGTTAAATCTTTGTAATATTTTTCAAAATTTATAAATTTTTTTTGCTGTTATAAAAAAAAAAATGTTTATCTGCTACGCAAGGACCTAAGCTTTCATAGCGATCGCAAATTTCCTATTAGTGCCGTAAGACCAATTAGGAACGAAAATAGCCCCTTAACACAAGCTCTTGATGTAGGTGGCAGTAATTAATATCATTACCAGAAGCAAACCTGTTATTCACATTAGAAAAGAAGAGCAAAAACGAGAGATTTAACACATTGCGAAGAATACATATCCAGAGCACGTTGCTTTGCACAAATCATGTCTCAGTAAGCACATCTCTTGACTGAAACTAAATTCTCTGTGAAGACTTGAAATTCAACTAATGTCGAATCACTTGTTGGAAAATACTATCTGCAAGATTTTCCGAGAAGGGAAGAGGAATATACTAGGAACTCAATTCTTGTATTCCACTTACTTAAAACCGTGTGGTACATCAGATATTTATAGACTCTAATAGATAAGACTAAAATTAATAGGCTTCAACATCCAAAGCATCATACATGAACCTTTCTAGATACATGATCCTGGGAGTACATGACCTTTCAACTACGTGAATGAACCTAGCACATAATAAAACATTCTAGAAACTGTGTAGAAAATTCCAAAAGACATAAGTCAAGTTTATTTTTTCAACACCCCCCTTTAAACTTGACTTATGTCTTTTGGAATTTTCTACACAGTTTCTAGAATGTTTTATTATGTGCTAGGTTCATTCACGTAGTTGAAAGGTCATGTACTCCCAGGATCATGTATCTAGAAAGGTTCATGTATGATGCTTTGGATGTTGAAGCCTATTAATTTTAGTCTTATCTATTAGAGTCTATAAATATCTGATGTACCACACGGTTTTAAGTAAGTGGAATACAAGAATTGAGTTCCTAGTATATTCCTCTTCCCTTCTCGGAAAATCTTGCAGATAGTATTTTCCAACAAAGTGGTATCAGAGCCACCTTGCTAGAGGTCTAGAAAATGACGAATGGTTGGATAGGATTTCAATTTCCTCGGCTCACCAAAGATAACTTCGACAATTGGACGCTACGGATGAAGGCTATTCTCGGTTCGCAAGATTGCTGGGAAGTTGTAGAGAAAGGTTATGAAGAGAGAGATGATTCCACTTTGAATGTTACTGAAAAGAATGCCTTACAGAAGTTAAGAACGAAGGATAAAAACGCTCTTACTCTCATCCATCAGGGCTTGGATGATTCAATGTTTGAAAAAGTGGCTAGTGAAACCACCGCGAAAAAGACGTGGGAAGTCCTCCAAAATTGTTTCAGAGGAGTTGATAAAGTGAAGAAAATACGACTTCAAACTCTTAGAGGAGAGTTTGAAGCCCTTCGCATGAAGGAATCTGAGTCCATTTCAGATTATTTCACAAGAATGTTGGTCATTGTGAATCAGATGAAGCGATATGGTGAAAGCTTGCCAGATGTTCGCGTGGTGGAGAAAATTCTTCGCTCATTGCAACCAAAGTTTCTACCTGTTGTGGTTGTTGAAGAGTCAAAAGACTTAGACTCTATGACTATTGACCAACTCTTGGGATCTTTACAAGCTCATGAGGAAAGACTTAAGATCAATGGAAATGAAGCAGTTGAACAAGCTTTGCAAGCAAAACTCTCCATACGAGGTAATGGAGGGAGAAATGATAGAGGTGGAAGCACCCAAAGAGGCCGAGGTCGAGGACAAGGACAAGGACAAGGCCGAGGACAAGGTCGAGGACGCGGAGGACGCGGATATGGATGTGGTCGTGGACAAGGAGGAGGAGAAAGAGGTAACAATGGCTCTTTCAATAATGACTTTGTACCAAGAAATCAATTTTCAACATCAAGGTCGCGTGGATGAGGAAGAGGCCGCGGTCGTGGAAGAGATAATCATTCAAACCCGAGAAGGTACGACAAGTCTCAAATAGAATGTTACAGTTGTCACAAATATGGACATTTTTCTTGGGAATGTGAAGATGCCAATAACCATGTTGAAGAGCAAGCTCATTTTGTTGAAGAAAAGGAAATTGAAGCAGGACCCACTTTGCTGCTTGCGGTCAAGCAAAATGAAGAGCCGGGAGAAAATTTGTGGTATCTTGACAATGGTGCTAGTAATCATATGTGCGGCGACAAAAGCAAATTTGTAGAGCTTGATGAGACATGGAAAGGATATATCACTTTTGGCGACTCCTCAAACGTTCCAATCATGGGAAAAGGTACGATTCTAATTCGTTTGAAGAATGGTGATCATCGAATCATATCAGACGTATATTTTGTGCCAAAAATGAAGAGCAATATTTTGAGCTTGGGTCAATTTTTGGAAAGAGGTTATGAAATTAGCATGAAAGATCGTTGTCTTTCTTTAAAAGATGAAAGAAATAATTTGGTTGCAAAGGTATCAATGACAAAGAATAGAATGTTTCTATTAAATCTTCAAACTGATGTGGCCAAGTGCTTGAAAGCAAGTGTGAAAGATATGTCATGGCGATGGCACATGAGGCTTGGACACTTGAACTTTGGAGGATTAAAATTGATGGCTCAAAAGAATATGGTGCATGGCTTGCCTTCTATCAATCATCCAGATCACTTGTGCGAGGGATGCCAATACGGCAAGCAGTCTTGAAAGCCCTTTCCAAAAGAATCCATTTCGAGAGCTATTGAGCCGCTTCAACTTGTTCATACAGACATTTGTGGTCCAATCAAACCGGCATCATTTGGTAAGAACAAGTATTTTCTGCTCTTCATTGATGATTTTAGTAGAAAAAGTTGGGTCTATTTTTTGAAAGAAAAATCAGAAGCTTTTGGAACTTTTAAGAAATTTAAAGCTTTGGTTGAGAAGCAAAGTGGCTATGAAGTTAAAGCTTTGAGATCCGATAGAGGAGGCGAATTCACATCCAATGAATTTAAGAATTTTTGTGAAGTGAATGGAATTCGTCGCCCTTTAACAGTACCTAGATCGCCACAACAAAATGGTGTTGCCGAGAGGAAGAATAGATCAATTTTAAATATGGCGCGGAGCATGTTGAGGAGTAAAAGAATGCCTAAGGAATTTTGGGCAGAAGCTGTTGATTGTGCAGTGTATTTGTCAAATCGATGTCCTACAAGGAGTGTGGAGAACATGACACCGCAAGAAGCTTGGAATGGAATAAAGCCCAATATATTGCATCTACGAGTTTTTGGAAGTATTGCATATGTTCATGTTCCAGATCAAAAAAGGTCCAAGCTGGATTCAAAGAGTGAGAAATACATTTTTATCGGCTATGATTCAAGCTCCAAAGGTTACAAGCTCTACAATCCAATCACTCAAAATATTGTAATTAGTAGAGACGTGGAATTTGACGAAGAAAGCACCTGGGAGTGGGATATTCAAGAAGGAGAGAATTATGATTTTTTCCCCTATTTTGAGGAGGAGCAATCAGTTTTTGAAGCACCACAAGAGCTAATTACACCTCCAGCTTCTCCTCGCTTTGAACCACCATCACCAGGAGAAAGCTCAAATGAGAGAACACCAAACATGCGGAGTCTCAGTGATCTTTATGAAGCATCATACATGAACCTTTCTAGATACATGATCCTGGGAGTACATGACCTTTCAACTACGTGAATGAACCTAGCACATAATAAAACATTCTAGAAACTGTGTAGAAAATTCCAAAAGACATAAGTCAAGTTTATTTTTTCAACATCACTGTATCCTCGATGATGCTGTTTCATGTTCTGGGTATCAAAGTTGTACAACACCAACCGGCAATCTTTGTTCCTCAAAAGAAGGAGTTCGCCATTTTCCTGAATTAATGCCAATGCGCGATGAGTCGATGACTTCCTAAAATGGGTCCAATACTGTATTTTTTGTTCCAATGATCTCCATCCCTTGCCCACATGCAAAGTAATGATTCTTTTCCCCGCCTCCGCCCGGGAGGGTCCCAAGTAACTAGGGCAACGGAGTCCCTAAGAACGCAAAGGCAAGACATAGTGTCAATCCTAATATCCTCGGGTAAAAATACTTGTTCGAACAATTCTCCAAACATGTGGAAAGAATAATTTTATAACAAGCATTAGGAGCAAAAGCCACAGAATAAAACACCCCATTCAATGATGTGGAAAACGAATGCCGAGGATCGCATAGGGTACCTTTCAGCACCATTGCAACGATTTCTCTCCACGAGTCCGTACTCATATTGTAAATTTGAACACTTTCCTCCACATGCGTATAAGCAGAAATCCTAGGGTCGTACTCTGTTGTGGGGTGACTTTAAGCACTTTATAATCATTGGCTTTGGGATCAAAAGCAAACCCTAGATGGCTATAATGCCTTCTTTGATAAGGGTTGCTATAATACCTTCTTCAATAAGGGAGTGGAGGGAGTTGCGGAAACAAATGATCGAACCAGAACACAAACACAGAGACAAAGATTTACGTGGTTCCCTATGAATTAGGTACTGCCACGAGAGCAGCCGGATTATATTTAGGAGGAGGAAAATTACAAATCACTCTACTCACACTCTCACAGACTTATACAAACAGAATACAGAATTCTTGCTCTCTGATTTCCTCTCTGATTTTTCTGATTTCCTCTCTGATTTTCCCACACCAAATACAAGTGCAGAGGGCTCAATTTATAGGCAAAGGATAGAGCCATGTTCAAAAGCCATGCTTATGGCATTAATTGCAAACCATGCGTGAGATCTTCCTAGCCTGAGATCTTCCCACGCCTAGGATTTCCAAACCAATTGCATTCAATGCAACCCACGCCAAATCTTCTGCAAATGTGCAGATCTTTCCATTGTCAAGAAAGACTACTACACTTTGACAAACGAGAATGAAGCCAAATCCCAACAGGAGTATCCTGAATTCTCCCATGGCGGGGTTGCATAACATGATGACTTCGGGGTAGGAATTGGTGAGACAAACGATGCCGTTGGAAGAGCCGAAGAGGCTGAGATCGAGGACTGGAGTTTCGTTGGCTGAGACCAAGGACAGGGCGATTTTGGAATGCTTTTCAAGGTATCGTTTGACAAGGAGGGAGTCGTTTTGGGAGTGATCGTTGTGGAGGAAGATGAAGCTGGGTTTTGGATGAGAGAACACCAGTTTTTGGAGATTGATTTGAATCGGAGGAGTGATTTCACAGGGAGTCGAGATAGAATCTCCGTCAACACATCTTCCGGCATGTAGGAGTCTCACAAAGCTTCCTAAACTTGCTAGGTTTGGGAAGGTTTTCGTTATTTTCCGCCATGATTATATAAGAAGTGAATAGGCAAAGAAACCCTAAAATAAGAGGAAAAAATCTGAGAAAGAATCTCAGAGAATGGCGCAGAGGGAAGTAAGAACGAGAATCTTACGGAGCGGTTGCAGTGATTGCCTGAGATGCAATCGTGTAGCAGACGGCGGCAATGGCGGAAAGAAGAGGAAGTTAGCTTTCGCCTGGTTTTAGAGAGAGAAAACTAAGATTCGGTTTCGTTTTTTTCAAAACAAAACCCAAGAAGGATTCCTTTTTTGGGGTTTAGGCGTAAGGGACGGAAGTGAAACGTCGCCCCCTACGCCGTTACAAGAAAGATAACGGAAAGAAGGCTTCAACGGATGCTATTCTGACGCCGTTTTGCTTGAAATGTCAAACTTAAATGCAAGACGTATGAAATACGCCACGTGGAACCACTGCCTCGAGGAAATGATGATTAAGCCGCCAAAAAACATCAATGGGTTTGGTACTATATCTACACAGGACTCGAGGAGTTCAGCTCAAAGTCTAAAAATTCTAGCTTTACTTGTTACCACCCAACGGTGGCAACAGGCAAAGCTGGGGAGCAATTGTAGGGAGGTATTTCCGAACAGATACAATTAGTAGCCGAGCACGTGGTAAATACGAGAGGATTTACCGTCGGGCAGGGCGGTAAATGGCGATGAGGGCCAATAACATGAGAAGTCATTGGTCCATACAGTCTGTTCGGCAGTCTTAGATAAAAAGACACGAGAAGTCGATTATAATGCATAATGGTATGGACAAGTGACATGAGGGGTCACTGGTCCAGATGGAATGTTCAGCAAAGAGGTTGCCGAACAGTGAAAGAAGTAGCCCTAAATGCTAAGGCGGTAGGAACGCTCTAGAAGGTTTCAGAACAGTAATATTCCGTAAAGAAATAAGATTCCGAGTATATAGGATCTAGGAAAGACACCCAACGAAATTGGGATGTTCGGCCAATTATGAAAAAAAGTCCTAAAAAGGCTAAAGATAATGACTTGATAAGGAATGAGAATCCATGATAATCTGGGTTTCCTATACGAAATAGGAATTCTAGGGGAACAAGGATGCTTGGGCAGCAAGCATCAGTGAATCTATAAGTACGAGATAAACCTGGAGGTAAAAGGTACGCAATATTTGGTGATCTCATATTGTTTTCCTACTGATAATTAGGGGTTTGTTATTAGTTCGTGATACTAACTTTGGCATCGGAGGGCCTTTGCTACGAGAAGCAAAGGTGCGCTCACCCCTTGTCTGTTTTGCAGATTAGCATGCCGACGACGAACTAAGGTTCCGGTGTAGAGGCACGTGAAGCCGTTGCAGTTTGGTGTTGTCCAGAACACCAATTGTTTTCATCCCCTTACAAATTAAATGGCCATTCACGGCTAGCCTGATCCGCGGCGCCAAAAATGGGCATATACACAATGTGAAGTCGGAAGTGGAAGAGAAGAGGCGAGATCTTGAATCAAGGGAAACTAAGCTTCAAGCTGTAGTTGCAGAGGTATGTTCTTAGGGTTTTAATTTTTGTTTGGGCCCACGTAATTTTGATCAAAGGTAGCATTATTCGAGTGTTTTATTGCCTTGTCAATTTACTAGGCTGATGCCATGTCTATGAAGTCAAATTCAGTGAAAGAATCTGGGGCGGCCAAACGGCAGGAGTTATGTCGTAAATCTGAAGAAATTGTGAGTCAGGTCAGTTTCTCCAAACATTTTTCTAGTTTTGACTCTGTATTCATTCCTGTCATGGTATTGAAACTATGGCTACCTTGCTTGGCTTTACCTGCTGCAAACTCCAGAAGGTTAAAAACTTTAATGGCGTTTCAAGTTCTAGTAATTTTTATGTTACCATTCTTTTAGAACTCAGTGGAAAATAATTTTGGCTTGATAATAGCAGCCAATTTGGAGCAGTATGTGAATCACTTAGAGATGTATATGTTTTGATAGATGTTGCTCTTATGATCTGTGCTTATTGTGAATTTGAAAACGGCTTTTGTATCTCTGGTTGTAGTTTTATGAGTATTCAAACTCCATTGGGGGCTTGTTGCCTAAGAACTGAGGCGGAGCCTTCACTTTGAGCATGGAAGAAGCAGATTCTCCTAACATTTTTGTCGGACCGCTTTTCCATCATCTCTCCTAAAACCAATTGGTGATAGGAAGGGTTTCAATTAAGTCTTTTATGGCATTCGACATCGCACCCGCAAGTCTATTTTTAGAGCGGTCGCAGGGAGTGGCATTGTGTAACCAAATCCATGGGGGCACTCCGGGCCCAACAATCCCTCCCTCACGATGACGCTCCCGCGACTCGAACCCATGACTTCCTGGCTCTGATACCACTTGTCGGACCGCTTTTCCACCATCTCTCCTAAAACCAATTGGTGGTAGGAAGGGTTTCAATTAAGTCTTTTATGGCATTCGACATCGCACCCGCAAGTCTGTTTTTAGAGCGGTCGCAGGGAGTGGCATTGTGTAACCAAATCCATGGGGGCACTCCGGGCCCAACAATTTTCAGCAAGCGCCAAGTTCAATAGCTAGTTGACTGCACTAAGACATCTCTGTTCATGTTGAATTACAGGAACTAGAAGTTAGGAAACCTGTAAATCTAGATATGCTCATTCAGGTAATTTCAAGAAAAAACAAAAACGATGTGTGCATTAAGGCTCGTCGGTTGAGTGCTTTCCTTTTTCTCAACAAGAGAGTATAAGCCAGTAACCAAAAGTTTGTAACCAACTTATAGGATAAGCTTTAACCTAATACCAAAAAATCCTCGAGCAATAGAGATAAACATTTGTTATTCATAATAATCCTTTCCATGACCCTTTATCCCTATATCTTAATTCCTATAAATTTCACAATACCAAAGTGATCTGTGTTCGTGTCATATCCATTGCAAAACACTGTTTTTTTATTTTATCGGCAACATTGCAAAACATTATTCCTCATCAAAAATGGGTTCTTTGTTTGGCTTCCCTCTCCTCCTCACCCTAGTTTTGTGCTCTCTCTCCATCGAGATAGCCTGTGGCGCACCGGTCATTACCATCATCAACGGCTTGCCTAAAAATTCACCACCATTGAGCATGAAGTGCAGGACGAATGTCACGGTTACTGAACATCATGTCAATGCAGGGAAAGTGCATATACTGACTGCCGAAACAAACGATCTTTACCGTTGTTTCGTGATGTGGGGGCTAAAATTTGCGGATTTTGAGTCATTTGACCCGAAAAGAGACACCCGCCATCACAAGATAATTTGGAAGGTGAAGAAAGATGGTTTCTTTCTGCGCTATGGCAAGTGTACTAGGTGGACGAAGGAAGTTGATTGGGAAACTGAATAATAACTCATGTGTAGTGACCTAATTGCAAAAGGCCTCAGTCCATTTTCATTAATTTCTGCTGCTACTTTGGAGGCTTGTTTCTGACTGGAATTTTGGTTTTTTTGTTAAAATTTCTGCTGTTGCTGATTTAAGTCGTTAATTAGCCCTTGTCATGCAAGTTTTTATCTTGGACTAAAGTTTATTTCATTTCTTCCTTGGATTTTTTGCACTGGACTTTCTCATTGCTCATGTACTACTACTACTTGTAATGGCAACGGGGCGGGGCCAGACGGGAACCCGACCCAAAAATTATTTTCCGAAAATTATTACACTACTCCGGCCAGGTGTTTTTTCGTACCCCTTTCCCCCTGATCAGAGAACGGTGTTACTTGCCCAGCTTCGCTTTGTAAGAAATTAAAAAAATGTTAATCTAAAAGCAAAATAAAAAAAAATAGTTATAAATAAAGTGATAGTTTAATATAATGGTGAAAATACAAAGGTAAGAATATAAGTTTTTTAGTATAATTGATAATAATATTAGGGTAAAAATAAAAAATTTTAAGTATACTGATAATTAGATTAGGATAAAAGTATAATTTTATATATAAATATATTTCGGGATGTGTTCGGGGCGGGGTACAAACCCTACCCAAACCCGATCGGATTTTAGAATTTTAACCCCGATCCTATACCCAAAAATGAGATGAAAAACCCACCCCGTTTGAAACGGGGACGGTTGATCCGATTGCCAAGCCTAACTATTAAGATGGGGGTAACGATGGGTTTCGGGAGGTTGGAGAACGTAATGATCTTGGATTCGTGAATCCTTTTGGTGGGCGTACGTCATGTGAAGAGCAAATTGAAGAGATCTAATGCTAACGAGGGAAGAGTAAAACACAGCACGTCCCTAGCATGAAGCCATTCATAAACTAGAAAGGAGAGTGAGGAGGCCGAGGAGGAAGGTTACTAAAAAGAAGCTTCTAGCGGATATTGGGTTAAAGTCGTTAAATTGACTCATAAAGAAACAAATATGTCCCCGCTTCTTCCTTGTCTTTCGATGATAGCTAGAATAGAAACTCTATTTTCTTCAAGAATGCTTGTAAGACTTTGGATATTGAACCTAGTTTGGGCATTAATATTAAGGGGCGGAGAAGCTAATATTTAAAGAAATTTGTTGAAATAGAGGAAGAAGATCGAATTTGTGAAAAGGATCAATACTCTTGACGACTTGGAGGAAGATATTTTCTTAGAGGAGGATGATGAATTCGAGGATGAGGCCTCTCTTTCTCTTGAATATATTTTAGTTCCGTGGTTTTTGGTGTGGTTTTGCTTCTCGTGTTCTTAAAAATTTACAATCCACCCCCTACGATAACAGACCGGTAAAGTGGTCACCCCTGACAGACCAAATAAAGTCCTATCTTATCTTGAAAATAAGATAGAAGAGGTTGAAGAAATCCTTCATCTCGTAGGATTAGAGAACTTCGAAAGCATTAAGGATTCTCACTTTTTCTATATAATTCCTGCAGGATATTCATAATAGATACACACAAGATATACAAAAACAAGTTCTAGGAAACTCTCTCTCTCTCTCTCTCTCTCTCTCTCTCTCTCTCTCTCTTTATAGTTCTCTCTCTCTACCATTAACAGGCAACATTGCAAAACACTATTCCTCATCAAGAATGGGTTTTCGTGAGGCTTCCCTCTCCTCCTCACCCTAGTTTTGTGCTCCCTCTTTCATCGAGACAGCCCATGGCGCACCGGTCATTGTCATCATCAACAGCTTGCCTAAAGCTTCACCACCATTGAGCGTTAAGTGCATGACGAATCTCACGGATATTGTTACTGGACATCCAGTCACAAATATTGTTGCTGGACATCCTGTCACTGTGGGGGAAGTGACTGCCAAAACGATTGATCTTTACCATTGTTTCGCGATGTGGGGGCTAAAATTCGCAGAGTTCGAGTCGTTAGACCCGAAAAGAGACACCGGCCATCACAGAATAATTTGGAAGCTAAAGAAAGATGGTTTCTTTATGCGCTATGGCAGGTCTACTAATAGGTGGACGAAAGAAGTTGATTGGGAAACTGAATAACTCATGTGTCATGATCGATGTGCTGCTGGTTTGGAGGCTTGTTTCTGACTAGAATTTTGATGTTTCGTTAAAACTTCTGCCGTTCACAAGGAGCTCTAAGTTCCGCTAAGAGCTTTTTAGGTTTGGGTTTTTTTTTTTTGTATTTTTCTTATTCAAGTTTTTTTTGCATTCATTTTCAAAAATATTTGGGTAATTGTCATTAATTTTTTATTTTTCCGGTGCGTCTCAACGAGATGAATCAATAATCCACAAAAATTAGATGCAAAACTTACAAATGAGCAAAAAATTACAATAGGGACAAAATAAGAGAACAAATCCAAAAATCTTAGCGAAACTTAACCTAATTATGATGTTGACTACTTACTCTTCACTTCCAGAATCTTTTCCCATTTGCATAGGTGACCTGGTGACTTAAGTCGTCAATTTCTTTCTTCTTTTCTTTATATATTTAATAATAACATGGTTTGTTGTCCGACTTCATAGTCTTATAGTTGTTTAAAAAATTTAAGTGATTTTAATGTTCAAAGCCACAATACATCAGGCTCTCTATTTTGTCATATCAAATTCAAACAAGTTTTTTTTTTTCACGGAAAAAGAAGAATCTTTATTGATAGACAACCTAGTTTAAGCACCGGATAGCGGGCAGGACTATCTAACCACCGAGGAACAAGACCCGCCCAGTTTTCTAGTCTGGCACAGAAAAATAGAGGTAGTAGGTCATAAAACTTCAATCTGCATATGATTTTCCGTCTTGAGTAAGTGCTTGAACCACTTGGAGTGAATCTCGTTTCATATCAACTTTTCATATCAAGTCCAAACATATTTTAAACAAGTTGAACTGCTTTGATTATTAGTGTGCAGCTCCAAACTACGAGATCTACATCCAAGATTCGTATTTAAGGTCGTTGCCAGAAAAACCCTGGCCACCATGCCAACTTCTTCGTGCAATGAATTGAAGACACCGATTTCATTATTATTTTAAATTCTAAAAAACCCACTTTGTTTTACATTGGGGCTTCTCGATTTTACAAAATTGAAGTCCGTAGCTATTACTTCAAAGAATCAACCTCTATGTTACTCCTATGTTACGTCTCTCAATGATTTAGTTATACGGATACATATTTGTGTACCGTAGTTTTCTCCATGACGATCTTGGCTCACATGTGATCCCTTTTGAAGGCTCGTATGGATGGAGTTTGAACCCGAATTTCTTCCTAACGACGCTTTTCTATTGCCACATGCGATGGGCAGGCCATCGCGATGAGTATTTCAACGTGTATGACGACCGAAAAGAGAGATGCTTTTAGGTGCTATAGCGAATGCGTACTGGCTGTTACGCAACCGGTAATATGTCTCTATGACCCAAAGGTCAAAGATTATACCCCATGTTTCGGTTCGGATCAAAAGGCCAATGCCACCACGAGTGGTGAGAAGTTAAGGAAGAATTAGGAGTACTATTTGCGGTTTACAGTAATCGAACTTTCTAAAAGGTTCGTTACATGTCATTCTCAGAGTATAACAATAAAACACAGACATCATCGCAGCTGCTATTTTTGCGGCTTGTTTTTTGTTCGGATCGTTTTGATTCTTTGTTGTATCTGTTGTTTTCTAGGCTAATGGGTCACGTAAATTTTATATATGATTTTTATGAAATATAAGTTGGGCTAAATTTTCTTTAATAAATCAAAGGATTTTTTTTTTTGCCTAGTTTTGTCTAATAATTTTTTTTTGTCAAGTTGGGCTAAATTTTCTTTAATAATTTTTTTTTGCCGATCAAAAAATTTGGGCTATATTTACTTCGGTTGGATCCAAGGGCTTAAAATCTGAACATTTGTGGTCTCACATTCCACCAAGGGATTGCCTTATATCGAGTATTGCTATAGGTACCGATGGGCAGAGTACCGACGGCTATGCAGGGCCCACTACAGGTCCTGCATAGAAAATTTGAGCCATTTAGTAATTTTAAAACAAAAAAACCGAGTGCGTACAGCGAAAAATCAGCTCAATCCTGTATGTTTAGGTGTTCGATTCAAGCTTTCCATTTTTCATCCAATCTTTCCATCTTTTCCGATTTTTACAAAACGAGAAGGTCGAATTGAGCACTTACACATATCGGATTGAGCTTATTTTTCGCCATGCTCAATTGGTTTTTTTTTTTAAATTATTGAACAACTCGGATTTTCAATATAAGAAAGTGATAGCTATCTAAGGGATGCCAAAAGCGCTTTCCAATAGAAAAATGATAAATTAGGCTTGATACACCTCCGAAAAAACACATTCGATCCACCACTAGGTTATAGAAGACTTCCCTGCTGAAAGTGGTGGAATGTGTAGGGGTGATGTTATCGTTCAATGAGCTGAAAGTGATGGAATGTTACTGGATGATGTTATCGCCGCACTGAACGATAACATCACCCTTACACATTGGCCACCACTTCCAGCAAAGAAACTATCTATAACGTACATAGTTGATTTTTAGGATATTTATGTAGGGCAGTATAAAAGTGGTCGGTATATATCTCATTTTACAAATACCTAATATTTTTGGAGGAGGATAAGCTAAGACCCTGGGAGAGGGAGAAGCTTCCTCCCCCTTACCAAGCACCTTCTTCGCAAATGGAGTGTAGTGTAATTAGTGTCTTCCTTATACTCTCATACACATCGGTATGATAAAAAAAGCTTTCTTCCTTTTCCCCCCCTCCCCCCCTCTTTTTTTTAATATTGTATACATTAGCGGGGGTTAATGGGGTGTTAGAGTTAGCACGAGGGAGTTCAAAGACTATGCATAGCCCTGGCCCACAAAGCTCGCCCCTCGTAGAGCTCGAATTGAGGCCTCCACAAAAGGAAAGTCAGTAACAATTATGTTTTGCTAAAGTCCCTTCTGGTCATAATTGTATTCAACTCCACTTCCACGACCATATGGTCCTTATAAAAAAAAAAACACTCAGTTCACAAATTGTTGGTGGTGTCTTCAATTGTTGCAACCAAAGATCAAAGCAAATTAGAACTAGCAAACTGGATGCACTATTCATAGAATGGCCAGCCAATATTTGAACTATATCTCAAATTACAATAGCCATTGCCTTGCATTATTCACATTAGGGCAGCCACTTTAGCTTCGAGATCAATAAACAAAAGGGAACAAATAAAAGTAAACAAAATTGGTACAAAATCATAACGGCAGTTGATTTTAAATCAAGGATCAATCAGTATTAGGTGAAAGAATGATTCCCGATCGAGCTGAACAAATGAGGAACACGATGATTGTAACATGTCTATTGAATAAATGACCTACGTCACACAAGCACTGGGGTTTCACATGCTCATTGAAAGAGCCAAGAAGATCAGAACGTATAAATTACCAATAGTATTTGTTTTACACTAGTTCAAAAAACGTCATATTCGGTTATGGAAATAGCCAAATGGGGAAGGAAGAGACCAGTTCTCAGGTTAGACAAGCAAAGATCTGTGCCTCAGCTACGAACAACATAAGATTTCCACCTTCTGGTGATGTAGTATTGTTGAATGTAGAATGCACAAATTCTGGTGATGTAGTATTGTTGAATGTGGAATGTATAAGCATTCTGTGCCTGCCAACGGATACCACTAACTTAAACCCAAAACTATTACCAAAAGTTATACTCCTAACCGAATAACTGGGAGATAGAAGAGAAAAATACTCCCTCCGTCCCTTTTTAATAGTCCAGTATTCCATTTTGGGTTGTCCCTTAATAAGGGTCCATTTTGTAAAGTTAGTGGATAAAAATTGATATATTGTCTATTTTGTCCCTAAAAATAGATTCCTTTTTGAAAAGTTAGTGAGGAAAAGTGTAATGATGATGGGTAAATAGGAAAAGTGGAGGAAAAAGTTGATGTAAAAGATATAATGATGATGTCTTTTTACTAAGTTGGAATTACGAAGTAGGATAATTAAAAAGGAACGGAGGGAGTAACTGTTATGAATGTAGGGCATTACAACAATCAATTTTTAAAACTAAATCCAAATACGCAGACACATAATTAGAAAATGAATCCAGTGAACACGAAACGAGACAAAGTATAATTATACTATCTTGCGACTAAATCAATAAATACAGCAGACTTAGATTAGGCAGCAAACCAAAGTCGACCATTGTCAAAATAAATCACTTTCAAATAGCTCCGGGGATTTACATTCATACAATTCCAATTCTAACTAAATACCCCCGCACAAAGACATTACCACCGAACTCTGTCAACATGCACCACGCACTCTTCTGGGAGAGGCCATCTGAGAAGACAAGGCAAATGGTCAAAATTCAAAATGAATTTACAACCTTATAAAAAGATGATATACTGAATACTATACCGGCTAGAGTATCAATTTTCTTACTAGTACGGTACGTACTGGTACTAGTGAGTTATCGGGTACCTTTTCAGATTGGTCTCTATTAGTGTTATTTTCCTATCTAAAAGAATTTATAGTATAATATACACTTTTCAAAAGAAAATAAAATAAAAAATATTCCGGTATTGTCCGGTACTTGAAGAAAAAAATAAATTTAAAAGGAATCTGGTACTATCCAGTATTGGTCGGTACTGACCGGTATCTCCAGTACCGTCCGATATTGGCCGGTATTTGAGCCGGAACGGAATTAGAGGTGTAGGGTACCGGATATGGACGATGCCGGTACGGTACGGAATTCATAACCTTGGATATACTACTATATTTAGACATCAACCAAATGCTTCCACGATATATATACCTGTAAAATTTATCTCGGCTAGTCTCACTAGCCTTCACAGTTGTTTGCAAACGTTGACCACTTGTTTCCCGTAACACAACCAACTCCAAAGACTCCCATGTCTTCTCCATTATCATTCCATAGAACTGCATCAAGAGAAAATTTAAACATACACAAATGACAAAGTGGTAAATGATTAATTGTAGGAAAGATTTTTTAGGGAAAAAATGATGTACCATGTTCAAATAATTACGCATGAGATATTAAAAGAAGCTGGACCAGTTGATCAAGAAGAGTGAAAATAATTGAGGAAAGTCCACTTTCACCCCCTGTGGTTATCGCCATGTGCGGATACCCCCCTTGTGGTTTAAAATTGACCACATAACCTACCTGTGGTTTTGAAAATGTGCGGATAGACCCCCTGCCGTCATGTTTTCCATCCATATTAACGGAGGTGTATCTCACACATCTCTAGAATGTAATCTGAGTCGTTCATAATGTATTAAATAAAGAATAGAGTATCTCTGTAAAAAAATCATCTCGATCAGGCATCAATAACCCGGTGATCTAAATTTTAGTAAATTCAAATTTGAAATTTTAATTTCATAACAAAATCGATTTGACCATGAGCTTTTCATTTTTTGATTGACTTGAATTTTGGCATAGACGTAGTACGCGTCAAAATTTACAATATCAACGGTTTGGATTCAATTTTTGGTATACAAGATGGTGTGGTTAGATTTAAAAAAGAAGAAGAATCAAGGGACGTGATGGGGGTATAACGGTCTTTTAATGTTGTGTCCGTTAATATGGATGGAAAACATGACGGTAGGGGGCCTATCCGCACATTTTCAAAACCACAGGTAGGTTATGTGGTCAGTTTTAAACCACAAGGGGGGTATCCGCACATGGCGATAACCACAGGGGGTGAAAGTGGACTTTCCTCAAAATAATTGTATCAACAACTACGTCTCCGATCAAGAAGAGTGAAGAGAACGGATTATTGTTGTTGTGTTACTATTGTTATTGTTGTTAATATTACCAATTTCTATCACCATTACTCCCTTTAATTTGTCTCTGTTTATGTGTCCAACTTCGTAACTCCAACTTATTAAGGAGACATTATAATTATACCTTTCACATCAACTTTTACCTCCACTTTCTCTACTTACCCTATATGGAGACATTATCATTACACTTTTATTGAACTTTTCAAAATGAAATTTACTTTTAGGGACAAAATGGAAAATGTACCAACATTTACCCACTAACTTTACAAAATACACTTGTTAAGGGACCGTCCAAAATGGAATACTAGACTCTGAACAAAAAGGACAGAGGGAGTACTAATCAAATGGATAGGAGGCAAGAGATTGTATGTGCTCAAACTTTCACCAACACCACTTCCTTCACAAGTTCCAGACAACAATCACATCTACAAATATAGCTTAGGTTATAACAGAATCGGGAGAACAATTGTAACACAAGAACCGAGCAACAATTGTTACAAGATATTCACCAAACAAAATCTTTGAAGGTCGAGAAGCAACAACAAAATTCTAACAATGCAGTAGGTCTAATATGTTGGGATGGCATATATATGCTGGTTGTTGATCATAATCCCAGGTTTAAGTAAAGAAAAAGTTCGAGTCCCCTGCCTCGTTTAATAATGACGACAATCATAATGATGAAAAAAGTCAAGCTGATTTTTAATATTCCAAAAAACATTAAAACCACAAGAACAGAGGGAAACAATGCAGGGTAACAATGTTTTTCCTCAGCCAAAGCCTCAATATGTTTGGTTGCAGTTTCCCCTTCCCAGAAACTTGTTTTGGGAACTTGTTTTCCGATCTTTTTTTTTTTTTTGGGTGACAAAATAGCTTACTTTTGAGAAAGTATACAACAATGTTTCCAGATTGTTTATAACCTTTCCATGTAAAAATTAATAAGATATGAAAGTTATAGCTATCTAAGGAATGCCAAATAGCACTTTCCAAAAAAATTTTGATAAAATAGGTATACGTACCTCCAAAAAACTCCGGACATCTTTGCCGCCACACTGAACAATAACATCACCACTACATATTCCACCACTTTCAGCAGGAGAGCCTTCTATAACCTAGTTGATTTTTGGGATATTTATGCAGGGCAGTATAAAAGTAATAGGTACATCTCAAGTTGAGATAGACAGTACACGCATGCATACAACAATTACACACACACACACTTGGCAATTATTTTCATCTAAATATGCTAATTGAGATTTAAGGTATCAACCTCTTCTTCTATATAACTAAAAATTGCAATTTTTGTAATTGATTTTCTTTATCAATCTTAGTTCAAGAAAGTCTGGTTCCAATAAAGACCTCAAAATGCTTACACATACTGTGAATCGAAACCATTTCAGATAAACCCCAAAAGGTAGACAGCTTCCTTGCAAAAAAATAAACAATAAAAAGAAACTTAACTAGAGCCCTAAACTCATTATTGGTGTACCGAAAAGCTTCTACTTCTTTAGTAGAAACACTTGCGTCTTTCGCGAAAATGATCATTTTTTTCCCACTTAATATGCATATAGCTGAAAGGGCTCAGGTGCACTTTAACCCCCTAATGGTTCGGCTCACGTACGGTTTACCCTCTATCATTTGGAAATATGCAAAGTTTACAACCACCTCCCCTAAACTTCACCTGTTATATTTTTAATCCATGCTAATGATCGGACACAGAAAACAATATTTCCTACCAAATTCTTCATGCAAAATGACATTAATGCTGCCATCTTGTTCAAAGTAATCAGAAATCCTTAGGCCTAGTTTGCCTAATAAGCTTTTTGGCATAAGTAAAAGAACCAAAAAAGGGCCCTTTCTGAACTTTCTGCAGTTTTGGGTCATAATTTTTTCTCTCCTCACTCATGTCGACGACAGGGAAAAAAAATACTTCTTTTGTCAAAGGCTAACAAAAAGTTCAAAAGGATGAAAACGCTAAAAAATGTCAGTATAAACCAGCTTCTTGTTAGCTTATTTTGTCCTCTTTGAACTTTTTGTAGTTTTGAACCAATATTTTTACTTCTCTGATTTCTCTCATCTAGACAACCAGAAAAGTAAAGAATTTTGACGAAAACTGAGAAAAAAGTCAAAAAGCCAATTAACCCTATTGGAGTATGTCCAACACCGGTTAATTATCTCCTCCAAAACTCGTATATGAGTCTGGCCAGCTTCTCCACTTATTGCCAATCGTTTTTAGTTGGATGCTTTAACATAGTATAGAGCTAGGGTTTCAGAAAATTTGTTCCCCCTTGTTTGTGCCATAAGTGTGTTGTGACCCACGTGTTATGATTGTTTGTTTACCTCTTCCTGTGCTAGTCGGGGGTCGCACATGCGGGGAAGTGGTGGAATTTGTCCTACATTGGTTAGTTATTCCCTCCAATACTAGTGTACGAACCTCGGCGGCCTCTCCACTCATTGTCAATTGATTTTGAATTGGATGCTTTAACAAACCCAATTAATCTAATTGTAACCATCCCCAACCCCACAACAAAAGGAAGAAGCAAATCATAACACGGATTGATAAAGGAGCCCAAAGAGGCTCTGACCAAAACCCTAGGCCAAGGAATCTAACCTGAGTGCAGGGGTGAAAAAAAAAAATTTACCATATGAGCTGACCAAATCTTCTGTTGCTTCTCTCTCGAATTGGGTATTATAATGCTTGCACCAATACAATCTCATTAGGCTATTAGATACAGGCGAGTGCTCTACAACAGCGGCAGACGACGGTAGAGAACTTGCTAATAAATCCACCATCCTTCCCTTGTGATAAATAAGTATACAATTGCCAACCAAACAAAAATACCGATTTATTCTTGGAAAGTTTAGTTAGCTTTTTAAAAAAAGGGGAAAGTATTGTATTTTTTATTTTAAGGGATTTCCATCTTGTTTCTGGGCTCAAGCTCAATTTACTGAAGAGTAGTATCTTTTATGTTGGGGTCAGTTCCGAGGGAAAAAAACTACTCTGCATGATATTCTAGCTATCCCTGAGGGTGTTTTTCCTATAAGATACTTGGGGATCCCATTGATAACTACTAGGCTCCACGCTTTGGACTTTCAAGTGCTTGTGGATAAAATTCTTAGAAGAATTCAATCTTGGGCTAATAAAATGCTTTCATTTGGTGGGAGAGAGCAACTTATCAAGTCTCTCCTGATTAGGACCCAGGTATTCTGGTGTTCTATTTTCAGACTTCCTCAGAAAGTGCTCAAGGATACTGAAAGTATGCTTAGGTCTTTCTTTGGGAAAGGTCCTGAGTTGAAAACTTCTGGTGCTAAAGTGAGTTGGCAGGATGTGTGTGCTCCTAAGGAGAAGGTGGCCTGGGCGTTACAGCTCTGAAGGATTGGAGTAAGGCAGCTATGTGCAGGCATTTTATGAGCCTTATCTCAGAAAGCTAATATCCTTTGAGTGAAATGGGTCCATTCTTCTATCATTAAAGAACACAGTCTCTGGCATACAAGTACCACCCCTAATGCTGCTTCTTGGACTATCAGGAAGGTATTCAAGCTAAGGAGCATGGTTCAGCCTTGGATAAGATATGTCATTGGGAAAGGGGAAAGCACCTTTCACTGGTTTGACAATTGGTGGCACCCCCTTGGTCCACTCTGGCACAGATTTGGAAACATGTTATTCAGAGTAGGAAGGGTTCTTCGTGCCAAAGTTGCTTCTGATAAGGGGTGATTCATGGTCTTGGCCTGGAAGGATTGCCATCACTAGGGAGATCATAGAAAATACTCCTGCTTCTTTCATTCCTCACTCCTCCCAAAAAGATTCAGTCACTTGGACTCTGTCTTCTCAAGGCTTTTCTGTTTGATCTGCTTGGAAGGCTATAAGGGTTAAGAAGCCTGAGTTGCAGTGGTGTAAAGTGGTACGGTTCAAGTACCATGTTCCAAGGTGGGCTATTATTCAGTGTTTGTCCATCTTGGGAAGGCTCTCAACTAAAGATAGAATGCAGAGTTCGGGATTAGCAGTTGCCGGTTCCTGTGTTCTTTGTGCTTCCGACTCAGAGAATCATGGAATTTTTTTTTCAGTATGGCTACTCTGCTTGGATTGGGGAATCCATCCTGAATAAGTGTGGTATTATCAGAAGCCTCCTTAGACTGAGCCACGAAGTTGACTGGGCTCTAGCTTTCAGAGGTTGAGCTATCTTTCAGCATGCTGTGTTGGTGTTTGCTGCAGCTATTTACCATGTGTGTTTGGAAAGGAATGCCAAGATTTTTAGAAGTGTGCAGAGCTATATGGAGGAAGTGCTATGGTTGGTGATCACTGATGTGAGAGCCTGTCTAAGTACTTGAAGGAAGGTTAAGAGTGGCAAGAATCAGATTTTGTGTTCATACTCAAACATAGCTTCCTGTGCGTTCAAAAAAAAAAAAAAAAACATAGCTTCCTGTGTTTTCTCCTAGCTACAGGGGAGTGTTGTGTGGGTCTTTCTTTGTATCCTAGGCAGCTTTTGGCTTTGGTTTGTCTTTTTTGGGTTGTTGGACGTGGACAGGGAGGGTATGCCCTCCATTGCTGTATTCTGTTTTCATTCTCTTGTAATCCTGGTGTTTGGCTTGTGCCAAATAATATTTAACTTAACCAAATAACGTACTAATTTTTATTTACTTAAACTAAGAAGTGTTCAATTTACGTTGCAGGGAGAAGCAAAATTAACAAAATTATATGCTTAATTATTTGTGCTATATAGTCCAAAACCACTGGGAGGTGGTCGTTTACATATCATGGGGGTAAGCTTGTATGATGCAAACCATGGGGGTGAATCGGATCCTGCCCAAATGAAAATCGCTAAATAGAAATTAAAATGTATTCAATATCCAATGCTCAATTATGAAACATTTAATAGTGAATTTGTTGCACATATAAAGCAGCTTAAGCAAAGTTTCAAAAAAGGTCAATAACCATCAATAGCAAAAAACAGGAAAACCATCCCTGAATTCCCCACCACCTCTAGCTCAATTGAAACCATTGAAGGTCTCCAAAATTGAAGTAACATTTTCTCCATTAAAAAACAATGATTTGTTGACCAGATGACAATGCCCCAAGGAAGATCCACCTTAAAAGGGTGTAGAAGAGGACATACCTCTTCAACAAGAACACCTTTGGAAATATTGGGGAACTTTTGTATAATTTTTTCCAATATGCCTAGGTTTTCTGCATAAAGATTAGTCATTTCCATTCCAAGCCAAGGTCGACAAAATCTCCTGTCATGACAAAAACCATTAGACCATCAAAATATGATTTTTAGTAAACTTCTATGCAATTCAAAGACGATCTAACAAACTTCTAGATACATAATATATTTTTTGTTTTCAATTCAGGGATCGTGGAGATTTTAATCGAGAAAATCAACCTACAGATATAATATGCAAAGTGCAAATTAGAATATAACACTTCGATACAAAAGACTTGTACCCTTGCTCTTCTTCACCAGGACCGAATGTGACAGAGGAACGTTAAGAACCAAGGAGAAAAAAAAAATGCGATAACACAAAAAATGCATGTTAAAGTCCCTAAAAGTATACATAACAAGTAGATAAACTGCAATATGCAGAAACAAAAAATGAGAAGGAATTTCCCTGAAGTAAAAATGAGACATGCTACAGATATTAGGAATGGTTGTCAAAGCGATGTCCCCATAAGAAAGAGCTGGACAAGTGGGGAAACATTAATATACTACCAATTACCAAGCAAACTCACAAAGCAACTTACATGAAGAAGATGGGTGTACAGTGGTAATGAAGACTCTACAAAAATGACCCCACCTTTATACACTTAGTACTAATCCACCTTTCTAGCATTTATTATGCATAATATGTTCTTCCAAACACTAATCTACTTGCGAAGTAAATATAACAAGAGAGAGTTTGCAGTTTAAGAGTTCAACGATAAAAGTAGGCTTATAATTTGTAATTGAGATTGAATTGAAGACTTGTTGGTAGGACATTAGGTCCAAGTATTCTCCAGACAGCAACTAAAGGGAATTTTAATGGATTTTTTACGTGGTTAAAGGGAAAAGTTAACAAGAAAGGTGATAGCAAAATCTCTATCCAAAGAACAATTCATGTCCCTACATACCACTGGTACGTAGCCCTCAAAGAGAGAAATTAAAAGCAGATTAAGCAAAAAAGCTGTTAATTCTATAACCCATTTGTGTCTACTAACAGAATGCACAACGCCCTCAACTTTGAAGAAAGGGAACTAGTTAATACAAAAGAAGGAAAAAAAAAGAGGCAAACTTTGAAATGGCATACAAAGATTTGGGACATACCCATATTTCTTGAAGAGCTCTAGGCATTTGGCAGCTATGTTGATGGGAAGAAAGGGAGTACATTTACGATCATAAAAATTGACTCCGATCACTTCTCCATACAGATTGATAAGGGGTCCACCAATACCACACTAGCAAAAGAATAACCATTAGAATGAAGATTGCATAAAGTATTAAGTACATGTAGTTTATTCAAATAAACCAAGAGCACACGCATAGCTCAGAGACACAAAACTAAACAGGCATGTATCGATTGTTTCCAAAACATTTTAGGATCGGATCTCACATATTGCCTATAAGTAGACTACATCAAGCGTTCATATAATCATACATACAATTATGGGGGAAAAAAAAAAAGCATTTTATCATGCATATGAGAAAATGTAGGGAATATACCAGAAAACTGCACATATATTGCAATAATATAGACAGTACAGATTAGGGGCGGTGTCAAGATATTTACCAACGCCCTTATCAACACCATTCCAAACAACCACTGGGGGGAAAGAACTGTAAGGCAAAAGGTCAAATAATCAATCACCACTGATTCCTAACCAAACACTAAGATATCCATAAGAGATGGGGAAGAGGCTCTCATGACATGCAGAAATTGATGGTCCAATGCTTTATTTTTCTTTTAGTTGAGGGCTATATGAGTAATTACACAACTTGGGGTATTAAGAGTCTATAAATAAGAGTTACGAGTGTCATTGTGAGGGGGTGAAAAAATATGTAGAGCATGATTTCTTTGTGGAGGTGAAAACTCGCGTTTTTGGCAGCAGGCGTGAATGCGATGAGCGCGGGCGTGCCAAGACTTGTAGCGCCTAACTTGTTGTGAAGATTCCCGTGAATCTTGACTTCTATCGTAGAACGACTGTGTACGACCCAAAGGTTAAAGATCGTAAGAAGGTTCGTGGTTTGCCACACGGTTGTGGACTTAATATTTCCTAGTCGTATAGGAAATGGAACGTGAAAAACGTAGACTTTATTACACCGGGATAATAAAGTTTGATTACAAGGAAAATAAAATCCAAACTACTTGATGAAGTTAGTTTGAATGGGGGTTTGAGCACGAAGTACTCGATATGCTACTTTGCTGAAAGTAGGAAAGTATGCTTCGCTGAGAAGACTTTGTTTGTAAGCGTTAGCTTTGATTGGTGTTGGACCCGTTTTCTGTCTTCAATTCTGCTATTTATAAGCAAAACAGTAAGCTGATTCAGGCCTGAATCCGGTTTCAGCGCCGCACCACAAGCTGCCACATGTCCCATGTTCTCTCCACTTTTCATGCACACTTGATCATGGGCAGTTGCTCAGGGGTAATGGCAGTTAAGTTTGATCATGGGTAGTAGGCTCCTCACGTGGTGACATGTGTCCCATGTCTAGGTAGAAAATATCTCCCAACTTTCCCCTTTTTTCGTGCTCTTCATGACACATGGCCAATTGACTTGGTCAATTGGCCTTTGAATTGGAAATACTCAACTGCTAAAGCACAACTAATCCCTATAAAAGTGGCCCTTGCTCCGCACCTCACTTCAGCATCTTCTTGTTAGCTTAGAACCGTGGGCTATACTCTATGGGTCAAACCATCATTTCCCCCATGGGCTAACCCGTGGGCTACACTTTTGAAGGGCCTCGGGCCATAATTAAATATGGGCTGCGTGTCACTTGGACCCAATTCTCGTGGGCTGCTCCTCTCAAAGACCTTGGGCCCCAATTCTTTACAAGGGTTGTGCTTCTCGGGCCCAAATGGGAAAATACCCATGGCCCAATAATTAACCACCCGTCAAATACCCAATCTCGGCCCAAATTAATTAAAAGAATTCCGATCACGGCAAGCCCGATCCGTGGTGCCAAAAACGGGTATAAACAGGAGGCAAGTGAGATCTAGCCATCTAGGGCTTCTCCCTCCCTACCTCCCTCTCAATCTTCTATCCATCAGATATATATATACACACACACACCTATCTGAATGAAATAACATAAAATGCAGTTTTGTTTATATCTATGAGATTCCCAAATTACATAAGAAGCTATTACCTTCGTAATTTGGCAAGTCGCCCTAAAAAGCTCTTTACAGTCAAACTTGAAGACATCAAGACTGGACAGATGGGGAAAACAAAAGGCAAATGTAAGTAATGTTGGATGAATTTACAAGTACAAATCCCAAAATTCAAACATTTGCACCAGTTGGTTCTTCTTTGTTCGTTGTTAACACAAAGCAATTAATTAATGGTTGGGTACAATGTTCTCAAATTGGGATACGTATCGTGTATCTTTTTTTCTCATTTTATAAATTAGATACGAATCGAGTATCGCAGGATACGGTAACAAAAATTAATATACAATTAAATATATTTTTACCAATTAACACACTAAAAATCAATTGCATATATGAAAGGAGAAGTTTTTAGCACGAAATTTTTTGGGTTTTCCAAGTGGGGTCTATCACATTGAATTGTTCTAGTGTCTTTTGGCCAAGGGGAAGAAAATAAGAGTTGTCATCTGATTGATGCAAAATATGATTGACATATATTCTTTCTTTTATTTGAGCCCCAGTAGAATGAGGTTGAGTTTTCTTCAAATAGTTTGAACGTGGCCATAATTAGATCAGACGATTTAGAACAAGTTTGGGGTACTGCTTTCGAAAATAAAGTTTGATTTTTAGTCAATAAGAAAATAAAGTTTGATTTTTTGTCAATAAATAATCGTAGGATACGTACCGTATCCCGATACGCCATTATATCGTAGGATATGTCATAGTATCATAAGATTTCTATACAAAAAAGATACGATGTAGGATACGTATAGTTTTTCTAAAGAGATAATACGTGTATCCCATATCGTAGGTTTTTAACAACCATGGATGGGTAACAGACACCATAATACAGTAACATTTTCTACAGGGTTAAGAGTGTTATACAACTCTATGTTCTGTTCTAACGTTGGACAACTGTTCATATGCTAAGTTTTTTCTTACACTCTCCTAGTTGAGTAACAAAATCGCAACCTATATAACTTACTTGTTTACCTAAATTTACCCGGAGCAGCCATAAGTTCATAGGGCCGATCAAAGTGACGCCCAACGGCAACAACCATGTCACCAGGACAAAGCTTAAATAAATCTGAGCGAGGACGGAGCTGAGAAGATTCTAAAATGGCACTTGGATCAACCGAGATGGAATCATCCAAAAACCTGAGGGCTGCAGATGGCAAAGCTAGCTCTGTTTTAATCTTAATAGTGGCAATATTGTAGTGAAAATCATACGCCAACACTTGACCCTCTGATGACTTGCCATCTGATAGGTACACATCAATCTGCAATGACAACGAAATTAACTTCCTCTGACTCAGGAGTAGATCTGAGTAGACTGGCAGAAGTTAAGATGGTACTGAAGTGTGTACCATCAACTTCCTCTGACTCAATAATAGTGCCAGAGCCCATGAAAAATGGCCTACTCCCTGAACACCTAAATATACAAACACATATTCAGTGTTGAAAAATGACCTCAAATGAACTTTTATCCTCGTCAGAAAAATGTATACACAGTCTATCTCCATGTGTATTAAATATTTAACAAATACAAGCAATATTTACCAGTTGAACTTAAGAATTCACTCCCATTCCACATTTACCAATTGAACTTGAGAATTCACCCCATTCCACAAAAAACTTTTTCCAATTTTTTTTTAGTTTTGTCCTTATTTGATTTTTTTCGCGTTTGTTAGTTTTATACCTTAAAAAATATTTTTATCTAAATATTTTGAGAAATAACCATTTTTTAGCAAAAACGAAAGTCGATTTTTTTTACTTTAAGTGATTATTTCCCAAAATATTTGGGTAAAATTTAAAAAAAAAAATTTACTTTACCGATTCGTCTCAAAAGTCACAAAAATTTGGCATGCAAAAAAATTCAAATAACTTATGCACCACAACTTTTTTGTTTTGTAGTTATGGAACCGGAAAAGTAAAAAATTATAACTTTTATGCAATTATTTTGAAAAATATCCAGAACACGACTTTAATCGTAGGATAACCATGGTGGCATGGCATAAACACTCCCTGTTTTCAACGGTATATAGTGCTTACCGGTACGAGACACCAAACTAACGAGAGATGCTGAAACCTTCTGCGCAGCTCTCTTGGTGTTAATGTCCAAGTCCATGTTGGCATAGATGTCTCGATCAAACTCCTCAGAAAATGAATGACGGGTAATTATGTGGCTACCTATTACAGAATGTTTGCGCAAAACAAATGTTGATGAATAATTATATACTATTAATAAAGGTAAAATTATAAATAAAACAAACAAACTTTTTACCCACCCTTCGATTCAGAGCGCCGCCGTTTCCAAGGACTAAAGGTTGGATCTCGACCATTAAGCTCCATAAGTTACCAATTTTCACTCGTGGAACTGTTTGACGAAAGGCTTTGACGCAGCGGAATAACAAAGAGATTAGTTGTGTAAACTCGAGTTCATGAGAAAAAGAGAATATTATTGGTAAAAAAATTGTATAAACATTAGGTTTCAACTCCTTTTATAGGAAAAGACGTAATCCTAGCAAAACCCTAACTAAAAAATGAAAATTCTCAAAATTTGAAAAAAAATAATAAAATTGGAAAAAGGAAAGAAAAACGTTGCTTTCCAAAAAAGAATCAACTTTCACGGAATTATACACTAAAAGTTACTGTATTAACAAAACAAATATTTCCTAAAACGGCAATAATATCCAATTGAAGGCCTAAACGGAGGAATTAGGCCGAAAAACACCATCGATCATCGATCACCAAATCCATGGGGGCACTCCGGACCCAACAATCTCTCCCTCACGATGACGCTCCAACGACTCGAACCTATGACTTCCAGGCTCTGATACCACTTTCTTGGTAGGACATTTATAGCCATTGACACAAGAATTCCAGATTCTACATCCGCCGACCTCATGATTGCTTTTATCCTTGATTTCCAATAATCAAAGTTCTCACTGTTTAGTATAGGCATACGGCTACTGGGGTGATTCATGTTTGTGTACATGTTCATCGAGAGTAATAGATCCGCTCTAGGAAGGACTTCCTATAGAATATGAGCAACCCGCTTTGGAATGATGACAGCAAATAATACGGCTACGGGAGTTATTTTTATACCTCCTTCTATGGGCATCTAGCTCATGAATGTGCCAACAAGCTCAAAAGGAGTACAAATTTCAAGGCAAATTTGACTTGGGATGATGACAGCAATTCTAACACCTCTGTGCAAGAACTAAAAGAAAAGGGAAACTTCATGGCTTTTGTAACATCTTTATGTTCACAAACTAGTGACTCGGAATCTTCGGATGATAATGATGAAGATGAAAGAGTTGATTTAAAGGACTGTCAAGTGTTAAGAGAAAAGTATGATCAGTTGTACCAAGAAAGCATGAAGATCAGTAAGATTAACTAAAAGTTGGGATTAAAAAATAAGGAGGTTAAGGAAGAGTTGGGAAAAGTGCAGAATCAGTTCAACAATCAAAAAGGGGTGTTAGTTTCAGTAAGCAAAGACAGAGACATGCTCAAGAAGGAGGTTGAGGCATTGAAAGAGAAAAACAATGTCTTGACTGATAAAAATTCCCAGCTTGAAATTGAACTTGCAAGTGCTAATGGTATATTTAAGCATTTCAATGTAGGTTCAAAAGGTTTCGATGACATGCTTCTTATGCAAAAACCATTCGGTGACAAGTCAGGCCTTGGCTATCTTGGAGAGTCACCACCTAAGCAAAATAGAGGCGAAGTCAATGAAATAAAGCATAAGAAGGTAATATCTAAACCTCTTATTATTCCTATTGTTTGTAATAATGTTAAGAAGGTACAAGATGTTAATAAGACAAGCAATGAAAAGGCCATTCCTACATGTCATTACTGCCACATCAAAGGTCACATTAAACCTCATTGTAAGAAATTATATATGGCACATACTTCTCACACACACGTTGGACTTTCACATTGTCCAGACAAGTTTGTTCCTACTTGTCATTTTTGTGGAGTGAAGGGTCATATTCGACCTAGTTGTTTTGAACTCCTTGGGTTTCCTATTGTTCCACCCCAACATCATGTTAATAATAATGGGGGTAGGTATTATCGTTTTGATAATGTTTTTAATAGGCCTAGACATAGGGTGAGTCGACATGGAAATAAGATGAATGTGAACCCTAAACATGTGCCTAAAAAGATAAGAAAAATTGAGAAGGTCAAGATTAGACCTATTTGGGAGCCAAGGTCAAATTTGAGACCTTATATGAATTTGCCTATCACTCTAGATGACGTTGGACCATCTGGAGAAGTTGACCTCGCCTTTTGAGACTTGCTCTTGTGCTCATAGTCTAATTTGGTTTTCAATACTTAACGTGTTCCTAGAACTATGTGTTGAGTCATTTATTTAGTTTTATTGCTTTTATTTTTTAGTATCCCTATTTTTTTTTCTTGTCAGTCATCTTTATATGTTTCATATGATTCGTAAATAAAAAAAAAAATCATACATCACAAAAATTCCAAAAAGATTTTTTATTTTTTTTGGGGGGGCTGCATTCTCTATTGAAATGCTTTCATTAATCTTCCATGAGCATAAACATTCTGGATAAGGCATGAGCATCCGATGTGTTTTCTCTATCTTAGATGCATTTAGATGATGAGTGTTGCATACTACATGGACGTGTGTTTTCCACCATCTCACGGAAATACTAAATTGCCCCTTTTCACATACGGTTGGTTAGTCTCATGTACGTGGCTATGTTCTCGTGCTCATCCCCCTTTGAGATTGACCTATGGCTATCATTCCCCTTGTGATATTTTCGTTTTATTTGCTCCTCTCTCCTGAAAGTACCTATATGGTATTAGTTTATTCTCTACCTATCCAAGCGTTCATGGAATAACCGGACAATTGGAGTGAGATATTCTCCCTCTAAGCGTTCGCGTCAAAAGGTGGGTAGACCTTGTGAAGGTATGCTTGTTGGACCACTTGCTTAGTAACCGGGCAATTGGGGTGAGGTAATCTCCTTCTAAGCGTTCGCATCAAACGACAATGGGGTAAGAAAGAATTTCATTTGTCTGATTGTACGAAGAGAAAAAGAAAAGAAAAAGAAAAAGAAAAATAATGTGCTTCGGAGGGGGAGTTTGTTCTTTCTTATTGAACCACACTGAGGATCTAGCTCGGTTTGACTTCTTGAGGGGGAGTCGTCTTGAAACTCCAAGGGTACATGAGAACCTACCTCTTTGTTGAATTGAGCTTAATATGATTTCCGTGATTCACACACACACTTTGACATTCGGCCATGTCTTGTGTTATATTCCTCCTCTCAATTCCTCTTTGACGAGACTTCATGATATCGTTTGCTCATGCTTTGATTTTGATGTGTGTGTTGATGGTTATTAATGATAGTGATTTGGGCAGCTATGTGAACCATGGGAGTCTTACATGTCTAATCCTCTTCTAAAACATTGTTTTGGGTATCTCAGTGGTGTATTTTAAGTCGGTCTGGCTTATTTTCCATTCATGTTTTTTAGTTTTTATAAAAACGATTGATAAACTCGTTTGGGCTCTAGCCATTTGTGGCAGGCATTTATCTTGTGGAGCACTATTGGTTATTAGTTAATTAAACTAGCAGGTTGCTTTTCGTGAGTAACATAACTTACTTGGTGTTTTTGGTTATTTTGGACAAGCATAGAGTTTCATAGATTTTTTGGACAAGCCTAGAGTTATTTTTATACCTCTTTCTATATTGTGTATCTCTGCTCATCCCTTGTCATATCAAGACAAAAAGGGGGAGTAGGATTCTTGTGGTTCTAACTATTTTTGCTTTCCTGAGTTATGGTTGAAGTGGATTAAAAATTATGGATACATCTTTCTTTTTGTAGTGTGTTTTGTCATGAAAGTGCCAAAGGGAGAGATTGTTAGCTCCAAAAAGTGGCACTATTTTTTAGTTGACAATTCCATCAACAAAAAGCATTTTTCTTTGTATCCCTTTCTTAGTTTATCGAGTTGTATTTTTTATTAAAGCGTAGCGAGTCTGTATGGGATTAAAGTGGAAGAAATCTATTTTATTGTAATTGAGCATGTGTTTTGGCGAAGGCAAAATGGTCGGAACTAGTAAACTGATGGATCACCGTTTGATCCGACGGTCAGTCTAGTCCTACTGCTTTCTTGGACCGTATATAGTTGGGGACCGGAAACTGATCGAGTGACCGATCGATCTTGGAGTTGATCGGTTATGCGTGTTATATTTATACATGTTTTATTAGTCTGCTAGGTCAAGAAAAAAGTGGGACGGCAATCAAAACGGAGAGTTGCTTTGGGTTTTCTATATAACGAGAGCTGCTTTGGGTTTCTATAAAACGAGATACATACTGCAGCCAATATAGGTGTTTGGGAGGCCTGGTTTTGCATTTTTCAATTGCCATTTTCGGATTTTTGGTGTTTGGTAGGAAAAGAGAAAATGGATTTTCGGTAAAATAGATTTTTCAATTTGTTGTTTCTAAAATAAAACGGAAAAAGAGGTTTTAGGAGCTTTTTGAATTCCCATTTTCCCATTTTCGGATCCAGTTATGTCAAAAGACAAGTCTACCCTCTCTCTTCTTTGATAATTTCTCGTTTTGAACGTTATGAGCAGTGGGGATCTCGGGATCTCGGTTGGTGGTGGGAACCGGTGGTGGGGTGAGCTTGGTGGCGGTGGTTATGGAGGAGGTGATGCGGTTGAAGGTGGTGATGAGGAGGTAGTGGTGGCCGGACTCCCCTCTTTCTCTCTCTCCCTCCCTCCCTCTCTCACACACTACTCTCTCTCTCTCTCTCTCTCTCTCTCTCTCTCTCTCTCAGCCCTGTGTGTCTGTTGTGTTGAAAAGAAGAAAAGTAAAGAAGTAAAAGGAGAAGAAGAGTACTGGTAGTAGGTGGGGGCATTGGTAGAAGGGAGGGCCACGTATCAGTAGAAATAGTTGCAGGGGCAACATAGTAAAAATTAATTCATAATTCATTTTCATTCCATATCTTCCAAACACTACTCCTATTGCAAAATGCATTCTGTACATATCATCCAAACACTCTACTAAATACAAAATACATTCTGATCATAATCTCAAAAGTCAAAAAGCCAAAAAGTGAAAAATGAAAAGCCAAAAAATTGGCTCCCAAACACCCCCCCGTCGTGGGTAAAAGAACAGAGATTGAAGTTCAAATATCTCTAACGTTGAGTTGCTTCCAGTGGATTTCTGGAAGGATAATCGGAAGGCTTGAGGATTCGAGGCAGCGGCAATCAAGCACGGGGTACGGTGAACGAGGATTCGGCTATCGTTCTTGAGTCAATTGTGAGGATTTTCAATTGTGTAGTAAGTTCGATTGTAACCGTACAATGTTTTTCTATAGTGCTTGATTCCTTCCCGTGGTTTTTTTTCATTCAGGGTTTCCGTTTTTTCCCATTTTGGGTTTCCACGTATATCCGGTGTTCATCGTTGTTTCATTTTCAATTCCTTACTTCTGCTTGATTGATTGGATTCGCAAAGTAGGGTTTTTCAGTACGTTAAAGGAAAGTATTAGGAAGTGGTGTTGGATTCTTAGTGGCTAGGGAAAAGCTACGGTTAAAAATGGCTAAGAATGGAAAAGTAATTTGATGGGTGCATGATGGGAAAAAGAGGAGGTGATGTTTGGTTTAGTTGGTTTGAGATGATTTGGTTAGAGTAAATGTATGGGGTGAATGGCAGGCAAAAGACCATGTACAAGAGGAAGGTGGGTACGTAGCACTCCTCCTCTTAGTGTTAGGTTAGAAAAAAATACTCTAGTGCGATCAAATTACACACACATGAAAAATTACTCGTCTGTACGCGCGCACACACGAATGATTACATAATAAAATTTCGTATGACGGCATAAATAATTTTTCGAGCAAAATTATTATTTTTTTTTGATTAGTATTATTATTTATTTTAAAAAAATACGAATCTTTACAAGAAAGGCACCCAAACTCGTGCTTTGGTATGGTGCGAAAGTGTGTTGTAAATCACCAAAGCCAGCCGCTCGGGTTTGAATTCCCTTGGCACCATTTGTTACTCGATCTCCTTAATTCCCCCCCCTCCCCCCTCTCTCTCTCTCTCTCTCTCTCTCTCTCTCTCTAAATTTTTGCATATATCCTCATAAATTTTGTAATTTTTCAGCAATTGAAAAGCAACGTGACCCATTTGGACATTAAATTTATACATGACCCATTCGAACACTTTTTTTTTTATAAATAAACTAACGTGGTTTGATCGACTAGGTATTTACGGGTATGCAATACTTTGTACAAATAGTGTAAAAATTGCAATTCACAGAATGACCTGTTTTAATAAAAAATAATAATAATATCGTAATGTCTTGCATTTGCATACCATAAGAGAGGTTAAGCAACCATTTATATCTTTTTCAAAAAAAAAATCTACGACAAAACCTAATTATATGACATTACATTTAAATTTTGGAAAAATGACGGCCGAGGACGTGTTTGATAAATAATACCTGCCAAGGACATTTTCAGCATTAACAAATGTTCTCAGCATGTCGTTGGCGGGTATTAATTATCAAAACACTTCCTAAGCCGTCATTTTCCCTTAAATTTTTGTTTTCATATTTTTCTGCACAACATGTAACTAGATTTTCATCGAACGGTGTCACTCCCGCGTCCAAATCCTTGAACTACAAAAGGCTTGATCCCGTTAACGGTACGTAGGCAAGTCTTGTAGCAAGAAAAAAAAAAAAGACGCAGCCACAAATATCAAATTAACAACTTCATTTCCCCAACTAACTACGCGCGAATTGCTTGATTCCATTGAAGGTACGTAGGCAATCTACAAGTTTCACAGATGCAGCCACATGCAATTAAAATAAAAAATAAAAAATTTATCCCACCATGATATTCAAGAGTTTAAAAGTGATTGTCACACGTACGTGATGAAAGAAATTCAAAGTTTGCATGACTTAATTTGGTGGAGGGATGGATTTTATAAAATGAAAACATGTTGCCATCTGGATGCATGGGCTTACTAAATTACAAGAGAAATTAAGAAAAATAATATTAATACATGAAGAAATGTGGGATACTCGGGGCTTTAAGAGCCCGTTCATTAAGCCCCTATGCAACCATACAATAGACAGTGCTTTGCGATCTCAAAAAATTGCCCTTTGCACGCGGTCCTTTAGATCAACCGCGCCCCCGCTTGCGGCCTAACAAAAATCTACCACCAGTGGTCTTGAAATTAGCCTTTTGCAGTTCCATATTTGAACTCCGTAAAAGCCCGGAATAATTTGTTTCAGTAAATTGACCTTCTGATCGAGGGTTAAAGATTCCTTCTACCGGGACCCTTAAATTAAATACCATGGCTATAAAAATGATTCACCTCTTTCTGGTGATAATTACCAAAACTTCCTAAACTACAATGGTGAACAAGAATAAAAACCAATTCTAGTTGTCATCAACAAAACAAAGCCAACTTGACTTGAATGTTCTGTTTGGCCTCAAAAATAGCGCAGTCTCGTTATTCTGCCTCCCAAGGTTCATTACATGTTTCATGTTGCAATAGAATTTTACATTTTTTCGTTTTCGCAAAAGAAAAAAATGGAAACTATGACATGCAGTAATATTCAAAACGGCCGACTTATACATGCATGATGTTGATACACATGCAGTGCATTGATCATGTGGAAATTCTACCCCAAATTCTTTTCAAAGGAATTGAAAGTCCATCGTTTTATTAAGGGCCGGCCGGTGTGCATGTTGACATGCCACCGGTCTTCTAATCTGCAAACAAGAACTGTTACTCAACACTCACTTGAGGCCTTGTGTAAATTTGCAACAGGAAATTTGGTTTACAAATGCTGTATAAAATGTTTCAGCTATTTTGGTCTAATGGAGCAAACAAATAAACAAATGAGACTTGAAGGCTTAAAGCTAAACTTCCCAAGTCTTGAACTACGTTGAATTGATTCTGGTTCCGGACTTGCTTCCGTTCCTTTTTGGACTTGACTGATCGGATACGTATAGGCAACCCATTGACATGGGCACAGTCACTACTTTGTAAACTTTACATGTTCACCGACAAAATAAAAATTGTTCTTAAATTGGAACCACGCTGGCTTTACGGATACGTAGACAATTCATTCAAATGGGTGCAGTCACAAAATTAAAATGATTTAGGATTGACATATGATTGGTAAATGATCGAGTGGGTGTCAGGTTTGTTGGGATGTGCTCTTCTTACAGTGATGCCTCAATTCCTAAGTTTATAAAATAAACGAATCTCGAAAGTTCAGCAAACTACCAAATCAACCGCAGAGGCTCGCTAAAAGTAAAATGACATATATGAATTACGTGATTTAATCGCGGAAAAAAATAAAGGGTACTTAAAGAATTATCCTCAGAACCCACTCTCCGTAGGTTTTCATCCTACTCAATTTTGACACTTATGTTTTCATCCTCACTCTTTTTTTTTATTCTGGAAGTGCCCTTTATATATATATATATAATAACACCTCCCATCCCCGTGAAAGAACCAACGACCATTCAATTTCTAAAATTTCGCCAAATTTTTAGGATTTCCTTGTATGGTGCAACTATTCTCATAGAGGATGAAAGCCCTTCCCATTATCACCAAATTCAAAACAGATCTGTCTCCATAGAACGTCTCCCATCCCTCCGACGGCCATCCTTGTCGCAAATTCGTCCCCCATCGATCCCCGTCGCGCCTCCCCATCAACATCCTCCACATCCCCATCCTCATCGCTCGCATCCTTGTCATTGTATGCCGCATCCACGTCAGCAGAGTAGCAGTGTTGGCAGTAATAGCAGCGGGAGGAAGACGGAGACGCCGATTGAAAAGCCGCCATCGATTCGATCGCCTTCGCCGCCACTACTGGTCGCACGTCTACCGACGACCGGCAATCTCTATTATTGCATGTGTTGGTCTCATTTAACATGAAACTAGGACTTAGGAATGGGTCTTTGTTTTGTTTAATACTAGTAGAGTTCTTCATGACCCTGTTTGTAAAACAGATACTGTAGTAGCAGACTTCGGCAAGAGTGCAATTGGAAGAGTAGCCCCAGTTGACTCTGGATTCTGGTTGATTATTCTACTTTTTCGGCTCCACCACCATGAATCTGACGGGGCGGCAAAATTCATGTGGACGGGGCTTGTTTTCGTTAGATCTAATTGGCGCAACAGAAATTGGTTCTTTTTGGTTGTTTTGTCGATTCCATAAATTCATGATTTCATGTTTTAAAATATGTCATGTTCTAAATTGGTACTTTTTGGTTGTTTTGCCGATTTCATGAATTCATGATTTCATGTTCCAATGCCATGTTTTTTATCAATCATGGTTCGAAATATTCCATGTGTTTGAATTATGTAATGGTTATGTAATACAACAGAAATTGGATCTTTTTGGTTGTTTTGCCGATTCCATGAATTCATGATTTGATGTTCTAAAATGTCATGTTTGCCAATTTTATGTTTGAAATATGTCTTGTTTCTGATCAATTGTGGTTCGAAATATTCCATGTTTTTGAATTAAGTCATATTCTAAATAGGTCATGTTTTTATTATTTTGAATTATGTAATAGTTACGTAACATTTCATATTTCGTCGATTAGTTCGTAAAATGTCATTTTTCTGATTAGTTCGGAATATTCCATAGTTACGTAATATTCCATGTTTCTCTGGATATTTTCCATGAATTATTTGCAAAAAATAATTCATGCAAAACAATAAAACATGGTCGATTCCAAAAAATAAATTGGTGGGATTTTGTTATTATGAATTTTTTAAATTAAGAAATTCTCATTTGTAATTATCTCTCGTAATTATTGTGATTGAATCTCACTCAATTAGAAAATAATTTGAATCTACTAAATTTTGAAATGGTTGAATCCCACTAATTTAGGAAATAGTTGAATCCCACTAATTTAGGAAGGCAATATACAAACTTATAGATATCTTGTTGAAAAGGGGTAGCATAGGTAATTCACCATCTGAAATGATGAAAACATAACTATTCAAAATGACCGGGATGCATACGTACATGGGATGAGATTTGAGGATGAATTTTTTATTTTTTTTGCTCAGCAAACGAAACTTTTTATAGAACTCAAAAGGGTTACATCGAGGGAATACATTCTAGCTCGTAGAGCCTAGAAGCACCAAAAGAAAATACAAACACATCCAACCGATAGTTGGATAACATACCTCAATCTAAATTACAATTTTAGTTTTCGGATACCATCTAGAAAGACTTTAAACTCTTCCACCATATAGACCTTGATGTCACACTTGGCCTTCATCCACATTGCGACCCTAGTTTTAACTACATCTCCCACTTCCCAGGCCTGTTTAAAAACTACAAAAAAAGAAATCAACCAAAGCAAATCTGCCACACAAGGAGCAATTAAAGAGAATTCAGAAACAATGCAATGGGTGTAGCACATTCAAGTGCACAAACTGTGCAGCACCACAGTTTCAACAGTGAGCCCTGGCCCAAACCCGAAGAGCACACCCCACTCAAGACCCTCACCGGTGGTCTTAAGCCCATCCTCAGCCGACTTCTTCCTCATCTCATCCATAATGAACAGAACACAAGTGCTCGACATGTTCCCGTATTCGCTCAGCACATGCCTTGTGGCCCGTAGCTTCTCGGGCTTAAGGCTCAACTTCAATTCCACCTGGTCTAGAATAGAAGGCCCTCCAGGGTGCGCGATCCAGAAAATAGAATTCCAATCGGAGATGCCCAAGGGCTGAAATGCCTCGGTCAAGGCTTTTTCGATGTTCTTGGAGATGAGCCCAGGAACACCTTTGAGCAAGTGGAAAGTAAGGCCCACTTCGCGAAGATGTCCTTCAATGGCCCCATCGCTATTGGGTAGAATGGTTTGGGCCGCAGAGACCAACTCAAACAATGGCCCCTCAACTTCGGGTATTGGATCCGCACCAACAATAATAGCGGCTGCACCATCTCCAAATAGGGCCTGGCCAACTAGACTATCAAGGTGGGTATCACTTGGCCCACGAAAAGTGACAGCAGTGATCTCAGAACACACAATTAGAACCCGGGCGCCTTTGTTGTTCTCTGCCAAGTCCTTGGCCAGGCGAAGGACCGTACCACCAGCGAAGCAACCTTGTTGGTGCATCATGACACGTTTGACAGATAGGCGGAGGCCGAGGAGCTTGGTGAGCTCGTAGTCGGCGCCCGGCATGTCAACACCAATGGTGGTGCAAAAGACCAAGTGGGTGATTTTGGATTTGGGCTGGCCCCATTCATTTATGGCCTTGGTGGCAGCCTCTTTGCCTAATTTGGGAACTTCCACCACAATCATCTCCTGCCTAGCATCTAGGGAAGGTGCCATGTACTCGCACACATTGGGATTTTTCTTTAAGATTTCTTCGGTTAAGTACATGTAGCGCTTCTTGATCATGGATTTGTCACCTGAAATTTGATGGAGTAGCAAAAAAATTAATCGAAGGAAACTAATAATTCAGAAGGGGAAAGTAAAGGCAGGGTATTACATTTTGGGGATGTAAACATGTCCATTTAATTTCACCAGAATAACAACAAAACTAAGAATGGACGCTACCAACATACAATGCCTCTATCCCATGCAAAACAAAAAAAATTTAGGCACAACAAATTATTTTACATATATTCAACAGATTGAACATGTCAATATTAACACTACATGCATCATCCAGCAAGTCACATGCATGTGTGTAAACCCTAAAATTCCGGTCACCAGGAATAATAGTAGGTATTTGGAAGCCAATTATTTTTCAGATTTTAGCTTTTGGATTGTTGATCACAAATGTTAAAATTATTATCAGAATCTGTAAAACTATTTGGATGAAAGGGGCAAAACAAATTTTATGCTTTGTGTACGGAAGTCTATAATTGAATTTAAAAAGGGTCATCCGAAGAGGATTTGTGAATTCGGCATCTTTCAGTTCATTTTGCATAATTCAAAAAATAGGCTCCCAAACACCCTTGATTAGAAACATGAAAATGAATTACCAAAATTGCATACAGAGGAAAAGATGGTGATATTTCACTCACACATGCGTTGGAACTTCTCTTTTAGCTCTATCTTGTGCTCGCTGTTAGTAATCCGGAAGTAGAAATCTGGATACGGGCTCTGATCGACACAGTTAGGTGGGTTCGCAGTTCCGATCGCCATGACTGTCGCCGGGCCTTCAGCCCGTTGCGCCTTCCTAACTTCCTCGACGGTGACCATCTTTTTGGTGGAAAAATAATTCAGCAGTGGCCGGAGTTTTTGTGGTTTGTGTAGGTGCTAGTACAAGCAGCTTGGAGTGGTAGATAATTGCTGAGCTTGTGACAAACTTGGTGGTGGTGTGGGTATACATATATATATGTGACCAATAAACAGAGACGGAACCAAGATTTTACCTTAGCAGTGATAAAATATACACTAAACTAATAAGAAGATGAATTCCAATATGAATAGTCATCGCCCACTAATAATTTGTATCAAGTTTGGATTTAAAGTGAAAGCTAGACTAGACCAATATGGAATCTCCCATGCATGCACTGTGCTCGATTAGGTTCACTCCTAGCTTTTCCTCCCCGACACTTTCTTTGTTTTCGCACTTTTGTCTCGTTTTATTTTTCTTTCTTTGATTCACAATCTTATTTTGGCTCATATCTCAGATTCTCCATCTTATCTTGGCTCATATCTCAGATTCTCCAACTTATCTTGCATAGTCGCTCCTTTTGATAAATGTCTCAAATTTGCAGTTTGGATCTCCTTTTGGTATAGTTACCATTAATGACCTCAGTTCACATAATCACATGGTTCGTGGAATTTCATTCGAGTCTCATTTTCATCATCCAAATATCAATTACAACTCTTTTAACCTTTAAGTTCAATTTTCGTATCAAATTAGTCCAATTGATAACTTCTGACAACCAAACTGGATGGAAAAATCAAATTGAAGGCAGTTTGGACGCTACAGTTTGTACCAAGTTAGTCCAATTGATGATGTTTGCCCTCAATCTGATTTTTTTCATTCAGTTTGGCTGACAAACGTTATCAATTGGACCAACTTGATACGAAAACCATACTTAAAGGTCAAAAGAGTTGCAATTGATACTTGAAGGACAGAAATAAAACTCGTGTGAAACTAGAAGGACCATTTATATAAATTTTTCAAAAATTATACAATTCCCGTGGCTCGCTAGGCACCGCTACGTGTTGCTCCAAGCTCTTCTTCAACCACACATTTGTATGATTCCCACCACAGAATGTGTGGTAGAAAATAGTTTGGAACACCGCCACGTCATGCCCTAGAGGCATTGAATTACTAATAATTAGGGAGTGTTTCCAGTAGTAAATAAGTGTTGAAAACAAATTTGTTGAAATCAAGTTGTTAGGAGTTTCCTGTAGTAAATAAGTTGTTGAGAAATATCAAATTGTTTCCGGTAATGAATAAATTGTAGATGGATATGTGAGCGAAAAAATTGTTGAGAAAGTTGTTGTTGACAAGTTATTAATTAGTGTGAACGGAATGATAAAATGCCAAAACTTATTAATTAGTGGAAGCGACATAATAAAAACGCCTTCGTTTTTTTTCTCAAATCGTCACCTTAGATGCACCATGGAAGAGCTGGAGCCGGAGCCGGAGCCGGAGCCGGAGCATACTGTCCAGATTCTAACGTTGAGAGCGTTTATAGAATAGCGTGTATGTAGTTTGTAAATAAAATATTTTAGAACTGTTTTTAAAATTAGGAGTATCTTTACTACTATAACTTTATGCATGGCTGTAGGTGTAACGGTGCTAAAATATGAAGGAAATAATGATTGAGATTCGTGTCCATTGCAGATTTTTTTTCTGGTAAACTATATACTCCCTTTGTCTTATTTTCACTGTCCATTATTTCTTGTCACTTTTGTGTCTATTGCGTATACCTTTCAATGTATAATATTTTTTATGATTTTGACATATTTGTATTATAGAACAAATTAAAATCTATCAAATAAAATCCATATTGCATATTTTAAGAGATTCATATTGAAAAATATAAGCAATTGAAAATTGACATGAATATCAAAAAAGAACAATGAAATTGGGAAAGAGTAAGGCTTGTTTGATAACCTAAATTCAGCACTTAATACTGAATCAATTAAGTAATAAGTGATTCAGTATTTTTGATAACTATGTTTTAAGTTGCTGAACAAATTAAGTACCACTTAAAATATAGGCCAAAAAGTTGAAAAAAATTAAGTAGCTTTGAGCTACTTAATTCTGGCTGAATTTTTGTATACTTACATTCAACTATCATACCATCACCACAACCACTCCCACCAACACCCCCACCACTCCACCTCCACCACCACCACCACCACCACTCCACCACCACCTCCACTACCACCACTCATCCTCCACCACATCACCACCAGCACCACCACTTCCTCCACTACCACCACCACCAACTCCGATCCACCACTCCACCACCACCACCACCACTTCCTCCACTGCCACCACCACTACCATCACTACACCACCACCACCACCGCTCCTACCACCACCTCCACCACCATTACCATCACTCCACCACCATTACTAAAAGTATATTGTGATCGTTAGTAATTCATCATTTTTTAAATTTAGTACTTAATATATTTATCAAACAGCTTTTCAGCTTAACAATTTCAGCATTCAGTTTTCAGTACTTAATTTTTCAGCTTTCAGTTTCAGTTTTCAGTTTTATCAAACAGCCCCTAAGTAATATAACTTCAAATACTAACTGCTAGAAATTTGATTTAATTTGTGGTCAAGATCGATCTATAAGTATCTCATCGTTATTGTAAATTCTCTCTCTCTCTCTCTCTCTCTCTCTCTCTCTCTCTCTCTCTCTCTCTCTCTCTCTCTCTCTCTCTCTCTCTATATATATATATATATATACACACACACACACACACACTCCCTTTGTCCCAATTTACTTGTCTCAGTTCTATTCTAACTGGATAAAAAAATTGGGCTGTGCTAGGGACAGAAAATGGGCAAAGAAAATACCCTTAAAGTGTACAGTGAATCTGAGCCGTTCATGTATACTTTAAGGGTCTTTTCTTTACCCATTTTCTTTGCACTTAGCATTTCTCAAAAAAACTAGTTATATTTTTAAATTGGTAATGAATTTTATATCCAACATAGATCTTGTTTGATAGATCTCGATTTGTTCTATATAACAATGTTTTCAAAATCACCTAAAACATTATAAATTAGTAGATATAATCAATTGAAAAGTGACACAAACTCTCAAAAGTGACAATTAAATTGGAACAGAGGTAGTATATAATATATATATATATATATATATATATAAACTCCTTTAATTGTTTTTTCAAGGTTCATTAGTTCCATTGATGGATCCAGCCTCTAGGGATGGAGTCACGGAGGGGCTAATAGGTAGTGGCGAAGCCAGAAATTTCACTTAGAGGGGGCACCACTTTACAATAAACTTAAACATATTTAAAGTAAAATACAATAAAGAACTACGTAATAAGCACAAAAATTCAAATGTTCTCCATTAGGCACAAAAGCTTGTAAACATAACGCAAAAGTCTAATATTTGTTGGTAAATTTTTTACAATTGACACAGATGAGTTTTCATCTTTTGAAAGTTTGCAATGATTGCTTCGTTAGTAATCCCATTAAAAATATCTTGCTCTATGTATATCATGTGAGACCCGGTTCTTACAAAAAGAGAATAAGTGGAAAAAAAATGGAAAAGTGAGATTTATTTTTATGTTGACCCTCAATGTAATCTCTTTGAAGGGTTTAGTTATGAATGAATACCATAAGTTGTATGTGTGTAGCCGTGTGGACTGTGGACTGTGGACGTGGAAGACATTTAAGGTGCAAGTGTGCATGTGTGAAGTAATCTACTGAAAGAGAGGAATACATAGAGGGCTAATAACAGAGAGATAGTGTGTTGTCCATGCATATGTATCTCTATGGCTTTTGTCTCTTTTGGGGACTTGGACTTACTTGAAAAGAAGAATATAAAAGAAGCACAAGACAGAGAGAATTTGTTTTGGACAGGTGTCGTGATTTTAGATTCTTTTGATGAGTCAGGTTTGGATTATAAATATACAGAAGGAAAGGTGGGTACAAGGGGACAAGGGGAAAACAAGAGCCCAGGGGAGAGAAAGGGAAAATATAAGAGGAAATGGAAAAGAAGAGAAAATAGAATAAGAGAGAAGATTAATTAGTGGGAAATAGCTTATCAGATACGAAATTGTTTTGTAAAATTTAAGGAAGTGGGTGTTGGTGTTTAATTTGCCATCTCTCTAACATTTTTTTGAATAGGTGTACACCAAAAAAAAGTGCATGAGATAAAATTAAGGGGGGCACTCGACCCCTCAGTCCTATATTGGCTTCACCCCTTCCAGTAGGAGCGGTCACCCCTGCAAGAAAAAATAAAAATAAAAAAAACTCTAGTTTTAAGTTATAACAAAAAAAATCTATGAAAGCATATAGGCTCAGCCCCCTCTAATATTTTGGAATAAAAAATCAAATAGTAGTAACCTTTGAAATATGAGGATGCCAACATTAATTTCTAAGGGTTAAAATATACTCCATCTATCCCTAAATAAATGTTCAGCGCACAATCCTAGACCGATGCATTTTTTTGGTTAGAAAATCTTTTTTTTTTTTCACAATCTAAAAACACTCATTACTATCTATTGATTTGCAAAAAAAAAAAATCTTTTAACATAACAAATGCATCTTTTTATAGGCCTAGGTTTGCGTGTCGAACACTTATTTAGGGACGGATGCAGTATATATCTAAACATAAAATTTGAGAGTTTACATTGTGAATACTCAATTAAGAAACTCCCAATTTTTCTCCCACAAAAATCCTCCATCATTAGAGGGTTTCACATATTTTCTTCTCTTTTCCCTAAAATCTCCAAGGCACACCAGACCCCCCTCCCTCTCACAAAAATCCCCAATCATCAAAACTTTGAAGGCAATTTTGAAAATATAGGAACAGAGGTAAGAGATTTCGGAAACCCTAAATAATCCTGGTGGAATCTAAGTTGTATGTATGTTTTTTCCAAATCGTTGTTCTAGAATTCTAATTCGTAGTAATGTGTGAAGACTAGACTCCGCAACAGGATAGATGATGAACTTTTTTTTTTTATCGACAAAAGATAAAGATTTATTAACTCCAAACATAAAGTACAGAGCTAATAAGATCATGGATACACCGACCTGACCATCCATGACCCTCATCACATCTCCTAACCACATGGAGGAAAACTGATTTGAGCCTAACAGGCTGAGCCCAAACCAGGAGAAAACACCTAAAAAGTCCAAGTTGGAAAGACATCAACCCAAAAGCAAACAGCCCAAAAACCCAAACGGGCTAAGCCCACACACCTAATACAACCCTACACACCTAAACCAAACTCAAGATACAGCCCTCCAGTCGTCACCTCCATATGCCAGCTATCACTACCGCCACTACCGAACCTACCAACCCAGCCAAGCCACAAGCAACCATTTACAGATTAAACACAGCACCGCCCAACCTGCCACCAACCGCCATATGCCGCCACCGTCATCACCGTTTGGGAAAAACCCAAAACTGGTTCCGCACGTGCGCTCCAACCACCAAAACAAACCAAGACAAAGAAGAGCCACCAAGATCTGAAAATAGAAACAACAAACCAGCTGCTGGCAGTGTTGAATCCCAAGCCGTTAGGCAACTAAACCGGATCAGCCCAAGGAAACTGACCGGCGAGATCCAAAGCCCAAACACCACCCATCAACCGGACGACCTCCACAACGCTGTTAGGCCTCAGGATCGACTCCACCCAGCAATGGAATTGATGGGAGAGACGCTTGAGAGGGAAGAATGAGCCACGGACGGGAGCAGAGAAGACGGCGGCACAGAGAAAGAGGAGCGATAGAGAGCTGCATCAAGATAGGTTAAGGGAGAGAGAGGGGAGAGCCCGGGGGGAGGAGAGAGTGGCGCCCCCGCCCCCCCCCCCGGAGAAAACCTTTGGAATTTTGGGGCGCCTGAATTGCCTAGAGAGAGAAAGAGAGAGAACTACTTGTTTCAATTACCAAGAGTATCACGTGTCGCACCCAGATAGATGATGAACTTTTAGCAAGTTTGTTGATCACTTACATGGAGAAGGATATTGAGAAGGAGTTTGATGCCAATTCTATTATCGATGGTTTTAATTACATGAAAGAAAGAGTGCAATTAAAGATGCCTCGTTTTACTACATAGGTTGAGGTAAGTCATTACTGCTATTGTAATTTTTCCATTTATTAAAAATCATAATTAAGTACATATTGAGTACGACAACCCAACCGTGATGGGCGGCGATCCACCAGGCGTTACCGTCTCGGGAGCCAAAGACGCCAGCGGAAACGTAATTATCCCACCGCTTTCGGAGAGGCACATGTCCATCTCGCTCCCCCCCAGTTCCGGGCTCTCTCCGGCCGCGGAGGACGTAACGGCGGCCTACATCCGCCTTCTGCAGCGACGGGACGACGAAAGAGATAACGAGCTGGCGGCGCTGAGGGCGGAGGTCGCCCAGATGAAACAACATATGCAGGACGCGACGCCGGCTGCTTCCAGATCCACTGGGGGCGGAAGGCGGAGGCGAAGAAACTCTCCTCATCTTCCTCCTCCACCTTCACCACCCCCTCCACCGCCACCGCTTAGGGAGCAACCCAACGAGGCGGGTCATCGCGTCTCCGCCAAGGACCGCCTCGGGTTTGCCCCAGAGACGGGCGACGCCAGGGAGCTCATCCTCTACAAACGACCCACCACATCCGAGAGGCACCGCTCGAAGTCCCACCGCGGGCGGACCCACACAAGGGACACCGAATCTTTCACGAGCACGTACTCGACTGGTCGTGCGGAGTTCTCTCGCACAACGGCTTCACGCCAAAGCCGAGACTCCGTCGAAACCAGACGTCACGTCTCTGAAAGACTTGGGGGGATCCCACCAGAAAACTTAGATGATGAAATCCGTGACCGGCGAAACGGGAAGGGCGTACGAATCGACGGGGTGGAGAATGAGAACAGGACTTGTGGTGACAGGGTAAAATCGGTCGGCCACCCCCATCCGACGCCGACGGACCTGCGTGACAAGCTCCGAAGCCGAGCACGCGAGAGAACCTCGGACAGAGAAAAAGACACAAAGCGGACGCGGACGGATGAGCTCGGCAAACCGCCGCGTCCGGGATTTGAGCGGCAGCTGAAAGACCTTGGCATCTCACCCTTCACTTCCCACATCGTCAACACCGTAGCCGAGCCCAACTTTCACCTGCCGAAATTCACCAAGTTCGATCCAGCCACCTGCGAGGCGTACACCCACCTGATTCACTTTCGCCAAACAATCGAGCTATGCACCACCAAAGACGAAATCAAATGTAAGGCGTTCCCGTCCAGCCTCGGCTCCCTTGGACTCCAGTGGTTCAACAAGTTGCCCGCTGGATCCATAAGGAGCCTGGCCGACCTCGAACGTGCCTTCAACACCCGCTTCATCACCAGCAACCGAACGGCAAAAGAGCCTGAGTCCTTGTCTCAGATGAGGAAGCTCCCAAGCGAAACACTGAGGCAATACGCCGAGCGGTACTGGCAACTTTTCAATGAGATTCCTGGGATAGACGAGTATTGGGCCGCGCGAACTTTCAAAAATGGGTTGGAATCCGGCAGCAAAATTCTCGACGAACTGGCTATTCGGCCACCGCACGGCATGGGAGAGTTGATGCGGGTGGTCGAACGTTTTTGCGCACTTGAAGAATTCTACGCGGACAGAGCCGCTCAAGGAATTCCAAATTCAACGACATTCCAGCCGACGACGGTCCCTCAGCCACCAACCGCAACTCAACAGCACCATCAAAAGAAGCAAGTCCACAACATCAAAGAGGGGAAGAAGCGCCAGCCGAAAGAACATGATTATGTGGCCGAAACCACCCACTTCAAAGAGCCTATCTGGTCTTTCCTGAAAGAGATCATGCGGCAACCGTGGTTCGAGTGGCCGCAGGGCAAGCTCGGCACGGACACTGGACAGGCAGATCAAAATCCAAGGAAAAAGTGCTCATATCACAACGAGCTCGGCCATTATACGACGGCGTGCGCTCCGTACAAAGCACTGTTGGAACGGCTGGCGGCCCAAGGCCATCTCGATCCATCGATCAATACATCGACCGCACCAAAACGCCGGCCCATCCACCTGCTGGAAATTCTAACTCCAACGAACCAAGGCCGATGATACACGTCATACACGGCCCGGTGACGAAAGAATCCGAAACGCACCTTCGGCAGGACATCGATCGCGCCTCCACCTCCAAACATGTGCTCACTCTGGGGCCTGGTTCCAAACGCCCGCGCCCAGAAGAGCTGCCGAAATGGACCATAACATTCACCGAGCGCGATCTTGAATTCGTTCAAACCCCACATGCCGATGCTCTGGTCGTCACCGTGCAAATCGGCACCCACGACGTCAGACGGGTCCTTATTGATCAAGGCAGCTCCGCGGAGGTCATGTATTACGATTTGTTCAAAAAGCTCGAACTCCCAGAGTCGGCCCTACAGCCCGCAGAGGTCCCCCTCGTCGGATTCAACGGGGCACCCGTCTGGCCCCTTGGGAGAATATTCCTGCCAGTCATTGTCGGGTCACGCACGGTGAGCGTCGAATTCATTATCGTCACAGCGCCGAGCCCATACAACGCCATTCTCGGCCGTACCTGGCTACACAGCATGCAAGCGATTGCATCGACCTACCACCAGGTCGTCCGATTCATCGGAGCCAACGGCCGACAGGAGGACCTGCGCGGCGACCAGGTAGCATCTAAGAAGTGCTATGTGTCTGCCGTCCACAATTCCATGAAGGCAGCACAAGTACAATGGGTTGAAGTCCCGGACATGGCAGTGATCGACGACGTCGGACAAAAAGCTGAGGACAAAGCCGAAGAGGAGCTCATCCCCATGGCCATCAATGAGGATGGCTCCCGTTTCTTCTTGCTCAGTTCCTCCCTCAGCGACGCCGAACGCACAGAAATGTTCGAGTATCTGAAGGAAAACATAGAAGTCTTCGCGTGGACGCCCAACGAAATGCCAGGGGTCGACCCAAACTTCATTTGCCACTCACTCAACGTCAAGAAGGATGCAAAGCCTGTGGTCCAGAAAGCGCGGCGATCGGCAACGGAACATGCCGACGCTGTCATTGAAGAAGTGAAACGGCTGCTGGAAGCTAACGCCATCCAAGAGGTTCAATACCCAACCTGGCTATCCAACACGGTGGTTGTCAAGAAGAAGAACGGCAAGTGGCGAGTCTGTGTGGACTACACCAATCTCAACGACGCCTGTCCAAAGGATTGGTTCCCACTGCCGAAAATTGACCAACTGGTCGACGCAACGGCAGGGCACGCTCGGCTTAGCTTCCTCGACGCTTATCGTGGCTATCACCAGATAGCCATGGACCCAGACGACATGGAGAAAACGGCTTTCATCACCCCTTATGGTATTTTCTGCTACCGCGTCATGCCGTTCGGCCTCAAGAATTCCGGAGCCACGTTCAACCGCGCCATATTCAAGATGCTGAGCGAACAAATCGGCCACACTGTGGAAGCATACATCGACGACCTCGTTGTCAAAAGCCAAAGGGAATCCAATCACCTCCAAGAGTTGAAGGAGGTGTTCGACATCCTTAAGTTCCACAAGCTCCGCCTGAACCCAGAAAAGTGTGCGTTCGGCGTGAGCGCAGGAAAGTTTCTCGGGCACCTAGTCACCAGGCGAGGCATCGAGGCCGATCCCGCCCAAATCAAAGCTGTCAACGACCTCCGACCCCCCAATACGATCAAAGAAGTTCAACGACTCACAGGAATGGCGGCCGCTCTCAACCGATTCATTAGCAAATCCTCCGACAGATGCCATGCCTTTTTCCACGCATTAAAGGGCAAAAGCCGCCGCAGTTTTGAGTGGACGCCAGACTGCGATGTCGCTTTTACCGACCTCAAAGAATACTTAAGCTCGGCTCCGCTGCTGGTGAAGCCAAAAGAATTCGAGACTCTCTATTTGTATCTTGCCGTCTCCGCCCACGCCGTCAGCTCTGCACTCGTTCGGCGGGAAGCGTCCAACGACATGCCCATTTACTTCACCAGCAAAACACTTCTCCCAGCACAGACACGCTATCTCCCACTGGAGAAACTCGCCCTAGCCCTTGTCTCAGCGGCTCGGAAATTGTTGCCGTACTTCCAGGCCCATACAATCACCGTGTTAACAGAGCATCCCCTCAAAGCCCTCTTCCGGAAGGCGGACCTCTCCAATCGTGTCTCCAAATGGGCCGTCGAGCTAGCGAACTTTGACATTCGCTTCGAGCCCCGGACGGCAATCAAAGGCCAAGTTCTGGCCGATTTCATTGCAGAACTCACACCAGAAGACACGGCGGTACTCAACGCACCGACAACGGCCGCAGCCGAACACAGCTCTGCCGACAACCAATGGCATCTTTTTCAAGGAGATACTTGGCGCCTAAGCGTCGACGGGGCCTCCAATAGCCACGGAGCCGGCGCGGGGGTAGTCTTGGTCTCACCTTGCGGGACACTTCATGAGAGCTCTATCACCATCGACTTCCCTGCTACCAACAATGAAGCCGAGTACGAAGCTCTACTCGCCGGCCTCCGCTCAGCTATTGCGATGAAGGCCACCAGCCTTTCTGTCTTTTGTGACTCCCAGCTCATCGTCAATCAAGTACTCGGCGATTACGAAGCCCGGGACGCCCGAATGTCGAAGTATCAAGCTACCGCCGCCGAGCTCATCTCCCACTTCACCAACTTCAGTATCGAACAGATCAATCGCGAGCACAACGCCCACGCCGACGCACTCGCCGGCCTGGCATCGGCCTCTAAAGCCTCAGAGTTCAGAACCATCAACTTCGGCAGCATTGACAGCCCATCTTTTGAGCCCACCCAGGAAATACTCAACGTTGAACTCGGTCCCAGCTGGATGGATGAAATTGTTGCGTTCCTCAAACACGACGTCCTGCCAACAGACAAGAAGGACGCTTACCGTGTGAGAAACAAAGCCGCATACTACTGGCTTTCCGAAGGCGGCCAACTCTACAGGAAATCCATCTCTGGGCCCTATCTCCTCGTTGTCCACCCCACTCAGGTACCTGAAGTTGTGGCCGAACTCCATTCCGGCAGCTGCGGCTGTCATTCTGGCGGCCGCTCCCTTTGTCAACGGGCGATGAGCCAAGGTTACTTCTGGAAGAACATGAAGAAAGATTGCGAAGACATCGTCCGCAGATGCCGACCGTGCCAGCTTTTTTCTCCCATCCCCAAGCAGCCGGCCCAAAACCTTTCTCCCATCACAAGTCCTTGGCCCTTTGCCCAATGGGGGCTCGATATCGTGGGCAAGCTCCCGACGGCTCCTGGCGGCTTCAAGTTCTTAATCACAGCAACGGATTATTTCTCGAAATGGGTTGAGGCCGAACCTCTAGTAACGACAACTGAAGCTGACGTCCGACGATTTGTCTGGCGAAACATCGTCACCCGGTTCGGCGTCCCCTATGCCATAGTCTCCGACAATGGAACTCAGTTTGTTGGTAAAGACCTCACCAGCCTTTGTGCTGAATTCGGTATACGCTTTTTCAATTCTACGCCCGCATACCCACAAGGGAACGGCCAGGCCGAAGCAACAAACAAAACGGTCTGCGCAGGGATCAAGCGCCGCCTGAGCTCCAAAAGAGGCAAATGGGCTGAAGAATTGCCGCGGGTCTTATGGGCATACCGCTCCACTCCAAGGCGATCCACTGGCCAGACACCATTTTCAATGGCATTCGGCATGGAGGCCGTGATCCCTCTGGAATCGAAGTTCCCAACCCTCAGGACGGAGACGTTTGAACCCACCACGAACAATGAGGCTGTGGCTCAAGAGCTGATCTTAGCCGAAGAGAAGCGTGATGACGCTCGTCTGAAACTCGCCGAGTATCAGCAACAAGTGGCCAAGGGGTACAACAGAAGTGTGAGGGTCAAGAAGTTCAGGCCCGACGATTTGGTCTGGCGAAAAGTGGTGCAAGCTCACAAGAAAACGAAATTCAAACCCAATTGGGAGGGGCCTTTTCGCATTGTTAAAGTTGCTGGTGAAGGCGCCTATGTGCTTGCGGACATGGATGGGAAAGTTCTTACTAACCCTTGGAACGCACAGAACCTCAAGAAGGCGTACATGTAGAGGACCCCCAACAATGTGTTCATGTTCGGCACCGGCCACTGCCTTTCTAGTTTTCTTTTTTGGCTTCGGTTTCAGCTTTTCAATTTCCTTTTGTACTTGGTGATTTGATGAATGGAAGGACACTCTCTTTGGCAGACTCAACATTATTTTGTCATTTACATTTTAACTTCGGCTAACTTGGCCAACCACAAACGTTGACCTCGGTCACAACCACATACGGCTCTTACGCCACCTGCTTCGGCCACTCTTACCGCCCAAAGAAGCAGGACGGACGTTCGGTCCACCGAGCCCAAGGCAACCCAACTTGGCTGGCCTTTGGGCTCCGGTTCGGCTTGGCAAGACAATAAGGTCGGCCACAGCCCGGTTACACTCACATTTTGGTGAGCAAACCACCCACAAACGTCACATCACCTGCACGTCGCCTGGGGCTGCTCTTCTGCCGAGCCCATGTTACATTTCCAGACTGGCAACAATCACTCGGCGTTTCACGAAGACGTCTCCACCTACTCCTACCTTTGCCGAGCACGTCCCAATGCTCGGCCCATCGGCCCAAACATCACGTACTTTACTTTGGTCAAGGCTCGGCCCCTATACAACTACGCCAAGTCTGAACCAAAGTGGGGGCTATACATACATACAAACTTCAAATAAGCAAGGAAATCAAAGCTCGGCAAGGCAGTGAAAATGTTGCAAAACAAGTAACACTAAGGAAAGAAGAGTGCAAAAATACAACCATCCATCATCAAGAACAAGCATCATTCAAGCTCGGCAAAAACAAAAAAATCTACAACCAACGTCATTCACATCTGGTACGGCAAAATCCACGCTCGGATCCGTCCAGTCCAAAAAGTTAAAAGAAAAACAACAATTAAAGACAACGAAAGGTAAAGGGTTATCAACTACGGTGACCGGCCACCCAAAATCCGGCACCTGCAAAGTAAGTCCCTCAGCCTTGAGCAGATCCCTCCACGTTTGCACCAGCCTCGGCCAAAGTTGCGTCAACTTGAGGAGCACTGGCATTGGCCTCGGCTTGGGCGTCCTTATCAACGTTCATTTGATCGCCTTCGGCCTGAGCAGAACTGGGGTCGGCAGCTTCAGCAGCCTTGTCAGCGACTTTGCCACCAGCAGCATTGTCGTCGGCATCATCAAGAGTGAGGTCCTCGACCTCGTCCTCGCTCTCAGGAAACTCCTCCGGAGGGAGAGGTGCGCACTCCTCCTCGGTATACGGAAGGACAAGCTCGGGAGTTTCTGGTGCCGGTATCGTTTTCATTAAGTCAGCTTCGGCCCCAGGCTGCACCACAGCACAAACGGCCCTAACGCCGTCCTTGTATCCCGTCCTGTAGGCGATGGGGACCCTCATCAGGATGGCATCATTGACCATCGACCGAGCGTCGCGTATATACTCGGCGCCCGCTCGGTCAAATCCAGCCTGGTAGGCCGCCCCATCGACCTCCTTCATCTTCCTCTTCTCCCTCCTCAGCACCTTCGCAACCTCCTGCTCGGCCTTCTTCATCTTGTTCTCCATTTCGTCCCTCTCCTTTTCGAGCTCGGCTATTTGCGTCTTGGCCATCTTTAGGCTACCTCTGTAGCTGCGTACCTTCTCCCGCTCCACCTTCAGGTCCTCTTGGAAGCGAGCACGCTCGGCCACAACGAGCTCGGCATCCTTAGAGGAGCGCAGTAAAGCCTGGCCAGCCTGTCAAGCAGAGGGAGCATCATCATGTAATTGTAAAAAATAAATGATCAAGGGAAGAACATTTGGGAGGACGGCCGTACCTGAACAAGGTGAGCAGCAGCGTGGATAAGGCTCGGCTGCAGCCCCTCAGGGATCTTCTGCATGTCCTTCGGCAAGGCGAGGCCCTGGAGCATTGCAGCGGCCAGCTGAGGCTCGACCTTGACAGAATCCTCGACGCTGACAACCCTGCCGTCGGCAAAAGCAAAGGAAGGAGAGAATTCTTGAGCAGCAACGGCGTCAACTGGACCCAGGGATAGGGGGGCAGGTCTGGAGCCACCAACGGCCGACGACTCAGTCCGCTCAAGTGGTCCCGCACGCGTCGTCGGCGGCCTCGTCGGGAAAAGGTCGTGAGTGACCTTCTGCCTCTTATCAGCAGGCATGGCCAATACCGACTCTTTTTGGACAACTTTCCCGTCACGGATGTTGACCCGAACGACGTTACGTCGGCCCATGTCGCTGGTGTGCTCGGGAACGAGTGTCTGTTGGGGAAGGTTGGCTTGTGGACGCTCGGTCAGATCACCCTCTCCGAACCAGAACTCGGCGGGTTTCCGGAAGGTTGGCAGCTTCACCCTCGGCGGCTTACTTCCTCCAGTAGTCACCCTTTTCCCTCGCCCTTGCCCCTCCGTGCTCGGCAAATTCTCCTTCCCTCTTCTCCTCAACTTGCCCTTGTAAGATGGCTCGTAACCGAGCAAGGTCGGCGCGTCTCTGCAGAAATGAGAAAGAAGAATGTCGACGTGTGCTTCGACAGATAGGGATTGTTGGGTCTTGGTAATGGCTCGGTGATCTACGAAAGAAACATAGAATACAACGTTAGAAAAAAACCATGCAAATTCCATATGCTCGGCGTGGAGCAAAGTTGACAAGCTACCTCGGAAATCCTTTATTTTTGGCACGGTGAATTTGCGGTTTGACTGATTGCCGAACTCGAAATTACCACTAACTTCTACATAAAAGTTGGCCCACTTGTCGGTGTCGGGCAGGCCGTCTACCAGCGGTTGCTTCTTGCCGCGCGTCGACAAATATCTACGCTCGGTCTGGCCGTGCCTAGACATAATGTACGTATGAAAGAGATCGGCAACTGTGAACTCCAAATCATGGAGCTCCTTCAGCTTTATTACCGACATCACTATCCTATAGCTGTTGACGGCAAAGTAGTGAGGAACAATGCTGAACCGGGCAAGGACTTCCCTCAAGAATGGATGGAGGGGGAACCTTAACCCAGCCTCACATATCGCCATCAGGGGCACGGTGATATGCTCGGGGTGGTGCTCCCTCCTGTCCTTTATTCTGTTGCTAGCTACTTGACTAACGACGACGTCGTCGGGAATGTCGTAGTCTCGGCAAAATTTCTGGTACTCCAGAGGGTCTCCACTGAAGTAGTGGGCGTGTGGGCAAACCTGCCCCTTCTCATAAAGGTCAGCGACCTCATTGTTCTCGGATTGAGCCGCATTGTGCTCGGCTGAAACACCAGCGGCAGGACGCAACCTAGACTCGGCCTCCGGCCCAAGTTGGGGCTCGGCGTCAGAATGGGTCGACGGCGTCAGGGAGATTTCAGGCTCGGTGATGAAGTCATCGTCCCCGTATTCGAAGACGCGCTCGGCGTTCGAGTCACTGGTGTCGGACATGTTTGAAGCGATGGAAGAGTCCTGGTGTCGGCTATTGTATCTCTCCACGCACGCGCGGATCAGAGAGGCTGCAGAGTCGTCCCCTGAGCTTTCAGAGTCGGATGAGATGACTATGATCGGGTGAGCCAGACCTATCAAACACAAACAAAAAATGAGAAACCTTATCGTCGGCGACGGATGAGGATCTCCTACGCTCGGCTAATCTACTGGCCCACCCTATCTACATTCTACGTAGACTCAAGCTCGGGAGAAGCCTAAAACTCTACCTACCGGGTTCGGCGTCGGCCAAACCCTACAAGCTAGCAGGGTCGTGCTCGGCAGTGACATGCTCGGTATATCCTGGCACCTTCCAAGCCAACCAGCGTCTTTGCTGGGGCTCGGAAGAACAGATTGAAGACGAAAGATGAACGGTCGTCCATCTCCTTCGTACTGTTCACTCAGAACAGGAAAACCCCCTAAACCCAGGAAAAGCGACGAAAAAAGGCGTCAAGTCGCAGAAAAGCAAAGAGAAGCAAGATTCGAGTGTTTACCTGGAAGTTTTGACGAGATTCGATGCTGATTCCGCTGAAAATCAAGAGCAGAAGGCGAACGGGCATGAAGCGGAGTTCTGGTTATGGCGTTCTAGAGAGAGAGAGTCTGTAGCTTTTCTCTCTCCCCACGTCGCCCTTTAAATAGGGCTAGGGTTTGGGGGGAGTTTCCCGCCCAAATCATTACACCGCCGAACGGTTGGCCACTGAGGGTACGACACGTGGCGGTAGCAGGATGGGCTTGCAGGGCCGTACGCGTGCCAGCCGTCGCTCTGACAGCCGCACGCAGCCATAGGAACACCTGGCGCATGACCATTGGATTTCTGTGACGGTTTGATGGAAAACGCTGGGGCTCGGCAGAATCCTATCTATCGATTGTATTGCATGTCCGGCGTTGAAAGCGTTCGGCAAAGTTTTGTTCAACGGCTGTGGTTCACGTTCGGCGCTAAGAATATTTGGCCATAATCATCCGAGCAATCAGACGTATGTTCGGCATGAAGTACGCTCGGCCAATGCTTAACATCAATTTCAGCCGTGCACGCGGCGACGGCAGAAATTGAGGGGCTATTGTAGCAGTCCGAGCTCAACTGTGGTCCCACAACCGACCACCACCACTCCTTTGCCATCGTCGGCCTCCGTAGAGGTGGATGCCCACGCCACTCGTGCTCGGCCTGAGCCGAGGCCTTCCGGTCAACGGTTTCGCCTTTATCTCGCGTCCGGCAGCGGGAGAGCTCTGCAGCTATGCTCGGCCACATCCCGCGGATTGGCTCCACTAGTGACACTTACTTAGCCCGATTCCTTCCGGGCTCGGCCTCCCGTCTATGTTCGGCTTACCTCTTCATCTTTTGTGCTCGGCCACCGTCGGCTGGCGATGCCATAAACAGCCCCTGCCTGGGCCGCGCGGCCTCGGCCTCGTCCGCCTTCGCGCTCGGCGTTTCCCGTGACCTGACATGCTCGGTCAACCTTGCGGTCACGTGCCCACCCACGTGCGAGGACGGTTACACCTGATAATCATGAGCGCACATGGGTCATGCCAGCTCACCCCCAAAAGCGGTTACCAGATTTGGATGGTGACGTCACGATGATGCCGCTTAGCCCGCGCAAGGCACGTGCTCGTGCTTGGAGAGCAAGTCGAGGGAACTCTATAAATACCAAAGGATAACGCTTCTGGAAGGTACGCACTCATAAACGCGCTTACTCAAAACCCTAGTCTCTCCCTTCTCTCTCAGCACATACTCATCCTCACGCCGGAGGGCCTTGCCGGGCAATCCCCGGCCAGGTCTTAGTCGTGCGTTCACTGTGCAGGCTAGGCGGAGAAAGCTAGACATCCACCGGACCAGCGGAGGAAGGAAGCGGAACGAGGATCACGGGCCACACATCTTGCATAGTCGCTCCTTTTGATAAATGTCTCAAATTTGCAGTTTGGATCTCCTTTTGGTATAGTTACCATTAATGACCTCAGTTCACATAATCACATGGTTCGTGGAATTTCATTCGAGTCTCATTTTCATCATCCAAATATCAATTACAACTCTTTTAACCTTTAAGTTCAATTTTCGTATCAAATTAGTCCAATTGATAACTTCTGACAACCAAACTGGATGGAAAAAATCAAATTGAAGGCAGTTTGGACGTTACAGTTTGTACCAAGTTAGTCCAATTGATGATGTTTGCCCTCAATCTGATTTTTTTCATTCAGTTTGGCTGACAAACGTTATCAATTGGACCAACTTGATACGAAAACCATACTTAAAGGTCAAAAGAGTTGCAATTGATACTTGAAGGACAGAAATAAAACTCGTGTGAAACTAGAAGGACCATTTATATAAATTTTTCAAAAATTATACAATTCCCGTGGCTCGCTAGGCACCGCTACGTGTTGCTCCAAGCTCTTCTTCAACCACACATTTGTATGATTCCCACCACAGAATGTGTGGTAGAAAATAGTTTGGAACACCGCCACGTCATGCCCTAGAGGCATTGAATTACTAATAATTAGGGAGTGTTTCCAGTAGTAAATAAGTGTTGAAAACAAATTTGTTGAAATCAAGTTGTTAGGAGTTTCCTGTAGTAAATAAGTTGTTGAGAAATATCAAATTGTTTCCGGTAATGAATAAATTGTAGATGGATATGTGAGCGAAAAAATTGTTGAGAAAGTTGTTGTTGACAAGTTATTAATTAGTGTGAACGGAATGATAAAATGCCAAAACTTATTAATTAGTGGAAGCGACATAATAAAAACGCCTTCGTTTTTTTTCTCAAATCGTCACCTTAGATGCACCATGGAAGAGCTGGAGCCGGAGCCGGAGCCGGAGCCGGAGCATATTGGAGATTCTAACATTGAGAGCGTTTATAGAATAGCGTGTATGTAGTTTGTAAATAAAATATTTTAGAACTGTTTTTAAAATTAGGAGTATCTTTACTACTATAACTTTATGCATGGCTGTAGGTGTAACTGTGCTAAAATATGAAGGAAATAATGATTGAGATTCGTGTCCATTGCAGATTTTTTTTCTGGTAAACTATATACTCCCTTTGTCTTATTTTCACTGTCCATTATTTCTTGTCACTTTTGTGTCTATTGCGTATACCTTTTAATGTATAATATTTTTTATGATTTTGACATATTTGTATTATAGAACAAATTAAAATCTATCAAATAAAATCCATATTGCATATTTTAAGAGATTCATATTGAAAAATATAAGCAATTGAAAATTGACATGAATATCAAAAAAGAACAATGAAATTGGAAAAGAGTAAGGCTTGTTTGATAACCTAAATTCAGCACTTAATACTGAATCAATTAAGTAATAAGTGATTCAGTATTTTTGATAACTATGTTTTAAGTTGCTGAACAAATTAAGTACCACTTAAAATATAGGCCAAAAAGTTGAAAAAAATTAAGTAGCTTTGAGCTACTTAATTCTGGCTGAATTTTTGTATACTTACATTCAACTATCATACCATCACCACAACCACTCCCACCAACACCTCCACCACCACCACCACCACCACTCCACCACCACCTCCACTACCACCACTCATCCTCCACCACATCACCACCAGCACCACCACTTCCTCCACTACCACCACCACCAACTCCGATCCACCACTCCACCACCACCACCACCACTTCCTCCACTGCCACCACCACTACCATCACTACACCACCACCACCACCGCTCCTACCACCACCTCCACCACCATTACCATCACTCCACCACCATTACTAAAAGTATATTGTGATCGTTAGTAATTCATCATTTTTTAAATTTAGTACTTAATATATTTATCAAACAGCTTTTCAGCTTAAGAATTTCAGCATTCAGTTTTCAGTACTTAATTTTTCAGCTTTCAGTTTCAGTTTTCAGTTTTATCAAACAGCCCCTAAGTAATATAACTTCAAATACTAACTGCTAGAAATTTGATTTAATTTGTGGTCAAGATCGATCTATAAGTATCTCATCGTTATTGTAAATTCTCTCTCTCTCTCTCTCTCTCTCTCTCTCTCTCTCTCTCTCTCTCTCTCTCTCTCTCTCTCTCTCTCTCTCTATATATATATATATATATATATATATATATATATATATACACACACACACACACACACACTCCCTTTGTCCCAATTTACTTGTCTCAGTTCTATTCTAACTGGATAAAAAAATTGGGCTGTGCTAGGGACAGAAAATGGGCAAAGAAAATACCCTTAAAGTGTACAGTGAATCTGAGCCGTTCATGTATACTTTAAGGGTCTTTTCTTTACCCATTTTCTTTGCACTTAGCATTTCTCAAAAAAACTAGTTATATTTTTAAATTGGTAATGAATTTTATATCCAACATAGATCTTGTTTGATAGATCTCGATTTGTTCTATATAACAATGTTTTCAAAATCACCTAAAACATTATAAATTACTAGATATAATCAATTGAAAAGTGGCACAAACTCTCAAAAGTGACAATTAAATTGGAACAGAGGTAGTATATAATATATATATATATATATATAAACTCCTTTAATTGTTTTTTCAAGGTTCATTAGTTCCATTGATGGATCCAGCCTCTAGGGATGGAGTCACGGAGGGGCTAATAGGTAGTGGCGAAGCCAGAAATTTCACTTAGAGGGGGCACCACTTTACAATAAACTTAAACATATTTAAAGTAAAATACAATAAAGAACTACGTAATAAGCACAAAAATTCAAATGTTCTCCATTAGGCACAAAAGCTTGTAAACATAACGCAAAAGTCTAATATTTGTTGGTAAATTTTTTACAATTGACACAGATGAGTTTTCATCTTTTGAAAGTTTGCAATGATTGCTTCGTTAGTAATCCCATTAAAAATATCTTGCTCTATGTATATCATGTGAGACCCGGTTCTTACAAAAAGAGAATAAGTGGAAAAAAAATGGAAAAGTGAGATTTATTTTTATGTTGACCCTCAATGTAATCTCTTTGAAGGGTTTAGTTATGAATGAATACCATAGGTTGTATGTGTGTAGCCGTGTGGATTGTGGACTGTGGACGTGGAAGACATTTAAGGTGCAAGTGTGCATGTGTGAAGTAATCTACTGAAAGAGAGGAATACATAGAGGGCTAATAACAGAGAGATAGTGTGTTGTCCATGCATATGTATCTCTATGGCTTTTGTCTCTTTTGGGGACTTGGACTTACTTGAAAAGAAGAATATAAAAGAAGCACAAGACAGAGAGAATTTGTTTTGGACAGGTGTCGTGATTTTAGATTCTTTTGATGAGTCAGGTTTGGATTATAAATATACAGAAGGAAAGGTGGGTACAAGGGGACAAGGGGAAAACAAGAGCCCAGGGGAGAGAAAGGGAAAATATAAGAGGAAATGGAAAAGAACAGAAAAGAGAACAAGAGAGAAGATTAATTAGTGGGAAATAGCTTATCAGATACGAAATTGTTTTGTAAAATTTAAGGAAGTGGGTGTTGGTGTTTAATTTGCTATCTCTCTAACATTTTTTTTGAATAGGCGTACACCAAAAAAAGTGCATGAGATAAAATTAAGGGGGGGCACTCGACCCCTCGGTCCTATATTGGCTTCACCCCTTCCAGTAGGAGCGGTCACCCCTGCAAGAAAAAATAAAAATAAAAAAACTCTAGTTTTAAGTTATAACAAAAAAAATCTATGAAAGCATATAGGCTCAGCCCCCTCTAATATTTTGGAATAAAAAATCAAATAGTAGTAACCTTTGAAATATGAGGATGCCAACATTAATTTCTAAGGGTTAAAATATACTCCATTTGTCCCTAAATAAATGTTCAGCGCACAATCCTAGACCGATGCATTTTTTGGTTAGAAAATCTTTTTTTTTTTCACAATCTAAAAACACTCATTACTATCTATTGATTTGCAAAAAAAAAAATCTTTTAACATAACAAATGTATCTTTTTATAGGCCTAGGTTTGTGTGTCGAACACTTATTTAGGGACGGATGGAGTATATATCTAAACATAAAATTTGAGAGTTTACATTGTGAATACTCAATTAAGAAACTCCCAATTTTTCTCCCACAAAAATCCTCCATCATTAGAGGGTTTCACATATTTTCTTCTCTTTTCCCTAAAATCTCCAAGGCACACCAGACCCTCCTCCCTCTCACAAAAATCCCCAATCATCAAAACTTTGAAGGCAATTTTGAAAATATAGGAACAGAGGTAAGAGATTTCGGAAACCCTAAATAGTCCTGGTGGAATCTAAGTTGTATGTATGTTTTTTCCAAATCGTTGTTCTAGAATTCTAATTCGTAGTAATGTGTGAAGACTAGACTCCGCAACAGGATAGATGATGAACTTTTTTTTTTTATCGACAAAAGATAAAGATTTATTAACTCCAAACACAAAGTACAGAGCTAATAGGATCATGGATACACCAACCTGACCATCCATGACCCTCATCACATCTCCTAACCACATGGAGGAAAACTGATTTGAGCCTAACAGGCTGAGCCCAAACCAAGAGAAAACACCTAAAAGGCCCAAGTTGGAAAGACATCAACCCAAAAGCAAACAGCCCAAAAACCCAAACGGGCTAAGCCCACATACCTAATACAACCCTACACACCTAAACCAAACTCAAGAAACAGCCCTCCAGTCGTCGCCTCCATATGCCAGCTATCACTACCGCCACTGCCGAACCTGCCAACCCAGCCAAGCCACAAGCAACCATTTACAGATTAAACACAGCACCGCCCAACCTGCCACCAACCGCCATATGCCGCCACCGTCATCACCGTTTGGGAAAAACCCAAAATTGGTTCCGCACGTGCGCTCCAACCACCAAAACAAACCAAAGACAAAGAAGAGCCACCAAGATTTGAAAACAGAAACAACAAACCAGCTGCTGGCAGTGTTGAATCCCAAGCCGTTAGGCAACTAAACCGGATCAGCTCAAGGAAACTGACCGGCGAGATCCAAAGCCCAAACACCACCCACCAACCGGACGACCTCCACAACGCCGTTAGGCCTCAGGATCGACTCCACCCAGCAATGGAATTGATGGGAGAGACGCTTGAGAGGGAAGAATGAGCCACGGACGGGAGCAGAGAAAACAGCGGCACAGAGAAAGAGGAGCGATAGAGAGCTGCATCAAGATAGGTTAAGGGAGAGAGAGGGGAGAGCCCGGGGGAGGAGAGAGTGGCCCCCCCCCCGAGAAAACCTTTGGAATTTTGGGGCGCCTAAATTGCCTAGAGAGAGAAAGAGAGAGAACTACTTGTTTCAATTACCAAGAGTATCACGTGTCGCTCCCAGAGAGATGATGAACTTTTAGCAAGTTTGTTGATCACTTACATGGAGAAGGATATTGAGAAGGAGTTTGATGCCAATTCTATTATCGATGGTTTTAATTACATGAAAGAAAGAGTGCAATTAAAGATGCCTCGTTTTACTACATAGGTTGAGGTAAGTCATTACTGCTATTGTAATTTTTCCATTTATTAAAAATCATAATTAAGTACATATTGAGTCTTGCTATTTGTAATTTTTTTATTTTTAATAAAGTTACGTTGTTATACATGTTTATTTTTATTTTTTCTCACATACATAATCGTCTCTGACTCTCCGTGTAGTAAAATTCCTAGCTCCACGACTCGGATCCATAGTCCTGTCTTTAGTTCTTAGTTCCATCTATAGGCTTCGAAAATGATCTCACGAGAGTAAGGTTAGTACTTTGGATCTCGTTACTCCCTTTTTTTTGTTCAGAGATATCATAAACGGACCCTTCGGAAATACTGTGTGCACGGACATCTAATGCCATCATACCACCTCATTAAAAGGTGGGTCCCATTAAGACTGTAACAGTACGTCACACAAATACACCCTCGACACTCAACCATTTTCCATCCCTTCCCATTCGCAACCATCGACCGCCATCCTGGCCGACCACAAGCCTGCCTTCCAGTCCCGCATCCTTTGACCGCCGATCATCAATCCCAATTCTCACACTGCTCCACTCGTCCTGCTCGCCTCCTCCCGTGCCTTTTCCATAACACCCAGCATCAATGGCCCATGTCACTCACTTTCTTTCAATTGGATGAAATCATGCCCTTCGTCTATTAGATTCGTCCATTCTATAGTGTAACTTTGAAACCACTGATCGAGGGTGTGCAATTGTCGGTATCATGAGAATCTAGGGCTTTAATCGTTTTATCCTACCTCTCTTAAAGAAGATCAGGTTTGGGTGATTTTTCGCTTGGCTTTTTTGGTCCAATTTGGACAATTGTGCCCTCAATTAGACAGCAACAAGGCTAGAGGTTGAGGGTAGTTGAGTCTATTCGCTCTCTCCTATTTTGGTAATTAGGAGTTCATTGGGGGGCAATTGAGAATGTGGCCTTGCCTTACACGTGGTTCACATGCGTCCAATTTCCCCTCCACTTTACTCCTCCTCCCCCGCTGAAATACACACCAGCCCCATTCTTCTCTCTCTCTCTCTCTCTCAACAACACCATCAATCAGACGACTAAGAATCTCACTGGTACATCTCACCAAAACCCTTCATCTCCAAGCGCCACAAACGGCCTCCTAGCCGGAGAAGAAGACTAACCCACTGCCATGGCCGCTTTCAAGCCATGGAGTAAAGTGCAGATGCATGTGCAGGATCTCGATTGTGACGCAAAACGATTGGAAATCCGGACGCAATTAGGTCTTCATCATCTGGTTTATTTTTCTATATCCGTTTGATAGATCTCATATGCCCCTTATTTTGCTTTACGTTTGATAGATCTCCAACATACCCCTTGTTTGCCCAATTTGCATGTCTTTGTTAGTGTTAATTTTTTTGGCTTTGATGTATATGTCTGTGATTTCCGCTGGAAGCTGTCTTTGAATAAAGTTTGTATTTTTTCTGCTTGTTTTCCCATGTGAAGTGGTGTGTTCCAGAAGTGCTCGTTTAGGGTTTCGTACCTGTTGATTGGGGCTTCCTAGCCTATTTAGTGCTCAATTGGGTTGCCTATTTTGATAGGAAATGGAGAAGAACAAAACCCTAACTTTTGAAGACTCACATTGAATGTCAAGGCCAAGATTTCTGTACTTTTCCTCTCCCCCATTTGTAGAGGTCTCCCTTTTCGGCAACTCATGCCAATATAACTTTTCTTTTGCTGCATGTGAGTTTCAGGTGATAAGGGGGGAAATAAATGATAGGATGAAGACACTCCAAGCTTTTGTTCCTGGATGTGAGATTGAAGCAAAGAGTAGAAATCACAACTTCAGCAAAGAACTCGTAATATTTTCTGAATGTATTTTGCTGATTAAATCTTCAAATGCAAATCTTTTGGATTTTGAAATGCATTCTTACTTGTCATTTTACCGACAAGAAAAAAAGCTTTACTTATTTTGTTGCTCTAGATATGTGGACACATGATTCAATGCATCAATGAAAAAGTTTATTCCCAAATCAATGACTATTGTAGAAAGGATAGAATCAACTCTTAGGTCTTGAGCATTCTCTATTTTTTCGTGGATTTGTAACTTTCTTTTGGGGAACTAAATTCACTACCAATTCCAATTTCTTTCTTTTTCCTCTTTTGTTCAATCTAATTATAAAAAAAGAATGATCGAGTTTGGTCAAATTATTTTATGTTGGAGGTAGTTTGCCAAATCAAAGTAGTTAGCCTTCTGTCAATAAAATGTTAATTTTGCTTATAGTATCAATTACGCCCATTTTGAATAGGCTTTCAAGGAAGGGGTTTGATCATTGCTGCTTCTTGAGAAGGTTTTCAGGGGTTTGCGTCTTTTGTCTGCCATATTTGACCTCTGAGGTACTTTCCCTCTCTTTGCTTCCTCTTTCTTTCATTGACGTTTGAATTTTTGCTATCGGGCAAGTATGAAAATCCAACTGGAAGGTATTTTTTGGGTTGTGTGAGTTGAAGTATTTTCATGATTATTGGGATGTTTGTAAGATTAGCTTTGAGTAATTATTGTTGTTTCAGAAGGGCTATTTTACTTTTGCAAAATCAAATATGATATCACATTCAAGATATTTGTTTCCAACAACTATGATGTATGTGGGTTAACTCAAGCAGAGAGTCGAAAAGATTAAGAGAATGATTTTTAATGTCTTCTCAGTCAAAGGTGGAACTCCCTAAGGCTTACTCTGTGAAATTTGTTGTCTTGAAGCTACAAATGAACTAATTCATTACTAATCCTGGTAGACAAAAGTAAGCCTTAATCTTTGTTATGGGCGGAGCAAGTGAATTCGCATTCAAAGGTTTGCTCCATACGATGTGATTTCTTATAGAAGTGAGTTATTTTATATGTTCAAAATCTGGAATATATAATTGAGGCGTTAAATTACTAAAATCGTTAGCTTAAATTAATTTCTGACTGCTGGAAATCAATGATTAAAAGTTCAAATATCTTCTCCTGGAGCTTTCTAATGTTTAGTTGTTGAAATTGCTGAAACCAACATTTCAGCAAGACACAAAAATGAGAAGGAATTATGTGTATAATGAAAGGGGAAATACTCTAGCAGTCCCTATTATGATTTTTATTTTCTTAGTTCCAACCATGATGCTCCTATTGCAATCACTATATTCACCCAGGTTATGAACAAAGGAACACAGATCATGTTATCCTTTTGTATGTACTTTGTGCATATTACAGATATTCTTTTGTTTACTGGTCATTATTTGCATTGCTCAGGCAAATTACACTGATCTTGAGTTATGCATTTGGGACAGTGAGAGGGAGAGAAGCTAATTTTTTCCTCAAACCATTTTCAATCAACCGCAAAAGCACAAGTACCAATTAGGCCCGAGTGATTTTTGTGCCATGGTGAGGAAGCATAGAAAGGGATGGACCCATGGGAGCTCAAATTATTGAGATAAGAGGAGAGTTACTTTACTTTGTTAGAACTTGTACATGACAATTTGATGGCTTTCAATGTGATTTGCCTTCAAATCCAGTAACTTTAAAGTTCTCTCTTTTTTATTTTTGCAGGTGCAACAGGAGACCAATTGAACGAAAGGCAAAATTTCAATCACCTATGAGGCAAAGCTGACTACCATCTTGAGGATTCCCCCCTTAGCTTGGTGGATTAAACCTATAGCTTGGCTTCAATCTCTCTGCTTCAACATACTATGGTCAAAATCCTACTTTTGTATATGAAATCCTACATCAAACTTATGCAGCCTATATTTGCAAAAAAATTCAACACCGTTCAATTCAACGTGATTCAACGGGCATGATGGACGTGCTTTGCACGTCACAATGTACCTAGTTTATATAAACTGTTTATACTCGCATAGAGGAGAGGGACCGACGGGAAGAGGAGGGAGGGGAGGGAGGGGAGAGAGGTGAGTTTTGGTTGGCGCCGGTCGCCGATTCAGGAAAGGAAGACAAAGAGGCGTTGGAGAGTTGAGGATTAAGAAAGGGGAGGGGAGGATTAGATCAGGACGCGTCCGTATGAGAGAGAAATAACTGTTGAGGTGGCTTTTATTGAATGAATCTCCATGTAACACAAGGTATACGGCTTGACCGTGTAGAACTTGTTCTCTTCTGTCCAATGTCAAAATAATAAGATGTCAGGGTCAATAAAATGAGACAGTTGATTTTGTCACTCCTTTTTTTTTATTCAGGTGAATTTACTAAAATACCCTGAAAAAGCTAGCATCATAAAGTGCAAGTGTGTTTTAGTACATTTGTCCTAATAAAAATAAATAGGAAGTGGCATTAACAAATAGGGGAGTGACAAAATCATTAACCTAAAATGATTATGAGTTAATGGAAATTTTAGACCATCCTTACTTTCTATTCCTTTGTGTGTGTGTGTGTGTGTGGGGGGGGGGGGGGGGGGGGGGGGGGGGGGGGGGGGGGGGGGGGGGAGGAGAAGGGCTGACGAAGTGGAAGAGATAATCATAATAATGAATTGAACAACGTCTTATCCTCTAGGTTGGGAGGTTTTGGTATCAAAACATGGGAAGCTAGGCCTCTGCCTCCTTATTGGCTTCAATCTTCGCAAAGGAGATCAATTAATTGTGATGTTTTTGTTCGTGCCTTTTAATTTTTACAATCTATACATTCCTATAATTTCAAACTGGGTGAAAAAAATACTTCATTGCTGAGAGAGAGAAAACTTGTACTAGGAAAAATGAATAAAATCAGACCTAGAATAAAAAGGATTTTTCCTGACGCAGGCATTTGTTGAAGCGTCGTAAAATCCAAATCGTTGTAGAGAAACCACTCCACTTTGGTGTATTTAATTTTGAGAGATGCAAATTCACGAAAAAATGAGAATTCAAGATCGAGAACTTCACTCGGAATTTGTGAATAATAATTTCATTTTTGTCGATCTCATTCAAAGTAAATATTTGAATGAATATTCACCATCACATTCGGAGTCTCCAACATTGGTTCTACTCGTAGTGGCTTACCGGTGAAGATAATATTGACATCAAATCGGCAATTGACAGAAAGATGAAAGCAAGCCTTTTTAATGGAAAACCAACATACAATTTCAATTAAGTACCCATCAGATTGGATCACATGTTGTTAAAAAGCACATATTATAGTCTGGATGACAGCCAAGCTGTTTTTCCAGTGTACCAAAAAAAAAAAAAGAGGACAGCCAAGCTAATATCTCGGGGAAGGATCCCGTCCAGTCACTTCAGATCAATTTGGTCCAGTTTTTGCATCCTGGCCGTCCAAAAGTATTTTGAACAGACCAGATTTTTTCAGGTACATTTTTAATACAAAATATCCGAAGCACCCCTGAACAAATCTAGTCCATTCAAAACACTTTTGAACGGCTCAAATGCAAAAAACTAGACCAAGCTGCTCTGAAGCGACTTGACGGGATCCAACCCCCAATATCTCCCACAATACTCATCTACTGGAAGCAGAACATTCTTGCAGTGTAAAGGAGCTTTGGTTCACCAGCATCTTACTTATGGTCTCTGGCTTGATGTTTAGGAATCCATGCATGAGCAATGGAGTTTAGATGAATAGAGAAAGTCAACAAGAAGTGAGTCAAGAAACTTAAAAATCAACTTTTTGACAGTTTCAAATTGGTATTCCCCAAAACCAAGTAACTTTCCTTTGCACCCTCCTAACTAGATAAAAGCCGTTTTTACTGTATTCATTTCTGTTGCAGCTCATCAAGAGTTCAGAGGGAAGAAGCAAGACAACACAAAAAAGACAGAAAGTTGGTATGGAGATTGCCTTCAATTTGAAAAGGCAGTAGACAAACCGCTTCTTTTTGTATTCTTATGACAAGTTTATCGGGAAAAAAAGGCACCAATAGGATGCCACCCACGTACACTATCAGGAAATCAAACATTTGGATCATATACCAGTTCTTACTCAAACGACTCTTAAGAAGTCTGACAATTGGTTCAAGGACCAATGAACAACACCCAAGAACAAACTACATGTACAAAATTCGATAGAGTCAGAACATAAGGTTACTTCCATTCTATTCATGATGCACAACATGCTGAAAATAATCCCCTATGTTATGCTTCCATGCTGCCGTTAGAAAGGAACAAAGTATAGCTTAACATATTAGCCTATCAAGTATATGGCCCAGGTTTTCCAAGTGAACTTACAGAAACAAAACTTCCAAACCAAGGACCATCAGCATTTTGAGAACTAGGGTAAAGTTCTCCGCACACAAGAATGAAAAATACAAAATCAGTCAACCGTTAACCAAAATCAAAACAATAAAACCCTAAATCAACCCCACCTTCACCAAGGCCTACGGCCTACCCCAGTCCCACCTTCAGTGGAGGGTCGTCACGCGGAAGAGAAAACAACGAATCGACTAAGTGAAGAGGATGATAAGGCTAGCGAGCATGTATGGTTATTCATGTGGAACCATGAAAGAGAAACTCAATTTGACAAAAGCATCAATATGTAGATAAACAATCAAAGAATACTAAATATCACCTACTCGTCCACCCATGTCCATTTTTGACAGATCAGCTTCATCATCGCTCTGTCAACAATCTCACGATTGAACTCTTGATACCCAGTATAGCATTCAGATTAACTATCGGATATGAAGTTAGGATCTCTCTCTCTCTCTCTCTCTCTCTCTCTCTCTTTTTAATTGCTAGAGCCTCTGATCATCACGCTTAAACACTGATCTCTCTCTCTCTCTCTCTCTCTCTCTCTCTCTCTCTCTCAATTGCTAGAGCCTCTGATCATCACGCTTCAACACGGATCTCTCTCTCTCTCACAGTTGCTAGAGCCTCTGATCATCACACTTAAACATTGAACCCAAACCCCGATCATTGTCTTCTTGAGTCATGAGGCGTGGGTCCTGTCGGATGTTTAAACCAGTTTTCAATGTTCTGCCGGAGGTATTGCTCAGGATAATGCCAGCTGATAAAACCAAACCAAACCGAGGGTGGGACTGGACCATAAGCAGGTTCATTGAAATAGGAAACTATTTCCTTATTTTGAGTAGATTCTTCCATGTCTTCTGAAGTAGGGCTTTGGCTCATAGCTTTACTGGGAATAGCACAATCAATGCCATCCCCCAGAAATATGTTATCCTCTTCAGCTCTGGGAACATCAGGGCCTTGCTTCTCTTTTGAATCAGGTCCCTTTTTCAGAGGTGGTGGAGGTTGAGGGAGCTTTTTCTCTATCAATTTTATACTTGGAAAGCTCACCATCCAGCTTTGGCAGTCTCATATCCTCATCATATTCATAGCTGCTATCTTTCCTGTATGATATAAACATCGAAGGAAACTACAGAGATCAGGAAAAACACACACTACCCTCATAATGAAACCAGAATCAAACAGAGACCCCAGAGAAATGCACGGATACAGAATACAAAATAAAGACAGCAAGAAAAAATCCAGCATCGAAGAAACCATTCGGTCTCCCTGGGAAAGCAAAATACCCGATCTGGTATAACTGGCAGACATGATAGCATTATGGTCGCATACATGTTATGGAATACTGACCTCTTAGAACAGTTTGCATTTTTTTTGAAGAACATTAGGTACACCTGCAATATTTCCAATGGAGGCGAGCAAAGGTCGTTGTACAAGATTGAAGAAGGGGGATTTTTTTCACATCTTAAACCTAGAGTCCAAATTGGGGGAAAGCACAGCCTACGCTTCTTTTATCCCTCCGGCCCGCTAGAGTAAAAAGGCAATATTATTTGCGTCAGGGGCAACACAAGTCACTAATGGTTCCTTTTTGCGACATTTGCTAATGTCGCAAATACTCCGAAGCAAAAGGCCTTCTTTCTTGTACTTAAAGCAAATATATAGGGACTTTCTTGATTGCTGGATCGAAAAGACTTCACAATACATTAGAGTTCCATGAGCGAGTTTCTCTTTCAATTAAATCTGCATCTTTGGAGGGGCAATTGATAAAATCTGGTTGGGGGAGCAGGAACTTTGAAGTTGGCCAATTGATAAATCTGCAACCCTGAACTAATCTAATTGATCATGTTGGGTCACCCAAAAAACTTTGAATGAATTAAGGAAAAGAAAGGACTTGGACACACCTATCGCCGATTAATGAAGATGATCCACCTTTCCATCCTAAAGGTCAAAGTTAGAAATAAAACCATGCAATAACAGATGCACATCAGAATAAAACCTTCGAATCCAAGTAAAAAAGTCATTCAAATGCAGAGGATTTTCAAAGGGCTAAGAACTATAATAAAGGCCAGCTGAAGGAAACTACCCATGTAATATAACTACATGTCTATATGATATTGCTACCCCTTACCCACATTCTTCTTGTTCGCAGTTGGCCCAATACGCATGGGCCAGGTTGAACAAAACTTTCCATTCATCTCAGTCATAGCATGTAATTGTTCGCTTTCATCCCCAAACCTCACAAACCCATAGCCTTTCGTCCGTCCAGTAAGCCTATCGGATACAACCTTTGCACCGTTAACTGATGAATAGTGGGGTCTGAATGTCTCTTAAAGTGTCAGACCCCACTATCCATCACACGCACCAAATGATGCCCAATTCAGCCTGTAACTCTCTCTGCACAACATTTGGCATCAGGGAACCATTATAAGCTTGTAAAGCTCTTCCCACAGCAGCCACTCAACAAAGCCATAACACTCTGGTTGACCACTTTGCTTGTTTTGGATAATTTTTGAAGAGAGCACCTGCATTGGCAAACATTTGCAGCAAGTAGATGTAAAAGAAGCCCGATTTAAATCGAACACTCTCTCTATTTTGATTGGTTAAAACACTGGTATCCACTGCTTAGAATAGGACCTACCTTATTATTTTCACCATTCAACATAGGATATTGCTCACTTTGTACATGCACTACATGAACATCAATACACAATTTGGATATTCGAGATGTATTTAAATGTATTAGTGGGGATGCACAGCGAAATCACAAGCATGGCGATGCATTTACTCATACAGTCAATCAGCTGCAATATCAAGCAATCAAATTTACTTGAACAAAAAGGTTTCATTGTACCTTGTCATTTTCCTCCTGCTCTAGCCTTTTGTTCATAATTACGCCCATCATTTTCGTCTTTTTGTTCTCACAATCATCGAATGCCACCTTCAGACCTTACAATAAACCGAATGCTTCACCAGATGGCATCACTAAAATGCCCTGCCCGCACATGCTTTATGTCCACAAGTTATGCGAATTCTCTATGAAGCTCCACCTTCTTTGATACTTCTGTCTTAGATACACCTTTTGCTGTAGATGGTGAATAAGCAATGGTACCCTTTTTGATGAACTGCTACCCCTTTTCTTGAACTCTTTGTCTGCCTAGAATCGCTAGTGCTACTATCCTCTCGCTCTCTCTTTTTTTCTTAAGTGCCTTTTGAATGGGCTCCCAAAATCTTTTTATGTTCTTTACATGCGTAGCATAGTCAAGTTTTCTCGCAGTGAAAATGAAGATTCCAACAACCCTCCCACGGGAATCAAAACACAAGGGCACCTAAAGCACTTGTTCCACCATGCATGTTATTAATGAGTATAACTTGCAATCCACTGGCCAAGTCCTGTAACCCATCATCTTCCTCATGTCTCACTTCTCTAACTAACCAATAATTGGGAGATGTAATTTGCCCACATGCATATGAGTATTTGGGGGAATGTGGGTGAAAAATGGTAAATACTTTCATTCCCACCTCAACCATTTCTTCTGGACCTGGTGAAAGCATCGCGTAATTAACTGCAAATGAACCCAAAGGTTGCAAGATGGCCAAGTCTAACTCGACACTTCATCTAATCAATATTGCTTCATGAAAATCATCGTCCGCATCAACTCTCGCATGCACAAAACAAAACAACACTACGTGAAACCTCTCTAGAATGACGTATGAACAAGTCAATGTGCAACCCTCTCAATTGATAATAACCCCATTACGTACCGTTGATTTTCTATTATTATTGTTGGCCGGTTCACGGACAATGACATGATGGAGCATCACCTTTCGCCACAACCAGCTAGAATTTTACAATAGGCTAGAGAAACTCGTGGTTATCATTCGAGCACTTTATTCTCTTCAAAATGGGATTGGAAGGGTCAATCGCCGAGGCCGTCTAGTCCCATCTTGAGAATAAATTGCTCAAATGATAACCGTACCACAAGTTCCTTTAGCCTATTGTAAAATTCTAGCCAGTTGTGTGGAGAAAGGCGACACTCCATCATGTCATTGTCCGTGAACAGGGCCAACGATGATAATAAGAGACCAACGGTAGGTAGTGGAGTAATCATAAATCGGGTTGCATATAGACTTGTTCACACGTCATTCCGGAGAGATTTCACGTAGTGTTGTTTTGTTTTGACCATGCAAGGGGTAATGGAGGCGATGATTTTCACAAAACAATTTGATTAGAATAAGTTTCAAGTCAGACTTGGCATCTTGCAACCTTTGGTTCATTTACAGTTAATTACACGATTCTTTCACCAGGTCCAAAAGAAAAGGTTGAGGAGGAAATGGACCCACATTCCCTCAAGTACAGTTATGCATGTGGGGAGATTACGTCTCGTAATTATCAGTTAGTTAAAGAATTAAGACATGAGGGAGATGATGAGTTACAGGCCACTTAGCTAGAGTATTGAAAGTTATACCCATTAATAACATGCATGGTGGAATAGGTGCTTTAGGTGCCCTTGTGTTTGATTCCCGTGGGAGGGTCATTGGATTCTTCATTTTCAATGTGAGAAAATTTGACTACGTTGCGCACGTAAAAAACATAAAAAAAAAATTTGGGAGCCCATTCAAAAGGCACTTAAGAAAAAAGAGAGCGAGAGAATACTTGCATCAGCCATTCTAGGCAGACAAAGAGTTCAAAAAAAGGGGTAGCAGTTCAACAAAAAGGAGAACCACTGCTTACTCACCATCCACGGCAAATGGTGCATCTAAAACAGAAAGATCAAAGAGTGTGCAACTTCATAGAGAATTCGCATAACTTGTGGACATAAAGCATGTGCGGGCAGGGCATTTCAGTGAAACCCTCTGGCGAAGCGATATATCAAAAGGTCTGAAGGTGGCATTCGATGATCGTGAGAACAAAAAGACGAAAATGAGGGTTTCAATTTTGGGTGCCCTTGTCCGTGAACCGATCTCCAAAACTTGCTTCCATAACCTAAACCAAAAAGAAGCTATCCGTAATCCAACGCAGGTATTGGAAGAGAACCTCCATCAAAATATATTTGAATTAAAGGATTAATCAAAAGGAAAAACTACTTTTGTAGCGTGAGAAAAAAAAAATGAGAACTGTGGAACACATTTCTTCAAAAATTAAAAATAAAAAACTGTACACTATCAGGAAAAAAGGCACCAATCGGATGCCACACACGTACACTATCAGGAAATCAAACATTTCGATTATATACCGGTTCTTACCCAAACGACTCTTAAGAAGTCTTGAGAATTGGTTCAAGGACCAATGAACAACACGCAAGAACAAACTACATGACCAAAATTACTACGACAGAGTCAGAACATAAGGTTACTTCCACTCTATTCATGATCCACAACATGCTGAAAATAATCCCCTATGTTATGCTTCCATGCAGCCGTTAGGAAGCAACAAAGTATAGCTTAACATATTAGCCAACAGAGATGCAAGTGAAGGAAGAAAACTGTAAGCTTTTATTCCAATTTACTACTTTTCAAGTACATGGCCCAGGGTTTCCAAGTGAACTTACAGAAACAAAACTTTCAAACCAAGGAACATCGGCATTTTGATATCAACGTAGCAAAAATGACCGCACATTGGAGTAAACGCATATGAAAACTAGAACTAAAAGAAGCAAATGCAAGAAAGCTGAGGTATCTTTCAGCTAAACGAACACAATAACTGAAGAAATAGTTGCAGAGGCTTAACATCCCAACTCCGAAAAGTAACCATGGAATAGAGCTGCAAAAAATGGATTGGGCATTGTCAATCAAACAAAATGTCTCAATTATGCAGTGTGACAGTGTCAGCTAGAAGTTCAACGATTGACCCAAGCAAAACAATTTTGCAGTTGCCTATGCAACCAAATTTGGGGTAAACCACAACTACGCCTAACTTATTCAATCAATCGTTATATTAATAAGTTAGGTTTTACCGTCATAACTCTACAGAATGAGATGATTATTGGACAAGAATTGGGTGTATCCTGTCACAATTCACAAACTAACTTAGTTTATTGTCTTTGTTCACTTTCATGCCAATTTTCAATATTCAAGTGGCTCTCAAACCCCATTAAGAAAGGGAAAAAAAAAAAAAAAGGAAAAAGGAGCAGTTTCTACCGGGAAAGAGTCAAGTGGATGGATACATTATCAAATGGGTCCAATTCTGTAATAATGGGGATATTGATGGTTTCCCTAAAGCTCTAAGCTTTGGCATGACGACACATGTTCTAAAACACTCCCATTTAGCACATCAATCCTCAATGACAAGTAAACTAGGCCTGAGAAATCACAAAACTGTGAAGGCAACCCAGGTCAAATCCAAGACTCAAATGAAGAGAGAAAACTCTATTTCAAGTGAACTATGGGTAAAACAATCTCGGCCATAATTTCTTTGTCCAAACCCCAAGTGCATAGATTATACCTGAGTTGTGCTGCTACTTCAAAAGTCTTTAGCGAAACATTTACAACTCAACCCTTCTTGAGAATTACAGACTAAAATAATACGGGGTACAAATGATTGAGATAGAGAGAAATGAGAGCTGAGATAGAGATGGAGCATACCTGCGACGTCGAAGGGAGTGTTAAAACACCTCTATGAACTATCCAAGACCCCTCTATGAATTGTCCAAACCCATCTTCAGCTAAGAATTCAAATGTGACAATCAGCACCTTGTGTTGACAAAACAGACATAAAGGACAAGGCAGAACTAAACTTATGTTTTCAACTTTGTGCCCCATAGCAACCAGTGAAATTGTTAGCATGGAGTTGGATTTCAGTTCAAATGTGGCATTTTTACACTTCAAATTAATCTGCGCTACCCATTCAATAACACAATGACACAATATATGTGTCAATATAATATACACATATAACGTAGCCCTGTGTGTATGAATAAACACATGAAAACTCCACTATCATGTTTAAAAGCTTAGGTCGCAGAAACAGCAAGATTTTCAGCCAAAATGCTGCCTTTTATATGTCAAAACAGACCACCTTTTTTACAAGCATCAAATAGTTTACAAGTTGATAGATTTTTATATTGACAATTTGACACTAGAGATGCAAAATCAACACTCTGAATTACATTAATTTTAACTGCTAAATCATCTTTCCGCACAAATCATGCACTACATCAGTCGTATCATATCCCAAATCTAGTACAACACATTCTTTGATATAAAGGGACACACTAAAAGCAATTTTAATCCTAGCATAGCACCAATGTTCTAAAAGTCACTCGGCGCTAGTCGGGCGGTCAGCCACCTTCAAGCGATTAATCGGCAATTAATCGGTGCATAGTAGTTAGTAATTGGCGATTAATCGTTACTCGGACCTAATCGGATAGGCCCCGCCAGCTATTAATCGCCGATTAATTCCTTGTTTTAGAATACTGCATAGCACCAGCATATCAGGGTTCTCTCCACAGTACAACAGACCCACAACAACAAACCACCCGAGTAGAAAAGCTAAACGACCAAGAAAAGTCCAGGCGTTCCATACGTAAAGGTCCTCCTCCAAATGCAGTACTCATTTATTCAGGCGACATAAAGTTAGTGGAAGCCTCGGCTAGAAAACACATCCAAACGAAAAAGCACAGAAAGAAACTTTTGATGGCTCAGATTATAGAGCAATTAACTAACAAGCACAATAATCATTCATTCAAATACAATGTTGGGGTCATCCATAACACCAACTGTCCTTTTGGATAGCTCTGTATTTCAAGTAAAGGGATTTGAAATTATTGTTCAATAAGCATTGCTTAAAATTAGATTTTATAATCACATAGGAATTTGGATATTGAGTTTGAGAGCTCTATTGAGATGGATTTGAAATAACCATATACTGCATAATAGGGGTGATTTGAAATCCTTCATATTAGGGATTATAGCTATACAATGACCTCAATAAATTACGTCCCTTTTACTCCAAATTGATCTTCCACTTTATTTCACAAGCCACCTCTGACTAAACCTCTTGCATCCTTCCTTTATATAGAATGGGAGTGCAATGCACAGTACTTTCGTCCCCTACTTATCGTTCTCGGATTGCAGAGTGGCTGCCCCTCAAAGAAAAGTCACAAATGAACAATTTTCACTTCATTCACGGATTTTCCCTTGTCAAAACTTTTGCTTCTGGGTATGAGAAGTAATTACACAATCCCCATTGGGTATTGATGGAAATGAAGAACATGGAAAGGTACAAGATATATGGGAATTGGACCCCGCATATGGATAGAAGACAGACACAGCTTGTGTGTTTCATAGCATACAAATAGGTACCTCCTTCGTAGTGTATATTTGGTGTTCAAAGCCAGTAAACCACGATGTCGCTGACTATGATGCAAGTATACCTCAAACTCAGGAACCAGGCCACGAGATTCGGCTATTCTTTTCAACAGCTTGAGCCACGGCCCAATCCAAGGACTCGGGGGCGCTGCCCACCCTGGCTTCCCACCTTGTGGTGGCACATCCCCTTCACGCAAATGCGGTACTCCTGCACCATTTAATTGTGGGATGGGACCCACACATATGTGAGAGGGGGTGTTGTTGGCAGGTGTGTGCTTATCATTTGTGTTTTCATGTGATCAGGCGTCTAGTAAATATATACTATTATGTGTGTGTATTATACATATATATACTCTTTATATTATTGTATACAATACAAAGACATGTACCGATTGGGTGAAGGGTGAGGGCAGGGCGATTGGAGATGAAACAAATATTTCCTAAAACGACAAAAATGTCCAATTGGAGACCTAAACAAAGAAATTAGGCCGAAAAACACCATCAATCATCACTAAGTTTGGGCCCGATCCGAGCCCGTCCGGAAGTTGACAAATCGGATAATTTGCAATTAAACAACGTTTGGGCTTTCGAGTCTTCGACAGATCCAATTGACCATAAAATTGGGTCTCCACGTGTTCTAGATGAGACTTTAGAAATTGGTTCTCAGCTAATCCAGAGCCAAATTCATTCAAATACACAAATATAAAGACTAAATTATCGAGAGGGAGAATACATACATCTACTTAATAAAACACAAGGGTGTGGGGACCACACAAACACAAATTGAAAGAATGGTTCAGATTCATTTGATCCAGGGGTTGATGAGTGCTCTTCAACACTCTTAAGAAAATATCCACACTCTTGCAAATATATTAAAAAAATACCATCAAAGGGTGGGTAGTGCCGTAGGCACGGGTAAGCACTAGTATATATATATATATATATATATATATATATATATATATATATAGAGAGAGAGAGAGAGAGAGAGAGAGAGAGAGAGAGAGAAGGAAACAATTTTAACTGAGGAAAAAATTAATAACTAAATATTCAGGAAGGAAAGAAAACAGAAGTTTCGATCATGGAAACCTCGTGGTGACGCTAAATCTACTCGAAAGAGAGCAAGCAATCGAAAGAGAGAGATGGATGGCTGGCGGTGGAACGGGTTGGCGGTGAAGAGGCTTCTATTTCTATATTATATATTATATATTATATATTATAAAAGGCCATTCTCCTTTCTCAACAGGACTGGGCTCCCATTCTCCTCCAGTTCCGGTTCAGTTTGGGTCATTTGTAGACTTTTTCCGCACCTAAATAGTGATCTTAACAGTTCCTTTGTAGAACTCATTGAGAACATCAACCACATTAAAAATTGTATTAATCGATGAAATATATAATTTCGAAATGCATTAAAGCTTGTAAAAAAAATGGGCAACACAAAATTGCAACTCATTTGACCCTGAAGCTTAATACAATTAAAAATCCTCTCAAATAGTGTCCGATCAAAGTGATTTCGACGAGGTTGATGTTTTTGACGAACTCTAAAAAGTGAATAGTTCCAATTATTGGCCCAAAGTGAACGAGATTGGAGGGAATGCAAGACTGGATGGGAGCCCAGCTCTTCTAAACACCAAATTGAACTGATTCAATGGTACCCAAATTATTCAGTATTTTTCTCTATAGCTACAACAACAAGAATAAGACCTTATTTGTAAGAAGTAATTTTGTTGGTTGGTTAATCGGTCACACTTTCTAATTCTATGGACCTCGAAATATCTCTAAAAGTGAAATTAATGATTAAATTTTACTACTTTGATGTGTGGGATCAAACATCCAAGCGACTTTGATCCACTGAATTCTCTTTCGAAAATATTTTTAGGAAAACTTTTCAAGATACCTGGCATTGCTCTATTGGAAGAATCATTCTCCAAGAATGAGTTTTTGAATCGGGTAACCAAAACACCCAGAATGTGAAAATGGGATAATAAAAATACCCCATAGAATAGTCGAGAGCTCTATTCTAGTATGTACTGCCTGAACTTTTTTTAGCTATCAAAATTACCCTCAAATATTAAACATTTTTCCCATTTCACTCTAATTTAATCCCATAATATAGCCATATGCGTAGGGATGGCAACGAGTGCAATTTTGTTTACCCTCCTTAAAAGAGGGTGAACATTACCCTTTCTCTTATTGGTTGAAATGGTATGGACCCCACCACAAAATGATGTCATGTTTATCATGCAATACACTTTTTGGTAAGCATGACATATGATGGGGTCTACACCATTTCAACCAATAAGAAGGAGGATAATGTTCACCCTCTTAAATGGAGGGTGACCAAAACTCAACTCGATGGCAGCGGTGCGATCGATTTAGACGTTTAGTTATTAGTAAAACTAAAACCAAAATCGGAACATATACCTAAAGCCAAAACCAAAAGCAAAACCGCATAGTAAGCATGATATCACTTTGTGGTGAGATCCACACCATTTCAACCAATAAGAGAAAGGGTAATGTTCATCCTATTAAGTGGAGAGTGAACAAAACTCAACTCGATGGCAACGGTGCGATTGATTTTGACGTTCAGCTATTGGTAAAACTAAAACCAAAATCGAAACATATACCTAAAGCCAAAACCAAAAGCAAAACCGGTGATTCTTATTTTATCTAATACTAGTGGATGCCCGTGTCTGAAGACACGGCTTGAACGATTCAAACAAATACTGGACATTCAACCAAATATATCAACCCCTACGCAATGAATTTAACTTTGCTGAAAATAATAACCCAAACAAATTTATTGACCTGTTTAACTTGAATCAGCAAGTGAAGAGCAAATAATTTTTCAATTTCTAACTTCTGTATGCACAAACTCAAATGCATAAAACTTTGATAAAATAAAAAACACCATCAAAACATCAATGCAAACAAAAAATCTATATTGATTTTGTGTAGATAAAAAAATCAATAATAATAAAATGACAAAAATATATGGCTGTATACCATTTTACTTGCCTACGATGTGTTCCCAGAAAGCAATTATCAATAGGGCAATCCAAACATTTATATCTGTCAATGGATAATAGAGAAAGCCCGTTCCCAGTTAACAAAAGCTTGTAACAAATTAAGATTAGGCAAAAATCAAATTAAGATTAGGAAAAAATCACACATTGCTTGAGCAAATATTACAATATATTAAATTCATGTCATTACCTTGGTTGATGTTTGGTGTGCTCAGAAGAACCTTACCAAATCTGTAAACGACATCTAAAACCACAGAAATCCATGAAATTTTTTTGGATACATAAGAAAGTAAAATCATAGAAAAGTTATGTAAATCACACTCACTTTGGTTGCACATGATCTCCTCGTTGAATGCCTCTAAGAACAAACTAACCATCTCTCTATTAGAAATTCCATAAATTAAGAATGAAATGATTAGCTGTAAATCTTCTTTTTTAAAAAGTTTCTTATAAGTGAGCCTATCCGTTAAACAATTTTTTGATAAGTGGATACCTATATGTATATGGAGATTATGAGATCAATCACAAAATTACCTTGCTTGAAAGAGACCAACTAAGACGCATAGAATAAACTCGAACGCACAAATCTTGATCAAATCAAAAAACACTGATGTACCAGTAGTTTGAGTAATGTATTATTGATACAATTTGTGAATACCAGTAGTTTGAGTAATGTATGAATAGACATTTTTGTTCAATTGTGTAATTGATTATCCCATTTGGGAATCTCATAAGACCCGTGCTATGCACGATTTTGATGACGGCAAATAACTTGAAAGTCGTAGAATTTCATAACCAAATGGATAGAAAAAAAATAAAATCATTATGTGAGGGCAATCATGATTGAACTTTTACCAAATCTTGATTTATTGTGAGGGTAAAAAAAAAAAAAAAAAACTTCTTCATTCAATCCTATAGAATGAACTTCTTCGTTACCAGTGCACTTTTGAATTGCTCGAATTGAAACCCTCTCCCTCCTTGTATGTTCTCAAAAAAAAAGATTCAAACATTATACTCAGTACAGCCGTCACTCCAATTTGAACCGAGCGTAATCGAAATTTTTTGGAGTTGAACTTAATAAATAGAACTGGAAAAAAAAACGAAGAACTGGAAAAAAACGAAGTAAAGAGCCATACCTGTGGTGAGAGAATCGGAGAGACGGCGAGAGTCAGGGACAGAAAAGAGAACTGGAAAGAAAACGTTTAGAGAGAGAGAAAGAGAAACGAATAGGGAGAGAGAGGGAGATAAAAAAAAAATTTGAAGAACTAGGAAAAAAACGAAGTAAAGAGCCATACCTGTGGTGAGAGAATTGGGGAGAGGGCGGAGTCAGGGAGAAACGTTTAGGGAGAGAGAGAGAAAGAGAAACGATTAGGGAGAGAGCGGGAGATAAATTTGTTTCGCCCAATTTGTATTGTTCAATCAACGGCAAATTTGCCTTTGTATTTCCATTATAGCACTCACCCAATCAATGGCAAATTCATAAATCACCCATTTGTATTTCGGAAATACTCATCCAATCAATGGCAAGTCTTTACAATCAAGTCTTTAATTTGACCCAAATTAACTACAATCGGCAATTTCAGAAATTATTCCAATCAACTACAATCGGCAATTTCGGAAATCATTACAATCGGCAATAGGTAAATTGGATAGAAAAAAAGTAAGTCATTACAATCGAAAATCAATACAATAGGCAATCGGATCTTTAAGTCAATCAACAGCAATCAGATCTTTAAGTCAATCAACGGAAAGTCTTAGGCTCCATTCCAGAACGCTTTCTTAAAAAATAAATACTTATTTCACATTTTTTAACTCAAAAATAATGTAAATAAAAAATTATTATTATTATTATTTTTTGCACCGTATAAAAGATCTTGATAAGATCTATCAAACAAGATCCATATTATTAGAAACATTATTTGCGTAAACACATTATTTTTTAGCTTGAAATTGCATTCTTAAAAAATAAGTACTTAAAATGAGTTTTGGAACGGAGCCTTAATTTAACTAAGGGATAAATTAAGTTTTTTTTTTTTACCCTCACAACAAATCAGGATATCAAGATTTGGTAGAAGTTCAATTTATCCCAAGAAAATATAGGAGGGAATTTAGGGATTCAAAAACTTCCTTGTCATATTATACAGATTTCATTATTTTTATTTCAAATTTTGGCTGATTATAGCATTAGGATTAGTCACTAATTTTTGGAATATTATTAGTCAATAAAAGAAAGAGTTGAGATTAGGATTAGGATTAGTCAATAAAAGAAAGGCATGATTGATTTAATTTCCGGAATATAGCATTAGGATTAGGATTATACAATATTGGCTGATTAAACAATCATGCCTTCTCTGAAAATTAGCTAATTATACAATTAGCATTAGGATTATACAATCATGCCTTTCCGAAATATAAAATTTGGGCGGATTATAGCATTAGGATTAGGATAACTTCATTAGTTATAGATTACCATAATTAGTCATTAATTTCATATTAGGAAATATTCATTCGATCCGACGGCTACAAAGTTAATAGGAAATATGATCAAACAGTTGTAGAGGGTGCTCTGTTTGTATGAATAGACATTTTAGTAGAAGACCGTCCTATTTTATAATATAGACTAGGGTTTGCCCGTGCCTGAAGGCACGGCACAACGCGTTTTGAATACAACTAAAATGAATTACGAAACTATTGACCCCCGCCAACGAAGCTGATTTATACGGGAAGAATTTTTCTTAATTTAGATTCAAGCAAAGTTCTTGTAGTGTATGCTCGTGCCCAAAGACACGACTCGAACAATTCAGCACATGCAATTCAACACAAAGCCAAATCAAAACTTTGGTCAAATATATTAAGATTGCATGAGATGCATACGTAAAGATGTGAAATTGGTGCATTAGATAAATCAGCAAGACCCTAAATCACATGAATAAAGTATCAACTTGTTCATGTAACACCGAGGGGTCGGTTAGTTTCAAGTAACACCAACACTTCTAGTGATTGTCATATCCGTGTCTGACACTTCGGAGACACGGGACACGACATGGACACTTCGCAAGACCCTAAATCATAGGATCACAATGTCAATGTGTTTATGATAATTACCATAGCCAGTTTTTTCGTTACCACATTAGAGGCGAGAAATATAGATAAGGAAAAATTACTATGTATTGGTGTACGAAATTCGTTGGCAAAGACAACCAACTATCCAAAACTTATTAATAGCACTCAAACACACAAAAGAGAGAGAGAAAATGAGAAACACAACTTGATTAACATAACAGGGTTACCTTAACCTAACATAAATTTGCCGACTATAACCTTCCCAAACAAATAACTTAAAAAATGAAGTGTAATAGTGAGATAGAGTGAACATTGCTCTAATTTGTGCTCCAAATTGCTGCACATTGAGTGAAAACCTTAAAAAAAAACCTCACTAATTGGCTATGGGTACACCACCATTAGCTGCACATGAAACTATAAAAATGTTGAAACCAGCCAAAACAATCAAACAATGATGAAATGCAGCAATCATAAAATTACAAAAATGCTTCACAATGTCCCTACTTAATTCAATGTCCCGATCACAACTAAGAACCAACTGTCATATGGGTTTTTAATTGAATGGTATATTGCGCCAAATCTATACTACCACATAATCATTTGAACACTGCAAATTCTACAGTAAGAGAGCATTATTCATGGATAACTTACAAATGTATTTGACCATTATATTTTTTAGCTAAGGTTATTGGGATTTTGTTTCCAAAATGTTATAGAATTTCACAGAATGAATGTAAACTCCCATTTCTCGAAGATTCAATATTTGCTCTAACATGACCGAGGACACAACAAATGGATTTTACTCCACCACAAACCTTTTAAAATTTATAATTCATGTTGTCATGCCTCCGGCTTGTCCCACCATTAAAAATATTAAAATCTACTGGGCACGTACGTGTTCCTAACGTGTTACGTGTCTTCAGAGTGTTCGACATAGATACGGTGCTCTCTAGGAGTGTGGTGCTTCATAGAGTTTCACCAAACCAAATAGGTTCCTACAACAATAAATCTGGTAACTTCCCATAACCTATTCCACTAAGCCATACCCCACAGATCGATATACAAAACTTGATTTTTAGTAGATTAGCCATGAACTACTTTACACCACTACCGATTGCATTGTGCACAAAAACTATAGAAAATGTTCAAAAAGATCAATGTCCAGTACCTATGAAGCACCAACGACACGTCTGAAAAAATTAGAGATCTCTCACCTACAGAAGAATTAGCATGTACATGGTATTTTGAGTTTCGAACTCTACAAAAGTAGAAAACAAAATAGAATGAAAACAATTGCACATATAGTTTAATAGCGCTTGGGGGCTTGGGCCACTATAAATCAATTTTATCAATTACCTTTACATGACTAACGTTTGTATATATCAATTTCAAGTAATTTTTCTGGCTGGGCACAACCTCATGGTTGATATCTCCCAGCAACTATAGTTACTGAACCTTATCTATGGTAACATCGCAACAATAAATCTTGACAAAAAAAGAAAGCAAATCAAAGCTTTATATTTAATACCTCTTAGTAAGATCTTGTTGACAATTGTCTCTCTCATAGAGCTCAATCTATTATTTATTTTGCTCAAGGAAAGAAAAGAAAGCCATGCTTATTGCTAAAGTTTAGCTAGTAATTGATAATAAAAAGAATCAACCAATTAGGCAAAAAAAAAAATTCAACAATTAAGAAGATTCACACACATGAAATATGGATGGTTAAAAGGGATTACCTGAGGTAACATATTGTTAATTAGAAAAGGCAAGTCAATCGAGGAAGCATACTCGCTCAAAATTGGCAGTGACAATAAAGGTGTAGCATTGCTTGTCTATTGCCGTCCAAGTAGCCATCAGTTTCAACAAACTATTCTTAATGACACAAAGATGAACAACGGATATCAGAATAGAGCATCCTCACCATCCATAAAGAAAAGTTTTTGGAGAAACATGCAAAAATATCAAAGTAGAAGTTGGAGTTCAAAAGGAAGAATGAATCTCAGCAAAATGAATATTTTTTTATGAGGCAAACACCCATAATTGAAAACTCAGTATACATAGTCCAAAAATGTGGCGTGCAAAAACTGTTCTAAAATTCTCCCACACCATGTCCCGTAATGACGGACCCAATACATGAAGAATTCTTAGATTTTCAATTGATGGCTTTCTGTTCACCACCACAATTGAAACCAAATACTAAAAAATTGCAGCCTTCCACAACCGAAAAATACAAAAAAAAAAAAACAAATGACAAAAATTAATGGCGACTCTAATAAGGTAGCAGCTTTAAACATCTTCATTTTCAGCGGGGTTTCAGCTTTGACATGTATTAACAGGGAGAGAAGGAAGAACTGAGGGGAAAGAAAGATGATCTACAGAGAGAGTGCATAAGAGAAAGGAAAAAAAAAACTGAGGGGAAAGAAAGAGGGAGAGCATTGTTCAATTCAATAATTAGAACGGTTTCGGGAAAACTCAAAAAATATGTTTGTCGTAGAGTTTGGTTTGCTGGACTATTCAGCAAGGAATAAAGTGGCCTTTCCTTAGCCTCGCAATGGAATCGGCAAATAAGTGGCCTTTCCATGGCCTCCCAACTAATTAAGAACCTTCTTTGAGAAGCAGTGCTCAAGATAAGTTTCAAGCTTTTGCCGTGAATCAATGTTCCTTATTGAAGAAAAAAGCTCATTAATTCAAAGCCAAAAATTCTTATTGATTTAAAAAGCTCATTCAAAGCCAAAAATCCCGAGTATGTCACTGCCACTCTCTTAGAATAAGTCTATCATTTTTTCTTTCGATTCTTAGAACCCATTATCCATTTACTCTCTGAAACCATTGTTATTTGCCATACTCCATTACGCTCGGAAACCGGTTCTAGATTTTTTTTCATATACGTGTTGTGTATTGTCTTTGATCCATGCCCGAAGGCACAACACGTTGGACTCAAAACAATTTGGAGTATTTTTTTCGATTGAATTTTGGAGTAATCTAACCGAGCGTAATTGAATTTTTTTTTGGAGGTGGACTGAACAAAGAGAATTGGAAAAAAAAAAACCCGGCTTGAACTGGAAAAAAAAAACGAAGTAAAAAGCCATACCTGTGGAGAGAGTCACGGAGACGGAAAAGAGAATTAAAAGAAAACGTAGAGAGAGAGAGAGAGAGGGAGGGGGGGGGGGTGGGATTAGGGAGAATTGTGTGTTAATTATTAGCATGGCATTGTTCACCGAATTCAACTAATCAATGTTAATTTAGGAAATCATTCCCAAAACGTTACCAATCAGTCATTACAATCAAGTTTTTATAGTCCATAACTGAATATTTTCCACCCAATCATTACCAAAAAAATATTGACCATATTGAGCAACTCAACGGCTAAGATTTATGCAGAGAAATGTGTGTTAATTAAGCCAACAGTTAAGATTTATGCAAAGAAAATGTGTGGGCCACCACACCGTCGTGAATTGTATTATAGATATAGCCAAATGCATGGGGATGGCAACGGTGCAATAAATCAGTTCAGTTTTTCACTGAAACTGGTGGTCAAGAACTTTAATTGAGTTAAAAACACTCATGTTCGGACCTAGACTAGTAGAACAACAATAAAAGGAAAAGGAAAAGAGTTTGACTCTCTAAGAGCATCTCCGACCCTTGACTTCATATTGGAGATGCTAAACTTTTTTTGAAGACTTACGTGATATTTTGGTATCTCCAATTTAACATCAAAGCCTTTCTCTCCAACCCTAGCTTATGTCAAATTCTATTTATTTGAAACGAAAAAAAAAAATTCAAAAGACACATTTTCAAAATCATAACTGTTAGTTTTTGAAATTTGGCATATGTGTTCGTCCATGTCAAAATTGGCATGCTTTCCTCCCTCCTTCATCCATGTCAATAGCCACTTAAGGTTTGGCCTAAGAGAAATCATGTGGGTTTGTTTGTCTTCCAATGTCAAATTTGAACGTTAAATCCTCCACATCACATTTGGCATCGCTGATTGGACCAAATCAAATACGAAATAAGCCTTTGTACAATTTGTTACTGGAAGTGTGTAAATTGAAGCAAGGGTATAAATGTGTTAAATACGAAATAGGCCATTGTAGAAATTGGTTACAGAAAGTACATAAATTGAAGCTAGGTCAAAAATGTGTTAAATATGCATTGCAATAGGCCAGAAGGGGTATATGAGTAATTTTATGTGGTTCAATAACGGTTACGAGTACTGTTACAGTTCGGTTCGGTTCCGGTGCGGTTATCATTTGAAATCAAAACCGAAACTGAACAAGCCGATTTTTTGAAATTAAAAACCAAAACCAAATTAAAGCACAGTTAGAAAATTGATTAAGAACCATACCAATTACGTAGTTCGGTACAGTTTAGTAGGAGCAGACTAAGAAAGGGGAGGTGGCACGTGGCACCCGTTTCAGGGGAAGAAAAACTTTATACATAAAAGGGTGAAATATAAAATATGTGAAGAAAAGACACACAAACTCATGCTTTGGTATGGTGCTAAAGTGTGTTGTAAATCACCAAAGCCAGCCGCTGGGGTTTAAATTCCCTCGGCACCATTTGTTACTCGATCTCGTTTTTTTTCCCCTCTTTAAATTTTTGCATAAATCCTCATAAATTTTGTAATTTTTTCAGTATTTGAAAGGCAACGTGACCCATTTGGACACTAAATTTATACGTGACCCATTCGAACACATTTTTTTTTAATAAACTAACGTGGTTCAATCAACTAGGTATTTACGGGTATATACTTTGTACAAATGGTGTAAAAATTGCAATTTAGTGAATGACCTATTTTAATAAAAAAAAAATTAATATCATAATGTCTTGCATTTGCATACCATAAAAGAGTTTGAGCAACCATTTATATCTTTTTCAAAAAAAAAATCTACGACAAAACCTAATTATATGACATTACATTTAGATTTTTGTTTTCATATTTTTCTGCACAACATGTAACTAGATTTTTATCGAACAGTGTCACTCCCACGTCCAAATCCTAGAACTACAAAAGGCTTGATTGCATTATCCTAAAAACAATTCTAGTCGTCAACAAAACAAAGCCGACTTGACTTGAATGTTCTGTTTCGGCCTCAAAAATTACCCCCGAGCGGTCTCGTTATTCTGCCTCCCAAGGCTCATTACATGTTTCATGTTGCTATAGAATTTTACATTTTTTCGTTTTTGCTAAAAAAAAAAAAAATGGAAACTATGACATGCAGTAATATTCAAAACGGCCGACTTATACATGATGTTGATACACAGTGTATTCATGAGGAAATTCTACCCCAAATTCTTTTCAAAGGAATTGAAAGTCCATCGTTTTATTAACGACCGGGTTGCATGTTGACATGCCACCGGTCTTCTAATCTGCAAACAAGAACTGTTACTCAACACTCACTTGAGGCCTTGCGTAAATTTGCAACAGGAAATTTGGTTTACAAATGCTGTATAAAATGTTTCAGCTATTTTGGTCTATGGGGCAGACAAATAAACAAATGAGACTTGAAGGCTTAAAGCTAAACTTCCCAAGTCTTGAACTGCGTTGAATTGATTCCGATTCCGGCCTTGCATCCGTTCCTTTTTGGACTTGACTAATCGGATCCGTATAGGCAACTCATTGACATGGGCACAGTCACTACTTTGTAAACTTTACATGTTCACCGACAAAATAAAAATGTTCTTAAATTGGAACCACGCTGGCTTGATTCCGAATCAAATATAGATACGTAGGCAATCCATTCAAATGGGTGCAGTCACAAAATTAAAATGATTTAGGATTGAGATATGATTGGTAAATGAGTAGGTGTGAGGTTTGTTGGGATGTGCTCTTCTTACAATGATACCCCAATTCCTAAGTTTATAAAATAGACGAATCTCGAAGGTTCAGCAAACTACCAAATCAGCCGCAGAGGCTCGCTAAAAATAAAATGACATATGAATTACGTGATTTAAAGTTTTAAACGCAGAAAAAAAGAAATCAACCAAAGCAAATCTGCCACACAAGGAGCAATTAAAGAGAATTCAGAAACAATGCAATGGGTGTAGCACATTCAAGTGCACAAACTGTGCAGCACCACAGTCTCAACAGTGAGCCCTGGCCCAAACCCGAAGAGCACACCCCACTCGAGACCCTCACCGGTGGTCTTAAGCCCTTCCTCAGCCGACTTCTTCCTCATCTCATCCATAATGAATAGAACACAAGCACTCGACATGTTCCCGTATTCGCTCAGCACGTGCCTTGTGGCCCGTAGCTTCTCGGGCTTAAGGCTCAACTTCAATTCCACTTGGTCTAGAATAGCACGCCCTCCAGGGTGCACGATCCAAAAAATAGAATTCCAATCGGAGATGCCCAAGGGCTGAAATGCCTCGGTCAAGGCTTCTTCGATGTTCTTGGAGATGAGCCCAGGAACATCATTGAGCAAGTGGAAAGTAAGGCCCACTTCGCGAAGATGTCCTTCAATGGCCCCATCGCTACTGGGTAGAATGGTTTGGGCCGCAGAGACCAACTCAAACAATGGCCTTTCAACTTCGGGTATCGGATCCGCGCCAATAATAATAGCCGCTGCGCCATCTCCGAATAGGGCCTGGCCAACTAGACTATCAACGTGGGTATCACTTGGCCCGCGAAAAGTGACAGCAGTAATTTCAGAACACACAACTAGAACCCGGGCGCCTTTGTTGTTCTCTGCCAAGTCCTTGCCCAAGCGAAGGACCGTACCACCAGCGAAGCAACCTTGTTGGTGCATCATGACGCGTTTGACAGATAGGCGGAGGCCGAGGAGCTTGGTGAGCTGGTAGTCGGCGCCTGGCATGTCAACACCAATGGTGGTGCAAAAGACCAAGTGGGTGATTTTGGATTTGGGCTGGCCCCATTCCTTTATGGCCTTGGTGGCAGCCTCTTTGCCTAATTTGGGAACTTCCACCACAATCATCTCCTGCCTAGCGTCCAATGAAGGTGCCATGTACTCGCACACATTGGGATTTTTTTTTAAGATTTCTTCGGTTAAGTACATGTAGCGCTTCTTGATCATGGATTTGTCACCTGAAATTTGATGGAGTAGCAAAAAATTAATCGAAGGAAACTAATAATTCAGAAGGTGAAAGTAAAGGCAGGGTATTACATTTTGGCAGGGGTGTCAAATGGACGGAGTTGGGTCAAATTTGGGTAAGTTATTAGTGGGTTGGGTCTTTAATGGGTCATTGACCCAGTTAGACTCAATTAGTTATGAGCCCAATTATCCATACCCAACCCAACCCATTTATTTGAAATCAAACCCGACTCACCCATTAACCCGGCCAATTACATATATATTAAATATTAAAATTTAAAATGACTAAAATCCCCGTATACACTAAAATGACCATATTACCGTTATACATTTTAATGGCCAAATTACCCTTGTGTACTAAAATTACCATAATACCCTTATATACTAAAATGACCAAATTACCCCTATATACTAAAATTATTGAATCGAATGGAGATTTTGCTAAAATTTTAGCATCCAATAAAAAATGGCTTGAATGAATTGACCAATTTTTATGTCCAAAAGCAAAATGTAAAATGATAAGTCAACATTATGCCATCAAGCTCTTTACCCCTCTATCTATCTATCTATCTATCTATCTATCTATATAGAGTCCCATTCTCCTAAGAACCACCTTAACTTAATAAAATATGAACCTCCCTTTCCCAATAGAATTTCGATGATCCAAGCCGCTCAATGTGTTCAGAACGTGATTTCAAGAGTACTTGCGAGAAATCAGCAAAAAGAAATGACCGGAAAGACTTCATCCGAGCAGTTTTTATTTATTTTTTATTGAACGGTTCAAATTGCTCGGATGAAGCCTTTTCCGGTCATTTTTTTTGTTGATTCCTCGCGTGTACTCTTAAAATCACGTTTTGAACACATTGAGCGGCTCGAATCATCGAAATTCGAACGGGAAATGGGAGAAATGGAGAGGTCCTTATTTTAACTAAAATAATAACTTCCTCGTTTGAAAATGACTGTATGTATATATATATATATAGTCCCCTTCTTATAAGGCGATTTCTCGCCCGTACTCTTAAAATCATGTTATAAATACATTGAGCGGCTCGGATCATCAAAATCTGATTGGGAAAGGCGAGAAATGGGAGGTCCGCATATAAGATCTTCATTTTATATATATATATATATATATATATATATAGCTCTTTACATATCTCTCTCTCTCTGCAACTGAGTTTTCCTTCTGTTATTGAAAAGCATTTGAAATTATGATTTGGATTGTTGATAACCCCGGTCAATAAGTAATCGACATCAAGGATAAATTTCTATGCAGCTGCTACCACGACGCAATACAACGGAGAAACTGTAGATAATTTTTGTTTTACAGCAAAATTCACAATACCAAACAACAATCTGAAACCTATCTCGACAATCTGAAACCAATCTCAACTGACCGAAAATGGTGATGTTAATTCGTGGCGCTCTTCGATCACTGAAAATACGAACCCCTTCTCCCGCATTTTACTCCTCCTTCTCGCCGTCATCTTCGACGGCGAAGCCCGACGCCGGCATCGTATCAGCCGCCGCCGCCGACGTGGCCGCAGAAGATCTCCTCTTAGACGACGACCTGCCAGCCTCCGCTGCTGCCGAGACACGAGACGATTCGGAGCAGAATCAGGAGGAGATCGAGGGTATGAGGATTTTTTTTATGGGTTATATGCATGACTTATTGAGTCATTTAAGTGGACCCATTAAGACCCAATTAATAAATGAGTTAAATGGATTAGACTCATTCTGACCCAATTAATAAATGGGTTGGGTTGAGTTTATTTTTTAGAAGGTGAGTTTGGGTTTCTTAATGGGTTTGGGTTCAAATTACCACCCCTACATTTTGGGATGTAAATATGTCCATTTAATTTCACCAGAATAACAACAAAACTAAGAATGGACATTTCCAACATACAATGCCTCTATCCCATGCAAAAATAAAAATAAAAATTTAGGCACAACAAATTATTTTACATATATACAACAGATTGAACATGTCAATATTAAGTTATTAACACTACATGCATCATCCAACAAGTCACATGCATCCAACAAGTCACATGCATGTGTGTAAAACCTTAAATTCCGGTCACCAGGAATACTAGTAGGTGTTTGGAAGTCAATTATTTTTCAGATTTAGCTTTTGGATTGTTGATCACAAATGTTAAAATTATTATCAGAATCTGTAAAACTATTTGGATGAAAGGCGCAAAACAAATTATATGCTTTGTGTACGGAAGTACTATAATTGAATTCAAAAAGGTCATCCGAAGAGGATTTGTGAATTTGACATTTTTCAGTTCATTTTGCATTTTTTATTCAAAAAATGGGCTTCCAAACACCCCTGATTAGAAACATGAATATTAATTACCAAAATTGCATACAGAGGAAAAGATGGTGATATTTCACTTACACATGCGCTGGAACTTCTCTTTTAGCTTTGTCTCGTGCTCACTGTTAGTAATCCGAAAGTAGAAATCCGGATACGTGCTCTGATCGACACAGTTAGATGGGTTCGCAGTTCCGATCGCCATGACTGTCGCTGGGCCTTTAGCCCGTTGGGCCTTCCTAATTTCCTTGACGGTGTCCATCTTTTTGCCAGAAAAATAATTCAACAGTGGCCGGAGTTTTTGTGGTTTGTGTAGGTGCTAGTACAAGCAGCTTGGAGTGGTAGATAATTGCTGAGCTTGTGACATGGTGGTGTGGGTATTTATTCTAATATATAAAGGGAGAGTATCCTTTTGGTGTCTCCCCTTTTGTGTCATACATTTTTCTTTTCCCATAAGTGCCCTCTTAAATCTATTCTACTAATATATAAAGGGAGAGCACCCTTTTGGTGTCTCCCCTTTAGTGTCATGTATTTTTTTTTTTCTATAAGTACCCTCTTAAATAAAGAAAAAGGCAATATAAATGTACTGTAATTGTAAGGATATATTTGACATTTTAAAAAAAAAAATGCCGAAAACTTACTCTACCACGTTTCTCTGTTCTTCTCATCTCAACTGTCACGTTTATGTCAAGTACAAATCTGTTTCGACGAAAACTTTCTCCTCTCTTAGGCCCCGTTTGATAACAGTGATAGATGGTTGGGATTTGTAAGGAGATGGGATTAGGATTGAGATTGGTAATGAAAAGGGATTAGTAAGGAGATGGGATTGGTGATAAGTATGTTTGTTTGAGATGAGATTAGATGATGAGATTATTAATATCATGTTTATTTCACATGGGATAGGATTGGATTGATAGTATACATTTCCGTTTTTGCCCTTCACAGAGGATAGGATTGGTAAGGAGATGGAATTGGTGAAGGCTATTTTCGTATTTGTGCATTGGCAAGGATGGGATTGGATTGTTAATACCAAATGGGAGAGGCCCTTCTCAATACCTCCTAATACCCACCTTACTAGTCCAAAGTACTAATAATCTCAACCCATTTTTTATTACCAAACACAGTATTAATGATCCCTTGGGATTGGTAATCCAATCCCAACGCCCTAGAGATCCCTTAGTGCAAAACCTACGAAAGCACAGAGGTTTCTTCGCTTTCCTTTCCTTTTGATAAGCAAATGCACAGAGGTTTCTTTACTTTGCCCTACTCTTACCTACTTTTCTAACTCTCACCATTTTTAAAAGGTGGATAGGGTCTGCCATTCAAAGGGAATACTCTTACTTTTCTAACTCTCACCATTTTATAATTGGCGTGGGACTATGGTCTGCCATTTAAAGGAGCTATATTCTATAAGCAGCCAAAAGGTATTTTACTGTTTAATCTTTACCCTTTAGTATTTCTACTTTCTTTCTTCTATTTTATTGGTGAGAGTGAAATTGAAGGCAATGTACACAAGGACATGGATGGGCCATGTTTGGAAAGCGGTAGAAAGTGACATAATCAATTTTTTTTTTAAAATTGGTCTAATTTCCTTTCATGTGACTTCCATACTTGCAACTTCTATGAATTCGTCTTCTACGCAAGTACCATAATGGTCTTTCAATTCCTTTTTTAATTTTTGTTGGTTTCCATATTTATACTATATATATACTAGAGGCTGGGCACACGCAATGCGTGTGCAAGTCAGATTTTTACAACATTTGTAAAAATTTAATCAAACAATAAGTGGGAGGTATTTTTAAAAAATGTTGAGAAAATCCAACTTGCACAAGCATTACCTGTGTCCCAACCTATAGTACATATATATGTGACCAATAGACAAAGACGGAACCAAGATTTTACCTTAGCAGCGGTAAAATATACACTAAATTAATAAGAAGATGAACATAAAACTTCAAGTAAGGGCGCCCTTACCATATTAAGTTAAGGACGTCCCTTTCCTGACCAATTTGTGATGATTCGAGCCGCTCAATATGTTCAGAACGTGATTTTAAGGGTACATACGAGAAATCAGCAAAAAAAAAGACCGAAAAGGGCTTGATCCGAACAGTTTTTGTTTGTATTTTATCAAACGGTTCAAATAAAAATTACTCAAATCAAGCCCTTCTCAGTCATTTTTTTTGCTGATTTCTCGCGAGTACTCTTAAAATCACGTTCTGAACAAATTGAACGGCTCGGATCATCGAAATTTGAACGGGAAAGATGAGAAAATTGGACGTCCGCATTTTATTTAAGGTAAGGGCGTCCTTACCTGAATGGGACTCAAAAGAGGAATTCCAATATGAATAGTCATCGTCCACTAATAATTAAATCATAAACGAACCCTTGGGAAATATTGTGTGAATGCCATCATGCCACCTCATTAAAATGGTGGGTCCCATTAAGACTATAACAGCCGCACAAATACACCCTCCACACTCAACCATTTTCCATCCCTTCCCATTTCGCAACCACTGACCACAAGCCTGCCTTCTAGTCCCGCATCCTATGCCGCCGATCATCACTCCCAATTCTCACACTGCACTCGTCCTGCTCGCCTGCTCCCGTGCCTTTTTCCATAACACCCAGCAGCAATGGCCCATGTCACTCACTTTCTTTCAAGCGGATGAAATCATGCCCTTCGTCTATTAGATTTGTCCATTCTATGGCGTAACTTTGAAAGCATTGATCGAGGGTGTGCGATTGTTGGTATCATGTGAATCTAGGGCTTTAATCGTTTTATTTATACTTCCTCCGTCCCTTTTTAAGTGTCTTGCTTTGTAACTCCAACTTATTAAAAAGACATCATCATTATACATTTCACATCAACTTTTTCCTCCACTTTCCCTACTTACCCATCATCCATCATCATTACACTTTTACTCACTTACTTTTCAAAAAAGAATCTACTTTTAGGGACAAAATAGACAATTCACCAACTTTTACCCACTAACTTTACAAAATAGATACTTATTTAGGGACAGCTCAAAATGGAATACCGGACTATAAATAAGGGACGGAGGGAGTATAAACTATATATACTCGCATAGAGGAGAGGGACCGACGGGAAGAGGATGGAGGGGTGAGAGGTGAGTTTTGGTTGGCACCGGCCGCCGATCCGGTGAAGGAAGACAAAGAGGCGTCGGAGAGTTGAAGATGAAGAAAGGGGAGGGGAGGATTAGATGAGGACGCGTCCATGTGAAAGAAATAATTGTGAAAGAGAAATAATTGCTGAGGTGGCTTTTATTGAATGGATCTCCGTGTAACACAAGGTACACGACTTAACCGAGTAGAACTTGTTCTCTTTTGTTCAATGTCAACATAATAAAATGTCAGTCAATAAAATGAGGCAATTGATTTTGCCACTACCCTTTTTATTTTTATTCGGGTGAATTTACTAAAACACCGTTACATTTGAAAAGTGAGAAAAAGCTAGCATCATAAAGTGCAAGAGTGTTTTAGTACATTCATCCTAATAAAAAAAATGGAAACTGGCGTAAACAAATAGAGGAGTGACAAAATAATTAGCCTAAAAGGATTCTGATGGAAATTTTAGACCACCTTGCTTTCTTTTCCCGGGGGGCACGGAAGGCTGACCAAGGGGAAGAGAATTCATAAGAATGAATTGAACAACTTCTTATCCTTTAGGCTGGGAGGTTTTGGTATCAAAACATGGGAAGTTAGGCCTCCACCTCCATATTGGCTGCAATCTTTGCAAAGGAGATCAATTAATTGTGATGTTTTTGTTCGCGTCTTTTTCTACAATCTAGACATTCCTATAATTTCGGACCAGGTGAAAAAAATATTTCATTGCTGAGAGAGAAAAACTTGTACTAGGAAAAATGAAATAAAATCAGACCTAGAATGAAAAAGGATTTTTCCTAACGCGGGCATTTGTCGAAGCGTCATAAAATCCAAATCCTTGTAGAGAAACCACTCCAATTTGGTTTATTTTATTTTGAGAGATGCAAATTCCACACAAAAAAAATGAGAATTCAAGATCGAGAACTACGCTCGGAATTTGTGAATAATAATTTCATTTTTGTCAATCGTATTGAAAGTAAATATTTGAATGAATATTCACCATCACATTCGGAGTCTTCAACATTGGTTCTACCCATACTGGCTTACCGCTGAAGATAATATTGACATCAAATCAGCAATTAATAAAAAGAAGAAAGCAAGCCATTTTAATGGAAAACCAACATGGAATTTCAGTAAATACCCATTGGATTGGATCATGTTGTTAAAAGCACATATTATAGTCTGGAAGACAGCCAAGCTGTTTTTCCAGTGTACCCAAAAAAAAAAATGACAGCCAAGCTAATATCTCAGGGAAGGATCCAGTCCAGTCGCTCCAGATCAATTTGGTCCAGTTTTTGCATTCGGACCGTCCAAAAAAGTTTTGGACAGTCCAGATTTGTTCGGGTACATTCTTAAAACAAAATATCTGAAACACCCTTGAACAAATCTAGGCCGTCCAAAACACTTTTGAACGGCCCAGATGCAAAAAATTGGACCAAACTGGTCTGGAGCGACTTGACGGGATCCAACCCCTAATATCTCCCACAATATTCATCTACTGAAAGGAAAACATTCTTGCAGAGCAAAGGAGCTCATCAAGAGTTCAGAGGGAAGAAGCAAGACGACAAAAAAAATACAGAAAGTTGGTATGGAGATTGCCTTCAATTTGAAAAGGCCAAAGACAAACCGCTCCTTTTTGTATTCTTATGACAAGTTTATCGGGAAAAAAAGGCACCAATCAGATGCCACCCACGTACACTATCAGGAAATCAAACATTTGGATTATATACCGGTTCTTACTCAAACGACTCTTCAGAAATCTGACAATTGGTTCATTGACCAATGAACAACACCCGAGAACAAATTTCATGAACAAAATTTACTACGATAGAGTCAGAACATAAGGTTACTTCCATTCTATTCATGATCCACAACATGCTGAAAATAATCCCCTATGTTATGCTTCCATCCCCTATGTTAAGCTTCTATTCTAATTTACTACTTTTCAAGTATATGGCCAAGGGTTTCCAAGTGAACTTACAGAAACAAAACTTTCAAACCAAGGACCATCGGCATTTTGATATGAACGCAACAAAAATGACCGCACATTGGAGTAAGCGCATATGAAAACTAGAACTAAAAGAAGCAAATGCAAGAAAGATGAGGTATCTTTCAGCTAAATGAACACAATAACTAAAGAAATAGTTGCAGAGGCTTAACAGTCGCAACTCCGAAAAGTGACCATGGAATAGAGCTGCATAGAATGGATTGGGCATTGTCAATCAAACAAAATATCTCAATTATGCAGTGTGATAGTTTCAGCTAGAAGTTCAACAATTGACCCAATCAAAAAAATTTTGCAGTTGCCTAAGCAACTGAATTTGGGGTAAACCACAACTACGCCTAACTTAATCAATCAATCAATCATTATATTAATAGGTTAGGTTTTCCTGTCAACTCTACGGTACAATATGATTATTGGACAAGCATTGGGTGTATCCAGTCACAAACTACCTGAGCTTATTGTCTTTGTTCACTTTCACGCCAATTTTCAATATACAAGTGTCTCTCAAACCCCATTGAGGAGGGGAAAAAAAAGGGGAAAAGAAGAGCAGTTTCTACAGGGGAAAGAGTGAAGCATATAGATACATTATCAAATGGGTCCTATTCTGTAATAATGGGGATATTGATGGTTTCCCTAAAGCTCTAAGCTTTGTTATGATGACACATGTACTAAAACACTCCCATTTAGCACATCAATCCTCAACTATGAAGCACGGATACTCTATTTTGGTCTACGTATCCATATCGGATACGGATACACTCGGATACGTATCCGACACGCTTTTTTAAAGTATCCTACTTTCTTAAAAATATATCGGTTAAAATTGCAATAAGATCTATATTTTTCTTTTTCCTCCACTAATAGACACCAGAACACCAGAAACACACTAACGATATCCTCTCTCTCTCTCTCTCTCTCTCTCTCTCTCTCTCTCTCTCTCTGTATATGTCTATATATATAACTATATGGAAACAATTCTATATATAACTATATGTAAATATCTCTCTTGGCATGTGAAATGGTGAGCTTGTGTATTGAAAAACTTTAATCATTAATGGAATTTTAGGAATTAAAATTATTATATATATAATATGCTTTTTATTTACTTTTATATTCAATGTATCCCCAATGTACTGTATCATACTTTTTGAAAAAATCACGGTATCCGCGTATCCGTATCCCATATCCATATTTGTGCTTCTTAGATCCTCAATGACAAAGTAAACTAGGCCTGAGAAATCACAAAACTGTGAAGGCAACCCAGGTCAAATGAAGAGAGAACTCTATTTTAAGTTAACTATGGGTAAAACAATTTCGGCCATACCTGATTTGCACTGCTACTTCAAAAGTCTTTAGCGAAACATTTACAACTCAACCCTTCTTGAGAATTACAGACTAAAATAATATGGTGTACAAATGCTTGAGATAGAGTGAAATGAGAGCTGAGATAGTGAGATGGAGCATACCTGAGAGGTCGAAGGGAGTGTTAAAACACCCCTATGAACTGTCCAAACCCATCTTCAGCTAAGAAATTCAAATGTGACAAATAGTTTACAAGTTGATAGATTTTTATATTGACACTAGAGGTGCAAAATCAACACAAAAATTACATTAATTTTAGCTGCTAAATCATCTTTCTGCACAAATCATGCACTACATCAGTCGTATCATATCCTAAATCTAGTACAACACATTCATTGATATAAAGAGACGCTAAAACCAGTACTAGTCCTGGCATAGCACCAGCATATCAGGGTTCTCTCCACAGTACAACAGGCCCACAACAACAAACCACCTGAGTAGAAAAGCTAAACGAGCAAGAAAAGTCCTGGCGCTCCACACGTAAAGGTCCTTCTCCAAATGCAGTACTTACTTATTCAGGCAACATAAAGTTAGTGGAAGCCTCGGCTAGAAAACACATCCGACGAAAAAGCACAAAGAAACATTTGATGGCTCAGATTATAGAGCAATTGACTAACAGGCACAACAACCATTCATTCAAATACAATGTTGGGGTCATCATAACACCAACTGTCGTTTTGGATAGCTATGTATTTCAAGTCAAGGGATTTGAAATTATTGTTCAATAAGCATAGCTTAAAATTAGATTTTATAATCACATAGGAATTTGGATATTGAGTTTGAGAGCACTATTGAGATGGATTTGAAATAACTATATACTACATAATAGGAGTGATTTGAAATCCTTCATATTAAGGATTATAGCTATACAATGATCTCAATAAATTACGTCCCTTTTACTCCAAATTTATCTACCACTTTATTTCACAAGCCACCTATGACTAAACCTCTCGCATCCTTCCTATATATAGAATGGGAGTGCAAGGCACAGTACTTTCATCCCCTACTTTTCATTCTCGGATTGAACAGTGGCTCGCCCTCAAAGAAAAGTCACAAATGAACAATTTTCAATTCATTTCACGGATTTGCCCTTGTCAAAACTTTTTGCTTCTGGGTATGCCGAGTAATTACACAACCCCCTGTGGGTATTGATGGAAATAAAGAACATGGAAAGGAACAAGATATATGGGAATTTGACCCCACATAGGGATAGAAGACAGATGCGGCTTGTGTGTTTCATAGAATACAATAAATAAAATTCATCCTCCAATCATGTTCTTTTATGGCACCAGTTTATATACAACAAAGCCTTGCAATGGAAGTTTATATTTTCATCTTCCAAGTAAACGTACCAATTCATCACCCAAAACTTTCCAGCGAGCAAGAAATCTATTGTTAACTTAAAAGTGCCTTACAGAGCTACAGTTACTAAGTATAACCACCACACATCCCAAATACTTTTGACAATTGCAACACACAAACTAACAACAGAATACCGGAAGTTGTGGGTAGAATGAGTTATGTGCATAATTCATTAGATTGTAAAACGGGTCACACGACCCTACTTTCAGAGTAACAAATCTTCACCTTCTACCCCTACCCCCTACTTTCATACTAACAAATCTTCACCTTCTACCCCTACCAATATTTTTTCACCTTCCATTGATTACTCAAATCTAAAGTACTTATCCACATAAATACATTTTAATATTTTATATTTCGAATCTTGGAGGTAACAAGAACATGACCACGTAATTCTCCACCGAAACTTCAAACACTACATGAATGAATAAACTATGGCACACGTACTGCAGTTAGGGGCCTTGCAGGTAATTTCAATATCCAGGATAGCTTCCATCTTACATATTGGGATCTTGAGTTTCATATCCAAGTTGATATCCATAAGATTCACTATTCCACTGGTTTGGATCCAGCTAAGTTTGAACAAAGCCAACAAATGGAAGATTTATGTTTTAGTACTTCATCTGAAAAGAAGTAAAAAGAAGTACAATAAATTGCAGAAGCACAGTTTACTCAGTTTTAGATGATACATACCTGTTTGTTTGAATGACTACGACCCCATGAAAGTCAGATATTTTGTCCTCCTAATTGAGTTCCTTTTAACATCTTCAATGTTACCTCAACCCAATGACTGCCAACGCATATGCAAGGAACAGAACAAAGTCAGTCATATTAACATGCATCATAATTTCTTGTAATTGAGGCAAACATAGCGTACCTCTCAACAAATTGAACAAACCCACATCGCCTGGCAACTAGAATTTTCACACGGACTAAATGCCCATATGGGCTGAAAAACTGCCAGAGCTGCTCATTCAAACCACCAACAAATACCTGGCACTGCAAATTGGTGGCCAAGACCATACCAGGCTCCCTCCCCAAAATTATTCTCATTCTGCATTTCCAGAGTATTTCTGAACAATGGCTAAAAATGATGTTCCTCGTACAACATGACAAGATACATTTCTATGGATCATGTTCAAAAATAAATTACCCTGCAGAAGATTTCTATGCAGAGTGGAAAATCCACATCCATGATCCACACTGTAAACAGCAACGTGCAACTGTGGTAACCAACTTCAACAGACAATTTCTCATGGTGAATAGTATTGTCCGAAACTAAAAATCTGGAAAGCTCAACTATTCTCACACTGAGCAATATATCTAAGCAATAAACACAATTTCTGAATAGCGAAAAAACGTACACAAATAAAATACATGGCCGATCCTATATAGAGAAACTGCAAGTGTGCTATATCGTTGCTCCTTCAGAAATTCAAAAGAAAGTAGTTTTACACTTCTGAAATGTAGTGTGCACCAATATGTGTTCCTGGTAATAAAAGACATCAGTCAGCTATCAAATACATTTTCTGAATAGTACAAACGTATGGTGCTATAATATTTTCAAAAGTAACGACACTGCAAATGTGGTGTAATTATGGGCATGTTTGTCCTCAAGAAATCCAAAATAATGTAATATCACACTTCTGAAATGCTCTAGTGTCTTACCCACCAAAGTGTTCAACCTTTTACACGCTCAAAGGGAGAAGAAATAGCGTAAAAACTAAGTAATTGAAGATGACAGATGGAGAAAAAAAAATGTGAAAAGAAACCCAAGGACCCTATGGCTTTCCTTATTTGATTGGTAACATACTTAATTCCCACGTCCTCAATTCAATCAAACTCAACAAGGCTTCATCCCGCACTATATACGAAGGATGGGAGCCCCACCAATATTTGAGCTTTCTAGATTCAGTCAAATATCTAGATAAATAAAAGATGAGGGGAAAAAACACGCGCTGACTATCACTAGAACTGCTCAGATGGGGCAAAAGAATTGGCATGAAAACTTTTTCTTCATTATTTAATAATGAACTTCAACTTCCCCTCCACTGTAAGTATTGTACTAATTTTCATCTTGTAAGTTTTTTAGGCATGTATTTGTAACTTTAGAAGCAATGTTAGATATTCAATTATCTTAGACTCATGTGGGGCTCCCATTCTTCGTATATAGTGCGGGATGAAGCCTTGTTGAGTTTGGTTGAATTGAGAACGTGAGAATTAAGTATGTTACTAATCAAATAAGGAAAGTTGTAGGGTCCTTGGGTTTCTTTTCACTAATTCTTGAGTTTTTTTTTTTTTTTTGGGTTTCCATTTGTCATCTTCAATTACTTAGTTCTTATGCTATTTCCTCTCTTTAAGCATGTAAAAATTGAACACTTTGGTGGGTAGAGAGCACTAGAGGCATTTCAAAAGCGTGATGTTACATTATCTCGGATTTCTCGAGGAAAAACATGCCCATAATTACACTGCATTACACCGCATTTGCAGTGTCCTTACTTTTGAAAATATTATAGCACCATACGTTTGTACATTTCGGAAATTGTATTTGAAAGCTGACTGATGTCTTTTATTACCTGCAACAACACATATAGGTGGACACTGCATTTCAGAAGTGTAAAACTACTTTCTTTTGGATTTCTGAAGGAGCAACGATGTTGCACACTTTCAGTTTCTCTATTTAGGATCAACCGTGTGTGTGTGTGCATTTTTCGCTATTCAGAAATTGTGTTTATTGTTTACATATATTGCTCAGTATGAAAATAGTTAAGCTTTCTAGATTTTTATTTTCGGATGATACTATTCACACTGTTGTTTACATTGATGGATCATGGATGTGGATTTTCTGCTCTAGATGGAAATCTTCTACAAGGTGATTTATTTTTTAACATGATCCATAGAAATGTATCTTGTATTGTACGAGGAAACATCATTTTTAGCCATTGTTTTAACATTTTGCTTTCCATGCAGGTATTGTTGGTGGTTTGAATGATAAGTGCTTTGGATGAGCAGCTCTGGCAATTTTTCAGCCCTTATGGGCAGTTTTAGTCCATGTGAAAATTCTAGTTGGCAAGCAATGTGGGTTTGTTCAATTTGAAGACAGGTAAGCTATGTCTGCCTCAGTTACATACTTGAAATTACAATGCACGTTAATTTTACTGACTTTGCTCAGTCGGGAGGACAAAATATCCTACTCTCATGGGGTCGTAGTCCTTTAAACAAACAGGTATGTATCATTCAAAACTGAGTAAACTGTGCTTTCTACAATTTACTTTACTTTTTTTCAGATGAAATACTAAAACATAAATCTTCCATCTATAGGCTTTGTTCAGACTCAGTTGGATCCAAACCAGTGGAACGGTGGATCTTATGGATATCAACCCAGATATGAAACTTGTGGAGGTGCAAGAACTACTCAAGATCCCAATATGTAATATGGAAGCTATCCTAGATATTGAAATTACCTGCAAGGCCCCTGACAACAGCACTTCAGCACGTGTGCTTTGGCTTCTTTTGTGGGCAATATTTTCTTCAATAGTATATTCTTTCATGTAGTGTTTGAAGTTTCAGAGGAGAATTACGTGGTCACGTTCTTGTTCCTAGTATAGTTAGAGCAGCTTTTACCTCCAAGATTCAAAATATAAAATGTATTTATGAAGATAAGTACTTCAGATGTTTTAACAACCTATGGTAGGTGAAGAAATATTGGTAGGGGAAGAAGGTGAAGATATGCCTATCATATTGGACTGGATAATAACTTTCTAGATATTGGTGGGTTCCCATTCTTCACAAAAAAATCTAAAAATCTAGACAATTTCTTACTTTCTAGATATTGGTGGGGCTCCCATCCTTCATGAAAATCTAGACAGTTTCTTATGCAAGAAGATATAGACCGTATCCGTGAAAAGTACAAGAATTATCGCACATTTCGATATACCAAGTGCTCCACCTGGCTTTGTACCAAATCCCTTAGACGCACCTTTAGCCGTGGGTGGTGAGTAAATAGTGGTACCCTTTTTCTTGAACTGCTACCCCTCTACTTAAACCATCTCTCTGCATAGACCAGTTGGTTCCAGTTTCTTCTCGCCCCATTCTTTAGGAGATTTTGATTGGAATACCCAAAAAAATTTACGGTAGTGACATGTACAGCAAAGTCGAGTTTGTACACAATGAAGAAGTTTAACCCGACTACCCTTACACAGGAGACAAACATGGGGACCTAACGAACTCTTTATCTCGTGGAACTTATTTATCAGAATCACTTCACAACCATTGGTCATGACACCAAGGCAATCATCATCAAAATCACCTTCCTTTCCACTTTTCCCTTTAGCCGATAATTGGGATAGGTAACCACACCACATGAAAATGTGTACTTCATGGAACATTAGTGAGCAACCGTAAATACGTTCATTCATACAACAACCGTGTCATCTAGTGAAAGCATTGCGTAATCCTGTCAAAACCTTTTCGAGGTAGCAAGATGGCCGAGTCCAAGTCAGCATTTCTCTGAACCACATCAGCATCGGAAAACTCCTCCCTATTATGCTCAATACATTACACCGAGACTACCTTCTTTGGAACCACATGCGAACATGTCAATATAACAGCCCCTTTAGACATATAACCCCAACACCAGTCTTTACATTTGACTTGTTGTCTGCCGCTTAGGGAAACCTTTTTTGTCCACGGTTAGGTCTTTATACATTGTTCGAATGAAAACCACAAGTCCTTCCCGCGACTAAAAGACTCGTGGTTTTCATTCGAACAAAGTGTACTCAAGGGATGTTTGAATGAAAACAACGAGTCCCTTCAGCGACGACAAAACTCGTGGTTTACATTCGAACAAAGTATACTTGAAGAAGGCCAACCCCAAACAACAAAGGTTTCCAGTAGCGGAGGCATGGGTTATTATGTGTGAAGAGGGTGTCATATTGACATGTTCACGTGTGGTTCCGAAGAAGATAGTCTATGTGCAATTTAGTTTTGTGCACAATAGGGAGAAGTCTTTTGATACTAATGTGCATCATAGAAACGCCAACTTGGACTTGGCCATCTTGCTACCTTGAAAAAGATTTTCACGGATTATGCAATGCTTTCACTAGATGACACAGTTGCTGTAGGAATGAAAGTATTTAAGATTTCTCACCCACGTTCCATAAATTGCACATTTTTATGTGATGAGGTTATCTATCCCAATTATCAGCTTAGGGGAAGTGAAACGTAAGGAATGTAATTCAAATAAGTTTGACAATGATCGGCTCGGTCTCATGAGTAATAGTTGTGGAGTGATTCCAATAAATAATTTCCACGAGATATTTGTTCGTTAAGGTGGGTCCCCAGTGTTTGACGCTTGCGGAAGGGTGGTCGGGCTAAACTCCTTCATTGTGCATAAACTCAACTTTGTTGCACATGTCACGACCATAAAAAAATTTGATATTCCAATCAAAACCACCTAAAGAATAAAAGGGGACGAGAAGAAACAAAAACCAGCCAATCTATCCAGACAGAGAGTTCAAGTAAAGGGGGTAGTAATTCAAGAAAAGGGGGTACCACAACTTACCCACTATCCACTGCAAAATGTGCGTCTAAGGGGTATACATTTAAGGGGTCCAGCACAAAGTAAGTGATAACTTCTATTTGGTATATCAAAAGGCACGATAATGCTTACACTTTCCACGGGTGTAGTCAAATCTTGTTGCATGAGAGCAAACAGTGAAACGTTTTTGTCATTCTTTCTCGTCTTGTTCTGTTCATTCGCAAACTATGAATAAATAAAAGATGAGGGGAAAAAACACGTGTTCAATAACACTAGAACTGCTAGGATTGGGCAATAGAATTGACACAGAAATTTTCTTCGCTAGAAAACTAAGTATAAATTCTACTCTCGATTATTAAATAATTTCTCTTTGTGTTGCTTTAAATTCTCCTTTTAACTTTGTTTGATTTACTTTCTCTGGAAAAGGCTGACTTAGTATTATAGTTCCAATCTTCATTCGATCACTTGGAATTGCATATAGGAGGCCTAGTTATAAATACTTAGTTTAGCCTCTTGGCTTATGTTTGTTCGTTTGTGTAGTTCAATTGGATTGATTAGACCGTTCCTATACTCTTGTCTTTTTGCCACTTTCTTTCCACTCGGAGAATTATCTTGATTTTTAAAGGATGAAACATTGGTATAATGGCTCGTCTGAAATATAGATACGGAGTTCAGAACTATATTCATACTTCAGCCTATTGTAAAATTCTAGATGGAGGTGTGGGGAAAGGCTATACCCCTTCACATCATTGTCCGTGAACCAATCTCCAAAACTATGTTTCCATGACCTAAACCAAAAAGAAGGGATCAAGGGGAATCAAAAATAGGTATCATGAAAGAACCTCCATTAAAACTTATTTGAATCAAAAGCCCTAACTTAGTTGACACAATCCAAAGTATAACAACACGTAGATTAAACAATCCAAGTAAAAAACTCAACAACTATGCCTACTTCTTATGAAACTTGGGGAAACTTATCTATAATGCAAACAATTTTTTACTTGTGAATGCGCAAACCCATCAAGGTTCCCCAATCTACAATTCCAAAAAAAAAAAAAAGTCACAATCTAGGAAATAATCAATTTTCCCAAGTTAGTTAGGTTTAGGGCTTTCAAATTGGAGCCTAGGGTTATGATTTTGAACCTAGTAATAGAATCATGGGGCTGCTTTGCTTTGCTCAAAGTTAGTTTGCCTTTCCCTTCAACGAACAAATCAGTTTGCTCTAGAAGTCAGACCATGGATTTTCCCAAAATCTTGGGGTTTGTCAATCAAACAAAATGTATACAGAAACAAAGGTGATAAAATATGATCAACACCACTAGTATTAATATATACAAACAACAAACTGATTAATCATAAGATTTTTGATTCATTATTGTTACTAGTTACTACTGTATATACTGTATAATATATACACACACGCTGTGTGTATCGTGTATGTGTGAAAAAAAATATTACCCAGCAGGGCCAGCACTAGCAGCAGCTGCAGAGTGCAGCCGACTGACCCAGATGGGTTGAGAGAGGGTGCAAGAGAGAGAGAGAGAGAGAGAGAGAAGAAGAAGAAGAAGACGGAGAGTGTGTCGATCAGAGAGAAGAAGAATAAGGGTGCATGTGTGTGTTGATCAGAGAGAGATTGACATACCATTACGCCCAGAGAGGAGACCATAGATTTCTGATTGAGGAGAGACAGATTTGTGTTTTAATTGAGCTGTTTTGCCCTAACAACACCTAGGCGCCACTTTTTCACGCCTCATGCCTAGGCGACTCGAAGCGAGACTAGCCACCCGCCTCACCCAACCTCGCCTCACCTAGGCGCGCTTTTTCATTCACTGCATCGCACAATTTTGGAAAGTGCGAACCGAGCCTTCATTCTTCAGATTTTGGTTTGGAGGGAGAGAGAGAGAAGGGGAGGAAGAAGTGTTCTTACATCCAACGGATCCCCTATGGCGATTTTGGCTCAGAGAGCGGAGAGAAAACATCCTCCAATAGAAAAGCATTCCTGTATAGAAAAATTATTCATAAGCTCTATGTTGCTTATCGGGGCTCCAATTCCCAATGTGATGCAGTATATCAATTCTCATAGTAGGGTTCCTCGATTTGAGGGCCAAATACTCCTCTTCGCCGAGCACTGCCCTGTACATTGCCTGGAAATCGATGACGGGGACAGTTAGGGTTCCGTCCATGTCGAAGAGCAAGCCCCTGAGATGGGACTTGGGGGTGATGCAGGCAGCAGTGGAGGGTAGGGTGGCCATGGACGGAAATGAGCTTGAGGGGAGGAAGCGGAAGGAGAGAGCGCTGAAGGTGAACCCACTGATTCCCTGAATATTTGTGGCATTAAAACAACCAAATGGTAGCTCCTGAAAACAATTGCATATCCTATAAAAAGAAACTTGCACTTCTTCGAAAGAGAATTGAATATCCTCAAAACAAAATTGTATTCACCCAATAAAAAAAGAAAAAAAGAACAGAACCCACAAAATTTGAAGGCTGAAACTACAAAGAACACTCAATGGAGCAATCATTGAAATACACTACTCCAACCAAGGGCAGATTGGAGCGGGATATGAGCCAAAAAGTACAGGGCAGCAGTCCCATGAAAGTTGTAGACCCAATTATTAACAATCAGGCATCAAGAAACAACAAAGGACTTCAATGTTTAAACCCTCTTTTACACACAGAGGCGGCAACAACTCAATGTTTTAACAGCTTGTGAACCAATGACTTCAATCCAAACAAAATAATGCCCCACATTTTCACCCACTCCAAAACAGGGGATTATCTCATCTCAAAACCAAATCCATTCAAATTCCTCAAAAAAAAAAACTTCTATTTTATGGATTATGGATTCATGTGATTCAATAACACATCGACCTCCTAAAAAGCCATGAGATCAGCTAAAAAAAAAAAAAAAACTAATTGTTTTTTTACAATCAAATGTAGATTAGTGGAGAGGGAAGTGAGAGAGATACCTGTGAGAGAGAGAGAGAGAAAAGATGGTGGTGGTGGTGGAAGGGGTGGGTTTGGGGTGTCCGTCGGTGGTGGTGCGTCGAGAGGAGGTTGTGTGAGATGGAGGGTAGGGAAGAGAGGAGATCGTCGTGGTGGTGCGTTGGTGGTGGTGGGGGCAGTTTTGGGGGGAACCTCGGAGAGTGTGAGATGGAAGAGAGAGGAGAAGAGGGAGATCACGGTTTGTGTGTGAGATGGAGAAGAGAGAGTGTATATATATCCGATTCTAAATTCCAGAATTTTCGAAATTTTTTTGAATATTTTCATATTTTATGTGTCGATAGCACCTCTGGTGAATTTTAGAAGGAAAAACCAACATGCAAAAGGAAAGGTCTAGTAATACCACATTTTGACGGGTTGGGATCCCATCCAGTATTTCACTGTCCATTAGGGTCCATTTAATGGCTGAGATTAACTGTGATAAATCTAAAGTGGGACATCATGCCACGTCCAGTCCAATTTTGGCTCTCAAACGGCACTTGGGACTTGCTAACGGAAAAGGTCCCATTTAACATGTTTTTTTTGTTGTTGAGAAAATCCAAATGTTGAGGGGCTCTCAAATAACGCATACTATTTTTGTGGAGCCCATTTCGGATCCCACAAAAATGATTCAAACTTTAAGTTATTCTTAAAAAATATTTTTTAGTGGTTCTTGTAAAAAATTAGTTCAATCTAACATCCGTATAAAGGATTTTCCAGGATTCATAGGGGTTGTACGAATTCTGAAACACCCTACGAATTCTGTACCAATCTTTAAATTTTTTTCAAGAATCCATAAATAAATATTTTAAGAATAATTGACAGTTTGAATCATAATTGTAAAACCCATAATGAGTCCCGTAAGAATTTAAAAAATCTGATTAGTGTACCCCCGTTTGGTACCCATTAAATGGGCAATAATTTTTTTTTGATTTTGGTAGAGCCCATCACGAATCCTACAAAAATAATTCAAACGGTCACTTATTCTTGAAATATTCTTTTAGTTTATAAAAAAATTAACTCAATCCAATATTGATAAAGACTGTTTCAGAATTCGTACGGCCCCTATGAATGCTGAAAAATCCTTTATACGAATGTCAGATTGAGCTAATTATTTACAAGAACCACTAAAAAAATATTTTTTAAGAATAACTTAAAGTTTGAATCATCTTTATGGGATCCAAAATGGACTCCACAAAAATAGTATGCGTTGTTTGAGAGCCCCTCAACATTTGAATTTTCTCAAAAAAAAAAAATGTTAAATGGGACCTTTTCCGTTAGCAAGTCCCAAGTGCCGTTTGAGAGCCAAAATTGAACTGGACGTGGCATGATGTCCCACCTTAGATTTATCACAGTTAATCTCAGCCATTAAATGGACCCTAATGGACAGTGAAATACTGGATGGGATCCCAAACCCCATTTTGACACGACGACATATTTCACACCGTAGACACAGGTATGTTGGTCTTCACTTGAGTGTTGGTATAGAGTCCAATACTTTTATGTGTCTATGGAGTAAAAAAAATACAACCTTGCTAGCACCACATATACTTACACATCCAAATACACACCAACACTCACATGAATGGTGGGTCTCACACACACTTGATAACACCACATACACTTACACACCCAAATACATACCCACACTCACATGAGTGGTGGGTTCCACACACACTTGAGGTCAAGTGTGTGTGGAACCCACCACTCATGTGAGTATCGGTGTGTAAGTGTATGTGGTGCTAGTAAGGTTGTATTGTTTTTACTCCATGGACACATAAACTAGTGTCAATAGCATTGCTAAATCAGAAATGATATGAGTACACCAAAAGCTGTACAAACAGCTTGCACAGATCTATTTTGGACCAGATTCGGGTTCCACAAAGATGATCGGAGCCGCTCATTTTGTTCAAAATTTATTTTTTAGTGTCCTTGTAAAAAAATCATCTCAATCCGATATCGGTAAGGATGTTTACGAATCATCCAATTTTGCTTCAGACTTTAGGCTAAATTCTGAAGCAAAGTTGGATGATTCGTAAACATTATTACCGATATCGGATTGAGATGATTTTTCACAGGGACACTAAAAAACAAATTTTGAACAAAATGAGCGGCTCCGATCATCTTTGTGGGACCCAAATCGGGTCCAAAATGGATCTGTGCAAACTGTTTGTACAGCTTCTGCTGTACCTCTAGCACTGCTGTTGCTAAATATTGTGACATTGTTTTATTGGTCATTAGGATTGATTACTCCCCCCATCAAGTAGTGTGGAGTAATCAATTATTTCTTCAATTTAGTGCTGGTTTGCCTTCCAGGTAATATGGATAAAGTTAGTAATTATTTCTATATGTTAGTGCTCCAATGGACTTTTCACAATGGCTCCTTAAGGTAAACTTCTAAGAGCATCTACAATGGCATAATCAAAAGCAATATATTTACAAAGTTAGCAATGTTGGCCATAATGGAATAATCAAATTTAGCAACATCTTAACCAATAATCAAATTGAGCATCTCAATAATAAAAGTTAGCAACATGTTTTTTGTTGTCTGAAATTTACTCTCCATAAAACAAATGTTTTATTGGTAGATGAAACTTACTTTCTTCTTTGGCAAGTGGTTGTGCATTTACCAATGTTAGTCATTTTATAGATTCTAACAAACGCTTTCCACTTTCACTTATCTTATTAGAATGTCATTCAATATAGACCATTAGATTGAGAAGAAAAAAATTAATTGTTGGATTTGAATTTTTGCCGATTCATTTTGATCAAGCCTTTGTGAAGCTTAGGGTTGCTAACTTTAGCATGCACTAAATAGATTACCAAAAGATAATGTGGCAACTTTTGGTTATCTAATTTTGGTTAGTTCATTGTGAATAAAAAAAAAAAGGATAAAATGTTGTATCTATTCTCGGCCTTTTGGCTAAGATCAAGTGTAGCATTTGTTCTCGGGCGTTTGGCTAAAACCAAGTGTATTATCGCCAAACAAAAAAATTATCAAGTGTAGTAATGTTGATAAAAAAAAAATACCAACTATAGCATCTATTCTCGACCTTTTGGCTAAGGTCAAGTGTAGTATTGCCGATCAAAAAAAAAGATCAAGAATAGCATCTATTCTTGCCCTTTTGGCTAATATCAAGTGTAGTATTGTCGATTAAAAAAAAGATCAAGTGTAGTATATGTTCTCAGCCTTTTGGCTAAGATCAAGTGAAGCATCTCTTCCCGGCCTTTCGGCTAAGATCAAGTGTAATATTGCTAAATAAACAAAAATCAAGTGTAGCACATGTTCTCAGCCTTTCAACTAAGATCAAATGTAGTATTGCCAAAAAAAAAAAAAGAGATACAAGTGTAGCATCTGTAGCGGAGGAAACTTTTTATTCGGTGACTTAAAAGAGCAACCGTATAGTATCGCCGAACAAAAAACTATCAAGTATTCTCGGCCTTTCGGCTAAGATCAAGTGCAGAAGCAATGTCAATAGTAATATTTAACCTTTGTACGTGAAAGGGTTAAAGTCCTTGACTCCTCATGCACCTCATCTATCATTTGGATGCAACCAGCCGTCTAGGCTCCCATTGACCATGAACTCGTATACAAGAGTGCAGAAGCGATGTCAATAGTAATATTTAACCTTTGTATGTGAAAGGGTTAAAGTCCTTGACTCCTCATGCGCCTCATTTATCATTTGGATGCAACCAATCGTTTAGGCTCCCATTGACCATGAACTCGTATACAAGAGCTTTGAAATCGTTACCTTGATAGTCAACACTTGAACATGCTGTGAGAATATTTACGAGGTTTTGATATTTGATGCTCCTCAAAGCCTTGCACTCAGCAATGAAACTTTTGAAAGATCCACGGTATTGAAGGTTTATTACCTTCGCTGCAACCATTGTTTCACCCTGATCAAGATCAAGAACTCCTTTGTACACCGAAACAAACCTACCCACGCCGACCAAGTTGGCTGGAGAGAACCCATTGGTCGCTTTTTAGAGTTTGATAAGAGCTTTAGAAATGATTTCCCGAAAACTGTAAAAGCAGGTGCTTCTGTTCTCTTTCTAAACCACCAAAGATATAGGAAATACACCACGAGAAATAGTCCTAAAAGTTCGAAAGATGTTGGGATTATTAGTTTCTTACTCGGCGCGCGCGTAAATCTTTTCTTACCAAATTCCATTTTGTGGCAATTGCTTACCCCCACAAAGCTTGTAAGAAGATGAAGCTCTCTCAATAATCTGGTTTTTTTTCCTGAGAAATTATTGCGAGAAATATCTAATTCCATCATGCCTCTCAACTGACTTAGAGATGAAGGAAGGATTTCCGAGAAATTGTTTCCTTCCATATATATCGAAATCAATTTTACGCAACTGCTAAGAGTGTTGGGAATTCGACCAGACAACAAGTTCTCGGACACATCTAGAGTTTCGAGATTTACTAAACGCCCAATTTCCACCTGTAAGGACCCAATCAATTGGATGGAATGAGGTTAGAGCAACCCGACATATTGGATGGAATTCACCGGTAATAGAATTAATAGCAACTGAGAAACGTTCAAGTCTTCTCAAGTGGCAGAGTTCTAGGGGAGTTCACCGCTCAAGCTGTCGATAGCCAACTAGAGCCCCCTGAGAAAGCTCATATTCGCAACATGAGATGACATGGAACCGGTTAGCTTATGACCACGAAATTACAGCCTAGTGATCCTTTGATGCAGACGGCCACATCTTACACCGTGGATGGATTCATTCCACGAGTTTAGAGCTCCAAAGGGATCACTACTCACTAGTTATAGCAGACTTGAACGCTAGCTAGGCTAGACAGTCAGTCTTGTTCCCGCCTTGGGTTATACTCCCTCTGTCCCAAATTATTCCCCCATGAAAATAGATCAGCACAAAATGCCAGGCCTATATCACCTCTGAAAGTACAATCTACAATAGGATTAAAAAAAAACACCCTATTTTCTCTCACCACAAGCATACAAGTCTTGTGTTTTTATTATCGAACGTTCTCTATCTGTTACGTATTGAACTCAAGTCATCGGGTCTCTTGGCGAACTGAATACAAGTAAAATACATTAACACAATAAAATGCAGGGAAGTGATTCTTGCATTTCTTTCTCTTCAGTAGATCAAGTTCAAAACACTAGTATCAGGTCCAAGTGTTGTAGGCATGGGAATAACTTGAGTTTGTTGGGTGAAGTCCAGTGGGGATCCCAACATTGTTCCAAGTCTGTTTCAGCTATTATTTACCGGTGGTGTTTAGCGGCTTCAGTGTACTTCCTTTGGCGGGAGAGAAATTCTCGAATATTCAGACAAGTTGGAGTAGATTCCTACACTCTAGTTAAGAGAATTGAGGAAGAGATCAGAGCCTGCTTGGCTTCTATGAAGCTGTCCATACATTCTGATTTTGATGCTGCTGTTTGTCAGGCTTGGGGGATCCAATTCAGAGTAGACACTTTGAAGGGTTTGGTGTGTTGTTGCCTTTCTTTTGTTGTGAGCAGTTAGGTTTTCTAGTGGCCATTGTTTTGGCAAGAGTTTTGTAATTTCTGTTCCAAGGCTATCTCCTTGGTCTTTTGGGCTTGGTCCCTTTATAAAATTTGCCTTTTGCAAAAAAAAAAAAAAAAGTTCAAAACACTCTGGGAATTCTTTTCCTTCTCTTCCTTTTGACATCAAGAAAATTTATTTCTGGTTTCTTCACCGATAGTGTTATTCTTTTGTTATACGCCGCATAGTATATGAGGTAAGACCAGGCCGAAGGTGACTGTGTCATTAGCGCAACAAAATTACTGACTAAAACAGAACAATTTCTAAATATGTAATGGGTTGAATCGGTTGAGCTCCCATAACAGAAAGTTAACCAAACCTTGATGGACCTGCTCGTTGAGCAACATTTGCAACTTACAAGTGGTGTTCCATTGGAGAGACCAAATCAACGAGTTTGACTCGCTCTGAATTTTCATCTTATAGCACCAGTTGGTATCCAAACCTTACAAAGATATGGAAAGGTATATTTTGACCTGCTATTTGAAAGCAGACTATAAGGATTATAATCCATGATACACTTCTTCTTGAACTTCATGTGAATTGTTCGCATGCCCAAAAAAGTCTCTTGCGCAAAGCAAGCTCATCATCTTTGATTAAACGAATCCAAGACATAGCAATTTCTATTCGGTAATGTCTACCGTTACATTCATGAAAACATTGTCCTACAAGTGATCTGCAGCCGCAAGTGTTGAGGACTCGAAAAACATGACTAAATTGATATAGTCAACAATAGCTAAAAGAAGAAGTTTACTATATCTACAGATTCAAATAAGCTGCATGAAAAACTGGACTTGAGCAAGTAATCACAGTAATTTTCAAAACTACATCAAACCAGAAAAGGTATTGGCCCAAACTTAGTTCCATCTTACTTTGTGTGTTTCTCACTTAATGCTCCATCAAAAAGGTGAATGGTGAAATGGTTGAGAGGATCACAATGAGCATTATCAAAATCAACCAAGATTAATCAACTAGTTTCGTTTGTATACGTTTCTATTCTCAAGCTTGTCTTCCAGTATTATAACGTCTGTGAACCTTCTATATCCTAACAGGAAGATATCTACTTATGTGTCTGACATGAGTGGCGGAAAATGGACACAAGTATGTTAATCAACTCGTCATATCTGTGCATGGAACTCGTATTGTAGACATCATTTTAACCTAGAAAATAGAAAATACTCTGCTCAAACACAAAGATATATAGCAGTGCTCTAGTGTCCTTGGATATGATAATTAGGTAAACCAGACACTTCGATACATAAGCGCACCAGACACCTCTAACCAAGTCCACGCATGACATAAGTCCTTTGCGTCCGCCTAAATTTCACTTGAGGGGTTTTTAGGTGTGGCTTAGTTCAGCTAACATATTATTCAGCTATTTCTGCTTTCGAAGAAGAAACAACAACCTGTTCGGCATAACTGATGGCCGACATTGTTGAGTACCAAAATGCCCAAACAAAGGTCTCCTTCCATGTATTACCAAAATAGAAAGGTTCTTTCAGTCAATCCCTCATCCCAACAGGCAATTTTTTAGTATCCATATAATATTTGTGATATACGGTAGAGTGTGAAACATTCATAACCCGACAAAGCATCTTGTGAGGAAATATTTGAACGCATAAGTGCAATTACACAAACAAAACATCTTTCCTCCTTCCTTACAAAATAAAGAGCAACAGGAGAGGGGGAGAGTTGTATATAAAGGATCCTACAGGACTATGTTCCTAGGGCATTAATCAGGAAAAAGGTAGCAGCCTACATAGTGGCATGCAGGTAGGAGCATTTGTGACGAAAACTTAGAAGTCTATTATCCGACTCAAATCGGTAAAGTTCTAGGAAACCCGAAGGTTGGATTCTGGATAGACAAAACTTAGAATTTATTCAATGAGTACAGTAGAACAGAATCTTAAAATGCCAGTCAAGGAGACAGAAATCTAATCTCCATGAATATCCTACTAGGAATATGACTGAGGAAGCAAAGCAAGATGCTTTACAATGATCAATCAAAAATTTTCCCTATTCCTCTGCTATGCTACCTGTTTCAAGTCTCATACAAATTTTCTGTTGCTCCACGGCCTGCAATAACCAAATACATACTGACTACAGGCATCTGCCTGGATACTTTTTCTTAAAATTAAGGAAGTCACTCGTGCCTAACCGATGAGATGCTATAGTAAAAGTCAAGATCAATCTCACAGAGTTTTTCCCTCCCGTCCAATCCTTGAAACATTATGCAACGATATAGGAAGACAGGGCTAACTTAACTCGATCGCTGAGGAATGAACAGCCAGACCCAGCCTAACCTTCCACACTTTTTCAGATCCGGGATTGCTTCTTTCAACTACACTTCAGATAACTTATAACCTGAACAGAAGCGAGAAGACCCATTTAGAAGCAGGAACTATTGACTCGTCTATAATTGACATATTGAGATGACTAATAATATGTTGCATGCGTTTTACGTTCAGAAAATCCCAACCCCTGAAGACGTAAATGGAAGATATCTTATAAATTCCACTAAAGAGTGTCCTTCATCTATGCCTTTACTAAAGTTTGTGAAAACGGTTCTCAGGTTTACAGTTTTGTTCTCCATCTATCCTGCTTCACATCTCTACAGTTCACAAGATTAGCAAGAAGGTATCAACCTTAAGGAGCTATGTGACTAATGAGTTACCAAATGTACAGGTGTCCAACACTTAATGAAGTCCACACTGTGACACTGATCAGAAACAAAAAAAAAAAAAATCAAGAGCTACGTGATTACTGGTAGTACAAGCGTGAGTACGATTCAAGAGGATTTGGCAGCCCAGGGATTCCTAAACCAATCCACAGAGTTGCGGGGGAACCTCGCCGCTTCAATTGGGCTATGTTACACTACACTTTCCACCATATTATCGACCAAGATTGAATCCTGACCGCATTCGGGATCAGGCTTAGGTCAGTCAATATTGCATAGCTAGGATGAATGACCCCCCATACATACATACCCCGTCATGTCCTATACTTTCTTCATGATACCAAAGAAATGGAAATAGCTGATGATTGAAACAAGACGCTTATCATCTGGTGAGACAGGAACGATTTTCAAGCAATTCAATCTACAGGAAAGGAAATCAACCTGCATCTACTGTTCTGTCATATCCGGTACATGGTATTCCTCTTGGGTATAAAAGAAGGTACAACTGGGGGGAAAAATACTTGAGGCCTGAGATTAAAATTAGTTACTTGCAAACTCACTACGAAATACCAGTTTGCATTTTTCAAAAGAAAATGTACACGATGATTTTATGCTTTAAATTGTGGTAAAAAGTACAAGGAACAATGAGAAGTAAAAATCACAACAGTAAGGCAACTCAGATATTGCTACATACGGTTAAGAGTCATCAACTTTAGGACTATCATACACGGGAGATGAACTAAAGTTCCCGTATCTCTCATCAGACTCAACTAACATCAGCACGACTTCACGCATTGAAGGCCGATCAAAAGGTGACATATTCGTGCACAACAAAGCAATTTTCATGACAGTAATCATGTGATTGACGGTATTTTCATCTTTCAAATTTACTCTGCTGTCGAGCATCTCTGATTTCAACGAATGTTCCCGAATGTAATTTCTCACCCATGTGACAAGATCACCTCCTTGATCTAATGGCTGCACCGGAGTTCTTCCAGTTAGCAACTCCAAGAGAACAACTCCATAGCTATAAATATCACATTTTTCGGTAACCTTCATTGTGTAGGCATATTCTGGCATGAAGAGAAGACAAATGATCAGTCAGACGGAGTAAGTATTAATGTTTCAATTACAATGGATAAACTGACCAACACAGTGACAGAGAGACATATGGGGGAGACAGCAAACAAAAAAAGTGAGGCCGTCGCTTGATTTATATTCTCTGCCTATCAATATGAGCAAAAGTGCCAAGTGGATGGGACAATATGGACTTGCAGAGTGATAATAATAATAATAAGGAAGGAGAATCAGAGAAAGAGTTCATAGGAGTTCTACCAAAATGCCTTTTTCTGCTTTCCTGACTGAAACTGTTGCACAGACCTATAACACTACAAGGCTTGTATTCCAAACCTAAGCCCAGGAAGATTCTAGGAGTTATAACGACGAAAGCAGACCATTGTATCCAAACTGCATAAAACAGATAGAACTGGGAAACTCTTCTATATTTTGAATTGAATTCGTGATTCTTGTCCGATTAATTTATAGCCATCTCAGCTCATTCATACAAATGACGCATAATTTTTCTTCAACAGACAATGAAGCAACTATCAGCCATTTCTGTCCATAAAGAGGAAAAGGTCCAAGTTATGGTAAATAAACCTTCATTAACAATTAGGTCTGTGCCCCAGCTATGTCTCCTAGACAGTAGACACCACTATGGGTACTAAATGGGTCTATTCGTTTCCCTATGTATGTAAAACCATAGAGAGAAAGATTACTCTTTCCGGCCGAAGGTTTTGACAAGACGGTTGTTTTCCTCCGCAAAAATCTTATGCTATAGAATTGCTACCCGCTTTAGAATTTAGAAAGAGAGGTATATCATCTGAAGAATCATGTAAAAAAATTATCAACTAAACTGATGAATAAACGACCATAACTACACAAAGGCGGAAGGCAACGTAGACAATTAATACATTCTTGTGGGACATTTAACTATCATATTTCGCACAATCACTCTTCACTACATTCTGTTTTTGTTGTGGCTTCTCAAAGGATACGTAGTGACAGACACAGTCTTAAAACCAACCACTAATTCTTTCCGTTTTGTTGATTGCATATCCAACAATATCCATTTTGAAAACTAAACACAAACAATGCACTGTAATGTAAAGGATCAAACAGATGGCTTACCAGGGGCAATATAGCCATACGATCCAGCAACTGCCGTCATGGACTTGGACTGAGGCATGTCAATGACCTTAGCCAAACCAAAATCACCCACATGGGCTTCAAAATTCTCATCAAGCAGAATATTGTTCGACTTAATATCGCGGTGAATGATCCTCGGTTTACAGTCATGATGCAAATAAGAAAGCCCCTCCGCAGCCCCAAAAGCAATCATAAATCGTGTAGGCCATTCCAAGCCACAAGATGTGCCATGAAGCAATTCACCCAAGCTACCCCTTTCCATGTACTCATACAGAAGCAAATTTGACCCCTGGTGATAGCAAAAACCATGAAGCTTGACAATATTACGATGCCTAATTTTCCCCAAAGTTGAAATCTCAGCTCGAAAAGTCTTCTCAATGTTGTTCCCCTCTCTGTTTGATGCTAACTTCTTAACAGCAATTGTTTGACCGGAATGCATAACTGCCTTGTATACAGTCCCCACAGCTCCTCTACCAACAACATAACTGGCATGAAAATTGTTTGTTGCCTCAACCAGATCTTGGAAAGTGAACCCCTCCTTTGGAGGAAAATAGATATCTGAAACAGGAGAGGAAATTTCTTCTTGAGAAGAAGCAACAACCTCAACTGGACGCCTCATATAATATAAAATAACTGTAATAAGAATGAGAGAAACTCCGCCAACAGCAACAGCAACTATTGGAATGATTTCACCCCGTGGAGCGCCTAAACCTTTCGAAGGAGGAATTGAGTTAAAAGATGAATTTCCATTGCAATCGCCAAAAGGGCCACCACAAAGCCCTTTGTTTCCAATGAAGCTGCTCATGGCCATGTTCTGAAACAATGCAACGGTAGGCAACGGACCAGAAAGGTCATTGTACGAGAAGTTACATCCCAATAAACTCGACAGATTGTCAAACGTACTAGGGATTTCACCACTCAAGTTATTGTTATTCAGAAAGAGGAATTCTAGCAAAATAAGATTCCCAAGCTTAGGTGGTATAGTTCCAGAGAGATTATTATAACTAAGATTCAGTGCAATCTGCAAACCAGTGAGAGAGCCCAATTCCGGAGGTATTTCGCCAGAAAACAAGTTGCCACCCATTTGTAACTCTGTCAAACGAGACAGATTGCCCAATGCCGGAGGAATATTTCCAGAAAACTTGTTTTCAGAAAGCATGAGAAGCTCCAGCTGTGAAAGGGTTCCCAACTCATTTGGTACTGCATTTACAAAGAAATTTCCGCTAAGATCAAGGCGTTGAAGCATTTTGCAGTTAAGAATCTCAGAAGGTATGGCTCCAATGAAAAGATTAGAGGAAACATTAAAGGTCACCAATTTAGAAAGATTTCCAATCTCCCTCGGCAACGTCGATGTAAAGTAATTGTCTGAAAGATCTAGCCTTTGCAACTTTTGGCAAGCTCCAATACCTGGAGGGATGGGACCACTAAACTTGTTCTGACCCAATTCAACGGCAGAAAGGTTCGCCAAATTACACAATGCAGAAGGAAAGCTCCCAGTTAGCCTGTTTCCATTCAAACGAAGTTGAACCAGTGATTTGCAGCTTGTGACCCCACCTGGGATATTCCCATACAGCATATTAGCCTCAAGATTAAGCAACATCAAGTTAGTATGCCGGCAAATATGAGGAGGTATTGTTCCGGTGAGATTGTTGTCTGAGAAATCAACCACCCAAAGCTGGCTGTGGAGTCCAAGTCCTTGGGGGATGCTACCACTAAGGGAATTTTCAAAAAGCTGTAACTGGAACATTTCAGTTAGGTTCTGAAATCCAGAGGGGATGGGACCAGTGAGGTTATTAATAGAAAGATCAAGCTTTGTCAAATTCCCCAAGCTACTAAGCTCGTTTGGTATAAAACCAGTGAGCTGGTTTGCGAAAAGGAAGAGTAAGGTCAAGCCCTTTATTTGACTTAACTCAGTTGGAATGTTTCCCATCAAGGAGTTCTCTGAGAAATCAATTTGTACTGCTAAAGAAAGGTTACCAATTTCCCTAGGTATTGTTCCATTCAACTCGTTTTGGTACAAGTATAAATTCTTCAGGAATTTTATGTTTCCAATCTCAGCGGGAATTTCACCCACAAGGTTGTTTTGGTACAAAGCAAGAGTCCCAAGATTCGTGCAATTTCCAAGCTCCTTTGGGATAAAACCAGATAACTGATTATTCCAAAGAATCAAATCAGTCAAACTCCCAAGCATCCCTAACTCTTTGGGTATATTCCCACCTAAGTCATTTTGGGCAAGACCAAGTAAAGTCAAGCTCTCACAACCACCTATCTCTGAAGGTATGCTCCCGGAAATACTGTTTTGACCTGCTCGAAATATTTGCAATTTTGTTAGGTTCCCTAGAGAACTCGGCAATGAACCGGTTATGTTGTTACTGTAGGTCAAAAACTGGAAGAGGGAAGAAAGCTTTCCAATCTCATCTGGAATAGGACCAGAAAGCATATTATTGCACAGATTCAAGTCTGTTAAACTAGACAAATTACCCAACTGCGAAGGTATCTGTCCATCAAACTGGTTGTTATTCAAGCAAAGACTTTCCAATCTTGAGCAATTCCCAATCTCATTGGGGATACTTCCATTGAAACCATTGTCGGAAACATCAAGTTTAGTAAGTTCAACCAAATTGCAAATAATAGGGCTTAGGGCTCCCGAAAGGTTCATTGAACTCAAATCAAGAGAGTCCACCACCGAACCCACCGTGCAATTCACACCCTTCCATCCACACGGCGTTTTGTCGCGAGGGTTCCAGTTTCCCAGATGATTGAATTCGTCGTGGATGTTTTCCTTGAATTCCAAAAGGTACAACCCGTCCGAATTCAACCCATTCGAAGAATAAACCAGAAGAGCCATGACAACAAAAATTCCAATAACCCTCACAAAAATACCTCTCCTGCTGTCTGACATTATAACACCCTCCATTGTGTCAAATGAACGACACAATCTGAGAAGTCAACAACTTTGTGTACTCTAAGCGACTCCGATTATCATGCTGAAAATCCAAATTCAGGCTGAGCATTTAGCGCTAATATACAGCACAATTCACAGTTCCACAGCAGGGATTCAAAGTAGCAAGCAATATAGAACGTCAATCATGTGTTGTAGCCAACATATTAATAATACAGTGATCTATCAACCACTAGAAGGAGGCAAGGAGCCCATCAAAACAAGATCAGCAGACACTAAAAAAGACAGATCCTTCTAATCATTGTAATCAATCTTTAGCAACTAACAATGCAATTCTTTGGAAATATTCATAGAGCAGAGTCATGAATCAACCATTCAAAAATTCAAGAACCCAAACAACACTAGTGGCCATTCAAGAAAACCCATCAAAGGACAAAGTCTAAACATACCTCCAAGTCCATCTCTCGTGAAGAGAGCCAAAACAGCAAGAAAAATATAGGAAAAGGAATGCGATCAACTGAAATGAATCGAGATTTTCTTTCTGGGATTATGAAGGCAGGATTGAAGCAAGAAATTAGGAACCCACGTCTTGGATTTGGGTTTTTACCTTTTGGTCGGGTGGGATAGGAATGGCAATGATAGTGTCATAGTGAAGGATCTTGAGACTTTAGTTTGTGAAGCGAAGGAAGGGTGAGACTTGAGAGCTCTTGGTTGAAGTTTGTAATGGCCGACAAGGCATGCCGTGCTCCTCTCTCTCTCTCTCTCTCTCTCTCTCTCTCTCTCTCACTAGTTTCTCTGAAGCTTGAGAAAAGGAGATGGTGAACTTTTGAAGCTCGGATCAAGAAAAAAACTTTTCAAGCTGGAGCGTAAAAGTTTTATTTTCCCGATAAAATTTTTTGTTTGTAGATTTGTTGGACTGTGACAGTTTGTCGAGGGTCCGTACTGAGATTCCTAACGTGTGAAAGTGAAGTGTTTTAGGCCGTCAAACATACACAGTCAAGCCCGTTCACACGGACCAGGGGCATAGCAGCCCGCTGTGAATTTGGCTCGTGTCTTATTCTGGAGGAATTTTTCAGTGCCGAGCGGATATTGTCTAAGTGGTATTCATTGGCGCATCCGAGCCGTTCGATACATTTAAAATCCTCTTTCTCTTCTTATCCCAACACTTTCTCACTCCTTTTCTCTTTCCAAATCTGAGCCGTTCAACTACGTAATGGACGACTCGAATGCTCGAGCGGGCACCACGTGGTACCTCCAGCTCAAAAACATAAACCGAATCGGTTATTGTTTAGAGCTAGACGCAAATAACAATCTTGCAAAAATTCAAACCATTCAGGCGTGTGTAGCTTGCTGATCCAATCATGTGATTGTTTTTATTTTTTTTTGCAGTTTTTAAAGGGTATATAATTGTTGTAAGTATACTAAGGAAACGTATTTTTCTCACAAAGTTTTTGATATCCCTTTTTTTTTGTCATACGGTATACAACATTGTTGTACATATCAAGATTTATGAAATGAATATCTGTATTATGTTTTTTGGCTCAAGACATCAACCAAACTAAAGCCACGACAGTCTTTCATTCACAATGGATAACGGGTCCACACTTGTGTAGTTCTAGCACTGCTCGTTCTTCATGAACCAATGTCAAAAATTAAACAAATTCCAATGAATTTTTTATTTTGTTTGTGTTGGAAGAAAAGAAAATGTTAAAAAGTTAGATCAATATGGATGTTTTCTCCTATCAACTACAACTCATAATCTTCTTCTTTTTTTTGCAAGAAATTGTAGAAGTATTATTAAAATCCCAAACAAATGGTAGTTCTAGCCCTGCTCGTTCTCACAACAGAACGTGTTGGCTAAAATAATCAACGGACGAACCATAATTAATTTCTTAGGTTGAATTATTATATATTTCTGGTGAATCCTGTTGAAGAGGCAAAAGCAAATACGAAGCTATACAGCAAGTTTTTTGTTTGGATAAATAATACTATAAGAGAAACGAAATAAAATTAAAGTTTTGAATATGAAAAACTTGGTAAAGTATCAGCCAGCGTTCTAAAAAATGGCTTCCCAGGCCGATTAGTCCCTGCCTAAGCCCATTTCCGCCTAACTAGTGCGTAACGATTTTTTGAATATTGGAATCAGCTAAAAAATTAATGTTTTGCATATGAAAAAATCAATGCCAAGAGGTTATCGACCCAACGGCATTAGGGAGTGCACTTAAATACTAGAAGAAAGGAGGCCACAAGTCCAATTCCTCTACAAAGGTGTTAATCTAAGTTTTTTTTTTTTTGTTTGTAATTAGGTACCCGGCCAACTAATTATGCTCACCTCAACTAATCCTAAGAAACATAAACCTACCGTCCCACTTGAAGCCAAAGCAAATGCTTTGTATGGATTGGCACTTAAGAAGTGGATAACATCTGAAAAGTTTCAAACTAAGACATTAGGAGAGAGCAAATCTCTAAGTCTCGGGTCTAAATCACTAGACCAAACTCTTATGGTTATTTAATTTAACTATTCTAACTCTACTGACTTTTGTCGGTAAAAAAAAATTATGAAAAAATCAGCTAGCCCCAGCGTTTTGGCAAACATAGGTATGTCCCACCATCCCAAAGTTATTGGACCCTCAAATTGGAGTGGTGGCTTCTTAAGTTGTCCAAGCACTTGCTTTATGTCCAAATCAAAAACTATATTCTCCACATTGTGCTTGATTAGTGCTTACCATTAGTCTTATGCCGTGACACTAATCATTACTATAATTTAGAAAGGGGAATTGGTGGGCCATTTTGTAAGACTTACTTTATTTGGGATAAGTCTAGGAATAAGTAATGAGTTTTGAATTGGGTGGAAGAACACATGTCATACTCATGCCTTGGCCAGGCTTTAATTTTCATTTCTTGTGGTGATTAAAAGGAGACTTCAGACTTCAATCCATGAGGTTTGGGGTTGTTTCCAAATAAGCACTTTTTTCTTGGAGTTAGGGTTATCCCAACTCCAATGGAAAAAAAACCCATTAATGGTTAATTTTGATATACTTACATGCTACTAGTAATATTGATTAGAAAAACACAAGGAGTTAGGCTAAGTTTTCGCTTTCGGGTTTTTTTTATTGTTTTGTTCTTATTCAAAAAAAAAAAATTGCATTTGTTAGTTTTGCGCTTAAATTTGTCGATTATTGATTCGTCTCGTCAAAATGAATTGAAAAAGTAAAAAATTATGATGTTTACCCAAATATTTTTGGAAATATCCAAGATAAAGTCTAAAAAGTTGGCAACATTTGTATTTTTTCTTATGAAAGGTGGTCGTCATCTGGTACTCAATTCTGGAGAGATTGCATTAGTCACCTCATGCAAAACAAGGTTTCCATTTCTACTAAGAAACTGATGGGGAATTTTAATCCAATGGGAAAATTTCAAAATAGCACCCGACCTTTCACACAAATCACACACAGGCACCTGACCTTTTAAAATTATCAAAAAAACACCTGACCTATTAAAAAATCCATCAATTTTACACCCGCCGTTAACTTTCCATCCAAAACAAACGGAAATGCTGAAAATGTGCATTTTGGCACGAATATTGGCAAAACAAGATTAAAGCTCATTTTGGCAAAACACAATATTATACTCATAAATAAGATTAAGGCTCGATTTGGCTTTAACAGTCGATTAAAAACTTAATTTTTGTCTTTTTTCAAAAGAAAAAAAACGCATTTGTTAGTTTTGCGTCAATACGAATCAATAAGTCACAAAAATTACTTAACTTTTCAATCCAAACCCACCCTAAATAAGGAATCAAGCTTAATTTAGTAATTAAATACCCATAACTATGCAGCCAAATAAGATTACTCCGTATTAAAACAAAGGAAAAGGCAAAAACAAAAAATATAGAATAGTCAAGCTTAATTTAGTAATTAAATACCAATGACTTGGCACTTTTCACACCTACCCATGACTATTATATGTTCTTTGTTTTTGCTTTTTCCTTTGTTTAATACAGTGTAATCTTATTTGGTTGCATAGTTATGAGTATTTAATTACTAAATTAAGAGGGACTTGATTAAGACTTACTTTATTGGTGGATAAGTCTAGGAATAGTAATAATGAGTTTTGAATTGGGTGGAAGAACACATGTCATACTCATGCCTTGGCCAGGCTTTAATTGATTCATTTCTTGTGGTGATTAAAAGAGACTCAGACTTCAATCATGAGGCTTGGTTGTTTCCCATCAATGGAAAGACAAAACATTAATGGTTAATTAATTGACTATACTTACATAGCCAAATCGAGTCTTAATATTGATTAGAAAAACACAAGGAGTTAGGCTAAGTTTTCGCTAAGGGTTTTTTGAGTTTTTTTTATTGTTTTGTCCTTATTCAAAAGCAAATTTGCATTTGTTAGTTTTGATATTAACTTTTGTCGATTATTGATTCATCTCGTCAAGACGAATCGAAAAGTAAAAAATTAGGATTTTTATTCAAATATTTTCGAAAATATCCAAGATATACTCCAAAAAGTGATCGAGCAACATCTGTATTTTTTTTTTAATGAAAGGTGGTCGTTATATCTGGTGCTCAATTCTGGAGAGATTGCATTAGTCAACTCATGCAAAACAAGGTTTTCCATTTCTACTAAGAAAATGATATGGAATTTTAATCCAGTTAGTTAAGAAATCCTGGGTACCAACGGTCAATGTCCATTTGGCGAATTCTCTTTAGTTATCGGCAAGCTTGGTTATGTGCTATTGGCCATTATAGCCATATTAGTTGAAAGTGATTTGCAATTCGTGTAAAATTTCGTAATTTAAGTCAATAAAAAGTAAATACTTCTCGTTAACTAGACCATAAAAAATGATCATGTAACTAATTAATAATAAAAGCGAGATACATAATTGAAAAAAAAAAATTGTGCTTAAAAGGGTTGTAACTTTTATAGTTTTGGCAAATCCCATGACAAAAACACATATTGATTTGTATATCTTATTATTGAGTTTTAACTTATTGATTTTCCTTTTTAGAGCGTCTGTTTTAGGAAGTATATATCTATTATATTGTATAATTGAAAGATAGAGTGTGTTAAGGAAAAAGGATGGTAGGAATCAAGGAAATTTCGATCCTAAACCGGATAAATCGGTCAAGTCGAATCAAACTGAACCGATCAATATTTGGTTTGGTTTGCAAAGTGTCCAAACCAAAATGCCCGGTTCGGTTTGGAAAAAAAATGTCCAAATCGCACGATTCGCACCAAACTAAACCATTTATACCAAGGGCGGACCTAATTAACCTAGGTCAAGGTGGGATCACTTGACCCCACTAAGTCCCAAAATATCCGCAGGTATAGTTATTGAGGAGTATTTTGTAATTTTGCCCCAAAGGTTAATATTATTGGCCTGAAAATCCCACTGCATTTACAATTCTTGCCTTCTTTGATTGTGACGTCATACAAAGGACTCAATGCTTTTTCTCTTTACACAAAGTTTTAGGGTCTAAAAAACTCAACGTTTTTTTTCTCTCTACAAAGTCTATGAGTCTATAGACTTCGATACTCTGGTTTGTTTCTCTCTTTCTCTCTCTCCCCAAAAGCAAGCATAGGCTCCTACAAAGACAAAAGCAAGCAGTCTATCTAGATAGAAGCTAGGTCAGATAATTACCAATTAATGTGAAAAAACTTGGATATGATAGTTTCTCCAAGTTAAAACTAAAAACCCTATCGGTGCATTTTGCACTGTGGTAAGTAATGTTTTAGTGTTGTCCAATTTGTTACCCCCTCCCTCTCATTTTGTTTGTCCATTTTTTAATGTTGTTCTATTTTTTAATTGTTTATATCTTTTTATTTATAATATTTTGCATAATTTTTGGAAATTCAATTGAAAACAGGCAAAGATATCGAAAATAACAAGCAAAAAAGGACAGATGGAAGAATTAGGAATTTAGGATAAACTTAGATCTTATTGAAATGTGTTACGTTAATTTCAACCTTTTTTTTCTGCAGTTCTGAAGAGATATTTGAAAAAAAAATGCCATAAGAATCATCAATTTCTACAAGTAACAATTTTTCTTTGCAACGGTAGATGAGTTATGTACTACTCCAATATGCTAATATGATAGTTTCTACTCTCTTTTTTTCATTTTCGTATAATTCAATTCCTTATCCGATTTTTATGTACGAAAAACAAATTATATGTGTCTTAAATATTTGATCCCTATTGCGACTAAATCCTGAATCAGCCCCTGATTTAAACCCCTAACCACAGTTTTGCTGTTAGTATTAATTTTTGTTTTACTTATTTGTTTACTACAATGGCCTTTTCTTATCTTTTTGCTTTGGTTAAACATCTCGGAATTCGAGAGAAACTTATTTTATTTACAGCTCCATGCAATTTTACTCGTCTATTCGCGCAATTAATAATTGAGATGTGTTTTCAATTTTGATCGATAAAAATTTTTATCCATCAAAATTGATTTTCAATCCGGACCGTCCAAAACACTTATGAACGCGCGCGCACGATTTAGCACCGTAAATTTTCTTCACGGGATGCTCCATGAAGAAAGTTTTCTCCTCGGAATTTACCTTATACGAGTACTAGTTTGAATCATGTCTGTATGGAGTAGAAGAATAATCAACAATTACCCCATCTTGCACTAAGATCAAGATAAGACTCACCTGTCCATTGATCTGATGGTAATCTAATCTTATCTAACGTAAACAAAGTTTAAAATTATATTGTTAGATTAAAATAATCGAGTCGGTGTAGGTGTAAGAGCTGTATGACCCCGTCGTCAAACCGCGTTAATCTAAAATTAAGCGCAGATCTGTCCTAAACGCGAAGATTAGTTCCCTACAAATTAAAACCTTAAAAAATTAAGGATTTGTTTGTTTTGATGTAACCCCATAGTTCTATGCTGTAGGGTGGGGTTGCCCTACAGCATCTCTAAATCTCACAATTTAAGAGAGTCCTAATTATTTATGGAGTATTCATTTATTGGTTCGAAGATAAAAGGGGTGTTAGGGTTAGCTTAATCGCATTTCGACTAATTTCCTGACATCTTGATCCAAAGAATTTATTTATTACCTACTTTGAAAATATTTTACGTACAAAGTTATTGAAATCCTGCACGTCGCTTTTGGGGGGTTTTTTTCGCTTTCATCCTCTAAAACGCAGCAGCGAGAGACAATTCGCCCGTACAGCCAGCAGGGAGGATGGCACTACTGGCAAAGACCGTCTGGCGAAAACGTCGCGGGCACGAAGCGTGGACTATCCGACATGTGCTTATCATTTCCTAAACTTTTAAACCAACTTATAAATGTATTTTGCCTTTAGGTTATAAAAACCTTCATAACACCGTAATTACAAATACAGTACGTATAATTGACTCACAAAGTCAGTATCTACTTTTCTCAAATCATCCTGATTTGTACCCAAAAATCATCTACTAAAGAAAAATAAAAAAAAAAAGCAATTGTTTTCCTTGCATATCTGCCTCCTATCATATCACAAAGTTCAGTATTCATATACTCCGTACTAATTAATCTTCGGAAATGCTAGCTAATTAGATAATAGTCATGTAATTAAATTTTTTTCGTCTTCAAGCTAAATAGTACCGGCCCCATTTTGCTAAGATTCTTATTTTTAAAATACTTATTTTTTGTTTTACGAGACAGGCCAATCTCTCACAATACATTACATTTAATTCAAAAAATAAGTACTTAATTTTCCTTAGCAGAATGGGATTCATGTAAATTAGAATATATTCGTGTACTTAATTAGGGTGAGTTTTTACTATTTTTTTTGTCTTCACTCTAATGATAATAGTCAAGTTATTTTCGCGAAATTATATTTTAATTGATCTATGTGAAGATAATTACCTACTTAAAAATTAATGAAAACACGGGTTTGGTCCATTTAATTTAGGAAAACTCACCCTACATAATGGTTCTACCTAATTTTAGTTTTTGTGGTCCAAACTCCAGTTAAACCCAAGTGACATCCAGGTGGCACACGTGGGGAAAAGAATACTCCCACCGTCCCACGTAGGTTAATTAGTTGGTTAGTTAGGACTAGCTTAATCGCACGTAGGTAAATTAGTTTGGTTTTTATATAATTTTTCATTTGGGTTGAAACACCGTTGGGCCTAATTAACCTACTTTTTTTTTTTTAACCGAGAAATAACCCTGCTGTCAAGTCACTATTGGATCCGACTGTAAAATCCAAACCTCGGAGAAGACTAGCACAACAACCCACTGTCATGGCCCCCCACTTAAATCATGATTTGTCTCCAGGAGGAATTGAATTCTGCTATATTGCAAGTACAGGTTCGCCCTTACCATGTTGACAATCCATAGGTAAGTCCTAATTAACCTACCTTGTTTAGAACTAGCCAACAAATCTTGATTTTCAAAACTGTTGGTTTTTAGTATAATTTTCATTTGGGTATATCTGTCCTCTAGATGGGTCTTTTTCGAGTTCTATACTACCATTCATGCTCCAAATATTGACAAAGAAACTAGTCAACCAAAAGTGATGAAAAAACTCTCTTTCGAGCAAGTCCAGCAATTCCTTGGCATTGTCAACAATATATTATGGCGGATTTCCAAATAATCTTCCGGACCAAGAGAACTAGTTAAAGCCTCCAACTCAAATCTCATCGGAGCGAAAATTCTTTGGTCAACCCTCTCCGCAAGTGAAAGTTGTCGCCAAATATAGGTGTGGCATATGACCCGATTCACGTTGTAGCAATTTAAGGTTGTGGTTGTTTTTTTTTGTGGTCAATATTGTATTCATCAGCTGAAGCTCGCGAGGAGTTAGTAGGTTAGTTTACAGTGAATTTCAGAGGCTATCCATAATCCTAAATTCCAAACGCTCTCGACGAGGCTCGAACCCTGGCCTCCTGGTTGGTTCGATTATTGGTTGTAAAATAAAATTAAAAAGGCCCTTTCGCAGGAAAAAAAAAACCCTCCAATACAACGGTTATTTGGAACTCCTTCTCACGTGATGTGGGCCCCATGTACGTGTAGGACCCTACACCAAATGAGAGAGGCGTTACAAATAGCCATTGACTTTGCCAAATTGCAGGACGTGGGCTAATCTGTAGCCCAATTCTAGGATTCAAATAAAACCCTCTTAGCTTCATGTGCTGGGCCATAGACCATTCCGCTCCACTTTGGGTCACGAGGACTAGTCCAAAAATATAGCCCATAGGGCTGGTAAACAAATTGCTTTGTTGTGTAACATTTTTGAAATAAATGAAGTGTTTTTATTAGGGTAGACCGATTAGATTTGAAGTGAAGTTAAGATAAACCATGTTAGTCCAAGAATTAATCTAGAGTTATTAATTATTTTGAATGATTCATTAATTAAATTATGGTATTAGCTCATGAATGAACCGAAGTCGTCATAATATTGAGCGGAGGGATTTGCAGGCTATAAAAAGCCGGTAAAATTATACTACAAAGAAGTAGAAAACTTGGTACAACTTTGGACTCACATACCATTGCAGAGTGTGTAGAACCACACAATGAGTTGAGCTACCGTATCTTGGAGGAGGATAATCGAGACTTGTCGCATCGGTTCTCGGGGTTTTTCCACTGCAAAGACTATTATATTCTCCTTAAAGAGAAGGAGATATTCGACTATTCCAGTGGAAAGAAACATCTTCCACACTTTTGTATTTTGTATATCTAGAAATGCTAGCTGCCAGCTGGGTATATGGCATGAGTCTCCCCACTTTAGGCCTATGAGAGGCTATGCAATATGCTGCACTCAATAAGAGGACGATTCCTTTATAATTAGAAAAACGCAAATGCTAAAGAAATCGACAGAAGCCACCGACAGCGCGCCGGGCCCACTCTGGCCATCAGACAGTTGATCCGAGTCGTCCAAAAATTCTAAGAAAAAAAAATGAGCGGGCCAACGTGAAAATCAACGGCATCTGATGTGTGTAGGTGTTTGATCCAAAACACCCCATTTTTTGTATGTATATGTATTTTTTTAGAATTTTTGGACAGCTCGGATCAACCGTCGGTAGCAAGTCAGTCTCCCTTTTGGTTGGTGTCTGTAGCATCCTCCATTAGAAAAAAAGGATTCCCTTCACTATTACGGTTGCGAGAAACCTACAGCCACCAACGGGTGGTGTCCCGAACTTGCACCAACGGGCACACGGGATCCACTCCGGATCCCACACAGATGATATTAGTCATTCAATAATTTTAAAAAAAATCTGAATGGGCTTGTAAAAAATCAGCTCAATCTAATATGTGTAGGTGCTCGATCCAATTTTTCCATTTTTGCCGATTTTTTTAAAAATGGAATAATTTAATCGAACACCTACACATATCGGATTGAGCTGATTTCTCAAAAGCCTACTCGGGTTCTTTTTTAAATTATTGAATGGTTTGGATCATCCATGCGAGACTTAAAGTGGGCCCAACGTGCCCGCTGGTGCAATTTTGGGATACCACCCGTCGGTGGCTGTGGCATCATCGATTACAGGACTTCGGGTTGGTGTTGTGCAGTGAAGTGCACAATACCATGCTACACACCTCCGAGCCGTTGGATCGTGCATCCTAAGGCTCGGATCTCATCTTGGCAACCAACGATCGAAAGTCGTTCATTGCTGAGATGAGATCCGAGTGATCTGACGGCTCAGAGGTGTGCAACACGGTGTTGCACACACCATTGCACAATACCATTTCCTAATTCTCAATTATGGTTGTGTTTGGACTTTGCATTTTGAATTCATTAACTCTCAACTTTTCAATGTTGATGCTATTGACTAAGGACCCCTTCCCCTAAAAGAAATAAGTAGTTATTTTTTAAATTAAAGATGATGTTTTATGAGAGAATAACTTGTCTCGTAAAATAAAAAATAAATATTTAAAAGATAAAAATCTTAACGGAACGAGGCATATGACCAAGGGTTATTCAACTCCGGAATCCATTCCACCCCCATTTATGAATCACAAACCAAGAGGAAAATTAAATCTAAAAGCAAAAAATGAAAAAATGCAAGCAATTCCCAAAACCAATTGGGCTTCGTACCTCATTTACTTTTTGACATATGAGGTTGTTCATACTCCACACAAATGAATTGCACAAGCTAGAGTCACAGATTTTGCTTCCGCGCCGCATGAATAGGTGAATATCCTAACCACCTAATTGACTAGGATTCAATTTTTGAAATCAGACCGCAAAAAAGTTAATTTATTGTGAATCTCCTCGTCTCAGCAAGGGCCACACCTTGACCAGACAGAAGAGAGAATTAGTCGAAGTGTGCATAATCTAACCCGAACGTCAAATCAAAAGACCAGTAGGGAAAACAGTACTTCTATATCCTAGCCACCCACATGCCCAAAAGGGTACATGTCGTCTCAGATAGTACAAGACAACTGCTATGGATGGACAAAACAAGTCGAGTCCTCGTATCAGGTCCGGCCATGAAATTTTCGGGGTCCAAGACAGGGTTTGAAAATGAGACTTCTCATTTTTTGCCGCTTATAAATTGACGCCACTTTTTGTAGTTCAAACTGTTCGCATAAAGAATGTAGGGAGCAAGACTCGAAGACAGTTTTGTGCGTGTTTAAACCACGCGGATCTTACCATCTTAAAACACTCACCTATTCGATGAATTCTTGATATACATTATATTTAATGTTTGTTGCTATTTTGGAGCCCTATTTTTAGGCCGAAAACTGGAGGTCCAAGGCGTTCGCCTAATGGGTCTATCTTCAGGGTCTGGCCTGCCTTGTATGTAAGTCTTAAACAATGTGATTGTGAATGCTATAAATGTAGCACCTATCCCCTTGCTACCATCAATATTTTCACACTTTTCTTGGTGACAGGAGACTACACATTAACTCAGTTCACATTGCACACTAGCCAGAAGGAAGAAATTCAATTCAAACTGGGCAGACAACAACAGCAACAACAAAAAAAAACAACTTTCCAGAACAATTCTTCAATGTGCACTTTGGAAAAATTATTTTCTTGTTTTTAATTAAAGGAAACGGGCTTTTGAGAACTTGGGAGTTGAGAACATCTCCTCAATGCTTTCTCACAGTGGCTCTCCAAAGGGGAAAAAAAAACGCAAAAAACAAGTTTTCGATATCCGTCTAGAAACAATTTATGAGAACCAAAATATGGCTCAATGTCCTCCATACCCAATTTTTGGTGTACCCAGGTACCAAGTAATTTGCAGCCCCAGAATCACGTGAGATTCTTTAAACACAATTTTGTGGCAATAATTCACTTGGTACATCGGTGTACCGAAAAATTGTGTGCCTTTCTCTAGTCTAGCTACTTAAGGGTTGCCAAACATTAATGCATTATTGTTCTTTGTCCCCTAACACCAAGTGGTCCTATCTTTGTATCAGAACAATGGAATACCTTGTCTGGCAGAACTTATCTCATTCTTGATTAGTCATATCCTCTTGTGCTCACGTGGTTCCTCATATAACGCAAAATGAGACTCACCGTAAATTTATTTGACTAAGCAAGTGTCCATTTTACAAATCTCGATGCGTTTTCCATTCATGTGACCAATAAAGTTAATCGCATATCAATCAAAACTTAGGGATCACTTTTTTTTATAGAAGAAAAATAGTCCTGTTAAGTTCTCTTGGGACAAGTAAATTATGTTCAGCGTATGATGTTTGATCCACTTGAATACTTGCATGGATGATAAAAACATCAATACTTACAAAATAAACGACTCGGATTGTCACTTAAAATTGTGGTAGGTACTATTTAGCGTCAAATGGGAGGATCTTGACCATAACAGAGTGAGTCATTTAAAATCTACTCAACAAGTAGATATTAGTGCCAAGTTTTCTCACATAATATTGGAGGGCATAAGAATTCGGGGACATACGCATTCTGCACGATCCGAGCCGTCACAAGCAATGAAAGCTCAAAACCAACACCAAAACTTTTTCGGGCTTTCTATGCTAACGCATAAGCAAGCACGCTTCGTAAAGAAATTGATGAAACATAACAAATAAGAAAGATTCACTAAAGTTCTAATCCGTTACAAGAAAACCTAGTTTCTAATCTTATCTAATCTAACCATGTGAAAAAAAAAAAAAAAAAACCCCCCAAGAAAAACACCCAAAATAAATAAATAAAATATAAAAAAACTACTCACCAGTCAACACTAACCTACCTTATATTCACAGGCATCATTTCATCCCATCTGCTTCTGCCTCCTCATCTCCATCACCTTCCGGTGAGAATTCGAATGCAACAAGCTCGAAAACGTCGGACTGCTTGCGGGGCGGTACTCGGGCACGAGCCGCCCTGACTTGTATCGTACCCCACAAGCATTGCACAGTGTTTTGGGCCCCATAGGGCCTGCTCGCCATTGCGGGGTCTTGTCAGCCCCGCAATGCTGGCACCTCCTCCCAATCTCGGGAGCCTTCGGCGGCACCACTGTCACTCGGAGTTGCTGTTTAGAGTTCTCTGCGTCCACTTGGCTCCAATGCCAATACTGCTGATTGGCTAGGTTGGCCAACGCGCCTGGCCGCCTTGGCCTCCTCCTTTTGCTCCGCGGTTTCATAGGGTAACGAGCTGGGGTTAGAATGCTGCTGCTGCCGCCACAGCAGCTCGTGGTGGAGATGCTGATGCTACTAGTGGTGGTGGTAGGGTCAAGTACGGAGACAGGGCTGTGTTGGTTCTGGGCAATGCTCGGGTTGGGGGTGAGAATGTCGAAGCATGTTTCGACTGATGGGAATGCGTCTTTGTTCAATAGCCATTCCAGCTCTTCCTCTGCATGCTCCTGCGTATATTGGAAGAAAAATGGCTCAGTAGCTAAGCACAAATAAATCATCATTTTCAAACTGCCTTTGGAGGGTTGGAGCGAAAAATAGTAGTCCAATAGTCCATTTTTTTTAATTATTAGTCGAATTTTTAGCAGAACTAATATCCGTCCCAATTTACTTGTCCACTATTCGACTTGATATTTCTACTTTGAAAACATAACGAGTCATGCAATTCTAGATGGTAGGAGTATTTTCCATAAGGGTTTTTTTCCCACAAACAAATCCTGAACGCTGTCAAACCAATCAAATTTATGAAACACTGATAATGAAATAACCAGAAAGAGAATACATTCACATACGATCCGATTTCTCCTCAAAGCATCCCATTTGTTTCATTTTTCTCCATATAGATTTCATACTTAACTAAATGGGTAAATAGCATTTAGGCACAACATTTGAACAGAATATGGTATAGTTCAACCCACATGGGAGTTTGCTATGGTGCCATCTAAGTCAAATAATGTATGTGCGTGAGTCTTTCGAAAAGCTAAAATTTGCGAGTACAAGGATTGAAAACGGGAGTGTAGTGCTAGGGTTGAAAATGAGAGCGTAGTGCGAGAATTAAGAACAAGAGTGGAGGATCTTATTGGAGAATTATGTGCCCAAGGTTACCATACAATTTTGTGCGGACCAAGGATAGTACGTGGCTCATCAAATAATTTCTGACAAAGGGCAATTATGCAAAAGTACAAGGGATATTAATGGCATTTCAAGGCAAGAGTAACCATGACATGGTTTGCTCTGTTCTAGGTTTCGAGCTCGAAATCTCCCAGGTTTTTTTTTCAATTCCTATCGCTTCCAATTTTTATGGGGTCAATTCATACAGACCCATTCTTTAATGGAGCCCGTTAGTGGATGGTCAGGTGACCGAGACCTTATGGGGCCAGTTCCTATGAATCAACTTCTATATAAAATTTTTATTTTTGAAGTACTTATTTTTCGTTTTACGAGACAGGTTACTCTCACACAATACATCACCTTTAATTTAAAAAATAAGTATTTATCTTATTTTAGTTGGTGTAACTCTAAGAATTAGTTGCAAGCTCTGGCACATTGATTCTCTAAGGCTCTGTTCAGTTGTCAAAAATGTTGTGAAAATGTTGTGTCAAAAATTGGTTCTCAGAAAAAGTGAAATGAGACAAAGCAAAGGAAAAAGAAATTTATTTTTCAGTGTGTGTTCTCTTGATAGGAAATCTTGCAAGAAAACAAGAATTCCATCCTTTTGGTAAGACCTGTTTTGCAAGAAAGTATTTATGGATGAGAAAATAAAGTTATGAGTCCTACAAATCCTGGTAATTGAACAGGCAAAAAGTTACATGAAAGTTGATTTTCTCAACCTTTCCATGCAACTGAACGAGGCATAAGAGCATCTCCACTCTTTACTCAAATCTTGACTCAAATTTGAGTAAAAATCATCAAAAACCCTCCTCCACTCCTTATCCAAACCTATACCAAATTTGAGTTAGACTCAAATTTAGTTAAGACTCATACTCTTACTCAAATTTTTTAAGGCAAATTTCACCCCTTTAAATTTACAATATTGCCATTAATGAAGTTTTTACTCAAATTTGTGCATATTTGTGCTTGGATTTGAGTTTACCCAGTGAGACAAATAATACCAAATCAAATTTTTACCCAAATTTTTATTTAAATTTGAGTAAAAATCTGAGTAAGGAGTGGAGATGCTCTAAGTGGTTGCATCATAGACAAGTATTATATGATGCCACAATTTGATATAACCCATTCATCAGAAAAATTATTCAATGCCAAGAGACATTGCCACGTGGTGTCCCAAACTATTTCTTCACCACAAAGTATCCGGAGCCTACACAAATGTGTGATAAAGAAGAGTTTGGGGCACTGAATAATTACTCCATCCATCATGTCACAAGTTGGCCACCCAACCAAGAAAAAGGAAAAACACATTATTGAAATTCCGAAACGACCCTTCCGCATGCATTAATTATCCATTGTCGTATTAACCCGTAGTAATAATGACTTTGTTCGTTTCTATACTTAATTTTGATTTCTAATCATTATTCTATTTTTTTAATTATTATTTTCATTTCTCTCTCTATCTCTCCACTCATTACCTCTATTTCCAATCATTACATTATTTTTTCCTTTACCCAATGCTAAAACTAAAATACTCAAAACTCCCAACCTTCTCTCACCCGTGACTTTTAGTCTAATTATTCGGTGCTCTCGGAGCACGGACACGTGGTGCTCTGAAACACTCCAGCACCACACTCTTGTGGGACCCACGACTGAGCATACGGACACTTACAACCGTGTGGTGCTAACAGATTGAGAACACCATGTGGCTGGGCTCCGGGCTACTGAGTAGTTACCGAATTTTTAAAAAACAAAAACATCGAAACTGCCGCCCCAACACAGTCCGACTCATCAGACCCAGTCCCGACTCGGTCGAACTCGTCCGAGTCGACCAAAAACCGGCCGAGTCACGACGTTACCGGTCCCTAATGAACCATAGAAATCCCAAAAAAATTCCGAGTCATGCACAAACTCGGACAGAATTTGCAGCCTGCCTAAATGACGAAATGAAAAGGAAGGGGGGGGGGGGGGGGGGGGGGGGGGGGGGGGGGTGTTTTGGGGAACTTACAGTGTCATCTGGGTCTTGGCTATTGGAAGTGGTAGAAGAAGGGGCTTTGAGGGTATTTTCGTCATAATGATAATCTCCCTCACCCACGTCCAAAGTAAAGTTTAGAAGATCCTCCACCATGATACGAGCCTCCATTTCCAGATACAGACAGAGAGGTAAAGGAAAAGAAGATGAAGAAAGAACGTTGAAACTTGCTAGGGGTTACGGCCAGGAAATATGGGCGTTTTTTTTTTTTCGGAGAGAGAAACAAGGTGTTGAGAGAGAGAGATGGGGGATGTTTCCTCTCTCTTTTATTTTGGAGATATTTTATTTGCGTGGGCAACGAGGGGATGTCGATTTTTTCTATTGTTTCTTTCTCTTTTGTGTATTCCATTTTCATACCAGAAAGTTGTCCACACATACATTTCATACACAGATTGTACACAGATTTTTTTTAGAACTCATTATGGATTCCACACAAATAATTTGAGTCATTCATTAAATTTAAAATATTTTTTCAATGGTTTCCGTAAAAAATTAGCTCAATCTAATACATATAAGTGCTCGATCCAATCATTTACTTTTCATTTCTTGAAATCTCAATGAAAAGTTAGATGATTAGATCAAGAACTTATAGGTATCAAATTGAACTGAATTTTTACAGGAACCCTTTAAAAAGTATTTTACATTTAATGGACGGCTCAAATCGTTTGTGCGAATAGCAGCCTTTTTTTCATACCTCTACAGTTCTACAATAATCTCTATTATAAAAGAGAAGGGTATGTGGACAAATTGTTAAAACGGCTCAGATTCATTTAATCCAAAGGCTGAAGTGCATCCTCCCACTTTCCGGTTAAGTACCCATGGTTTTCACCTAAATCACACAACTGTTATTCCCTTCCAACCGGGATGCGTAGTGCCGTAGGCACGGGCAAGTACTAGTTCTATTCTATTTTGGGAGACATCATTCTGTGCTTCTGTAATACTGTCACATGGTACTTCAATTCATTATTTCACCACAAATTGAGTTGAATGAAAGTATGAAACTTGTTTTGAATCCCATACCAAAATGTGTGATGGAAAGGGATCTTGAGACACTGCCATTGTGCAAGACGTTGAATAGTTTTTCCTATTGTAGTAGTAGTACTTACCATTTTTTTGTTTTTTTTTGGATAAGCAAGAATTTACCATCCTAATTAAAGGTCTCATCTTTCTTTTCTTTTTGGATAAGCAAGCATTTACCATCCTAATTAAAGACCTCATTTTGCCCTGTTATTGCCAGCCTAGGCTTCTAAGTCCACAACCCTCGACCATTAATCCTGTGGACCTATTGTCACATTAATTCTTCAATAAACAGTCTTTCAGTCTCACTTTCATTTCTTGTTTTATGCGTTTGCGATCAATTCTTGTTCTTAAGAGTTTACTGTTTGCAACATTATCAACATATGCGTTAGTGTTCACGCACATTTATTATGTGACTTAGCTGTAGACTACAACTAATTAAGTTTAAAAATATCAACTATAGTATTTTTTTTCATCTTTAACGATATTTTTGCTTTTTCTATCATAAATATGGTTACTTTTGAAAACTTTCCTTACCAAGATTGATGATTAATTTTAAAAATATAACGTGAATCTTGAAAAAATGCAAAAAAGGAGGACAAGAATACCAGAACAAAAATTTAAGAACACCGAAGCAAGTAACATCTTGCGGAATGGGGGGCTCTGATGTCCCTTAAAAGGGACAGGGACAACACCTGCTATCCCGGCTGAGTAGGGTCCGCTCCCGTCTCTTTTCGATAATCGAAAACGTTCACTTTGTAGAACTCATAAAGTAGAACAACTCTGCAAAAAATTATCTCAATCGGATATCATTAAGTGTCTAATCGAAAAAAAATTATCTTGAAATGAATGGATTTGAAATACTGAATCAAATTCATTGGAACCTATTATTGGCAAGTCATATGTGTTCCAATCAAATACTTAATGAAATCCGATCGACTTAATTTTTTACAGAGTTGTTCTAATCAACAATCTCTATAAAGTAAACGTTTTCGATCATCGAAGCAAGACCGGAGCAGGCCCCGCTCCGTCGGGACACCAGTTGCTGTCCCTCAATGGGGACACAGCAGAGCCCTCCAGTATCTTGCTTGTGACAAGATAAAGGGGGAAAAATAAAAAATAAAAGACGTGTCAAACATGGCCTTAAAACCATCCCGATTGCATGTTAAGAAGGTCGTGGGTGGTTCGAAGAGGACCCACACCCAACCCCAACGTTGTAGATAACTATGGTACACGCTGTTGGTGCCGTTGTAGCGTTTTCAATGTCTTTTTCCTTCTGTCATTAGATCGACACATGTGATATTCCCATTATTTGGTTTTAAAAGGTAGGGGCATTACTGTTAATTCCAATGAAGTTGAGGGGGGGCCTCGTAAGAAAATTGGGTGATGCGGGCCGCTTACGCAACGGCTCACCACTAAAAGCTCGAATGACCGGGACCGGGGCAGTGTGCTGCATAGCTACGTGCTGTGCGGCCGTCGGCGTCGCCTTGCCAACATCGGTCCGACGATCGGAGACGTCCACTGCGTAGAGCTCGTCGAGTATAAAAAGTGTACCAAAAATCAACCCGATCAAATACCGTTAAGTACTTCAGCGGAATACATATAACTTTTAAAAAAATGAATCCTAATGGATATGAAACACTGGATCAAAACCACTGAATCCATTCTTTTCAAATTATATGTGTTATGATGAGGCACTTAACGATATTTGATCGGGTTGATTTTTGGTACACTTGTAGTACTCGACGAGCTCTACGCAGTGGACGTCTCCGATCGTCGGGCTGATTTCGGTAAGGCGGTATCGACAGCCGCAAAGCACGCTGCACAGCACGTAGCTATGCAGCACACTCCCCTGGTCCCCACAATGATGTCTTTACCTTCTTCTTCTTCTTTTTTTCCCGAGTGATTTACCTATATATCCCTTCGACTTTACGCAAAAGTTCAGTTTGGTCCTTCAAATTTCAATTTCAACAAATAAAACCTTTAATTTGCAAATTTGTTCCAATGTCATCCATCTGCTGGGTGCCGTTATTGATTTGGACGGAAAATGAACATGTGCCCTACACGTGACGTTTTTCAGGGGTAGAATTGCCCATTCACCTCCTATTTCTTCTTCTTCTTCTTCTTCTTCTTCTTCTTCTTCTTCTTGCAGCAAACCTAGCCTCCCCTTCACCCCTATCTCCCCAAAAACCCCTACCGGCAACTCTCTGCTCAACACTAAAACTATCGTCTGATCTATTGCGTTTCATTTTCACCAAACGAACACTCCTACTACTCGAAACTGAAACTTTCCCGACAAATTTCTACGCACAGACTGATCTCCACATAAATACATAAATCCACATCTCAATACATAAAGAATCAAACCCAGCTGATGTAATTGAACCCTCTGCTATAAAGAAATGTCTACCATCATCAACTAATTTGTAAAGAAATGTCGACAATAGACAATCACATCCCGGACCTAGAGTCCGGCCGCATCAGTAGCAGCCAGCGTCGCCGCCAACGCCGGCCGTGCCCGTCGGTGGCCGGGAGCACCGAGACCGCCACGACGGACAGCAACCTCTGCTTCTCGGAGATTGGGACCAGTCGTGGGTGGGTTTGGCAGAATCGAAGTTTTTGGGGATCGGGTCGGACTCGGATGCGGGTGATTTGGAGAGTGGGGAATTGCATTTGGGTCACGTGAAGGAGGAGAAACGGAAAAAGAAGAGGGAGTGTAGGATTTGTCACATGAGGTTGGTGTGTGGTGGCCGGTGGTGCTGTGAGTGGCGGTGGTGGTGGGGAATCTAATGGTGGTGGTGGGGAGGGGATTGAGCTGGGTTGTTCTTGACATGCTTTCTGGTCATGAGGGAGTGAAGGAGGATTGAAGGAAGAGTAGGAATTAAAGTGATAGGGTTAGGGATGACTGGTTATTTGTGTTTTAAATGGGGAATTTGTGGTTATTTGTGTTTCAAATGGGGAATTTGTTGCACAGAGGTGACAAAAATCAAATTGAGAGAGAGAGAGAGAGGAGGAGGAGGAGGAGGAGGAGAAGAAAAAGAAGAAGATATAAGAGGTGAATGGGCAATTTTACCCCTGAAAAAAATCACATGCTGGGCACATATTCATTTTCCGTCCAAATTAGCAACGGCACCTAACGGATGGATGACATTGGAACAAATTTGCAAATAAAAGGTTTTATTTGTTAAAATTGAAATTTGAAGGACCAAACTGAACTTTTGCATAAAGTCGAAGGGATATATAGGTAAATCACTCTTTTTTCCCTCAATGATTCACCTCGTCTTTTGTTTTTTTTTTAAAGCAAATTTTCTTTATTAATTACCGAATTCGAAAATTACATAGATTAAAAGGATAAGGGCACAAGAAAATTAGAATTACTTAATCTTCATAACTACCTGAGACCCAAGCGCTGGTCAAAAACCAACAAAATCTTAAGAACACCCCCAAACCCGAAATGCTTAATCAGGACTCAAGAGTGTGCAAGCCAATTTATGCACATGTCGACAACGACCTCCCAACTCTGGTAAAAGGTAGGTCACTAAGAGATTCATCAAGAAAATTTTTATTTTATGGCAGCTTGACTTTAAAATCGAACCCTGGTCAATTATATAAAGAGCAAAACCACAAACAAACTGAAATAATTAGGTTTTGTTTGAAACTTAGGGAATCAAAAAGAAATACGAGAAAATAATTGAGGGGGTGTGTCCGGCAGTGAAAAATTTGTAGATTTTTATTTGTAGTTAAGAAGTTGTTAGGTGTTTCCGGTAGTGAGTAAGTTGATGAGTTTGTGAATAAAGTTACTGAAGAAAAAAGAGTTTTTGTTGACAACTTTTTCGTTAGTTTTTTTTGATCCGCAACTTTTTTGTTAGTGAAATGATAAAATGCTAAAACTTTTTTGTTAGGAGGAATAAAATGCGTTAAGTTTTTTTTTAGTGAAAACACTCCCGAGAAAGAAATGTGTGAAAATTGAAGAAAAATTGAAAAGAAAGTTGAATTAAAATTTGAAATTTTGCCTTTTCTTTTTTAAGAACCAAACAAGGGATATGAATTTTTTAAAATCCTCTCTACTTTTTCAGTTCTATCCACAAATTTCAAACAGAGCCTTTATTGTCCTATCCTCATCCCAATAGTCTCCCAAATCAACACATCAGAAAAACCAATGGATAACCGCCACGTCATGATTTTTAGGTTTTTCTTTGAATTTTGAAATCTCTGACCCTTCCGACACCGCACGTGGCGGCGGTAATCACGTGATCCCCCCGCTATTCTTGCACCAGTAGATTATTAGATTATTAGATAATCCCAAATACTACTAGTGTTTGATTTAGTGGACCCCCACTAGTTGCATGTTCCTGGGGTCCACCCGCATTTGGTGGGAGTGCACACAGAGAAAGGTATTTCGCCCACCAACTTTTTAAGAAGACCACGTGAGTGTCTCGTGGTTTGCAAGGCAATTAGGCAAGGCCTTTTCCCTTTTTATTTTGGGCAAATTTTGCTGATACCCCTAATGCTTTACGGATATTTTCTTCACGTATGAGAAATGACTATAATCTCTGTGATTTCAAAATATAGAAAACTTCAAAATACAAACGGTTGGAACTGGGAAGAAGTTGCTCTGAGAAGTAAATGCAAAATATAGTTGTTGGGAGTTATGGAGCAGCAGATTTGCTAAGTCGGTCGACTGGTGCTCTCTACCGGCTGTTGCCTTCTGGCTAATTATCCTGTGGTAGTCGCTGAGAACCGGTATGTTGACCAGCGTGTCATCCTTTCAAGCCAAAAACATCCATTAAGAATTCTTTGACGCCCGGCTTGAACTCAAGTACTTCCATGAGAAAATCGTTTTTTAGAAATAACTGAAAAAAAAAAAAAACAATTTCTAACACATTGCATTTCCCAAAGTGGAATCAATTGGGGCTAAATTAGTTGTAATGACTCTTACACCTCATTAGAAAGTTAGGAGTTTGAATCTCCACACTTGCGTCTGAGTGTCTTCTTTTTGTATTTGTTAGGGTTATTTCTCCCCCTAATGGGCCTTGTTGTTGGGTTGAGCTTATAGTAATTGTGAAATTATTTGAGATTGTTTCTCTTTCTAATGGAACTTGTAGTTGTGTTGATTGTGTATTGATTATCGAGTTGTTTTCAATTTCTTGTAATTTTTATACTTTTATTCTTCCATCCTTGGGAAAATTTTTTTTGCATGAGTTGGAAAAATCAAAGCTATTAACTAGCTATTGTTTGCTTTTGTGCATCTTCGAATAAATGCTACTACTACAAAATTTATAAACCATTAAGCTAGATTACTTAATTTTGTGAACAATTATGGAAATCTTGGACAAACAGTATCCATTTCTACTAGGAAAGGAAAAGCATTTATCTTTTGGAATCTTAAATTAAATATGTACATACCTAACCCATGTGCAAGTAGTCAAGCACAAACCTACCCACTCTGTAATTTCCCTTTCTTGCTTGGAATCTACACTAAACCACAACAGGGCCATTTATTAAACTTGTACTATACTACTATACCCCAAATGGGACAGGTTTTTTTTTTAGGAAACATAAACATATATATTACTAACAACGAAACAAATACAAATGACATAAAAGGTCCCTATACAAGATTAAAAAAACAAAGGAAAAAACAGATAAACAAGCTCTAGTGTCGAAACCTACGTCTCGCACGTGGATGGAGAGAAGCTGTAGCCCAGTGGTTTCCGTTGCAATCGAAATGGGACAGGTACCACCTAACAAATTTGTTACAAGTTCTCAAGTTAATATTAGTTTTCCGGCAAAATATATCAATTAAAAGATGTTAAAATTAGATCAATTTCCTAAAGGATTGCTTTCTATAGAAGATTCTTGAAATATGTTGATCATTTGTGAGGTTACTACAAACGTTATCTTGATTTTCAGTGATCACACTCATAGTTTCACAAAAGATTATAAGCATCCAAACATAGTCACAAAAATAACCCAAATGGAAATCTCAAAATCTTAAGCTGACTTTTGATCTTGGATTTATTTAGGATTTGTAGAGGAAAAAGAAATCGAAGGAACTTTCTTGTTCTCTTTTTCCTTCTTAGATTAGATTTCTTGACTACTACTGTACACTACACAACCCTTAGGCCAACTACTCCGGCTTCCATTACAAGAATTATTTGGGTTGTAATTATGTTATTTTAGACACTCTGTAGCTTTTCCAAGTTTGTAGCTTTTCCTTTTGCTTCACAACAGTAGTACATACGGAGTACTTTTTTTTTTAGAAGTTATATACACCATATTGTTCCACTACATTTCATGTGGGACCCATTCCGGATCCCACAAAAATTCAAAAAAAAAATACACATGAATTCGAAAGTATTGTTTTATGGGGTACTGTAAAAAAATCAGTTCCAATGAATATCGGTAAGTATTATTTTTGAATTTGTATGAGCTACAATTGCGCAATTAAGCAGTTTCGCCACTACGGATTAAGAAATACTACTTACTGACTTTCGTTGGAGCTGATTTTTTACAGGGTTCCATAAAATAAAATTTTAAAATTTATGAATATTTTTTTTTGGATTTTTATAAGATCCGGAGTGAACCCCACATGAAATATAGTGTACTATGTAGTGGAACAATATAGTATACCTATCTTTATGCTTTTTTTCTTTGGGGTTGGGCAACCCGGACAATTTTATAATTTCCCACATGATTGTCGTTGTGGAAGAAGATCCGGAACGTTTCTGTTTTTCGCAACCAAAAATGCTAGAGGCACATTAGTGTGACACACCTAAACACAGTCCGTAAAAAACCTCAAATTTAAAAGAGTATAGAAATCCAACGCAAGGAAGATGCAATCCACGTCAGTGGCTCTTCTTACATATCAATATAATCAACAAAGCATTCTATCTTCTGCAGAGAAGACAAAGAAAAAGAAAATTTTGAGCACCTTTCCATCAGAAACAACAATTTTTAAATTGAATAAAGCAAAACCTGCTTGCGGTATTGACCATATACTGGCCCGGACAACTGAGTTGTCAAAAACAAGAAACAAGAAAACAAAAGCAAAACCTGCTAGGCCAGTCCAACGGTTTAAGGTTGCCACCGGTAACGATCATAAACTCAGAGAGGCCTTGTACTCATCAACTAGTAAAGCCCTGTCTCACTCGTTCCAAACGGTTGCCACTGGAATCAAGCATAAGCTCAGAGAGATCTGGTACTCGTCTTGCTGGCAAAGCCCTGTCTAACTTGATGTGAACGCAACCGGTTCACTGTGTCATGTGGGGTTTAATATAACCCGGATGGATTCTCGTGTTAACACAAAAACACGAAAACAATAACTAAGCATACAAAATATGCGAAAGAGTTGGCCAAAATTTTCCAAATGGTTAAAAGAACAGCCTCAAGTATACCATTCTTTCTGTTCTTCCCTCCTCCACTGCTCGCGCGACTGCTTCCCTCTAAGGTCCCATATCTCTTGACTCAGATGGGCTGATCATTCCACTATGCACTGATGCGACCGAAATGTCCCATTTGAGAGCAATTCAACAAAAAAGTTTTCAAGTCTTCTTGCTCCTAGACCAGGCCTCAAAACATTGGCGTCTCCCCAAACATCACAAGTGTTATTCAACTCGCCTAAACACCAGCCACCTGGCACTGGTTTCCCAGAACTCCGGCTCAAGATTTCCTGGTCAATGCGGTCAAGAACTGGATCATCAGGGAGAAATGGAGAGCCAAAGGCAGCTCCGCTTCCAATAAGAATGTCAAAATCCTCGGATTTGAGATGGCGGGGCTCCTTTTTTTCATCGAAAGAAGCATACCGCAAACCATGGTTTATGATTCTTTTGTTGAACTCATGAGAATTGCATAGAAGAGTTGGGAAGTAAACAGAAGCGGACGAAGGTGTGTTTGCTAAGTACATTAGAAGTGTCCTAGGTAGATTCTCTGTACCCACTATGCTGAACTCCAGAACCTTGCGACTCAAAAGGGCAGAGGGTGTACCTGCACACAGAAGGATATTATTTTCAGTTCCCCGCAACCACCTTCCTTTTGGTACTAGGATACAGTATTCTGTTACTGATGACGCATGCTTCACAGGTTTGAGCCTCAACAGTAATAACTCAGAAGTAAGTACGAGTAATAAGCTTAATGCTTTTTTGGAGGTCTCACTAATAGATCAAGCTTAGCTTGAGCGTAATCGCCTCAAAAACTTGAGTTGTTCCAAGCAATGTATTATCACCCTTCCTCAAGTGCAACCAAATCTTGCATGAAAATTCACAAACCTTCACATGTATAAGAAGAAGAAGGCCGACAGTTAAGAAGACTGACGAACATGGGCGGCTCTACCTTGAGCAATGGGTATCCAAACGAACACCCCAAATTATTTCTCATATACATGGTAATTCATATATATTTCAAGATCAACCCATTAGTTGAACACCCTATTAATCAATTTTGAACACCCAGGTCCGATAAATTTGAACACCTAATATTGTACTATCCAACCCAAAGCCATCATTGTTAAAAGAAAAGATGAATTTCCAATTTACAGATGTGAGTAAGAGATAAAGAAACTAAATTTACAGCAAAAAGGCAAAAGAAATACGAAAAATTGAATGTTTTGGGTTAAAGACTCAAAGCATTACACCAATTTACTAATTTTCTTACATGTGATTTTATGTAAAACTGATTGAATTTAAGTTACTCAATTATGAAAACCGTGGAAAAAAATTCTGGAGCCGCCACCGCTGATGAACCATTTTTTGTAATTTGATTTCAAAATGTAATTTGCCAGGGTATTAGTGTTTCCTTATAGCACAGCCCTAGTACCATGTTAGATGCTTTGGAACCACGTTAGATCAACAATACAGCCCTAAAGCTGCTTAAGAGCGAATAAGAAGGATCCCTCAATGGATAACTCGCTATACACAAGCAATTTCACATCAAAAGGGCCGCAAAATCACCTGCAAAAGGCTAAATATTGTCATAGTTCCAGTTTAAAGGTAGGATCATATTTAAGTCTTGCGATTCATCTCATTAACATCCAAGACTAGCTAGAATGGATCAAACAGCAAGAAAACACACTAACTCTCTCATTTTCTCATAAGACTGTGCTCTCATATATGGTCAACCAAATAATTTAAGTCCCGCAATTAGTTGGTCTTGTTGTAAACCTGCCGAAAGAGAGAGCACAGGGTTTGTTTTTGATATAGCAATTGGAAAAGAGAGAGCATCGTGCTAATAGCCAAAAATCTAGACAGAATAGTCTGCACAAACGAAATGTAGATGAAAAAAGCTCCATATTGTGATAGGTTAAGGAAGAATGATCTCAAGTTAGCATGAATCAATCAGGGAGACGAAGAAAGAAGAAGAGGTTGTCTAAGGAAGACAGATTGTTCGACACGGAAGAACGACAACAAGATGGCATCGTCGATTCGAGAGTGGCGGTGGAGAGGGGAAGAAGTTTATGCAGGTGGATCTCCCTCATTGTCATTAGATCTCCCTAATGCACACCTGAAAGCCAGGGTTCCTGGGGAGCCATAAAGGGGACTCTTTGCCTTTTGGTATCATCAAATCGACCTGGCCGGTTGATCCAGGTGAAGGTCATGAATAGTAAGCAAAGGGAGTCAATTGATGTTCCTAAGTCTCTTCAAGGAGATAGATGGAGTGTTTTTGATTTGTGCTTCATAACCGGGGGTGGTGCTAGAAAGTTAAAAAAACCAGAGGCTGTGTTTGCAGATAGCAGAAGGCCAGAGAAGAGGAAAAGGATATCTATGAATTTGATGGAAACTCGGTGTTCATCTATATCTGGGATACCAATGAGGCCATAATTACAGAGCAAAGCCTTGGAAGCAGGTAAAGTTGAAGTTGAATGGTTAGAGAAGTAGGTTCCTAGAAGTCGGGGAGATCTCGGTCTTCCAAAGGGAGAATCAGCAAAGCATGAGATGTTTGATTGTCGATAACTCGGTGCCATGAACCCACAAGCCTTCCGGATGCCTCCGGAGATTCTTGCCTATGTCACATCCATTTGTCTTCCCTCAAAATAGTAGTTGAAAGATGGAAAGTACTGGGAGATCTGTACCGAGATTGAAAATCGCACGAGCTTCTTCCCCAATCAACTGTCAAGAAATTACACTACAGGGGATGTCACTTAACTTGCGTTGCGCCTGACCATCGCTAGATAGACCTAACTTAGTAGACCCGATTCTTATTCGATCGATCGACTATGCTGCAAAGTGCAAACAACCCTCAAATTTAAAAGCATGACAGCTACGTTGATTCTTTCCACATGCAATCTATACAAGAATTTTAGACCAAATTACGAGGAATGAAATTAATCTCGAGAATAGTTATACAAAGAAATCTGTAATCTGCCAATGGGATTGCCAACCCAAAGTGAGTGGTACTTTTTGGAGACTACAATTGTATTCAGATGAATTAACTCCCCTCCCAAAAAACTAAGTCAAGTCCCCCTTTCTCATATTGAATATTGAAATTCAAATAACACATAATGGTTGTCAGCTCCATAATGATGCATAAGAAAACAGTCTTACTTGATCACATAACCAAATAAAAACCAAAAAAGATGACCTCCATTACTGAATACAATCTATTATCTCCATTGAAGTCCAAAATTGATTCTTTGACCAAGTAGGTAAGTTTGAAGCTCAATTTCTCCACAGTACCAAAGAGTCCAATCAATCACCGAGTAAAAAATACCTCTAGACATAGATACTTGTATATATATATCTATCGTGACACTTCAAAACAGCATTGTTGATCAACGTCCTTAAGAACTAAAAAGCTTGGTGTCATGCAACAACCATGTATTTGGCTGATGAACCCGTGTGTAGGAAACGAGTAAAAAAGTCATTGAATTAGTGATCAAAGAGATGGGCATCAGCCTCAAATTACTAGAACCAAATTCAAAGGATTGTAACCATCACAGAAGAAAAACAGTATCAAATGGAAAGACTCAAAGACTCACCCATAAACAACTGGAAAGCATCTGGCAATTCACGCTTTTGAGTAGCATAAAACATCGCATTTTTCTCCTTAAGATACAACCCCGGATCCACAATTATGGGTTTCAACTTCCGAGATCTACAAAAGAAAACAGATGCACATCACCAAAGTTTACACACCACATTGACCAAATTGTAGCCACAAGTGTACTACTAATATCTGAGTTCAGTTCATACTCTCTCCAGCCAATGTAACTTGTGTGGTTCACAAAATTAAGATCTCTCGGCAGGTACGACAAAATGTGAAGAAGATCTGAAAACCCAGGAAAAAAAACCCGTATTAACCAACACAAAATCCCAATCTAAATGCAATTACGCAAAAAATTATCGACAAAAACACATACAAAATGTGAAGAAGATTTGACAACCCACAAAAATTCCCATATCAAATCAGCAAAAAATGCATACAAAACAATTTCATCAAAACCTTATACCTGTGCACATACAAAATGTGAATAAGATCTGAAAACCCACCAAAAATCCCATATCAAATCAGTCAGAAAAAACCCAATCTTGATGAAATTGCGCAAAACAGCATCACCAAAACCCTATCCATGTAGGCACAAACACAGCAATATCCATTCATCATATCATATTGTGTAACAAGCGTGTTATGACAATACGAATATAGAAGAACAAACAAGAAAACTAACTCCCAACAAGTGGTACGATGGCTGGCAATCTATGGGCAGACACAGTGGCGGGTCGATGCATCGTACAAACTCCCAACAAAGTGGGTAATCAGCAGTAGAGAGCTTAATATACAAATCCCAATTCGGAAAAAAAAAAATCAGCGAAAAAAACCCCAGATGAAGTCAATGGAAACAACAACATCAACAAAACCCTATCTAGGTAAGCATTAACACAGCATTAGCATACCATCTTGTGAAACTAGCGGGTAATCAGCAGCAGAGAGATTGATAAACCAATCCCAATTCGGGTCAACCCGGAGCAAAATCGACGCGCCGTGGAGCACGGAGGAGAGAGGGGACGACCCTTTCTGGTACGCAAAATCGGGCTTCCCGATCACGTTTACGTTCTGGGCAGCCTTGAAAACGGGCATAGAGTGCACTATAAGGCCGAGGAAGTCGCGGTCAGTTTGGGCAGCGGAGCGGTCGAGGTGGAGGAGGTACTGGTTCTTGGGGTGATATATGGCGAGCAGGAGGCGGAGGATCCGGACGGAGTCGTTGGCGGATCCGGAGATGAGGTAGGCGATGGAGGGGGGAGAGGGGGGAGGAGAGAGAGAGGAGAGAGAGGAGGAGGCGGGGAGGAGGAGGCGGTGGAGAGGGAAGAGGTGGGGGTGTAGAGTGGGAGGAGGCGAGGGGGAGGAGGGGGAGAGAGAAAGGAGGGAGAGGAGAGAGAGGAGGAGGAGGAAGGAGAGTGTTGTTGTGGTGGTAGTTGTGGCGGTGGTGGAGGTGGGGAGTTGAGGTGGATGCTGCTGCTGCTGCATTGCTTCCGGGTGGTGGTGACGCTTCGTTGTGGTGGTTCTCTCACTTGTCATTGGAAAATGAATTTTTTTTTTTTTTGCATTTTTGGACTTAAGATTAGATCTGTCTTTATGTATGTGTCGGAAGTTCAGTAGTAAGAAACTAAACTTTGATTCTCTCTCTCTCACTAAAAAATGGTTGGAAGTTGGAACTTTTATCTTTTCTTTGCTATGATACGAAGTTAACCATATTACTACGCATTCATTTTTTAACAATATTTCAAGGTTACATTATTGGAATCTACAAGCTAAAGACATTCCAGTGTAAACTAAGGACGCGGGGAAGCTGTTGTGCCCGAATTCTCGGTCCACTTCAATCTCGATCAGATAATCGTAAGCGTTCACTTCGTAGAGCTCATCGAGTAGAATAGCTATGTAAAAAATCATTTTAATTGGATGTCATTAAATTCCTTATCAGAGCCTATATAACTCTCAGTCTATGGGTTTCAGTGGATTTGATCCAGTGTTTCGGATTCATTCTTTTCAAGATAAAAAAATTCCAATCAGACACTTAATGAGTCTTACAAGGATGATTCAAGCGATTTGTTTTATTTAAAATACTTTGTTTAGGGTTACAGTAAAAAATAAAACTTTTTTGGATATCGATAAAAGTACTTTCTCCGTTCGGATTTAATAGTTCTTTTTTGGAGTTCGTGTTATTTTTCAATCGATTATATCTTCTAATTTATAATGTTTTACGTGATTTCGAAAATATTGAATTATAAAATTAATCGAGATCTATCAAATAAGATCTATATTTAATATAAAATTTATTACGGATTCAAAGATATAACCCATTTTTTAGCCGGTTAATATAAAACTAGGGACAATTAAATTCGAACAGAAAGAGTATTTACCAAACATCCACTTTTGCTTTAGAATTTTAAGTCTGAAGCAAAATCAAATATTTCATCAACGTACTTTACAAATATCCAACAAAAAATGATTTTATTTACAAGAACTCAAATCAAACTGTCTTGACACAAAATACCAACTCAAGTTATTTTTTTGAATGATAAAAAAAAAAGAGTTATTTTTTTGAAATTCGAGACGGGCCTAGAATGCACATGTACGCGACATATGTACATGTACTTATATTCTTTTCGATCGCCAGATTACTGTATCCATTGCAAATCCGAGTCTTTGTGCACAGAGAGATCTTCTTCTTCATCATTTGAGTTCGACAGACAGCCATGGTAGACAACACCCACGGTAGACAACACCCACCAAGTAAAACACCAACAAACCTCCCCAGAGTGGGGCCCAACAGCCTGGGCCCACCTCTCCACCATCAGAGCCCAATCACCCCTCATCCAATGCATCACCAACTTCGTCTCCAGGGACCTCATGGCCAACACCTTCCTCTCCGCTGGAGCGTCGCCGGCCATGATCCACTCGCTCCGGGAGATCCCCAACTTCACCCCACGCGCCGCCGCCCTCTGCGTCAACGTCAGCACGCTCACCGCAGAGTGGCTGCCGGCGATGAGGGCGGCGGCGGAGGCGGCGGGGAGGGCAGGCAAGCCTTGGGTGCTCGACCCTGTCGCGGCCAGGGAGAGCGGCTTCCGGTTGGAGGCTTGCCGTGAGCTTATTGGGATGAGGCCGACTGTTGTTAGAGGAAATGGGTCTGAGATTCTTGCTCTTGCTAATGCCTCAGTTGGACCTAGTAAGGTAAATCTCAGTTGTGAATAAATTGCATTAGGGATGGTGAAAATGATGATTTTGTTTCGTTGAAAGTATAGTAGCATTGGAAGGAAAGTTAGGTTAACTTTTTTTTTGTTTGCTAGCAATTTTACGATATTAGGGTCAAATTTGTTTGGATTAATCTTTCGGTCGAACGGGAGGAATCGAAAAAATATAAAACTTAGGGTAAAAAGTTCACTAATGACGGAAAAAGTTGGAAAAAGACAGTTTCCACTGTCTAAGTGTCGGCGCAACGTCGTTTTATATGAATTTCTTTCTGCTTTGGGTTTTATTTATATATATTTTTAATTTCCGTTCATTGAGACTAACAATTAATCCAAAAAAATTGGCCCAAAAATAGTAAAAATTAAGAGAAAATAACCAAAAAGAGAGCAAAAAGTTAAGCCAAAGGGACCCTAAATTAATGGGGTCCTGATTGCTAACGACTGACTTGACATGACATGATTACTGGGCAAAATAAAAAATGGAAGATTTCTTCTTGGATTTAGTTATTGACATTTTATCTGGCCCCGACTTGGGTGCTGGGAGGTTATGATTATTAAGGTCATCGAAACTCTTTGTAGTAATCTAACACACTAACCTACGAATGCTACCTATGGTAAAAAACAGAAAAGAAAAAGAACATGAGATTATTTCGACCCATTTTGTCCTGTAGTATTTTCCTATGTATGAGGGCTATTTTCTGTAAGAGTGTTAGAAACTTAGTATAGTCATAACAAGAAGGAGGGGTTTGAGCATTTAGTTTTTCTGTGCTCTGGATGCAGGGTAAGTCTTAGGACAAGTTGGTTGATTCAAATGTTGATAGGTCTACTGCCATTCTTATTGTTTCCTAGTCTTGTGTGGGACTCACTTAGGTAATTTAGGAATTGAATCTGCAGTTGTTTTGCAAATTTTTGTGCCATTGGAACTTGCTAATCTAGATAGAAATGATAGGTTTGGGCAATTATTGAACCTCTATTGGACGTTTCTGTGGTTGTGGATTGAATTTGAAGTCCATAAGTATGTCATCACTTTGAAGATGTTCTCCAAAACTCAGACAAATTTGCTGATAGACAAGTTACTGAGAGGAACAGCTAGCACTAGAAATTGTTTTGTGAAGATGCTGATAAATTAAGAATGACACCGAAAACTAGAAAATGATACTGAAGTCTGAAACTGAGCGAGACATGCTGATTAATGAAAACGCAGACATGCTAATTAACCAAATACCAAGACTTTTAGTTTGTCAATGTGTTGAAAGTAAGCAGACTTTAGCATCCAACTAATGGGATAGTCAGCAATCCGCATAGCAGAGAGGGCATGAACTTTCTTGGACAAGAAAACAGAGTGCAAATAGCCCTTTGGCAACCCATGATGACGTTTAACCATGGTCAGCCGACAGCTAACCCATCTTGGGTACGGAAACCGGAAGGACTGGAGTTACACAACGAGAGGAGAAGGAATTAAAACATGAAATAGCCTGAGCTAAGAACCTGATAGAAAATAAATTTGTACCTGGGTTATATTAGCATGGACTTCCAAGTCTTTTATATGATATTTGTGAACTGATTCAAATTCAGAAGATGAATACTAGCTGTTGAGCACGCTCTTTGCTCAGCACATTATCCCACTTATATGAATGTGCTTGTCTTTTCATCTAGAAATTCCCTTCCTCATTGGCTACTAGTGAACTGTTAGCACTTGGCACTCAAAATTCCTTTATTGACTTGCTTTATTTCCTTCATACCATTCAAGTTTGTTGTGGATTCTTATGATTTCATGAATTGTGCTAATCTATTATACACCAACACTAACTTCTGTTGTATCCATTTATTTCAACTCCCTGAGTTAGATTTTTATTGTTTTTGGCTTCAAGGGTGTAGATAGTTCGCATCAATCAACCGATGCTGTGGAAGCAGCAAAATCCTTGGCTAAATCAAGTGGCTGTATAGTTGCTATATCTGGAGCTGTTGACTTTGTTACAGATGGGCAGCGAGTTGTTGGTGCACAAAATGGTGTGGCCATGATGCAGAAGATTACAGGCACAGGTTGCTCTGTCACTGCGCTCATTGCTGCCTTTGTTGCAATTGACCCATTACATGCTTTTGAAGCTACAGCTACTGCACTACCATTTTGGTATCGCTGGTGAGATTGGAATGGACATGGCCAAGGGTCCTGCTTCGCTAAGGGTGCATTTGATTGATTCACTTTATGGGCTTGATCAAGATCTGTAGTTTGTCGTGTTAACATCATCAGCTTCTCATGATGCCTGTAAATGGTATGTAAATAACCATTTTTCTGTTTGATTATGTTTTATGTTTCAAAAGATGGCTGAATCAACAACTTGGCATGTTAACCTAAAGCCCCGTAGGTCTACTACACTACAACAAATTGTGTTCTTTGCGACCAACTTTTTGCGACTAACAAAATCTGGGTCTCTTTTGCTATAGTACTTGCGACTAAGACCTTCCTTGGTCGCGAAAAGTGGAAAGTTGTTCCCACAAGCGACCCAATGTGTTGGTCGGTAAATGCGAGTCACATATTCTTTGGCGCCAAACTTTACAGGTGGCGGGAAAACTTTTAGCAACCAAACTCTAATTCATTTAATGACCAGAATGAATTTGGTCACATAAAAGAGTTGAATGAATAAGTATTGCGACCAGCATGTGATTATTTTGCGACCAAGAAGAAGATGGTTACATTATATCTCTGTATTAAATGTTGAGCGACTAGGGTGCTCTAGTCGTAAAATCTTTATTATTTAGTGACCAATTGTGAGTCACTAAATGCTATAGCAAAACTTTTTGAGGCTTAATTATTTTTTTGTTTTGTGACTTAGAGTGTGTAATAGAACCCATTTTAAGTACTTATTTTTTAAGAACATAATTTTGAACTAAAAAATAATGTGTTTATGTAATTAATTTTTCTAACAATATGGATCTGATTTGATAAATTTCATTGAGATCTCTTGAGTGGTGCAAAAAAATAAAATTTTTTTATATTATTTTTAAGTTTAATCAAATGGAAAGACTCAAAGACTCACCCATAAACAACTGGAAAGCATCTGGCAATTCACGCTTTTGAGTAGCATAAAACATCGCATTTTTCTCCTTAAGATACAACCCCGGATCCACAATTATGGGTTTCAACTTCCGAGATCTACAAAAGAAAACAGATGCACATCACCAAAGTTTACACACCACATTGAACAAATTGTAGCCACAAGTGTACTACTAATATGTGAGTTCAGTTCATACTCTCTCCAGCCAATGTAACTTGTGTGGTTCACAAAATTAAGATCTCTCGGCAGGTACGACAAAATGTGAAGAAGATCTGAAAACCCAGGAAAAAAAAACCCATATTAACCAACACAAAATCCCAATCTAAATGCAATTACGCAAAAAATTATCGACAAAAACACATACAAAATGTGAAGAAGATTTGACAACCCACAAAAATTCCCATATCAATCAGCAAAAAATGCATACAAAACAATTTCATCAAAACCTTATACTGTGCACATACAAAATGTGAATAAGATCTGAAAACCCACCAAAAATCCCATATCAAATAAGACAGAAAAAACCCAATCTTGATGAAATTGCGCAAAACAGCATCACCAAAACCCTATCCATGTAGGCACAAACACAGCAATATCCATTCATCATATCATATTGTGTAACAAGCGTGTTATGACAATACGAATATAGAAGAACAAACAAGAAAACTAACTCCCAACAAGTGGTACGATGGCTGGCAATCTATGGGCAGACACAGTGGCGGGTCGATGCATCGTACAAACTCCCAACAAAGTGGGTAATCAGCAGTAGAGAGCTTAATATACAAATCCCAATTCGGAAAAAAAAAATCAGCGAAAAAAACCCCATCTAGATGAAGTCAATGGAAACAACAACATCAACAAAACCCTATCCAGGTAAGCATTAACACAGCATTATCATACCATCTTGTGAAACTAGCGGGTAATCAGCAGCAGAGAGATTGATAAACCAATCCCAATTCGGGTCAACCCGGAGCAAAATCGACGCGCCGTGGAGCACGGAGGAGAGAGGGGACGACCCTTTCTGGTACGCAAAATCGGGCTTCCCGATCACGTTTACGTTCTGGGCAGCCTTGAAAACGGGCATAGAGTGCACTATAAGGCCGAGGAAGTCGCGGTCAGTTTGGGCAGCGGAGCGGTCGAGGTGGAGGAGGTACTGGTTCTTGGGGTGATATATGGCGAGCAGGAGGCGGAGGATCCGGACGGAGTCGTTGGCGGATCCGGAGATGAGGTAGGCGATGGAGGGGGGAGAGGGGGGAGGAGAGAGAGAGGAGAGAGAGGAGGAAGCGGGGAGGAGGAGGCGGTGGAGAGGAAGAGGTGGGGGTGTAGAGTGGGAGGAGGCGAGGGGGAGGAGGGGGCGAGAGAAAGGAGGGAGAGGAGAGAGAGGAGGAGGAGGAAGGAGAGTGTTGTTGTGGTGGTGGTTGTGGCGGTGGTGGAGGTGGGGAGTTGAGGTGGATGCTGCTGCTGCTGCATTGCTTCCGGGTGGTGGTGACGCTTCGTTGTGGTGGTTCTCTCACTTGTCATTGGAAAATGATTTTTATTTTTTTTTGCATTTTTGGACTCAAGATTAGATCTGTCTTTTATGTATGTGTCGGAAGTTCAGTAGTAGGAAACTAGACTTTGATTCTCTCTCTCTCTCACTAAAAAATGGTTGGAAGTTGGAACCTTTTATCTTTTCTTTGCCATAATACGAAGTTAACCATATTACTACGCATTCATTTTTTAACAATATTTCAAGGTTACATTATTGGAATCTACAAGCTAAAGACATTCCAGTGTAAACTAAGGACGCGGGGAAGCTGTTGTGCCCGAATTTTGGGTCCACTTCAATCTCGCTTAGATAATCGTAAGCGTTCACTTCGTAGAGCTCATCGAGTAGAATAGCTATGTAAAAAATCAGTTTAATTGGATATCATTAAATGCCTGATCAGAGCCTATATAACTCTCGGTCTATGGGTTTCAGTGGATTTGATCCAGTGTTTCGGATTCATTCTTTTCAAGATAAAAAAGTTCCAATCAGATACTTAATGAGTCTTACAAGGATGATTCAAGCGATTTGTTTTATTTAAAATACTTTGTTTAGGGTTACAGTAAAAAATAAAACTTTTTTGGATATCGATAAAAGTACTCTCTCCGTTCGGATTTAATAGTTCTTTTTTGGAGTTCGTGTTATTTTTCAATCGATTATATCTTCTAATTTATAATGTTTTACGTGATTTCGAAAATATTGAATTATAAAATTAATCGAGATCTATCAAATAAGATCTATATTTAATATAAAATTTATTACGGATTCAAAGATATAACCCATTTTTTAGCCGGTTAATATAGAACTAGGGACAATTAAATTCGAACAGAAAGAGTATTTACCAAACATTCACTTTTGCTTTAGAATTTTAAGTCTGAAGCAAAATCAAATATTTCATCAACGTACTTTACAAATATCCAACAAAAAATGATTTTATTTACAAGAACTCAAATCAAACTGTCTTGACACAAAATACCAACTCAAGTTATTTTTTTGAATGATAAAAAAAAAAAAGAGTTATTTTTTTGAAATTCGAGACGGGCCTAGAATGCACATGTACGCAACATATGTACATGTACTTATATTCTTTTCGATCGCCAGATTACCGTATCCATTGCAAATCCGAGTCTTTGTGCAGAGAGAGATCTTCTTCTTCATCATCTGAGTTCGACAGACAGCCATGGTAGACAACACCCACCAAGTAAAACACCAACAAACCTCCCCAGAGTGGGGCCCAACAGCCTGGGCCCACCTCTCCACCGTCAGAGCCCAATCACCCCTCATCCAATGCATCACCAACTTCGTCTCCAGGGACCTCATGGCCAACACCCTCCTCTCCGCCGGCGCGTCGCCGGCCATGATCCACTCGCTCCGGGAGATCCCCAACTTCACCCCACGCGCCGCCGCCCTCTGCGTCAACGTCAGCACGCTCACCGCAGAGTGGCTGCCGGCGATGAGGGCGGCGGCGGAGGCGGCGGGGAGGGCAGGCAAGCCTTGGGTGCTCGACCCTGTCGCGGCCGGGGCGAGCGGCTTCCGGTTGGAGGCTTGCCGTGAGCTTATTGGGATGAGGCCGACTGTTGTTAGAGGAAATGGGTCTGAGATTCTTGCTCTTGCTAATGCCTCAGTTGGACCTAGTAAGGTAAATCTCAGTTGTGAATAAATTGCATTAGGGATGGTGAAAATGATGATTTTGTTTCGTTGAAAGTATAGTAGCATTGGAGGGAATGTTAGGTTAACTTTTTTTTTGTTTGCTCGCAATTTTACGATATTGGGGTCAAATTTGTTTGGATTAATCTTTTGGTTCAACGGGAGGAATCGAAAAAATATAAAACTTAGGGTAAAAAGTTCACTAATGACGGAAAAAGTTCGAAAAAGACAGTTTCCACTGTCTAAGTGTCGGCGCAACGTCGTTTTATATGAATTTCTTTCTGCTTTGGGTTTTATTTATATATATTTTTAATTCCGTTCATTGAGACTAACAATTAATCCAAAAAAAATTGGCCCAAAAATAGTAAAAATTAAGATAAAATAACCAAAAAGAGAGCAAAAAGTTAAGCCAAAGGGACCCTAAATTAATGGGGTCCTGATTGCTAACGACTGACTTGACATGACATGATTACTGGGCAAAATTAAAAATGGAAGATTTCTTCTTGGATTTAGTTATTGACATTTTATTTGGCCCCGACTTGGGTGCTGGGAAGTTATGATTATTAAGGTCATCGAAACTCTTTGTAGTAATCTAACACACTAACCTACGAATGCTACCTATGGTAAAAAACAGAAAAGAAAAAGAACATGAGATTATTTCGACCCATTTTGTCCTGTAGTATTTTCCTATGTATGAGGGCTATTTTCTGTAAGAGTGTTAGAAACTTAGTATAGTCATAACAAGAAGGAGGGGTTTGAGCATTTAGTTTTTCTGTGCTCTGGATGCAGGGTAAGTCTTAGGACAAGTTGGTTGATTCAAATGTTGATAGGTCTACTGCCATTCTTATTGTTTCCTAGTCTTGTGTGGGACTCACTTAGGTAATTTAGGAATTGAATCTGCAGTTGTTTTGCAAATTTTTGTGCCATTGGAACTTGCTAATCTAGATAGAAATGATAGGTTTGGGCAATTATTGAACCTCTATTAGACGTTCTGTGGTTGTGGATTGAATTTGAAGTCCATAAGTATGTCATCACTTTGAAGATGTTCTCCAAAACTCAGACAAATTTGCTGATAGACAAGTTACTGAGAGGAACAGCTAGCACTAGAAATTGTTTTGTGAAGATGCTGATAAATTAAGAATGACACCGAAAACTAGAAAATGATACTGAAGTCTGAAACTGAGCGAGACATGCTGATTAATGAAAACGCAGACATGCTAATTAACCAAATACCAAGACTTTTAGTTTGTCAATGTGTTGAAAGTAAGCAGACTTTAGCATCCAACTAATGGGATAGTCAGCAATCCGCATAGCAGAGAGGGCATGAACTTTCTTGGACAAGAAAACAGAGTGCAAATAGCCCTTTAGCAACCCATGATGACGTTTAACCATGGTCAGCCGACAGCTAACCCATCTTGGGTACGGAAACCGGAAGGACTGGAGTTACACAACGAGAGGAGAAGGAATTAAAACATGAAATAGCCTGAGCTAAGAACCTGAAACCTGATAGAAAATAAATTTGTACCTGGGTTATATTAGCATGGACTTCCAAGTCTTTTATATGATATTTGTGAACTGATTCAAATTCAGAAGATGAATACTAGCTGTTGAGCACGCTCTTTGCTCAGCACATTATCCCACTTATATGAATGTGCTTGTCTTTTCATCTAGAAATTCCCTTCCTCATTGGCTACTAGTGGACTGTTAGCACTTGGCACTCAAAATTCCTTTATTGACTTGCTTTATTTCCTTCATACCATTCAAGTTTGTTGTGGATTCTTATGATTTCATGAATTGTGCTAATCTATTATACACCAACACTAACTTCTGTTGTATCCATTTATTTCAACTCCCTGAGTTAGATTTTTATTGTTTTTGGCTTCAAGGGTGTAGATAGTTCGCATCAATCAACCGATGCTGTGGAAGTAGCAAAATCCTTGGCTAAATCAAGTGGCTGTATAGTTGCTGTATCTGGAGCTATTGACTTTGTTACAGATGGGCAGCGAGTTGTTGGTGCACAAAATGGTGTGGCCATGATGCAGAAGATTACAGGCACAGGTTGCTCTGTCACTGCGCTCATTGCTGCCTTTGTTGCAATTGACCCATTACATGCTTTTGAAGCTACAGCTACTGCACTATCCATATTTGGTATCGCTGGTGAGATTGGAATGGACATGGCCAAGGGTCCTGCTTCGCTAAGGGTGCATTTGATTGATTCACTTTATGGGCTTGATCAAGATACTGTAGTTCGTCGTGTTAACATCATCAGCTTCTCATGATGCACTGTAAATGGTATGTAAATAACCAGTTTTTCTGTTTGAGTTATGTTTTATGTTTCAAAAAGATGGCTGAATCAACAACTTGGCATGTTAAGCCTAAAGCCCCGTAGGTCTACTATCACTACAACAAATTGTGTTCTTTGCGACCAACTTTTTGCGACTAACAAAATCTGGGTCTCTTTTGCTATAGTACTTGCGACTAAGACCTTCCTTGGTCGCGAAAAGTGGAAAGTTGTTCCCACAAGCGACCCAATGTGTTGGTCGGTAAATGCGAGTCACATATTCTTTGGCGCCAAACTTTACAGGTGGCGGGAAAACTTTTAGCAACCAAACTCTAATTCATTTAATGACCAGAATGAATTTGGTCACATAAAAGAGTTGAATGAATAAGTATTGCGACCAGCATGTGATTATTTTGCGACCAAGAAGAAGATGGTTACATTATATCTCTGTATTAAATGTTGAGCGACTAGGGTGCTCTAGTCGTAAAATCTTTATTATTTAGTGACCAATTGTGAGTCACTAAATGCTATAGCAAAACTTTTTGAGGCTTAATTATTTTTTTGTTTTGTGACTTAGAGTGTGTAATAGAACCCATTTTAAGTACTTATTTTTTAAGAACATAATTTTGAACTAAAAAATAATGTGTTTATGTAATTAATTTTTCTAACAATATGGATCTGATTTGATAAATTTCATTGAGATCTCTTGAGTGGTGCAAAAAAATAAAATTTTGTTTATATTATTTTTAAGTTTAAAAATGTGAAATATATACTCTTTTTTTTAAAAAGTGTTCTGGAACGAGGCCATTGGTCTCAAAACATGATTTTCGGCATGGTTGAGGGTAGCAAAGAGTTGTACAAACAAACAATTTCGATATGCACATTAGACTTAGATGAAAGGAGCCCAAAAAACTCAAACAAAATGGTTTGTTTGCACTATGGGGATGAAGATAATCCTTTTTCTTGCAAAAAAATTTGTCTCAATCTGTACGTTATACTTAATTGGTATGTTTGATGGTGGAAAAAAGATAGGTGAGGTCTATCAACGGGATTTAGGATGGACTCACATATACCCTCTTTTTTTGAACTCCGTAGTTCGGTGTATGTTTGCACACGAAAGTAAGGGCAATTGGACAATAGTGGACTATTTGCAATTGGGGCATAGTACTGTGCAATGGTGTGCACAGCACCGTGGTGAGCACCTCCAATCCATCGAATCGTGCTTCCGACAGCTCAGATCTCATCGCTGCAATGAACGACTCTCGATTGTTGGTTGCCGAGATGAGATCCTAGCCATTGGATGCACGATTCGACGGCTTAGAGGTGCACAACATGTGCACCTCACTATGGTGTTGTGCAGTGGTGTATGCAACACTATGTTGCACACCTCCAAGCTGCGGATCGTACATCCGACAGCTTGAATCTCATCTTGGCAATAAATGGCTCTCAATTGTTAGTTGTTGAGATGAGATCCAAACCGTCGAATGTACGATCCGACGGCTTGAAGGTGTACAGCATGGTACTCATTGCATAACACCAATCCGAAGTTTGGACTATTTGTCAATTTAGTATTACATTTAACTAATTAATGGAGGGGATACCCTCATTGTTTTTATCTCCACATCCAACGGTCAAAAATTACCCTCATCATATTTATCTCACCTAAACAAATATAATATAATTAATTCCAATATGCATATAGTCTTATCTACTATTTCTGTGAACCCAACTTGTCCCATCTATTCATATTCTTAATCATCTTTTATCCAATCTTCCATTTTCCGTTCAAATTTTGATGATTTGAACAGTTCAATATGCTCAGAATGTGATTTTAAGGATTTTTGTTTGAAATCAACAAATAATATGATCAGAAAGTGCTTGATCTGAGCAGTTTTTTTATTGAGCCGTTCAATGAAAACTGCTCGGATGAAGCACTTTCCGATCAAATTTTTTGCCAATTTTTAGGGGGAACATTTAAAATCACGTTTTGATCACAGTGAATGGATTGGATCATCAAAATTTGGATCTATGAGATCCGCACTTATACTAAGTAGGAGATTCCTTACAAGAGGGTAACTCTCTGTGTGTGTATTATATATATGTACCACGGATCCTATAAGAGATCCATTATTTTAATAAAATATGGATTTACCATGTCTCGATCAAATTTGGATGATTCGAAGCGTTCAATTTGTGTAGAACGTGATTTTAAGGGTTTTCACAAAAAATATGACCGGGAAGTGCTTGTTTTGAGTAATTTTTAATTGAACCTTTTAATAAAAACTGCTCAAATCAAGCACTTCCCAGGTATATTTTTTGTTAATTTGTCTTAAGAGACCCTTAAAATTACATTCTAATCACATTGAATGGTTCGGATCATCGAAATTTGTTCAAGATCATGAGGTCCATATTTTATTAAAATAAGAGATCTCTTATAGAACCCACAAGCTTCTTGTAATGACATTAAGGACCTTAGGTAAGGACTCATATGTCCTGATCAAATTTTGATAATTTGAACCGTTTAATGTGTGCAAACTGTGACTTGAAGAGACCCCGTGAGAAATTAACAAAAAATATGATCGAAAAGTGCTTGTTTTGAGCAATTTTTTTATTGAACCGTTCAGTGAAAATTGCTCAGATCAAGCATTTTTCAGTCATATTTTTTGCTAATTTTTAGCGGGGACCCTTAAAATCACGTTCTGATCACATTGAACGGTTGGGATCATTAAAATTCAATCGGAATCTATGAGGTCCTTACTTAAGCTATGTAAGGGATTCTTTTCAGGAAGCTGATTATATATATATTTCTCATTCCTCCATAAATAAATAATTGAAAAAAGGGAACAAAAATAATCAATTTTTTTTTTAGTCCGGATCAAGCTTTAGTCTTTTTTCATTTTTATTTTTTGGAAACATGCATGTTTGTAAGATTTTTTTAAAAAAACAACTAATTTGGATATGGGTAAAGGCTTGAACCAGTGCAAAAATCTTATTTTTTTTATCATTTTATCTTAAAGGATCATAATTAATTTTTAGCTCTAGGGCTCTCGTTAAAAAGCCTTAAGTGTTCCGATTTTCAATCCGTTTGAGCCAGTGCAAAGATCTTTTTTTGATTGTTTTATTCTAAAGAATCATATTTAATTTTTAGCCCTAAGGCTCTCGTTGAAGAGTCCTAAAAAAGGATAAAACTAAATGTTTCAACACCAAACAACATAATCCAAAACGCCATCGTGTTATACAGGTATCGGTGGAATTTTTTTTCCCTCCAACACTTGGCGCGTCCAAGATTCCCTTCCCGCTTCTCCTATTTTCTGACAATATAATTTTACTTTTCTTTGCAAAATCAACACCAAAGAAAAGAACCCTTGATTATCAAAAAAAAGAAAAGAACCCTAACTCTCCGAAAATGGTTGCGGCAGAGAACAAGAGATCGTGAAGAAGAACAACTCGTTACTGGTGAAGGAGTTCGGCAACGGATCCGCGAGCGTGGTGTTCAGCAAAGAGAGCAACAATCGATCTCTACTACCTCAACTCCTACAAGCACTCTGGTATCGATCAATTTGCAATTCACTTCGTTGAATCACCTCCTTTATTTGGTTACTTAAACGGTAAATACGGCAAGGAGCAATCCCATCGTAATCTCCAAAGTTTGATATTTGGCACATCTACACTAATCGTTACGTAGTTTTCGTGATGAAGAACAATAACGGTATTAATAATTTGGGGATTTGCAATTCTTAGTAAATCTCGAGGCCTTTGTCATATATTTACTCAAGTTTTCAGATAAAATTTCTTTTGAAGTTTCTGAAATGACTAACGCCCTCTTAGATCAGTTCGTAGCCCGACAAAGAACTCGTGTCTTGTGATTCTGCATTTGGGTGTTCTGAAATCTTTGAAAGAAGAGAAAGAACTCGGTTCCTCTATAAGCAAAATCTTTTTGTTTGTCAAAAAAGAGAAAGAACTCGGTTCCTCTATAAGCAAAATCTTTTTGTTTGTTAAAAAATGGATGGATTCTGCTTTTGTTTGTAGTTTGGAAGGTCTAGTGGCTATGGTGTAGTTTGTGTGTACTTTTGGTTGATCTGCTAGTATATGCTAGTAGCTTGTTTATGTTTTGCATGTGTTCGGCTTCAAGGGATGTCCCAGTGGTTATGTCTCCTATTTGTTTCAATAAAATTTATTTGACCAAAAAAAAAGCAATCGGGGAACAACTGTGAGATGCTACTGCACTGTTTTATGCCATTATGAAGAGCACCAAGTATGGGTTATTGTTGCAAATTTGTTAGTTCAGTTTGCTAGTTCCTCTATAAGCACAGTTTTAAGCATAACTCACTTTGCTAGTTCTAGGTTATTGTTGCAAATTTGTTGAATTTGTCTCAATGGGAGAAAAATTGGGAATCGGTTCCTCTATAAGCATCTCTTGTAACATCTTTATGTTAAAAAAAGGATTGGTTCTGGTTTAATTTGTAGTTAGTAAGGCCTAGTGGCCGTGGTGTAGTTTGTGCGTACTTTTGTTTGATCTGCTAGTAGCTTGTTTATATTTTACTTGTATTCTGTTTTAGGGGATGCCCCTGTTGTAATACCCGAACTTTGAATACTATGATTATTTATGCAAAAAGTGGGTTTCTGGTGGTTCTTAAAATCCAATTACTTGTAATAAAGGAAATGATAGGTATAAGTGGGAATTGGAGGATAGAATATCTTAAAACAAGTGTCAATCGTGTGGATTATGTTTGTTAGTGTGTGCACGTGAGGTGGTGATGTAGGGTGTGTGCAATGGATAAGCTTTGCCTCTTGTGAGAAGAGAGAATAGAACAAAATAAAGGGAAGACAAACTAAAGGTTGGAGGAAGGAACAAGAGTTAGCTCTTGGACCTCTTCTTGAGTGACTCTTAATAGTGACTGATAAAAAGAAAAGGATATCCATGGTAAGAGGGGGAGGGGAAAAAGGGGAACAGATTATAGAGAAAGATTACATTGATGCTTTAGGTTATGTTGGTAAATGTATGCCCTTGGCTATGAGGGCTGGGAATGATGTCAGTTAGTTGGAAGGGATGAATGATTGACAATTACTATAATTTAATATGTGAAGTTTTGGGATGTTACACCGGTGGTTATGTCTCTTGTTTGTTTCAATAAAATTTATCTTACCAAAAAAAAAAAGGAGTTTTTTTTTTTTTTTTGTAGGTTAACGCAAATGAAATGGATTTACGATATGCTCAATGATTGAATTTGCTTGACGACACTCAGAACTCTTTGTTTGAATGAGACTAGTAGTGTTAACAAAAAAAATGATACTAATAGTAAAAGGATGTGTAATTTTGTCGAACTAACAGTGATGTGATTAATAATGTTACCCTCCCCACTATACTATAAATATGAAACATTGTGAGATTATTTCAGGTGTTGTTCGGCTAAATAAGCCACTTGACTTATTGATTATTGATTATTCGATGTACATTATGCCGTATTTCTATCACTCCGACCGCTCCCACTTCTTTGAGTTACTTGCCATGAACTACTATGTTTGCATAACAACTTTGTGGATTTTTTTTTTCCTTACTTGAGAATTCTCTATCTTAATCTTCATAGCGTTACAAAATGGATAAGAGTTGGATACAAAATAAGAACAGATGGTGTGGGAGTTACATAAATGGGGTAAAGCAGTTTATTCGATTTGCAAAAACCCATGCAAGTGGAAAGGAGAGGATTCGATGTCCATGTCAAAGGTGCAATAATATGTATTTTCGGGATTTCATTATCGTGGAAGATCATCTTTATGAACATGGGATGACTCAAGGTTACTTTCAGTGGGTACATCATGGTGAGTCCTTTGAATTCACTAGTTGTGGCAACGATGATCAGAGTGCTAGTGTGGGGCACGATAAAGCACCAAACCAGGACTTTGTTCATGAAATATTGGAGGATGTATGGCGAGGGGAAATAAGGGATGCTGATCAAGATGAGGCATTTGATATCTATTCTTCTCCTGTGTTTGAAGATGAACCAGAAAAGTTCGTTAGGCTAGTGCGTGATGCAGATTGTGAATTGTATCCAGGCTGCCAAATGTTTTCCAAGTTGTCTTTCCTTATTCACTTTCTTCATGTGAAGACAATGACTAGAATGTCTAACAAAGCATGTAGTATGATGCTAGCTTTAATCAAGAAAGCACTTCCGATGGGTGAGACATTGCCGAAGTCTTATAGCGAGGCCCGAAACTTATTGCGAGACCTTGGGCTAAGTTATACAACTATCCATGCATGCAAATATGATTGTGTATTATTCTGGAAAGAGTACGAAAATCGACAAGAGTGCCCAATATGCGGAACTTCTAGATGGAAATCCATTTCAAGTATAGGCAAGAAGATTCCTCATAAGGTGTTGCGATACTTGCCCTTGAAGCCTAGGCTACAGCGATTGTTCATGTCAAGGAAGACCGCATGGTATATGAGGTGGCACAAGGAAACGCGTGTGGAGGAAAATGGTGTATCGAGGCATCCAGCCGACTCAATTGCATGGAAAGAATTTGATAAGGAGCATGAGTGGTTTAGCCGAGATCCTCGGAATGTTCGGCTTGGGCTAGCAAGTGATGGCTTCAACCCATTTGGGAATATGAGCAATACATATAGTATGTGGCCCGTTATCCTTGCACCATACAATTTGCCACCATGGAAGTGCATGAAGGAGCCATTTTTGATTATGTCGATGCTTATTCCAGGACCAAGTTCACCTGGGAATGACATTGATGTGTATCTTCAACCATTGGTAGATGAGTTAAAAGATTTGTGGCACAATGGTGTCAGTACATATGATGCTTATTCAAAACAGACCTTTAGATTGCATGCCGCAGTTTTATGGACAATAAACGATTTTCCTGCTTATGGGATGCTCTCCGGATGGAGCACGAAAGGAAAATTGGCATGTCCAGTTTGCAATGCTGAGACATGTTCTATGACATTGAAGAATGGGCAAAAACAATGTTATCTTGGCCACCGTCGTTTCTTGAATTCAAATCATAAGTGGCGAAAAAGTAAAAAATTCAATGGGGAGAATGAAACTAGGCTAAGACCGAAAATGTTATCCGGAGATGATGTGTTGAGGCAACTCGCTGCTATCCCTAATGATGTTAGATTTGGAAAGCATCCGAACAAGAAGAAGAGAAAACGGTCCGAAAGAGAGCTGAATTGGACAAAGAAGAGCATTTTTTTTGAGTTACCTTACTGGAAGAATCTGAAATTGTGGCACAATTTGGATGTCATGCACATTGAAAAAAATATTCTGGAAAATATACTAGGAACTTTGATGAGCCTTGATGGAAAGACAAAAGATACAGCCAAAAGTCGTATGGATTTAGAGTTGTTAGGGATAAGGAAGGAGTTACACCTGCGACGAGATGGTAATAGAATTGTTATCCCACCAGCATGCTACACATTGTCCTTAAGTGAAAAGCAGAGCATATGTAAATGGTTAAAATCTGTAAAGTTTCCTGATGGTTACGCGTCAAACATTTCTCGATGTGCGAACATCACAGATGGTAAGATTTCAGGAATGAAGAGCCATGATTGCCATGTCATGCTACAATTACTACCCATTGCATTGCGTGGATTTCTGTCAAAGGATGTGTGTTCTGCCTTGACTGAATTGAGTTTATTCTTCAAGGAGTTGTGCTCAGAGACTTTGCGATTGCAAGTATTAGAGCAACTGGAAAAAGATATTGCCTTAATATTGTGCAAGTTGGAGATGATTTTTCCGCCATCATTTTTTGATGTAATGGTTCATTTGGCAATTCATTTAGCTCATGAGGCTATAATCGCGGGGCCAGTTCGATATCGATGGATGTATCCCATTGAAAGGTATTTCCATCTTATATTCTCGTAATCAAAACTTTCATTAAGACTTTGAACATGTTAACCTTATTTGCCTCTTCTAAACATGTTAGGTTTTTGCGAACTTTGAAGGATTCTGTACGCAACAAAGCTCACCCAGAAGGCTCAATTGTTGAAGCCTACATTGATAAAGAGTGTCTTACATTCTGTTCAATGTATCTTACTGATATTGAAACAAGGTTTAACCATGAAGAAAGGAATCACGATGGGGGTCAAGTTCATTTGTCCTCTAAGTTGCCTATTTTTGCATGTAATGCTCGTCCATTAGGTGCTGTAGTCATTAAAAAGTTGAATTTGGAAGATTATTCAAAGGCTCGATGGTATGTTCTGAATAATTGCATTGAAATCGAGATATATCTAAAGTAAGTGAACAATCTCTATATCTATATCATTGAGTTACTAACATTAAAAGCTAGAAATCTTATTATATATATTATGCAGAAAACACAAAGAAGAGATCCGGAAACAAAGTCCCATGAATGTAGAACAAAGGCATCAAAGTGAATTCCCTTCTTGGTTTGAAAAACATGTAAGTACGAACTTTCTCTAAAATGTATATCTATTTTTTAAACTAAACCCAAAACAGCCACTTCTAACTATTTGTGTATTTCTTCTAAATAGATGATACAGTTGCGGAAACAAAATTCGCCTGAAGCTACAGATGACCTTTACTCCCTAGCTTTGGGTCCTGACCGTAGAGTGACAAGGTGCAGTGGATGTATAGTCAATGGGACTAGATTTCATACTAGAGATCGTGAGAGGCTCCGTATAACTCAAAATAGTGGTATTGTGGTCAAAGGAGAGCATCAATCAGAAGTGATTGATTTCTATGGCATCTTGATTGATATAATAGAACTAAAATATTGCTTCGGGAATTGTGTATATCTGTTGAAGTGTCAATGGCGGGATGTGAGTGACAAAAAGGAAGGAATAAGAAAAGACGAGCATTTCATCAGTGTTAATGCCTCCAAAACTTGGTATGCAAATGAACCTTTTGTGTTGGCATCTCAAGCAAGACAAGTGTACTACTTAAATGACCCAAAACATGGTGGCTCTTGGCAAATTGTACAAAAGATTCGCACCAGAAATTTGTTTGATGTTCTAGAACTGGATGAGGAAGATGACAATAACGATGAGGTATTTCAGGGAGATGAGGTCAATGTTGAGGTCGATGGTGTCCCCATACAAGTTGAGGATAGAGAAGTGACCACATTGTGTAGGGAAGACTTGGTTGCAGACACTGTTGACCAAAGTGAAATAGTAACTATGAACTGTCTAGATCAACGAAATTTGTCAGTCACAGATGATGAGGAAGATGATACCATGGCTGATTACTGCACTGACAATGATCAAGAGGATGAATTTACTGATGATGATGATGATGGCGACGACGACAACAACGACTAAGATAATGATATATAGCATGTCATAGTTTTCCTTCTTGTTTTGTGTTATCTATGTACTAGGAGTGCTACATATTAGACTGATCTATGATGTTTTGGCTATGCATGCTTAAGACGTGTTTACCTTCTTAAATGTTCTTTGCAAATTGTTATACTTTGTTTCTTTTGTTAATTATATTGTTGCGCATGTTAATCAATTTAGTTCATTGAAGTTCCATAGGATTGGCAAGTTTGTAAAGGGCAGCTGTGAAATCCAGAAAATGACTACATATGAAAGGGCAAGAGATGAGCAAATTGAAAAGAACTTGGCAATGTTGGAGTCTCTTGGGATAAAAGACCTAGTAGCTTCACTACCTGCCTTGTATCGGAGTAGTCAAAGAAAAGGAACCAAGAAACAAAAGAGCAAGGTTGCTATTGGCAATGATGAAGAATTTTTACCCCCAGCCTGTGAGGAGAGTTTTGGTTATTCTAGTGACAATTCTTATGGATCTCAAGCTGACAAGGTAATACAAACACATAATATCTCGGATACTCGTTGGCATATTAAAAGGCCAGTTGTTGCACTATGTCTACTATTCTTCACAGTTCTTTACTTAATAGTTTCTGAAAAAATGACTCTAGTAACATACTAACAATCTTTTTTTTTAATTCAGGTCAAATGTACAACTAAACGAAAGAAGAAAGGCAGTTCTGGTAATCGTATTTTGAGAGACTCGCAAGGAACTCGAGAAGAGAGGCATATCATTGAGGGAGCAACCTCAACTCCAGCAACACAACCCTCAACTGATCATGTTGATGGCATGTCCGTGGTGGCTGCCCAACCTACTCAACTTCCATGTATTGCCACCAACAATGAGGGTATGAAATATATATAGTTTTTTTAATTTTTGGTTGTTGTGTTGATAGCCGTCTGGACGGATATAATGTATATGTAAATTTCACAAACGAATATACCTAGAGTCGTAACAAAAAAGTAATATTCAAATTTCCTAGTACAGCTATAGGAAATTATGAATTTTGAGAAGCTGTTTTGGTAATAGTTTTGATGGATAGGCAAGGGACTAGTTCTGCTTAGTTTTCATGGACAGTTAAGGGACCAATTCTGCTTAGTTTTCATGGACAGTCAAGGGGACCAGTTCTGCTTATGTTTTGCTGCTGCATTTTCTTGGTTTTGATCTTGGATAATGGTTCCTCTTTTTTTTTTTTTTGTTTAAGTTAGTCTGTTTTTTTGTTTGATTGATATCTTGCCAACGTAGTTATTTGTTTCTCGGGGTCTTTAGTTTTTAGTTAGTCTTTTTCTTTGCCGAATAATATAGATGTGGAATGTGATGTGTTGATGTTCTGATTATAGGAATGGAAACTTAGAAAGTAGATTAGACTACGAATAAGCTATGTACAAGAGTTGCTTTTGTATGAACCTGTGAGCTGAGTGTTTGAGCCCAATCTTGTTGTGAGAAGAGGTAATATTTAGAGGGAGGCATCTTGTGAGGGAGAGATGAGGGAGACGAGGCTCACCCAAGTGCATATAGAAGGTTAGTGAATTAGGCTCCAAGGTAGGGTAGAGTGAACAGTTAAAAGCTTTAGAATTTCTCAGTTAGCTTTGTTCATGAATTGTTCCTGCTCATTTTCATCAAATGGAAAGACTCAAAGACTCACCCATAAACAACTGGAAAGCATCTGGCAATTCACGCTTTTGAGTAGCATAAAACATCGCATTTTTCTCCTTAAGATACAACCCCGGATCCACAATTATGGGTTTCAACTTCCGAGATCTACAAAAGAAAACAGATGCACATCACCAAAGTTTACACACCACATTGACCAAATTGTAGCCACAAGTGTACTACTAATATGTGAGTTCAGTTCATACTCTCTCCAGCCAATGTAACTTGTGTGGTTCACAAAATTAAGATCTCTCGGCAGGTACGACAAAATGTGAAGAAGATCTGAAAACCCAGGAAAAAAAAACCCATATTAACCAACACAAAATCCCAATCTAAATGCAATTACGCAAAAAATTATCGACAAAAACACATACAAAATGTGAAGAAGATTTGACAACCCACAAAAATTCCCATATCAAATCAGCAAAAAATGCATACAAAACAATTTCATCAAAACCTTATACTGTGCACATACAAAATGTGAATAAGATCTGAAAACCCACCAAAAATCCCATATCAAATAAGACAGAAAAAACCCAATCTTGATGAAATTGCGCAAAACAGCATCACCAAAACCCTATCCATGTAGGCACAAACACAGCAATATCCATTCATCATATCATATTGTGTAACAAGCGTGTTATGACAATACGAATATAGAAGAACAAACAAGAAAACTAACTCCCAACAAGTGGTACGATGGCTGGCAATCTATGGGCAGACACAGTGGCGGGTCGATGCATCGTACAAACTCCCAACAAAGTGGGTAATCAGCAGTAGAGAGCTTAATATACAAATCCCAATTCGGAAAAAAAAAATCAGCGAAAAAAACCCCATCTAGATGAAGTCAATGGAAACAACAACATCAACAAAACCCTATCCAGGTAAGCATTAACACAGCATTATCATACCATCTTGTGAAACTAGCGGGTAATCAGCAGCAGAGAGATTGATAAACCAATCCCAATTCGGGTCAACCCGGAGCAAAATCGACGCGCCGTGGAGCACGGAGGAGAGAGGGGACGACCCTTTCTGGTACGCAAAATCGGGCTTCCCGATCACGTTTACGTTCTGGGCAGCCTTGAAAACGGGCATAGAGTGCACTATAAGGCCGAGGAAGTCGCGGTCAGTTTGGGCAGCGGAGCGGTCGAGGTGGAGGAGGTACTGGTTCTTGGGGTGATATATGGCGAGCAGGAGGCGGAGGATCCGGACGGAGTCGTTGGCGGATCCGGAGATGAGGTAGGCGATGGAGGGGGGAGAGGGGGGAGGAGAGAGAGAGGAGAGAGAGGAGGAAGCGGGGAGGAGGAGGCGGTGGAGAGGGAAGAGGTGGGGGTGTAGAGTGGGAGGAGGCGAGGGGGAGGAGGGGGCGAGAGAAAGGAGGGAGAGGAGAGAGAGGAGGAGGAGGAAGGAGAGTGTTGTTGTGGTGGTGGTTGTGGCGGTGGTGGAGGTGGGGAGTTGAGGTGGATGCTGCTGCTGCTGCATTGCTTCCGGGTGGTGGTGACGCTTCGTTGTGGTGGTTCTCTCACTTGTCATTGGAAAATGATTTTTATTTTTTTTTGCATTTTTGGACTCAAGATTAGATCTGTCTTTTATGTATGTGTCGGAAGTTCAGTAGTAGGAAACTAGACTTTGATTCTCTCTCTCTCTCACTAAAAAATGGTTGGAAGTTGGAACCTTTTATCTTTTCTTTGCCATAATACGAAGTTAACCATATTACTACGCATTCATTTTTTAACAATATTTCAAGGTTACATTATTGGAATCTACAAGCTAAAGACATTCCAGTGTAAACTAAGGACGCGGGGAAGCTGTTGTGCCCGAATTTTGGGTCCACTTCAATCTCGCTTAGATAATCGTAAGCGTTCACTTCGTAGAGCTCATCGAGTAGAATAGCTATGTAAAAAATCAGTTTAATTGGATATCATTAAATGCCTGATCAGAGCCTATATAACTCTCGGTCTATGGGTTTCAGTGGATTTGATCCAGTGTTTCGGATTCATTCTTTTCAAGATAAAAAAGTTCCAATCAGATACTTAATGAGTCTTACAAGGATGATTCAAGCGATTTGTTTTATTTAAAATACTTTGTTTAGGGTTACAGTAAAAAATAAAACTTTTTGGATATCGATAAAAGTACTCTCTCCGTTCGGATTTAATAGTTCTTTTTTGGAGTTCGTGTTATTTTTCAATCGATTATATCTTCTAATTTATAATGTTTTACGTGATTTCGAAAATATTGAATTATAAAATTAATCGAGATCTATCAAATAAGATCTATATTTAATATAAAATTTATTACGGATTCAAAGATATAACCCATTTTTTAGCCGGTTAATATAGAACTAGGACAATTAAATTCGAACAGAAAGAGTATTTACCAAACATTCACTTTTGCTTTAGAATTTTAAGTCTGAAGCAAAATCAAATATTTCATCAACGTACTTTACAAATATCCAACAAAAAATGATTTTATTTACAAGAACTCAAATCAAACTGTCTTGACACAAAATACCAACTCAAGTTATTTTTTTGAATGATAAAAAAAAAAAAGAGTTATTTTTTTGAAATTCGAGACGGGCCTAGAATGCACATGTACGCAACATATGTACATGTACTTATATTCTTTTCGATCGCCAGATTACCGTATCCATTGCAAATCCGAGTCTTTGTGCAGAGAGAGATCTTCTTCTTCATCATCTGAGTTCGACAGACAGCCATGGTAGACAACACCCACCAAGTAAAACACCAACAAACCTCCCCAGAGTGGGGCCCAACAGCCTGGGCCCACCTCTCCACCGTCAGAGCCCAATCACCCCTCATCCAATGCATCACCAACTTCGTCTCCATGGACCTCATGGCCAACACCCTCCTCTCCGCCGGCGCATCGCCGGCCATGATCCACTCGCTCCGGGAGATCCCCGACTTCACCCCACTCGCCGCCGCCCTCTGCGTCAACGTCGGCACGCTCACCGCAGAGTGGCTGCCGGCGATGAGGGCCGCGGCGGAGGTGGCGGGGAGGGCGGGCAAGCCCTTGGTGCTCGACCCTGTCGCGGCCAGGGAGAGCGGCTTCCGGTTGGAGGCTTGCCGTGAGCTTATTGGGATGAGGCCGACTGTTGTTAGAGGAAATGGGTCTGAGATTCTTGCTCTTGCTAATGCCTCAGTTGGACCTAGTAAGGTAAATCTCAGTTGTGAATAAATTGCATTAGGGATGGTGAAAATGATGATTTTGTTTCGTTGAAAGTATAGTAGCATTGGAAGGAAAGTTAGGTTAACTTTTTTTTTGTTTGCTAGCAATTTTACGATATTAGGGTCAAATTTGTTTGGATTAATCTTTCGGTCGAACGGGAGGAATCGAAAAAATATAAAACTTAGGGTAAAAAGTTCACTAATGACGGAAAAAGTTGGAAAAAGACAGTTTCCACTGTCTAAGTGTCGGCGCAACGTCGTTTTATATGAATTTCTTTCTGCTTTGGGTTTTATTTATATATATTTTAATTTCCGTTCATTGAGACTAACAATTAATCCAAAAAAATTGGCCCAAAAATAGTAAAAATTAGAGAAAATAACCAAAAAGAGAGCAAAAAGTTAAGCCAAAGGGACCCTAAATTAATGGGGTCCTGATTGCTAACGACTGACTTGACATGACATGATTACTGGGCAAAATAAAAAATGGAAGATTTCTTCTTGGATTTAGTTATTGACATTTTATCTGGCCCCGACTTGGGTGCTGGGAGGTTATGATTATTAAGGTCATCGAAACTCTTTGTAGTAATCTAACACACTAACCTACGAATGCTACCTATGGTAAAAAACAGAAAAGAAAAAGAACATGAGATTATTTCGACCCATTTTGTCCTGTAGTACTTTCCTATGTATGAGGGCTATTTTCTGTAAGAGTGTTAGAAACTTAGTATAGTCATAACAAGAAGGAGGGGTTTGAGCATTTAGTTTTTCTGTGCTCTGGATGCAGGGTAAGTCTTAGGACAAGTTGGTTGATTCAAATGTTGATAGGTCTACTGCCATTCTTATTGTTTCCTAGTCTTGTGTGGGACTCACTTAGGTAATTTAGGAATTGAATCTGCAGTTGTTTTGCAAATTTTTTTGCCATTGGAACTTGCTAATCTAGATAGAAATGATAGGTTTGGGCAATTATTGAACCTCTATTAGACGTTTCTGTGGTTGTGGATTGAATTTGAAGTCCATAAGTATGTCATCACTTTGAAGATGTTCTCCAAAACTCAGACAAATTTGCTGATAGACAAGTTACTGAGAGGAACAGCTAGCACTAGAAATTGTTTTGTGAAGATGCTGATAAATTAAGAATGACACCGAAAACTAGAAAATGATACTGAAGTCTGAAACTGAGCGAGACATGCTGATTAATGAAAACGCAGACATGCTAATTAACCAAATACCAAGACTTTTAGTTTGTCAATGTGTTGAAAGTAAGCAGACTTTAGCATCCAACTAATGGGATAGTCAGCAATCCGCATAGCAGAGAGGGCATGAACTTTCTTGGACAAGAAAACAGAGTGCAAATAGCCCTTTGGCAACCCATGATGACGTTTAACCATGGTCAGCCGACAGCTAACCCATCTTGGGTACGGAAACCGGAAGGACTGGAGTTACACAACGAGAGGAGAAGGAATTAAAACATGAAATAGCCTGAGCTAAGAACCTGATAGAAAATAAATTTGTACCTGGGTTATATTAGCATGGACTTCCAAGTCTTTTATATGATATTTGTGAACTAATTCAAATTCAGAAGATGAATACTAGCTGTTGAGCACGCTCTTTGCTCAGCACATTATCCCACTTATATGAATGTGCTTGTCTTTTCATCTAGAAATTCCCTTCCTCATTGGCTACTAGTGAACTGTTAGCACTTGGCACTCAAAATTCCTTTATTGACTTGCTTTATTTCCTTCATACCATTCAAGTTTGTTGTGGATTCTTATGATTTCACGAATTGTGCTAATCTATTATACACCAACACTAACTTCTATTGTATC